>JAUPFR010000001.1:60005507-60650507 GCA_036925125.1 Oreortyx pictus
GTGTGCAGCTGAACTGACATCGCCCGTTAGGAGTGAGAGGTGAGTCAACATTCCTTGGAGTTAACCATTGTCCTGACAGATTCACAGCACAGCAGGAGTTAGTTGCTCAGTCAGACCCATCCGATGCACTGCAGAGCAGCAGCTGAACCAGCCCACCCTCGGCTGGCCTGAGGTGAAAGCAGGCACTGGGCAAAACTGTTCTGAAGAAGAACCTGTTTAGAGGAGAATACTGAACGTCCTGCTGGGAGCTGAGAGAACAACACAGAAGCTGCACCGTTCCCAGTCCCAGCAGCAATTTGTTCTGTGACTCACTGGTTCACAAGGCCGAAATACTGAAGCTGAGAAGACTTGCTCCGAATTACAGGGTGGCGAAGCAGACAGGGCAGCGTCAAAGCTATACTTAGCGTCAAGCAGCACTGAGTGAAATCCTTTCAGTGAGAGATAGGTGCAAGCCAACACTCGTGTGTTCTTGAGTTTGCCTCTAGGTGCAGCAGCTGGTGCATGGTCAGGCAGAGTCCAGTCATAAACTTCAGAGTAATTCGACTCTTGACAACTGCACTGCTGGAAAGCTGCACAGCTTGGTACTTCTGTCACAGAGTACTTGCCAAGCTCTTACTCAGCTGGAAGTCCAACATCAGGGCTCCGTCCAGACCCATCTGCTGTTACATTGGTTCTTCCTAAGTTTTCATAGATGTGAAATAAAATGTAACTGTGCTTTCTTCCCCTTCGTGGCCTACTGCGATACGGCATTATGCTTAACCAGATGTGTGATCCTGGGGAGCCTTCCCCCACCCCGGCGATTCTATGATTCTAGTGCCAACTATAGAGATTTCACATTAGGAACGTACTCACCTAGTTCACGCTTTCAGATTTCAACACAGGGCAGGAGCTTTGCATGCTTTTGAAGTTCATTTGCTAGAGTTGGCAGAATAGAAACAGCATTTAGAGCAACAAAATAATTAAGGCAAATTAATGGTAATTATTTTTCTTCTTTGCTGGGAACTTCTGTATTCCCAGCAGCTTCCAGGTCTGGAAAAGAAAAGCTGACTCATGATATTCTGCCCCTGATAGTACTGTGAATTAAAAAGATTTTTGGGGGTTCCGTGTTTCTTAGGGCAGCTCACCCTCACAGAGACTGCTTAGGATACTCTTGAATGATTTTATTCACTGCGAAATTAGAAGTACCCATCTTGGGACTTAAAGGTAACGGCGGCAATCGCCAGGCAGCGTTTCCTATGCCTGTGAAGACTGACTGCACCATGAAAGCTGGCACGTAAGCTCTGCTGTTTCCTCCCTGAGGTCTCTGTTCCAGGCACATACCTCACTCAGTGGTTTCTTCAGAAACCTCCAACTTTTGGCCAACTTTAATTCACTTATTGTCCCATTTATCCCTTAGGATCGATGCATTTGTTTGCTTTTTTAACACGTAGCTCTCTCAGTTACTTTAACCAGGCGGAACAAAGTGGAAGCGCTCTCCAAAATAAACTCTGTATGGAGAAAAGGAAGACAGGACACTCAGAAAAGGAAGCTTTTGGCCTGGGACTTTCCTTCTGAGTGCTGAATGACTCAGCACTGTTTCTCTTATGAAATCTGACCCATCAAAGATGTCAAACTTTTAGGTTGTTTTGCCCCTGGACTTAAAGAGTAATTTGTTTTTTCTTAATTGGTGTTTGAAAAGAAACTTCTCAAAAGCAAGAACCTGAGAATATTCTAAAGGCAGCAGAGGTTATTTGCACTAACACAAGGGAATGGCTCAGACTGGCGGGGGGGGGGGAAAGAGTCCAAATGAGATACGTTGCCTTGTCTTGTTCAAAGGGAAATTTTCAAAGCAAAAATTATTTTCTTTCTTCACAACTGCTTAAGCTACTGGGAATAGTAGTAAGCAGAAATGAGTTCTACATACATCTTCCATGGAATCAATTCCTACACGAAGACGTTACATTAACTTCAGCAGCTTCCTCTCACCTTGAAGTCACTGCTCTGTTATCTCCTCCAGTTCCATCTTGCAGAGAAGCAGGCCCTGGCATGCCAGTAGTTTAACTCAATCTGTATTTTGCACGCAGGAAGAGACTTGTTTGCCTACTTATACAAAAGGAAATTCCACACGAAGCCACACTGTGCATTTCATTACCTTGCACCGTTCTAGAAATAGCCACACATTTTGAGAGCAAAGGAGTTCCTCCAAACGTCCACTTCAGAGACCCTGAGACAATGAGACAACAGCAACCCTGCACCTGTGCAGATGTTGTTTACATAATGCCAGATGGACAAATAGCGAGTCTCGACTGTTTGGCCCTTACACAGCCTCCATTGCACAGCAGATTTTGGCCTGAAGGTTACCACCACCAAGTGGCTCCGCGTGCCAGGAGAACAAAACGACAGCAGGCAGATGTTGAAAAAAGCAGTATTTATTTTAAAGTACAACCCAAAGTTGTAGCCGTAAGAAATGCACAAGGTATCTTGTTTCTTCCACAAGTCTTGGCTGCGTGCATTTCATTTCAACTTAAAAATGCATTCAGGTTTACAAATGTACAAAGAGCACAGAAAGTGTATTACAGTCTTAACAGAATGCTCTTACATTCAGCCATTTTGCTGTTAAGGTTCTGTGTTGGTTCTGCTGTGGGTTTTTTCTTTTTTTTTTCTTTTTTTTTTTTTTCCTTTTCCTTTTTTTTTTTTTTAAACATTCTTAGAACCTGTGTTAACAAAGACAGCCTTATTTTTAAAAAAATACTCTGCATTTCAGCACAAAGTGCCTTTTTTTTTTTTCTTAAATTAGAACTTGAAGGGTAATACTGGAAAAAAATTTAAAAATCAAAACCGGTGCTTCCATAAAAGTATTGCATGCCATTTTGGAGTTCAGACTGCTTCCTACATGGAAATGGCAGACGGTAAAGTAGGAAGGCAGTGAAGTCGTCCAGATTTACAGGCTTCGGCTGTAGGTTGGATTTGTGGCCACACCCAGACTTTTCCAAGCTTATCTGTAATCTCACACTACCGTATTGCAGGATAGACTTTAAGAAGGAGCAAGTGATGAATGTGTGACTGGAGGGGGGGGGGGGGGAGGGAGAGAAAGGGGGGAAAAAATTGCCATGACCAACAAATGCCTGAAAACGTTGTTCCAAAGATTTGCATTCAGATCTGTACCATGACCTGGATTCAAGTTCTTTATTTCTGCTTAGCTTTGGGTTTCAGTTTTCGTGAGGGTAGTGTGAATTAGACCACGGATCTGAACTTCTTCTTCCAATGGTTGGGCTCCAAATTCTCCAAGGATTGTAGGTCTGTCCCATGTCTTCAGCGGGATTGGCAATGCTGGCAGCAGCAGATGGAGGAGGTGGCGGTGGCGAGGAGTTTTCATTACCCATGAGATCGATACCTGACAAGGCATTCGCTGGAGTGGTGAAGGGAAGGCCACTGTTGAGATTACTTGACCAGATGGAACTGCTGAATGGAGTGGTGGACCACAGGCCGCTCGGGTTGCCAAGGATCGACTGTGGTAAAGACAGAGCTGCATGAGTAGCTGCCAGGTAACCTCTACTGGCAGCTTTTTCTTTATCACTGCTGTTTTTACAGTTGCTTTGCAAGTAAAGTATCTAGGAAAAAAGCAAGCCTGCTGTGGAAGCCCTTCCACCTCCACTGTGACACACAGCTCTGAACTACCTTTACTAGACCTTGCCCAGAGGAATCACGCTAACGATCACCAAATGCATCTGGGGGCTGAATTGGCTGCACGGTGCAATGACATTACAGGCTTTTAAGCTGTTTGCATTTGGGCTTATACGTCCCCATACTATTACTAATTTAAACAGCACCGGTATTCAAGGGTCAAAAAGCTTGAGCCACATTAAACTAGTTTGAGTAAAACAGATAAAGACAAAATTCAAGTTGAAATGGAAAGTAGCAGTGATCCTTGATCCTTTTTTGACAGCTTGCAAACCTATCTCCTCGTATTCACACTTATCTATTAAAAAAAAAAATCACACAGTTTGGATTAACCTTCCTGTATACAGTCGAGAGCATCTCCCCATATTCCCAGTACACACTTTTTTTCTCCTATCTGAAGTTCTCCAGGTAAAGAGAAAAGAAATGGTATAAGGGCCGTTAGGCAGTACCAGCAACTCTGCCCTGGCCCTACAAGCCTCTCTGACCATTTAGATGGTGTTGCAGAGCAGCTGCATCTGCACCATGACATCACAAATGAGTTTGGGATGGATGGGCAGGTATGGCAACCCTAAAAGATCACGTGCAGAAATGAACAAGGCCCAGTTTCAGTAAACTGTTCTACTAAAGCCAAAGCAGCAGCAAGCAACAAACAGAAGAATCTAACCCATGGAACGTGGAAAGGGATACCTGGAAACAGCCAGGGATGAAGATGGGACAGGTTAGTATAAATTGCACGCTCACATGAGCGCACAACCTGCCACATGTAGGCTTAACACCCTAGCCTAGCTAATAGATTTATATGCTGCAAATCCAGTTTGCAAATACACAGTGAACTTGAAACACCCGGGAGGCAGCAGACTTGCTGAGTATGTGCTACAAGGCACAAACTTCCTTATGTTTGGATTTACTGGGGGAAGACAGGACAACCCCTGTCAAGAGCTCATCCCTCAGACAACGAACTGTCACCAGTAAACCTAACTACTAACCAGTTAACCAGTACACCTGATGATTATAATAAAAATCCCTTTAGAAAGCAAATAGGGTGAACTCTGAAAATGTTTTCATTTCAGGTTTTTATTTTTTCTCCCCTGGAACAGAGGGGGTGTGTTCAACCTTATCTGAAACTGGTTGGACAATAATACATTAGCAAGGGACCCTCAAATAACTTGATGCAGAGAGGTGGATAGAAATTCTGAGTATCCTAAAGGGTTAGCCATGCCAGCATCATTCTGACTGTCCAATGTCACTGGGATGCTGAGTTAAAGCAGGGTCACAGTTTCTAACCCTTATATAACTAAATGGTTACATTTAAGCTACACAGACATTAGACTGCTAAGCCTACAGCAATAAACACTCATGCTGCTACTCAAACAGCATCTCTAACACACTAAATCAGCTCTATTTCTTGTTATGGGCAAAAGAGCCAGGAACTATTCCAGTGTATCCCAAAAAGCACTTGGGATAGTCCAGCAATTGCTCATGAAGTAGCAGCAGCAACAAAGAAAGAGCTGGCAGAGCAATATCTTACACAGACAGCTACTCCTTTTCAGGAGTCGTGGAGGGAGGCACAAAGTTGCCTGAAGACAACAGCTGCACAAATGGAAAACGGAGAGGAAATGGAACGTGCTGCTTAAGTGCTCTCCTCACAAATTTCATCATCATCTGCAAGCAAGCAGACTAATGGCTCACAGTCCAAAAGCCATTCTAATTTAAATACACTTAATACTATCAGCACTCAGCTGACCTTTTCATTTAAATAAAAAAAACTCCATGAAATGACACAACAGATACAGAACAGGTTGGGAACAAAAACACAACAATGTATTTGCACCAAATACTCACTGCAGTTGTATGAGTTGGCGAACTTGAGCTCGTTGGCCAGGAGGGTATGGAATCTGTAGCTGAAGGATCCCAGATGGATGATGGAACATGACTGAACTCACCCCAGTTTCTCTGAACATCCTGCCCATAAGCAGGTCGAGCTAAACCAAGTTTGCTAAAAACCTCTGAAAAAGAAAATGAAAACGACCTGAGCATATTACTGTTTCTCCCTGTTGAAGATCAGCAGATTAACATAGAGCACTGTCCCTTCCCATGTTTTCCTGTTAGGTCCTGCTGCAGTAGGAGAACAGATTAGAAAAGGTCACAAACAAACACAGATCTCAGCTCACTTGCTTTGTATGGGGCAATGGCTACACGTTTAGAATCATGATTACAGTGAGGAAAAAAGTTCTACCCGTACAATCAATTCCACAGACTGATACTGAATGAAGCATCTCAGGTACTTTTTACACAAAGGCAAATAGAAAATCTGGTAGAAACACAGCAATACTGCAAATCCTGCTAGTTCAGCATAGCAACTGACTGTGGTTGGAGGAGGTGACAGAGCTGTGGCCAACTCTCAGAAGTGCAGTTACTTCCTTCCCAGGTGACTCTTGGCACAGGATGTGGCACCAGTTGTGTGCCCAGCTCAGACAGGCTGGCCCTGGCTCAGCTAAGAGAAGGAAGGACAGCACCAGTGCTCATGCCCGCACACAGAACTGATCTCGGGCACCTTACTGTCATCCCTCAGAGTTGCTGGTGTTGCAGATGAAATGAAAGCAGACCCCAGACATTTCTCAGTAGACACCCAATCCATTGGCATGCAGATGCTGCATGGAGTTTGTTTTGCTTACTGATCTTTTGCAGACACCTTAAAAAAAAAAACATCATGCACCTCCAAACCTACTATGCAAATCTACCTCAAGTGTGTAGGACATTTGAGCCCCACGATATAATCTTCCTGCATCAAGACCTCA
This sequence comes from Oreortyx pictus, assembly GCA_036925125.1. NCBI lineage: Eukaryota > Metazoa > Chordata > Aves > Galliformes > Odontophoridae > Oreortyx > Oreortyx pictus. Next base: position 60,011,966 of record JAUPFR010000001.1, read on the forward strand.
CCTCAGTTGCCACTTACAGAAAGTTTACCTTTCTAAATACAGGAATTAATGGATGGTTAATACACATCGGTTTATTATACAGCTGCACAAATGCTAGGGGAAAATACAAGAGGAAAGCAACATGAAGGACGAGCCGTTGCATCACATATATAGTAATGGGTTTATGCAAGTGTGAGGTGCTCAGGAAACCACAGGTTTCATAGCACACTTCTGAGACCTACTGTAAAGCTTCAGGGGAAGGATGGAGGGGAGGAAGACAGTGAGAAAAGAAATACAAAAACATTCTTCTGAAACTGATAAAATTCTAAACCAGTTGTTTCCAGCAAAACAAAATCTAAGACTTTCCACCAACTCTCTGGGCTGAAACACAGAGCACACCACCAAATTATAAAGTGTTTTCCTATACAGGGATCCTTTTGGGGGATAGGTGGGGGAACAGAGCCTGTACTTAGAACAGTGGAATAGAAATACACCATTTCTTCACCTGTATTTTAGTACAAAAAATATTTGAGAAAAAAAAATACACTCACCTCCAGTTAAGTTAAAAGAATGTCCAAATGCAGAGAATGAATTGAGAGGTGTAAAGTCAGGACTGCTGGGATTGCTGATTGGACTCCACAAACCCGAACTGAATGGTGAGGAGTAATGGGAAAGAAATATACATTAATGAGATCTCATCAACAGTAATGATATGCTGATCCAAAGTATGCACGTGTACAAATATGCATGTAATACATGTGCACATGCTATACATATGTATGGAAATATAAAATGCTGCTCAAGACTTGGTAAATTAGCTTATTTCTCTTTCAAAAAATGACGACAGGGAGACATTATCTTGTATGTACAACACTCTAACACTCTGCTCTACATACAGTGTTCTTGGTCTGCATGCTAAGTTCCACCAAAGAGCAACTCTCTTTTCAGAAGACTTGCAGGCTCCAGGATGCAGCACAGCTTTTTGACAAGCAGAGAAAGCTTAGAACTGCTCAGAAGGCACACAAATGCTTCTAGCTTGTGGACAAGTTTCTTGAAAATACAGATGGGTTAACTGGAACTGGTGGTGAATATTTACTAAAACAATCCAAGAACTGACCCACAAATCTTGCACAGAAAAGCAATCCCTTTGTATATCGAAACTCCAAGTCTCCTACTTCAGAAAAGCTACCAGACACTGCTCAGCCAAAATCTAACAAAAAAAAGGCAGTGTTATCAAAAAGACCAGAAATCACCATTGCACTGGGGAATATAACTGAGCACAGCTATACTCTGCTTCTACTCAGATCACAAAGTCCTGTTATTGTCCTGGTTTCAGAGTTAAAACTGAGAGTGACAGATACTGCTGTACAGTGCAAAATCCCGCTTGTGAATTATTTTGAGTCACCTTGGTACACACTCCTAAAGAGCAAAAGAGCCAAGCTGAGGTCTCCTTGTTTGGATGCCCAGATTGTTGAGCTACAGGGAATGAGAGTGGAAGTCCCCATCACATCCGGAATACCTCCCCCCTCTCTCTCTCTCTCTCTCTCTCTCTTTTTCAGAGACTCACAAAAAATAAAAATTCAGAGCTCACAAACGACCAGAATAAATTCCATTCACTGACTTCAAAATGCCAGTATCTGCTTACAGACTCTTTTCTAAGAGCTCAGGTTTTTCCAAGAGGTATAAAACCTACCTGTCAGAGCCATCACTGTCAACAACCGTGTGGGAAACGCTGATGTTGCTGGAAACCTCTGTCTTAGTTGGGGGAACCTTTGGTAAGCCACTGCCACCTGCAACAATATATCTAAAATGAGGCAAAAGTAAACCAACTGACAACCACACTGAATACTCTGGAAATATACAGAGGTATTTATTATGCCAGGCTGGTACAGTACCTGGGCTCTTGTCATAACCTGCAGCAACAGCAGCAAAAGTGGGGTTTCCATTCCTGCCAGGAAGAGAAGCTGCCTTTGCCAGCTTGTGTTTGGTACCATTGGGCTGCTTGCTTTTTGTTTCACTTAAAAGGATAGGGGGGAAAAGTAGAAAAAAAAGTTTATTGTTTTGGACTTCAGTACGTTGATAAACAAGCAATAATTTAATCCAGTATTCATAAATACACTAATAGTTCAATGGTTCATACAGGTGCACATTTCTATAATATACCAAATTGTAACAAACTCCACGAAAATATAAATAGCACTCTATGATGTGCACAGTAATATCTGCAAAAAAAAAAAAAACACAAACCAAAACGGTTTCCAGAGGAAGAAGAAACGTGTATGAGAAAAGAGAGATGCACCATATCAAGCACACTGGGTCCTCAAGCATTCTGTGCTTGTGAAATTAGTAGGAAGTGCAGATTTGAACTCACTTGCTGCAGCTGCTGTTCACAATGCTGCTGTAAGTGCCTCCTCGTGGCCCAAAAGCTAAGGATGCAGGAGGAGGAGGAGGAGATGGAGAGGCAGGTGTAGGTGAGGGCTGTCGCTGTTTCAGGAAAGCATCTGCATTCATGGTTTGTAGAGAAAGTTTATAAAGGTTGTCTGTAGCTATATAAAAAAAAGCACAAAAGACTCATGTAATATTTCTTTAAGATGATGGCTACTCATACTCTGCTATGAATTCTGTTTGAAGAATTATTTCAAAGGATGTTCCCAGTTAAGTGGCTCCTTCCTTAAATTCACCTATTACTATTTAGGTTTACTGACTACTGCGAGACTGTTTTGATGAAGGAATGAACTGGTTTGTATGGAAAAAAAAAAATGGAACTTTTAGGCTAAGCAAGAACAGTGGGGAGGGCTGACTTTAGGAACAAATGCAATCAAGAGGAAAATGACTAGTTTCTGCACCAAGACCCTTATAGTGCAAGCAAAAAACTTGTAATAGTGCCCCAGCTAACCATTGCATTAAGGAGCTTTCAGTTTTTCCTTTCAAGGAGGGATCATTTCATTAATTTCAACTTTGGCTGCAGAAGAATGAGGAAGAAAAACTCCATCTGCTGTAGAAAATGCATTTTGTTTTCAAGAAGTAATTCTCAATTCCTCAGCAGCTTCTGAGGAACAGCTGAATGAACAATGCTCTGCCCATATGATGCTCAAATCTCCCAAACCGTACTGGACACTATCAGCATTAGGCTTCCAGCAGAAAATGGGAGCACAGATATGCAGGGGGAAAAAAGTGAGGCTATAAACAGATCGAGCCTGCCTTCAGATATGGAGACTAATTCTGTCGTCCTCCAGTAATTACTCACAGCTGCCAGTTTTGTGAAGTGGCACAGAGTCCCACTCTGGTGGTGGAGAATCCTTTTCGCCTTCTGAGCTGCTGGTGTTCCCTAGCTCCTGTCCAGAGCCACCAGGAAGAAATTTTGATAATACTGATGGCCTGCTCTCTATTAACTTGTTTGGACCTATTAACAAAACAAGAAAAAACAAACAAAAAAAAAAAAAAAACTTGAGTCAGTGGATAATAAAGCAATTAGCTTTCTTAGCATTAAACTTCAGATTAAGCATTCAAAAGGTTTACAAGCAAACAGATCAAGAGTCCTAAGATATTTGTGATATGTGAAAACAGCCTCACACTACCTCTTGTTTTTGGGAGGTTTCTTGATTTGGACACATTCGTCAAGAGGTGCTGTGTAGACACCTTGGATGGAAAGGTTTTGCGCTGCTTGTTTTCCAGTGAGGGAGCATAAGGTAATTCCAATGAACTAAAAGAAAACAGGGATCCATTATTCTTTTTTGCTTTCAGAAGTGCTGCAGGACATACATATTCACCTACCATACAGGTTTTACCTAAGACTGTTCTCCTGTGGCTTCTTTCTATCGAGCTTATGCTGACCTTCAAAGTCACTTGTAAGCACAGTTCTGCTGTCATCTCTTTTATTTCTCCTACATACAACTCCACTCTTCCGCCCCTCCTAACCCCAGCTCATCTCCCTCCCACACAGGTATTCTGTCTCACTCACCTTCCTGGAGTAATCCTGCTTGATCACACAGGGATAACCAAGAAATGGCAACTGCAGTTTTTCCTCTCTGTTGCCACTCAGACGCCCCTGATACGCTATTGCCATGAACACACAGGATGATTGATCACAGAACTATTCCAACCCATCAAATTTATTTGGCTATACACTGTTCCTTTTCACCAGCTATTTGATTTTGTCCCAGTTGCTGCACATTCTCTAAGGAGAAACTTGTATTCTGGCAGAAGAATTCCAGCTCAAGTAGGGATTCTGAATAAGGTCACATACAACAACCTTGTGATTTAGAAAGACAGAGGAAAACGTATAATAGTAAGAAGAAAAAATAGAATGGGACATTGTCTGGCCACGTTTTAAGAATTACTCTGAAGAAAATGAATGCATATGCATACCAACTACTCAATCAGTCTCAGTCTAGTATTAACTATAGTAACAGGACAAACACAACCCAACATACCACATCTAAGTTTAACGGAGTTTACTTTTGTGGCTCTCCAATACTCGTTTTGTTTTAGAATTTCAGAATGAGATTTCAAAATGAACTGTCTATAGCAAGGCTGAGGTTCTTTATTTTTCCCTTCTCTATCATCTGCAATCTGTCAGGAAGGGAACGGCACTGGCAGCAAACACCTCTTTTAACAACATACCCAAGACACTGATTTTACACTAGGATTCCAACAAAGAAAACTGCATGGCTGTAAGTTCTCTACAAGTAACTAGCAGTACTCTTGTTACAGAGCTGCCACTGTACAGAGACTCCTGTAGAAATGTTTACCTATATTTATCTGTGATATTTATTACAAAAAAACTTGCCATCGCTTCACCCCATTTTCTTCTCTAGATTTAGTCCTCATATTATTAATTGACTGTACTCCCATCAAATAATTAATCATTTACAAGCTTCAGATGTTCCCCAATACCATGAAGGAAGTGGCAGCTACCTGGAGCTATATCTGCTGCTGTCATTAGCCAGAGTGGCAGCTACCACAGCAGAATACACAGAGACTGTTATCGATCCATCTTCCATGATGCCTTCCCACTCTGTTGTGCTTACCTATTTTTCACATCTGCAGGGACTTCTTTCTTGATATTTGTTAGCAGTTTTTTACTTTTCTGTTTTATTTGCACTATTTCATTTTCAGGTTTTTCTGGTGAAACTTTTCCCTTTTGTTTTTCAGGTTCCTATAAAAGACATTATAACAGGATATCTATGTTGACGAAAAGTACGTGAAAGGTCTCTCTCGCATCACAAAGTACTTAGTGCAAGTAGGACTAACAAAAGAACACGAGTTGAAAACTGTTTTTGCAGCAAAGAACTTATCATTTTACTACTTAGAATACTTATAACATGTGATATCCAATTTTTCCTAGACGTTTTCCTTTCTACTTTTCCAAGCTGTAAATTAATGCACTTCAAGCAAATCAGATGCTTACAAATACACAGCTTCTTAGGTCATAACCCCTAAGTCTACCCAGAAAGATGAGGCCCTGCACTGAGAGCTACACGGCACTCATGTGCAGCTCAGGCCACATGAAACAGACTCTGCTGCAATCAACAAAGCAATGAATACATGCAACTCCTCAATACAAATTACTTATTCTTTAACTCTCAGGGCATGAGTATTCTGTCAAATACCTATCCTGAAAATCAGAAGTTATTAAACTGAACTAAGTTTTTAAAACACATTGCATACAATTTTTCCTTTTCTTCCTCCCTTTGATTAATTCAATAGCTGCTGACAAGATACAACTGACTCTTTCATAACTGATCGTGTTGTTTTAGCACACACCTTAATCACCAGGTAAAACTAGTGTGTGCACCTTGTGCTTTAGTCAGCAAATAGAACGGGCTAGGAGCACAGACAGAGACAGCTATTACAGTTCTGCTGACAACTGGCAGCTTGTTCCAACCACAGTCACTCAGGCACTTTCGGTCCTGAGATGACATGATTCAACCATGTTCACACTGCTCTTTTGTAAAAGAGGAAAGTGAGTAGTGAAAGCAAGGATTGTGAAAGGGGATTTTATAATTAACCTTCTGCTGCTGCTAACTATTGCAGCAGAAAGTGGGGGGAAAAAAGAGACCCTGTTCCCAAGTGCCACACTCCTCTAACCACAAGAGCCTCCTTGTAAGTAGTGCTGTACCTCTTTGAGAAGTGGTTCTGTATCAGGGTTGGAAGTTTCAGTTGTGGTTGAAGAACTGTCATCATCTGCCAAGGAATCCTTCAGTTCATCTTCAGGCTGCTTCCCTTTTCCTCTTCTGTCCTTTTCTTCCCGTTTCTTTTGTGGCTTTGCCTTCCGCTGCAGTGCCTTCCCTTTCCCTGGAGAGATAAGGGCATTTCAGATTCTCATCAGCAGTACTCTGTGATGGGCTCCTTCACTTCAATTCAGAGGCCAACCCACATGTCTGTTATGCTCCTGAGCCATAATTCCATTGCCTCTCTGCAAACATGGGCACCTGGCTGCACAGAGTGCTTCTCTGCTATGTTCCTGGTGTTCCTTTCAAACACCTTAGAATCCAAATTGACTGTGCCACTGTATAAAAGTAATTTAAACATGGACTTCAGAAACTGAAACAAGCTTTCACGTTCTAACAAATGAAGAACCAAAATGCTTAGCATCCTAGCCAGTTAAAAAGCCAAATAAAGCCTCAACATATTTTACTTTTTCAGTGTACTGCATATAAAGAGCCACGGCTAAGCTGACTAGAATTATTTGCCTTGACACGTTTAAGTGTTACAGCATCTCAATGTATGAAAATATGCACTGAGCACTCCAGGGAGCATTTAATCACTTTTGTTGAAGTAATCCACATATCAATAAATAGTGCTACTCAAACAATCCATTATGTTTTTACTATATTTTCTACATGCTAACAGATGTAGCAGAGAAACTCAAAATGCAGAGGTTTAAGAACCTTCAAAACAGAGCCTGAGTTCCCAGGCAAAATAGAGGAGGTATAAAGTAGACACCTGGGGAAAATAAGTTATTGAGAAAAGTAAGAATACAGAGAAGCTGCGTGCACACGTGGAGTCACCACTGTCTCAACATTATCTCTTCCTGTTGTTGTACATGGTAAGAGCATTCAAAGTACTCTTATCGTGCCTTCTGGTAGACAGGATCTATGCCCTTACCAGTACATCTTCCTTAGACACTATCCCTCAGACTAAGTATCTTCCTTAATGTGCCACACAGTGCCTGCCCTCCTGATCAGGATGCACTTCATACGCTTAAAAGACTCAGCTAACCTGTGTTGAGTAAGTGAAATCAAAACCTGGGATTTGTACCAGCTCATGTCAGAATTCAGTTTGGTAGAAGAACAATGACGACTGTCCTGTTTAATTTGACAATTTGTCCCTCAGGTAAAGTTTTGTTACAAACATAGATTTGCTTCCAGTATTTTTGTAAATACCAGATACCCGTCAAAGGGCGGTGTCTTCACATTTTGCTTCTTTCAGACTTGATGTTTTCAGTAACAGTAACAAAAACACTGCAGATATAATGTTCAGTTTTAACGTGAATGCAAATACAAGCATAAACACAAGTAGCTCAGTACAAAAATTTTCCAGGGGTCAGCCTCAAGTTTATTGAGGAGTTCTATTTTTGCCTCAGAAGGCCTCATGCCAATATCTGCATCACCTTTAGTCTACATTCAGGACTGCTGAAGAGCATAATGCTCACCATTAGAAAAAGTACTCAAAAAACATAGAATCCTTAACGTTGGCCCTTAAAGGCCACCTAGTCCAACCTCTTGCAATGAACTAGGACACCTATAGTTAGATCAGGTTGCTGAGAGTCCCATCCAGCCTGATCTTGGATGCCTCCAGGGACAGGGAATCCTCCACATCTCTGGGTGCCTCACCACCCTCACCATAAAAGACTTTAATGTGCTGTCATAAAACACAAATATAACACAGAGCAGCTGTCTAACACAAATCTAACGTAGCCTCTGCAGTACTCCGCTAAGAACTAAGTATTATGAACATGAAACAAGAAGACTGAGGGCTGAAATCCTGCACAAGACATTCTGACATAGAATTTTAATTCAGAAGCTGCTGTTCTTGCAAGTGTCTTTGATGAGCTCTAGCTGGTTATCTAAAGACAAAGATCAGCATGCATATGCAGATTTGGACAGATAATGGAACTTCCCCTTAAGTTCTACACTTAAGTTTTCCCCTTACAGAGTGTGAATGGAAATGGGCAAGTTTTACTTGATGTGCTGAGCTTTTGAGAGTCGAGTTATGGACTACAGATAATGCTGCTTTTTTATATAAAGCCTATCCAAAGAGAAGCTTGCATTAATAAAGCTGTGATTATTTGATCTGAGCTTGCAAAGAAGTCAAGAAAACTGTCTGGACTGCAAAATATAATAAAATATTCATTATATACCGTCCAATAAATAATACACTTAAATATTCATTATACCACCACACCAAAGCACAAATGATTCAAAGCTTCTGCAACAGTAAGAAAAAAAAAGTTAACTACCTGAATGCATCTGTAATGAAAAAGTTGAAAAAACAGGAAGTCACGTCAAAAAGTGAACCCCACATAAGTGATAAAGACTGAAGAATTTTCATGTTTTCAGCAGCTTTACTGAACTGACAGACAAATAACAGAAGTGCAAATCTCAAAGAAGATGCATTTAAATATGGCTGAAAAATGTAATCCAAGGTCCATCAAACACTTAAGAGCAGCTGTTTGCTAAGTTCCCAATACAGAGGCTACTAGAAAAGGCCATAGGTGCAAAAAGGTGCTCCTCACTACCAGCCATGTTGCTTTACAAAGCTCCAGTGCCACACTATTTGTGGATGTAGACACTGAGTATGAAACCCATCTACAGCTGTGTCATTTGCTGAAGTGCCATTAAGCCCTTATGAAAGAGATACCTGACAAGCTGGTCATAATTCCTTCAACATTAACTCCTCCTACCACATCCCCTTGCATAAATGGAAAAGAAAAAAAAAAACACAACAAAAACCCACCAACAACCCAAATAAGTAAATAAACAAAAGCCAGAAAATAAAGTAGCATGTTTTAGCAGGATCCCTGAAACTCTCAGCACTTCAAGGTCTCCAATTTCAAAGTCCAAATGCAACAACACATCCATTCTCAAGTATTCTTGAGAATGTGACTTTCCCACTCATTGCTAAATACTGTCAAGCTTTCCTCTGTTGCTGTGCATGATCATACAGATGTTTCAGGATTTATACACCCTCCACCTTTTTCTTAACTTAATCTCTAATAAGCAGTACTGTTACTGTATAACATCGCCAGGGAAAAGTAAAAATTCATTTAGAAATAAACACATCCAGATTAAACCTGTAACAACAAAAGTAGGATGTAACTGAGGTGAATACAAAAAGCATGGTAAGAAGCTCCCAGACTCACAGCATCACTGATGTTGGAAGGGACCCTTGGAGACCAAGTCCAACCACTGCTAAAGTAGCTTCCTACAGCAGGTCGCACAGGAAAGGTAGAGGTGGGTCCTGAATATCTCCAGAGAAGGAGATTCCTCTCTGGGCAACCTGTTCCAGTGCTCTGTCACCCTTACAGAAAATAATTTTTCCCCACATTCACATGGAACTTCTTAGCCCATTTTGTGCATGCTGTCTCTTGCTCTGCTGTCCAGCACCACTGAAAAGAGCTTGACTCCATCCTCTTGACATGTACTCATTTCTATGAGTTGATAAGAACCCTTCTCAGTCTTCTCCAGGCTGAACAGCCCCAGGTCTCTCAGCCTTTCCTCATAGGGAGGATTGCTCCAGGTCCTTCATCTTCTTTGCAGCCCTTCACTGGACTCTCACAAAAGTTCCCTGTCTTTCTTTAACTGAGGAGCCCAGAACAAGACACAGTACTCTGGATATGGCCTCAACAGGTCAGAGTAGAGGAGGATCACCTCCCCAGACCTGCTGGCTATGTTCTTTGTAATGCACCCAAGACATCATTGGTCTTCTTGGACACATTGCTGGCTCATGGCCAACCTACTGCCCAGCAGCACAGCCAGGCCACTCTCTAGGGAGCTCCTCTCCAGCAGGTTAGCCCCTAACCTGTACTGATGTATGTAGTTATTCCTCCTTATGTGCAGGGCTCTGCACTTGACTTTGTTGAACCTCATCAGATTCTTTTCTGTCCAAGTCTCACTGAATGGCAGCACAGCCTTCAGGTGTCAGCCAAGCCTCGCAGCTTTGTGTCATCAGCAAGTTCTACTCCAACAAGGAGTTTATAGTAATGAAAATAAATAACATAAAGAACACATCTAGTGTACGAAACCTAATTAATTAAAACATTAATCAGCTGAAAAGATGCATAAAGAATTGAAACTAAACTCCAACCTCACACAAAGATGAAGGCAACTTACACTAATTTGCTGACCATCTGACATCAAGGATTTTCTAAAGCATGCAAACATGTGCATGAAGAATTCCATCACCAAAATATATCACAGGGGTTTATAAATATTCCTCTACTCCTGTCAGTCTTCCCCCTTCTTCCCCTCTCAGATTTCATGATTAGGACAACTTCTCTTCCTTAGCCCTCATCTCTGATTACAGAAGACAGAGTCAGCCAAGAATGATGCTAACCCAAAGGCAAAAGAGTTGAAATCAAAACAATAATTGTTCGGAGAGTAAGAAATCTAAACATTCACATCTGCTTTCATCAAAACGTTCCAAAGCTTTTGCAGGAAGATTTATAATCTAACACTTCATGGAGAATTTCACTGCCATAAAATAAAGGACGCGTTCAAGATGCAGGCAGATACAGAAGAACAGGCAACAGTTGAAAAGCTACCACCTTCCACTCTATGAAAACATGACCTTTACAGCTGATCTTGTGCTGTGGCTTACAAAATGAATGTGATTTTTTTTTTTTTTTGAAAAGCAGAATTGTATTACCTTTGTTTTTTGCTAGTGGAGATGGGGGTTGCTCTGTAAACACATCTGGGGAAGGGGTTTCTGGGTGGTCAAAGTCTTTTTCCATAGTTTCTATGAGCCCAGTAAGATCTGAATCCTCTGAGCTGTGCCTTCTGCTGCTGGCACACTCAGCATGAGGTGAGCTGATAAGCGGTAGCTGTGGCAAAGCATTTTCAGTCTGTTGCTCTTGCTGCTGGGACCCAGACCCCGGAGGTTGCTGCAGGGGCTGCTCTGCCAAAGCTGTTGTCTGCTGCTGTGTTGTCTGCTGGTTCTGCCTCGTGCCCTTAGCTCTTTTGCTTGTGGCATGTGTCTGAGTTGTGGCACCTGAATCCAAGGTAAAGGGGCCCGCTCTGTTCACTGACTGCATGGAAGCTGCTTGTGCTGAAGTCCTATTATTAGGCATGTTCGAACTGTTTTTGGATTTGATGTTTTCAACATCAGGTGCATGTCTATTGCTGTGAAGGTGTGCTGTTGCACTGCATTGTTTATGACTCCCTGCACTGGATCGTGAAGACGAACTGCTTGCTCCATAGATCCCTCTGGATGAACCGTGATTAGAATCTGATCCAAGCGCATTCAAGCTGGAAGAACAAGAAGCGTTTAAATGTACTTCAAGTTTTAGTTCCTCTGCATAAAAAAAGACTCACTATGTCCAAAAGAAACCTTTAATTACACTATTCTTGGCATGTAATCAACAAAAATGCCTACAACTTGTTTGACAAGTCAGTAGCTTTTACCATTTCCTGTTCAGTTGCTCACTGCAAAAATGGTTAAACAAGTCTTCTCCTTTCCTTTCAAAGTACACACTGACTGTCATTTTATTTTTTTAAACTTAAGACGAAAGGGAAAACTTCTGGCCTACTATTTTAATGCAGTCTATACTTTGTTTTCTATAGTGTCAACAGAAAGGTTAGCAGTGTTTGTTTTGACAAAAATATGAATATTCCTCACAAACAATTTGTTTTCTGTAGCTCATTATCTTTCATCTATGGGAGAATCTTTATTCATTCACCTGTTCTAAAGAGTCTTATTACTTTCTAACTGGCCTTATAACTAAAGGGTGAGAAGGGAGAGGAAAGCAAAGACCAACAAACCCAAACCCATACTTACTTTCCATCAGATGAAATTCCAACTATTCTCCTGAGATCAAGTGGCCTTCCCATATCGAAGGGTGGGCTTGAGGCCTCAAAAGACAAGCGTCTTCTAAATGGCTCCCAGATTCCTTGAGCTTCTAGATAGGCTGTTCCAATTACCAAGAGAAAGAGTACACTGCAGGGAAGAGAGGCACTCAGTTAAGTATTCCTACATTTTGAGCATTTCAAGACTTATGAATTTAATCACACAAGACAAAAAGTTTGTATCTTTCACAGAAAAGCTGAAAACTGCATCCATATCACATTTCTGTCTAACAAACAAAATACCTCAGTCTAACATAACATACACAGCAATAAAACTGAGAAGCAAAGTTGGAGATGCAAATCTGGTCCCAAGTCACCAATTTAAATCCAGATGAAAACATGAAGATAGAACTGAAATACTTAAAAAGCATCCAGGAGGTCAACAAATCTCACAGACTTGGTACAATTCCATACGAAAAGCAAAGATCCTCCACAGCAAATTGTGCTGCAGTTCAGAGAACTAAAATTAAGAAGCGCTATTTCAAGTTCTACAATTGCATCTGCAGTGGTGTTTAGGAATTCTCCACTTATATAATGCACTGCAGTGAACTGTATTTCTGACGAAGCATTAAAATCACTGCAGAGACATTCAGCACAGTGCTGCAGATTTCATCTAGCAGGTGGGAAATTTCAAGGGGGAGGAGACATACATAACACTGATGACTAAATATTGCCTCGCTTGTTACCCTAGAAGGTTCGTGCAAAATTAACTCTGCATTAGCAAATTCTGTTTTCTCTCAGATCCAACTGCTGGTTTTCGTAAGCCAAACGTTACGAAAAAGAACATCCATTCACAGAAAACAACAAGATACCACTTGCTGAATTCATGCTGTCTAGAAGAATTTTGTCTAGATATCATCTTTCATGTTTAAGCTGTCAGCAAAAATCCTAGCAGCTCTAGAGACCAACTCAGCTGATTTTAGCTGCTTATCGATAGTTTTTCCCCATGCCGGGGATTAAAAGGGATAGCAGATACATAACCAGACACCAGGAAGCAGGGAAAATAAATTTCATCTGAGGTACTAACAAACAATAGAAAAGATAAAGAAATAGGGCACGATTTCAGATAAGATTACACCTGCCTTGGGCACTCTGCCCTCAGATATACAGCTACTTTGGCGATGTAAAGAGTGAGTTGTCACTATCAGTACTACAAATTAAATTAGCAATGTCTGGAAATACCATAAAGTTGATACCAACAGGAGTACTGCATCTCAACAGCACCGTAAAACTTGAGATGGTACAGGGTTTTGGTGCCATAGATGTGACACTGGGGTGGCTGCAACAAACGGTCACCTCAAGGGCTCCTCCTCTGCCACTGTCAGAAGAGCTGTACTCTTTTTTACCAAAACAAACTTTGTTGCTTTGATAAGTGAGCATCAAGCATGATAACCACCACAAAGAGGTAGGAACAGAGTTGATCCACTTTGTATTTGTTCACAGAGACTAGGGAATACTTTTTGACAATACGGAAGTGTGTTGGTGGCAACAAGCAGACCTCCATATTAGCATATCCTGAAAGCTAGAGACTGCCTTGTGTGCCTGTTCCTTCAAATATTATGAGGTTGTCACGTTAGGACTCCTCTAATTTGCTGCTGAGAAGTGTTTTCAACTTGTAGGAAAAAAAGGATTAGTATTTGGTGTTCTTTTTTGAAGTCTAAGTAACAAATACAGTACACATAAAGTTAGCCATGCAAACTACATGTGAGCTGAAAAATGTTACTGTCAATAGAGCAGAAATTAAGTTTGCACATTTCCAGCAGATACACAGAAGAAACAAAATAAGATAAAAATACTGCAGTCGTGGCAAAGTCCTGAAGACCCAAAGAAGAAAAAGAAGCACACTTCTCTATTTCTTTTATCAATCCCCAAACAAGGAAAGACAGCCTGACTAAATATTTATACGATGCAGTAAAGGAAAATCAAAAAGTCAGAATCCCAATCCCCCAAAAATGCAAGGCTTCATTTGCTACAAAGACATTGGACAACACTTCAGATTCGCAGCATGCAGGAAGACCACTTTCTCATAACAGGCATCTACTGCAGCAATCCATCCCACACTGCAATACAGGTTTCACACCACCAATGTGTGGTAAAGCAAAGTAAAACATCTGTTGTTACTGTATCTATACTATGGCTTTTTCTAGATAAATGCAGTGGGGAAAAGCATCTTACATCCAAGGAGATGAGCGGGGAAGCACTGTTTATAGCCTCAGGTTTCAAAAAATGCAGACAGATCTATACCTAGGTTAGACTAGGAATAGACAGTGGAACTTTGATCTCAAATTTCTACCAGTCACTTCAAGGAAAAAAACAGCACCAATATACTACTACATAACCTTAGACATTTGTGTAGCAGACAATGCCCTTCAGGTTCTCAGAAACTCCATTATTAGTATCACCAGTTGTCTGCCACATACAAGTGGCAGCAAGTTGAATTCATCTAAGGCATTAGCTAAGCTCATGGAGTCACTGCCTCATATCTTTCTAAAGCACAGCACTGGAGAAGGATGCTTCAACTTCTACTGGAATCCAACTGCTAACAGCGTTCTAATACCTAACTTGATTCAAGTCTGGCTGAATCAGTTGTCAAAAATCCATAAGCTATCAGTGCTAACAGGATCTCACCTAACAGTCCGAAGGGATAAACAAATTTTGTTTTAATTTAAAGCACAAAATCAGTACTCCTCAGCCTAAAGCTGTTCACATTAAACCCCCAGCAGTTTTTATTAATTGCTCTCCTTTTGCCACATCACACATTACGCTAAATATAACATGCACTGAATACACACGCCTTTTCTCTACGATCTATTTTTAAGTAAAGGTACATCACACACATGCACCGATAAGAACAGAAAAACACATTACCTCATTATTCCTGAGGTAAGGATGTATAGTGCCAGTTCCCAGTTGGGCCTGGGCAGTGCTTCTGCACACGTTGCTAACATATGATACGGAAGGGACGCATTCAAGATAAAAACGAATTCAGAGCCTCCTGCAGTAATGAGTTTTAATTCACGAATTACTCTGGAAGCAGTGAAATCTGGTGTAAACCTGAAAACAAAGTAAAAAAAAGTGTGTGTGTATATATATTTATATATACACAAAAAAAAAACAACAGCAGCTATACCTAAGCAATGAAACTGATTATTTGTGTGAGCTATGTTTAAATGAAAACACCATGCTTTTTGAAAACATCACTACATTTCTGTCTCATCACAAACTGAAATCATTGCAAAAATGCTAGTGAAGTTTCACTGCCTGCAGTATCTTGTATATCCTCTGGCATAACAGTAGCATCTTTTGAACTGTTTAGATACTGCATTCCAAATACCTAACTTTAAAGTAGCAGTGCTAAAAAGAGTAATTTTTGGTACAGAGATCTTTTACAGTAAAAATGGGCAGAATTAAACAATCATCATTAAAGGCAGCAGATGAAATATTTGAGACTGAAATGCTGTGCTTTATGATTATAATCCTTATACCAAGGGCTCTTCAGCATGTACTGCAATGCACCAAAAGTATACATAAATCTAGACCTCATGTGCATTCGTAACTGTAATGGAAGAAATGGAACTCATTAAGATGCAAAAATGACACCACAGTAACAGAAACTTAAAAGTTTTGTTCAAGAGCAAACAACATTTCCAATAAGAGAGAGGTTTTATGCTTTAAGCTCTATTAAAAAATAACCCCAAAGCTTAAGTAAAAACCCTCACAATTTAACCAATATTCACTGCCTTTGGAAATACAATTAGGTATACAAAACTACTGATGTACAGATCCATTCAGCTGCAAAAAAAAAAACAACCCGACACTTACAATATGACTATGTCTTTAGAGGCATTGACACTTAGTGCAAACTCTTGACAGTTAACTACTTTAAATCCATATCCTTCACATGTATAGCCGCTGATTTCCATGGTTTTCACATTAATCTGCAGCTGCCCTGTGTTTTCAACTTTAAACGTTCTTCTGAGTGTGAAATTTGGCTCTTTGTATTTCATTTCTGGAAACAGAGGAAAGTAATTAGTGCTGTGTGAAAATGATGGTCTTCGCTACGTACATCTTCTACAGCAGCAGCTTTAAATTTCTGTGATGCACTGCTTAGTGTAGGAGCATTCAGCGACAAGTCCCAGCACTTGCTGAATGAAAACTTACCATTTTGTGCCTAAAACTTTAAATCTATTGCTAAGCTAAATTAGTTATAAAAAAAAAAAAAACAAACACCCAAATGCTGAATCACAACATGTAAAGAGATAATGACAAAAGTTTACTTGAAATTTTCTTACTCATTCCTCAAAGCAAACAAACAGTAAGATCTCAGATAGTAATTAATAGAGTACACATGGAAATCTAAGTAGTAATGCAGATTTTAATACCAGATAAAAACTGAACTGCTTCTGCCAGTTCTTTTAGAAATACAGGTACCTCTGTCTCTCCTGTCAGAAGCAAGGCTGGGCTATGGAGCAGAAAGCCTCTGACCCCAAAACAGAATTTGCCTGCACTTTTCAAAGAACATATCCTTCATTTTCCCCTGCTGGCCACACACAGCTTCTGAGCACCGGGAGAAAAAAGAAATCCCAAACCACAAAACAGACAGACACTGTGATGTCTTTTTTTTTCCTAACATTCAGGAATTATACTTCATTCTAGTAGTTGACTCAGATTTTCACCTCCTACATCTTTGAATTCTACTGGACAATGGACTTCTCAGTTTTCCTAATTTTCCTATCAAAACTTAAAAGATCACTTTCTGCCTGAATTAATAAGCAATGTTAATATGGAACGATAAATGGAAAAGAATTCTGACACAACAGAAGAGGGAAAAAGTCCACACAAACATGTTTTAAGTTGTACACTTAAAATGTGCTTTACTTTCTCTTCAGCATAGCAGTTCACAAAGTACTCACTTTCTGAACAGTCTTTTAATAGTGCTTCTGTGATTTTAAAGCGTAAAGAACTTCCAAGACCAGGAGGTTTGCCTGCAACCTTCAAGCTCTCGGTTGTCCCCTGTCCCTGTACCATTATGGCATCTATTACAGTCAAATTATTTCTGTATTAAAAACAAATAAATAGAGAGGGTTGGAAATATTCACAAAAATATTAAGCAGTTTATTATTCCTGCAAGCTTCTCTAGAAAATATGAAATCATATCCCAGTGCAGATAATTCATCAGATAAGTCCAGAAGGAAGTAATGCAAGACTAAAGCCTAAGAAAGCACAACATAGCAAGCAAGTAATAAGGATGAATTAGTTATAGTTTATATTTCATCATCGTATTGAAGAATCACATGATAGAAAAAGTAAATATTTATGCAAACAGAACTCTTTATGGACAAGATTGAAATAGCAGCTTTATCTTGCACATGGTACCTGTAACTAGACACCCTACTTTCAAAGCAATACAGTGTGTATTTAAGGAAATGAGTTCAAGTATATGGATTATATATTTATATTAGCAAATATTTACTGAAGACAGCTAATCTACTGCAGAACAGATTTACTCTGAAAGTAATTGTGCTTTCTTCTGACATATGACTTAGTATACCCTTGTAAAAAGGAGTTTCTGACTGACAGCAAGTATGACCATACATGTAATTAAAGATGTATCAAAAATTCAAACTCATTTCAGAAATATTTACCATACCTGATAACAATTAACGATGAAACAGTTTTGTTAAGAACTGGAGTGAATTTTACTTTGACCGACTTCCTCTCCCCAGGTTTTAACATTAGGCTTAGAACTGAATGACGAGCCAGGCCTTTTGGAAGCCCAACAGTGCTCTGCAGAGGCTGGACCTTAACAGAGTGGGGAAATTAAAGTAATACTTTCAAAAACAGGGAATTTTAACATATTTGATAGAGCATATGTTTAGTTAGAAAATTGCGTGCATTCTAGAAAAGCATCTTAGCAAATGAACAACATGTTTCATTGGGTTGTTTTAACCAGAAAGAGACAACTAGCACAATAAATCCCCTATTTACAAGTAGATCACCTGACAAACAGAAGAAACAGCATGACAGAATGAAGCTAAGCTACATACATGTAGATTCATACAGCTATAACACAAAAAAAAGAGTTCTGAAATTTTTAAATGTATATTTTTAACGCTAAATCAGCATTAAGCCATTACGCAACATTTTCTAGCACAACAGAAACATTTTTTAGAATATTGGTTTCCAGAGTAAAGAAAAAAGGGGGAAAAGCCAAACTTAAGATAGAAGGCCTATTGAAATAAGCATATTTTGCTTGGTTTCCCTTTAGATGCAATGCAAGCATTAAATTGCTTATCTAAATTGATCATAAATGAAGGGGGGAAGTGCATATGTATTGCATGAGAAAAAGAAGAGCATGTGACATTCTGGTCATTATCTGAAAACATGCATAGTTAAGCCAAACACCAAAAAAAAAAAAAGCCAAAAAAAAAAAAACAAGCCAAACACCAAAAAAAAAAATAGCAAAAAGGATTAAAATACAGAACAAAGCAGTGGAAAATTCAGTACTCTGCTAACTTCAGAGCTGCAAACCACAACACTGATAAAACAACCCTCAGTATCAGTAAGAAAATGAATAAAAATGCATCAATATGGTTTTTCTGCAACTTCTGTGCTTCAGTTGCAATATAAATATACAGTGAAAATTAAAGTGTGTTACATTTGAAATGCTTTTTCTGCTTCCCTAAGAATATCCAACAGAAATATATTTTTGACCCTTGCTCCCTAAAATTGAATAAACGCATGACTTAAATCTTCTGAAACATTAAAACAGTACCTGAAGAATGTAATTAAATACTTACACAATTTCTGAAGACCTGGAATTCTAGAGTCCTCAGATTGAAATCTGTTGGCTTACTCAAATTAAACCTGAAACAAACATGCAGTGTTTGTTTTCTTCATGAACAGGGGGCAGGGGAAAAATCTATTTGCACTTCAAGGCTTCAACACAAACCAAGAACTTATGAAAGGACTCAATACAGAGCCGACAGTATCACTTGGCTTTCCTTATTTTTTCCTCATTACTTCAAGTTAAGGAAAAAATGTAAATACATTTTTAACTCAGCATAAATTCAGCTGTGTATTCAACATGAACCAGTTTAGATTCAATTCCCAGCTGGGCCAGTGATTCAAGTTCTAGAAACGAACAACAATAACTACTAATACAATGTGTGTAATTTCTGTAAAATGCACTTTGCTGGAGAGTGAAAATGCCCTATGTCCTCTAAAACAATACTTACCGTTCCAGCATTTTATCAGCAAAAGTGGATGGGTTAGAATATAGGGCTACAGGAAGGAACTGAACATACACAGGAACATCAGCTGGATTTTCTAGAAAGATTTCTTCTTCCTAATCAGAAACACAACGTTTGCAAAGTTTACATCTGGTTAACTATATTTCTAATAGCTTTTTCTAGTTAAAGTCTCTAAAACAAAAATTGAAGCTATCAACAAAGCAACTCACTGATGAACTGTTAGTATTGGTGAGTGGGAAGCTCAGTTGTCGTGGTGAACTAAGTATGGAAGGCCAGACCATTTCTGCAGAAACTTTCAACTGAACATCCTTCTGAAGATCTGTGTCCACTTCAAATATTGCATTCAATCTGGAAAAAAATAGTTATAAAACTTACAGAAGTGGCAAAAGCCTGGAGAAAAACAATCTTGGAAAATGCAGAGTGCTTAAAAGCACCGTGAAAACAGCGTTAGTATAAAAAGTTGTACATTATTAAAAAAAACCCCAAAAAATAAACTACAACACAATCTGCCCACATTTACCACTAACAGAAAATGCAACATAAACACCCAGAATTTGTTCTAGGAAACCAACTGAAAAATTCAAAAACACGTTCAATATTTAAATATTGTTGTCAACACACATCTGCTCTAAATTCTCTAAGAGTGTATTCAGGGATAAGGTGACCATAAAACACAACAAGACTTACATACTCTATCACCAGTGTTTCAGTATTTCTACTAAATTCCTATTCTTCAGATAGTGAGAAAACTTTTTATGTTCGGTTAGAAAGTCCCTGCCTCTTACTATTGCAGAAACAAATTTTGAGAATCTGATCAAGATTCAGATCGTTAAACAAAAATAACCTCACAAATATTTTAGAAGTCTGAGAGAGACTGTGATGCTGCTATTCTGAGATTATTGCAAATGATTAACTATGACAGTTTGCAGAAGTGTGAAGAGTAAAAAGGAAAACCATCAGTCCTGCTGCAGTCCATTTCTAATACAACATCCAGATATCCACTACACCAAAAACATACTGTGCATCCATCATACTGTACTGTCCAAGCAATACATAGTAAATCTGATGTATAGGAGGTGAGAAGAATACAGTGGACTATGCGCCTACACTCACAATAACAAATCTAAATGAAACCTGGAATTAGGTCACGTTATTACTACCATAAGCAAATTAAGTTCTTTGCTATTAGCCAACTGGCATAACAGACTTTATTCCTTTTTACTTCATGAGCTGTCCACCACAAGTTGAAACATGACTAACTACCGAGTTCTCCAGTCAGCAAAACAAACCAGATGTTAAACTTAAAACCTAGAGTATTTTAGAGGGCATCTAAATCTAAATATCCAAATCTGAATCTATTCAGAAGGGGCAGGTTCTCCTCTGCCGAACGCTACCCTGGCAAGCTGGTTGACTTTAACCCCCTTTAAAAAGCATCATACATTCCCCAGAACTGCTGTTTTGTCAGTAATAGCTTTCAACAGTGTTTTCCTCTACTGTCTTACTGTAGATGATAGAATATTCTTGCAGAAAATTCCATTCACAACAACTTTATTCAGGAGCTGTTAAAAAAAAAATCAGCATTATAACAAAGAAGCTACTTACAATTATTCTGTCTTTCTACAAATACGCACATCTTTTTTTAAATCAGTCTGGATGCTACCACCACAAAAGACACATCACTTGCAGTTAAAGCAAACATCTCTTGAAGCTTAATCCATTTGTGTATGTGAAAGTGGATGTTTAAAAAGGTATACATAAGCCTCTGAATATCAGATAGCAATGATTAATCACTTCCTAGTCAGCATCACTCAAGGAGAAGTATCAGACAACTTGATTACTCACTGAAATACAATAATTTCAGAATAGCAGCAACAGAAAACCTCATGAAATCCTAGAGGGGTGTTAAGCTTTCTACTTTAAAAGAGATTAAGCAGAGATACTGTACAGCATAACCTGTTTTAGAAAAGATTTTCAGAACAGAGACTGTCCTGCTCTTGCCACCCTTCACGGAACTGCAGCATGCTCCAGTCAATAGTAACTTCTAAGGCTGTCAATGACTTGAAGTTTTTATTAGTGGTAGTATTTTCATCTTTTTAAATTTTATCTTTAAAGGTTTTGCAGAGAACACTGAGTAGCTGGTTTTATGCTCTCTCTCAAAAAACACTACAATAGATCTAAAAAAAAAAAAAAGTCTGTACTTTATAATACCACACGTAACAGAATTATCTAGTGATCTATGGCCTGAGGAAGTAACAGGCATAGAACACTTACCTATGGCTTGAGTTTTCTTTTATCTCTGTCCATGCTTTGAATAAGTTCTCATGCAAATCCCAGTCAGAATCCCACATATCTTCTTGCATTGCTACACTGTGCTGAACTTTAGATTCCGCTTTAAAAAACATAATGCATTTTTAAATCCTTCATGTAAAATCATTGCTTAAGAAGAAAATTATTAGTACTTCTCATTAAAAAGAGACAGTCACTTACATTTAGATAGAAAAGGCAATCCTACATAACAATGATCCCCACACTGTAAACCAGGATCAAAATAAATATTTGCAATCTGCAAAACAGTAAGAACAGACCAATTAAGAAACTGCACAGTAAATGCAATGAGGAAAGAAGGAAGACTTCTGATGATCACAATCACACATACAATAAAAACAGAAAGAATCTGACAACTTGTACAAGTAGGCAAAAAACAAACCTTTGATTTTTTTCCTGACTCTAAATCTTCTCTATTACTTCTCAGTCTCTTATAATAAAACCTTACATCTTCAGACAGGGAACGTATGTGCTGTATTTTCACTTTCTGAGAGAAGGAGTTCATAACGTTCAGGCTCTGGTGAACTACTTTCCCCTTAAAAAAAAAAAAACATCAAATCACAAGGGTGAAAAATGGTGCATTGTATGCATTTTCCCTACCATATGTATTTATCTACTTATGCAGACTGGCAAAAAGGCTACAGTAGAGTTGAAATATTTAACTAAGATTTTTTAAATCTATTTTAAAAATGCCTTTTTTTTTTTTTTTAAACACTTCAAGGTAGGTTTCTGTGAATTTGATTTCTTCCTCCATCTGTTTCCAAACATGATTCATCTCTTTCAGAAGAAAACAAACAAACAGACACTGTAAGGCATTTGGAGAGCTACAACACTTCTGTTAAATCAAATAATGTTTTTAGAGAGCCAGAGGAGGAAAGGCAAGAGAAAGCTTTGGTTTTAACAGCCTCCAGATATAAAAGACAAAGAATCTTCTTGTAACAGATGTAGAAAATAGTTACAACTGTTTAGAAATTGTCTTAAAGAAGCAATTGAGTGAAGCTGCAGGTTATCAACACAGCAGGTGACAGAGAACATTTTACAACATTAATATAACCCTTCCATCCCCTCCCAATGAAATGAAGGCACCAGGCATTCAGACTACCTGAAGAGAAATCTGTGCTTCCCACCCCCTCCCCATCATACCTTTACACTTCATCTTCTAGGCAGAGAACATATGGTTTAATTGTGTCACAACCAAAATGGTTCCAGTACTCAAGCCCTACCTCTCTCCCACACCCCCAACTTTTAAAGCTCACTCCAGTTTGATTTCATTTGCAAAGCAATGATTCCGTAGACACACCTTTCACCTTATCAAAACACCCAGCCCTGATAAGGTATGGCAAACAATAAATGAAAGGCTAGTCAGGATTGATGACAAGATTACAGACCTATATAAAAGAGATAAATGCAAGCCAACTTGAATGCCTGTAACTGTCTTCTAATGAACAGATTTTAATGTTCCCCTTAAAAAAAGGAAGTATTGATTTAAGAAAAAAATCACAAGTGGAGAGATGGGGGAGATGAACTCCGCAGGCTCAAAACTTAACTGTAGCCTCAGGAAACAGTCGCTTAGCAAGACAGTCTCAATTAGCAACAACTGCAGAGGGAAAGAAGCTGCAAGAGTAATTCTGTAAACAGAACAGTCCTGCTAAACTGAACAGGAAGTAGAAATGACTGTGTCTGTGCTTCACCTACTGAGAGCTGAGTAAACAACCTTCACCATTTAGACAAGATAAGTGAACCTTTATCTTGCCCATTAACTCTGTACAACAAAGGAAAAGTATTTTAGTAGCTTTAAAATATTGAAGAGCAGATAAGGAAAGAAAACTACCACTCATTAATAAAAGTATTTCTTAATTGGGCTAAAAATATATTTATCTTCATTTGGGATAGAAAGTTAGGACAATGGGTACTATAAGCTAACATTGCTATTACAAAGTACAAGTCCACACAAAAAAGGTGCTTAAGTCAGGATAGCGATCATCAGAAGACCTCATGCACTGTTACAGTATTGCAGACATTTTTACAGAATACCAGCAATCAGACATAAGTGCAAATTAACTAAGATTAGAAACAGACAGCACTAGGAATTGGGCAGCTGCAAGAGAATTACAACCCAGGTATGAAGTGAAAAGCAAGTGTTACTAAAATTGTAGTATTTAGTTATTCCTGGATGTTATAGTTGTCAGATTTCCCTATCATGAACTAGAACAAGAAGAACTAATGCTATTTTAGAATTATTCTCTTAAGTAATGGAGACATTACTGAACAACCACATGCAAGCAGATCCTGAAGTCAGTAATGACAAGTTTAGTTTGAAAATATTAAAAAAAAAAGGTCTGCTTTCAGCATTCTCAAATATCAAAAGAGCTAAGTGTTCAACAAACAGAATTAGCTGCTGAAGCCGATCACTTTGAGAAGCTTGAGGTTTGAACACAGAAAACAGTCTAGAATTTTGTCTAAAGTGACAATACTTTCCAAATTCAAACTCCCAAATAAAATGTAGGAGCTCAAAAGTCATCTGAATTAACACAAAAAAAAAAAAAGAAAAGCATTACGCCACTAAAAATTACACCAGTCTCAGGATGAGAGAGAATGATGGACAGTGATGACACCACCTCTTATAGGCTAAGAAATGCAGGTACTACACAAACCAACAACACCTTCCAAAACAAAAAAGAAGAAAACTCAAAATAAGTCAAGGTGATGAAGAATATGGGATTATATCAAGACGCATCTGAAGTTTAGATATTCTAGTTAGAAGAACAGCAGATTTTTAATAATTGCTCTTTTAAGGACCAAAATTTGACAGAATATTTTATTGTGGGGGGGAACGGGAAATAGAAGATATAAACTAGGATACAGAACAGAAATTGCTTTATATTTAAGTGAAAGAAAAGGAAACGAACCATTAAGAGTTCTGTTTATTGAAGACTTACGGAGCAGCTCATGAATGAACTACAGATACAGTAGTCAATGTAATAAATACACTGATAATGGTAAAGCCGTACACTAAAATAGGAAACAGATCCTAAAGGATAGGAAATAATAAGTGAACCATGCAACTTCAGCAGTGACAATTTCACCTTGAGAGTAACAAATGACTTCAGAATAATTTGTGAAGCAGGTTCAAAGGGAGATGGAACGATCATGGAACAGATGTGGCAATGACTTGCTAAAGTCCCGTTGACTGGACTGTTCTTCTCTGATGAGTCCCTATTGCATTATTTTTTCAAAAAATGATTACTTATCTGCTGGACATAAGGAAAACCACTCTATAAAAGTGCCAGTGAAAAACTACTCTTTAAGAATACACATACTGTAAGACCAGCAAAATACATTAAGAAGTTATTGCAAGACAAGGAGAGAAGAGACAGTGCTCTAAAAATGAAAAAAAAAAAAAAAAGGTGAAATAATTAGTGCATAGTTTTCTGAGGACTGGTCTAGGAACAAATATTCCTAGAATATTCATTGCTTTGGTACTAAAAAGCATAAAAAGAGACAAGTTTGATCCTGGTAAGTTAAGAGGCACTTTCAGAATTAGAGGAAGATCAATATGGCATACAGATTGACTGTGAGTACAGAGAATAGTCTGAATTCAATAATCCTCAGTTAAGACTGTGAATTTAGAATCTATTAATAAGTTTATTTTAAAGGCTAAGCATCCCTGTTTGACAAGGCAAAGCAGGTAGTAAGGATGATGGTCTGTATACGGTCACTGATCCCACAGCACGTTAGGACTCAACAGGACCGGCAAGGAAACAAAATCACTTCCACCAGCATGCATAACCTGAGATATCCTCACTAAAGATAATTAAGATCTCTAAAGAATGTGGTAGAACTTCACTTAGATGACATGCTACATTTATGATTACTCATTAAGAAACTGCTACATGTGGAAGATTAAAACGGCAGGGAGATGCACAATAAGTAAAGCAGGAGAAAACAAGAAAATACCATTTTGTTTTTAACCTACTAACAAGCCACAGCACATACGCTGCTCTACACTAATGTACAGTGCTAAAAAAGGGTGGGAACTAATTCAGATCAAGGACAGTACCCGTGATATAAATGGTTACAGAGCTACAAGAAGTAACTGTGAGCTGAAAAATGCAAGAATATTTTCAGCCATCATAACTAAAGTCCTGGAGTAACTTCCTAGCAGGAAGAATGAAAACAAGAATCGTTACCAGCAGATAGAAGAAACAGTAAGAATAAATAAAGTAAGAATTAAATAATATGAAAAAGCTCAGTCCCCCAAAGAATTGAAAAGTGGGACAGAAGAAATCTAGACCTTTATCCCACTAACAGAAGCTGGAAAAAAACACTTTGCTCCCAAGTACAGCCCTGTGACAGTGACAGCCCACAGAAGGCAGCTCAGATATATTGTGTCTAAGCTAAACTAAGCATGAAACAGAACATGTTCACGTAGACAAGTCATGTAAGTGACAAGAGATGCCTGCCAAATAAGCAACAAGCCAGGCACTGCTTCAAGTATTTGTACAGCATAGATGTGCCCAGTCTGTTCAGGAAGGTGCATTTCATAAGACAACGATGGCAAACCAACCTGCAAAAAACAACCCACCAGGAACAGCTTTCTGGAAGGCATTTCAAAGACAATTTAGATGCATAAACCACACAGATCCAGAACATCTATCTCTAGGAGGGACACTTGGTATTTTAGCATGACACACCCTCGAGTCAAGTATTTCTTTACTGTGTAGGTTTGGAAAAAATGTGATCACTAGCAAAATCACTGGAGAACTGTTCACTTTTTGGACAGCTGCTTTTTCAAAACATATTGAAGATGGTTTTATCATTTCAGAAAATTGCCATAGTAGTATTTTTATCCTATCATCTCCATCTCTCCTTTTCTACTTTTTTTTTTTCAGTCTACCATTTCTCTCAATTTTCCATTGTACTATGTTCCATACTCATCAGAAAGTCACATGAATCTCAGACATTGATGAAATACCAATTGCAAGTCAATATGCATTGACTGCCCATGCTTCTATGGCCATACTGAATGTCACATAAGAAAAAAAATGCATTATCCAGTTAATAGATTGGTGCACAACTGAGGAAAGAAGCTGCCTTCAGCCATCACCGAATAAACATTACTGCAGAAGCAGAAGAGAAAACAACCTTTGCATATATTTGCAGAGAGCCGCAGACTCTTACAGTTTTCTTGCTTTCCTGTTCTTGTACTCCACCATATACCCTCAAAGACAATCTACTTTCAGTGTGGAAACAACGCTTCACAGAGATCAAAAACTTCTTATAATGAAGCTTCAGTTCATGAGCTGACTTTGTCATCTTTGGCTCTTCAAATTAGAAATTTGAAAAATGCATTTATTCAGTGACACTTATCTTACTTCTGGTGCTAATGTGCAAGAACTGGTAGTAACTACACAAACGCAGTCACACTAGAATGAAGCTGCAAAGAATCATGTTTAGGATCATATCAGTATTTGAAGATCCCATGTAAGAGGGCAGTAGAGGAAAAATGAAGATAAACCATGCTTGGGACATGTCAGGAAAAAAGCAACAAATGAAACAATACAAATAAGCAGAATCTTTCCAGCAACTTGAAACTCAATTTAAGACCAAGTTTTCTCTTGAAGATGACAGACAAAAAAACTGCACAAAAAGGTTTAATGCTCTGACCTAACTAACTTACCGGAAAAGAAGGTGGAAGAAATACATGTTTTGGGGAGCAAGTCAGTGAGCCTACAGCAATCACTGCCTTCACTGGTATAGTTAAAATCTGAAAGAAAGAACAAGAGAGTTAAAGAAAAAAAAAAATGTTACTTCCAACTTTCAAACATCTCTTCTACTTTTATTTACACAGATTATCAAAACCCTGAAATTCTACAACTAATGTAGCCTAGTCTTATACACACATTTGAAATGTGCAACCATGAATTAAGATTTCAATGTGTCCTACTCAAACAGACACTCTGAACTGTCAGGAAGAAAATCTTTTTTCAGACATAGCTTTATTCTATATGAAGTACAAAAGCAAAGTTAAAATAAAAGCTTTGCAACGGGGCATTACAAAGTTCTCAATTGAGAGAGACTTACTCTCTTGGAAAGCAGGAGGATGACATATTTAAGATTACTATTAATTATTAATAGGGAGGAGGATATACCAAAGTTCCCAAAAGACATCATCAGAAGTCATGATAAAATCATGAAACAAAAAGTAGACTTAGAAGGAGTGCAGAAGGTATGGCAATAATTCTTACTGCGTATGGTTAGAGCTATCAAAACGAGCAGAATAACTTGTAGGGGAAAAAAAAAAAGAAAATAAAAGGCTGGCAGTTGTAAAATTGGAGAGTCACTTACATAGATTCATAGATACATTAGGTTGGAAAGGACCTACAAGATCTAGTCCAACCACCCTCCTACCACCATCCCTACCCAGCAAGCTACTAAATCAAATCCCTTAGCACCTCATCTAAACGCTTCTTGAACAGCAATAGGGACAGTGCCCCAACCACCTCCCTAGGCAGGCCATTCCAGTGCCGGACCACTCGTTCAGAGAAAAAAATCCATGTATGGACATACTACAAAATTTAAAGTCTCAGTTAACTGTGAGAAATTTGGAGTTTCCTATTTTCTGCATCAGAGCCATACAACAAGCTCTGTAATGTCCTTACTTCATAAACATCACATTTTCTTCTACGTGTATCACTTGAAGCTATAATACAAAAACGCTAAATATGGATTGTTCTGCATATTATTGCTCTTCCACAAAATAATACTTAACAGGAATGGCATATGAAGTTGAGAATTGGTCATTCTCTCCCTTACTAACTCTGGTGCAAAATCTGTTGCATCATTCGTCAGTAAACTGCAATTTCTCCAAAGCAATTTTCATGTTGTATTTTGATAAAAAATCTTTCAAAAATTTCAATAACCGACAACATACCAAAAAGCACACTGTGAGCATACTATGCCAGAATATTTTTGCATTGATGCTTTGAGGGTGTTTCAAGAACTCACCTCAAAGCATCAGGTCAGTCGTCAACAGAAATTTGTGAAAACCACATGAAAACCATAATGAAAGTTCTTCATTCTTTAAAAGAAGATATGGCATGAGAAGCATTATTGTCACTCCCTGCAGAGTTAATTTGACCTCCACCCTTTAAACCTCAGCTTCTCTATGACACTGCAATCTGTCCACTTCAGACTTCACAGTTTAAAATCCACTTGGACAACACACATGAATATACAATAAGTATACCTCGTAGTCTGTTGTAATTTGCACAGCTCCGTCATGAATTCCTTCAAGTTCTTTTGCTATTAGTTTTACTCTAAACACAGCATAATAACCTGATGATAGTATCACCTGCAAATGGTAGGAAACAAAATTGTATTCCATTAAAAACAAAAAATAAATTACACTAAGAAATACACTAAACAAGACTCCATTCCTTTAAACTCCCTTAAACTCCCTGAAGGCATTCAAGGCAGGGCTGTATGTGGTTCTGGGCAGCCCTGGTCTAGCGGTTGGCGACCCTGCCCACAGCAGGAGGGTTGAAACTAAATGAGCCTTGAGATCCTTTTCAACCCGGGCCATTCCATGATAAAAAAGTCAAATGTAAGCAAACAAGGATTAAATATTTGGAGATTATGGCTTCTAAAGTTCCCCTTCCAAAATCAAACCAATCTGAAAGCTATACTACTACTCAGGATAAAACTAAGAGTACATAACCTTTTTTTTTTTTTTTTTTTTTTTAACAATCATTCTTAATTTTTGTTCTCTCTCCCCCACACTAGAATTGTTAAAAGAAAAAAAAAAACATCTTTTGTCCCATCATAAATTTAGTTTTAATCAGTAGATTCAAAGGGTTACTTACTGAAGACTGATCGGACGCACTAGCATTTTGTAGTTCGTGGTGGTTTGCAATTATTGTTGTTCTATTTCCCTTTTCAGTTGTTAGGAGTTCTATGGCCAAACCATCCCCTATAATATGCCAACTTTTTATAGCCAGCTTAAAAAGAACAAAAGATACTATTTCAGTAACAAGACTGATGTAAGATTTTTAAAAGGCAAACTAAAAATAAATCCATCCTTACCTCTATTGGATTGCTGTTGATGATGGCAAATAAAATGCTGGTAGCTTCTGCTGCACTCAATATGCCAAAGTCTATAAATCGCTCCTCAGTTTTTGGAGGCAGTACAAAGTACTAAAAAGATTAATAAAGGTATTTTAGCATCATTAAATATAAAATGCACTCAATCCTTAAGTTTATTAGCAAATAAGGCTAGTGCAGCAGTAATAAGATAACCTCAAAATTCTATCCATTTTCTACATATAACTTACGGGAGCAAAAAAGCATTTTTCAGCAGTAAAAAAAGGTGAGAAAAAGAGCTGGTAAAGTAGATGATGTTATCCATATCTGTAACTCTGTTGAAATTAAGAAAGCTATCCTCCCATCGAATAGTAATAAAGAGAATCCTACAAAATCTGCCTCTAAGGAGACTGGAATAGCTAAAAAAGGGAAATACTTACATCTAAAAATCCTGTGTATGCTCGAACAGGTAGGTGAAATTTAGAAGCATTGGTGATAAGTAAAATATTGTTATCTATATGGACAGACGATGTGGCAGGCATAAAATAGAGTGTAAAAATATATCGGGATTCATTGGGTGGAATTAAGACAGGTTTGCTGAAGTTCTGGACCTAGATCAGTGAAGAAAGAAAATCACAGTTACAATTCAAAGTGCAGCACACTTAAACATTTCCCACTAAGTATAAATATTCTACTGAACTGAGGCTTACTTTAAACATCGGTTTTGCTTCTTCTGGTAACACAACATCATGTATAAGGACTGCAAAATTGAACGTGTTCGTAAGATAGATTGGTCTTTCCACAGAATCAGAAGCACCATCACGGATGTGAAAAAGTGTAGCAGCATGATCGAACCCTAAATACCTATGAAAGGAAAGCAGTATGAAAAAACAAAGACTTTCCTTATATAATCATATATTACACATACATTAGATTCATATATCTTTTTTGTGTTACATATGTATACACGTGCATGTGCATATTGGAATTCATTTAATCCATCAGCAGAAAATGTACACAGCACACTGCATGCTAGCAACTGCAATAATAACACTACAGAACATGGACTATTCAGTAATCCAAATGAAATAAGAAAATACATAACTCAGCATAATAGGAGGACCGAAACCAAGTGTCCATGTATTAAGGTCACATTGAATCCAAGCTTTAAACCAGTCTGTTTATTACTGAGACTACCTCATTATAAAAAATAAACGGAAAAACTCTACCAGTGATTGTAGTTCTAAATGAGCCTGATTCAGAAAATACAGGTACCACCTCTTTATACCCCTTCCCTCACCAAAAAGGTTAGGTTAGGGTTACTTTCCAAACCAGCTGATTTTCAGCATTTTTTTTTTTTTTCCTAAACACTGTTCATCAACTGCACACTTACCCATCCAATACTTCTGCTTGATATGGAATTTCAAGTTTGGAGTAGCTC
Organism: Oreortyx pictus; assembly: GCA_036925125.1. NCBI lineage: Eukaryota > Metazoa > Chordata > Aves > Galliformes > Odontophoridae > Oreortyx > Oreortyx pictus. Next base: position 60,043,114 of record JAUPFR010000001.1, read on the forward strand.
TTCTCTTTCGCTTTAACAGTTATTTTCCCAGAAGACTGTGATGCTTTTTTTGCTTTTGATGCTGTAAAGGAATATAAGAAGCTTGTTCAAGCAGACAAACAAAAATCCATCAGGTTAGATTAGCTTGAATAGTAAAAACAGCTAGTCCAGAGACTGAGTGTCATGGAAAAAGAAAATGGATCTTAATGAAGCTTCAATACGCCACTGACATAGAATAAGGCTTAGAAGACACCTGAGTGAGGTCTTCCCCCTTATGCCAGTTAGACAATATGGCTGAGCTACATACACTAGGGAAGCCTAGTTGTCAAATAAATGATTTAAACATGTCCAAAAGATATTAAGATGCTGGGCGAGCATCTGAATTCCTCACTACAGTATGTACTGTTCTACACTAACAGAAGTTTATGAGTGCTAGGCTCCTTATTTAAAACTACCAGTCAAGCAGGACTTTGGGCCAAGAACACTGAAATAGAATCAGAATCCATGCAAGATCCAAAGCTAAACAAGTGCCAAGAACAAAACTAACAGGTCTGTTCCAAGGTCACAGAACAAGCAATGTTACCCCGCTAGCAACGTGACCAGAAAAGTCAAGGGATTCAAATACTGGTTAGTAGAAACTGCCAGCCCCTAAATTCCTGCATGTAAGAGGACAGCTGTAAGAGCAAATATTTATGGCAGACTGCTTAAATAATAATGATTCACCAAGTCAGCCCCTGAAATGCATTATGCAGTTTGATTTATTACTTTTTTCCCCCCCAACAATCAATTCTATGAAAATCTACCATGTGTAAGTCTGTAGGTTCTCATACAACAATTCTTTTCAGCATCAAAATCTGGACATATTACTTCAGGTTGGCAGTGTTCAGCTATTCTAGAATTAATATGTATGGGCTAAGACATATTTCACTCATCTTACAAACTGTAAGCTATTCAAAGACTAAAACGTTAATCAGTAAACAAAATAAATCCTTCCCTCTCTATCCATGCAAATCCTAAAACTACACCTACCTGAAATTCAAACTACTGCATCTACAAGCCTCTATCTTTAAGCAATCCAAGCTTAGAGACTCACAGTTCCATCTAGAACCATAAAGCAGTACAATTTGAATAGGTCAACAGCTGTCTGATAGTTTATTAGAATCTAATACAAATGGAGGTAACATCTCTATAAACGGTTGACATAATATTTACAGTCACACTATGTAGGAAGAAAGTGAATAAGCATTCTTTTTTCATAAAGATATAAATGAAAGACAGTATGAGGATACATAACATATCTTCACAGGAAAGGTTACAGAAAAAGCTTTGCCACTCTCACCTGCCTTTTTCTGTAACATGAATTCAAGATAAGAAAACAAGCTAGCATTCACATTAAGATTCTCAAGTGCAAGACAGAGCCCTCTTTCTGTGGGCATTCCAACACAAAAATTTTTTGGGAAAACAGTATCTTGGAGACTTCTTTAAGTTCAGAAATCTCAAAAGGTATTTCAAGGGATATACTCACCTTTTACTTATATTACTGTGAAGAATGTGTCTTGGATTGCTAGGATTTCCCAAAAGCAAATGTATTTTTGGGCTAATTATACCTTTTAACTAATGACTCAAAATACCATTTATGTTTAATAGAATCTGCTGTTCATTTTTTATATTTACACACACAAGATTGCTTAAGAATTCCTCTTCTTCTCAATATTAGTTATCACATTAAGTCACTGGCTATTTGTGACTTTAGAAAAGACCCTTCAGAAATACATGAACACAGCAGAAATATAAGGCCCTTCCAAATAATTCCACTTCCTCCTCAAAGTGCCTAGCATCATTTTGTTAAGAGACTAGAAAACAACTCATGAAGTTTCAGCAAGCATTGCGAAGCATTGGACAAGTTTTCAGAAGAGAGAAGTACTTACCATCAAAGCTAATACTTGCAACTTTGGTATATTTACTTTCAGAAGCTTTTAACGTAACTGGTTTGAAATGTACTGTTATAGCTTCATTCTGTGGTGTAGGTCTTACACTCTGCAAACAGAATCAAAATATAAAGCACTTGAAAATTTATCATTGTTTAAACACTGTGCAGCCTTCAAGCATCTTTCAAAGTGATACAGCTGCAACTAGCTGAGTTTGTGTAGGTCCATCTTCCCAGTAACAGCAGCATTACTAGAGGCTTTAGAATATTTTTCAGGTCCTGAAAACTACCCTATGCAGAAAAGTGGGTAATAGAGAGTTTCCCTTGAAAACAGAGTAGAGAGCATAGCTAAGAATACATAAAAGAAGCAGAACTTTTAATTTTGTAAATTAAGAATTATTTTTATTCTTAATGCCACAACATATATAGCCTATTTGTTTCTGGTTCACTCGTTAAGCTGTTAACTGACTTGTGTGACTAATGGCAACACACACATCCACCTCATCTCTGATCCCACGCTAAGTCTGCAGAACTGCCACAGGAACACCACAATAAATAAATCAGTATAAAGAACAGGTCTGTAAATCTGAGATGATACTCCTTTTATAGTGACAACTTTATAAGACCACCTTTTCAATCTGACACTTACTGTTTCTAATTACATTGAAAAGGTAAATTGGATGTTATGAGAAAAGCAATTCTGTCAGCTGTTAGCCACAGCTGATTTGTAGAGATATCCACTGTTATGCAGCAGAATTAAGAAATCCAAGTGTCAATATCTGACACGTCTACAAAGACTGCTACCAAACTTAAATTAGATTTCATGTACAGAAAGAAGGCTTGGAGCACTTAAATGCTCTTATTCTTATTTTGCTTAAAATTGGGACGGCTGCCACGATTCCTCCTCCCCAGCTGTCTTCTGCTGTAAAAACAGCTCAGCTGCTCATATAGCAGCTGCTAAGCTGCCGTAAATTACAAGACACTGCATTAAGAAAATTGAAATGAGTGCTGGTTTACCTTATGCTAGGCCATAGAGGTTTAGCACCTGCTTCATAAGCAGCTGAGACTTTCCTTTTCAGAGGAGAGTAAGGCAGACAGCTAGTGCTACACACCAGTTAGCAATTCTTCAAAGCTAAGCCGTTCTTGATTGTAAATGAAAACCAGAAAATTTTGCATACATAACTAAGTTCTGCAAAGTTACATAACTGACGTACAACCCTCAGAGGAAACAAGCAGCATTGCTCATGTAACTAATAAGCAATCCCTGTTAGCTGAACCAGAAGATTCTCTATGTTAGACATACAGTACTGACCTTTGTCAAACACCTGCATACACATGGTACAGATATTTGATACCACTCTTCATGAGTTGATTTATAAACATCACCATCTCTTCTAATGGAATCCACATTACAAAACTGAGATCTTGAGGCATCTTTGAAAAATCCCTCAAAGCAGGCAAAACAAAAGCTACAGTCTAGTTCATAACTTTCACATGGTAGAAAAAATAACCATTTCTAGCAGCTCTTTCAATATAGAAAGCTGTTTTCGAGTTACTAAAAGTTTGAAATGATTACGATTTCATTCAGCTCATCAACAGAAAATATTTAAATGGGCAACCTGGTGTCAGAAAAATGGCAAGTGTCAGAGGTGTATTTCTAAAACCTACAAGTGTAACAAATCTACATGGATTTGTTCAAAGTACCTAGAGATAAGTTTAGTTGAAGGAATTTAACACTGTTTTTCTGATTTTTTTAATTTTTTTTTTAATCTCAGTCACATTTCTCTCACTGCTTGATTACATGTTATAAAAGGAAATACAACATTAAGATGACTAATGGAAATAAATTCCTTAGGAATTCTTTTAACTTCATTTTCCTCAAATTTTAACCCATTGGGCTTTATTAAAGCCTAAGCAAAACTTGTTTCCTGAGATGTGCCTTATGAATCATCAAATATGGGATCCTCAACAGAAGGTCATAAGAAAACATGCAAAACAAGTTCCACTGAGAAATCTAACACTCCAGTTTTCTCAGAAAAATCCCCCTCAGCAACTTCTGTTGGGAAGAGGAATTTAAAATAATGCATTTCATTAACACATGAATCTCCTATGGAAGTGCTTCAGTCAAGCTTTGAGATCTTGTAGTACATGGTTTGACTCAGAGCCTATATCTATTCTAATAAGACGAAGAAGGTGTGATAAACTACTAGTAGATTTGAAGCTTTGAGACAACTTTCATTATTTTGAGGTAGATGCACTCAAAAATTGAGATAGAGAACATAACTTAGAAGTGAACTATTTCTCACAGCTTGATAAGAGCAAAAATCTACTGTGAAGTATTTGAATTATGACCAAAGTAAGCATTTTCTTATACGCTTATCATCAAATGGATAGACCTAGATTCAATACGTAGGTATCCTCAAGTTTCTTTATGCATGGAATATGACCAAGAGCTGAAACTTAAAAATATGACTTTGCTGCTAACGATGAAATGGATTTAAACTCCCTTAAAGAAACAAAATGTTCTTTCTAGAGAGGGTACAAATTGAGAAGTCTAACTTCCTTAGGCTTTTGACAACAATTTAATTATTGCAGCACAACAGTTCATCCAGTCACAAAAGAAACACAACGTTCCCTAATGACGTAAAAAACCCTATAAAAAATGTGAATAAGGATTTTTTTGTAAAGACTCTTAGAACTCAAAAGAGAAAGTCAAGTGACTCACTCTTATTTTCCTTAACCAAATTGTTGGACCACAGCATGACCAAGAACTTAAAAGCACAACTATAGCTCTGGCAGCACTGTTAGCAGTCTCTCATACGCAGATGACCTGAAGATATTTAGTTCTTCTAGCAGCCAACTTAAATATATGCTAAATATAGCCCTGGCCTTTACTTCTGACATTAAGATTAAAGTTGTGGCAGAGCAATGCCTCACTGCTTTTAAACTTAGTTCTAAAGGATCCGAAATCCATTTCTCAAGCTTACCTAGAAATATACTATTCACTAGTTTCCCTGCAAAAATTCTTAACTCTTGTTTAGCACTTCAAAAGTGGCACAGCAGCAGAAATTCACACAAATTCAAACAGTGCTTGAAATGCTAGGAAGGTTATGTCGCTCACAAACTTCACTATTTGTGCTGTAATAAGAGGAACAATTGACTTGGACACGCCACGTGTGACACTGAAAAATATATCATATTTAAACTTAAATGAATTAACTTTATCACCATAGAGGTAAGTTCCAAAGCCCTTCAGGATCTCCAGATTCACTGCTGTGATATATTATAAAAAAACAACTCATCTGGAGAAATTCTGTCACAACTTGCAGAGTGAGCAGATAATATCCTACCAGTAGGCTGTGATTTATGGTCTTGAGTCAGGAGCACACAGACCATAGATTTAAAAAGATTTTTTTTTTTTTCCTGGAGAAGTATGAATTCGGTGCTAATTTATTCTGAAGATAAAGTTATTTGCATAGTACTCACGAAGTATGCTGTACATCTTACAAAGATCCGGCAAGTCTAAGAACATGGTCATGATATAGGAAAGCAGACAGTTGAAAAAAAGAAATCTAGTAAACTTACAAATTCTCTGACTATAATTATTAAATACAGGTCTTTTTTAGAGGGGCAGTAGGGACAAAAACTTTTCAATTAGAAAATATTACCACTCTCCTTGGAAGATGGTTTTTAGCATACAAGGGACTGTAAAATAATCTACCTCACTTAAATAATAAGTACTAAGACTTCCACAAAGTTCTCTTATACTATACTATTAACTTGACTTGAGAGTTACGCATGAATAATAACATGGCAGACACTGCAATGGGCTATCACTACAGTGGAAAACTACCCTCATTACTAAATAGGTGTCCTGTTTCTACCATAAATTTGTCCAGCCTCAGTGTCCAGTATCCTATCCTATGTTTTCTTAATCTCTACTATTAAAATATCATTCTCTACAGTTAAAGCTTTAAAAACAAAATAATGCTCTCCAAGAGCTCAGTAAGAAACCTTTGCCAGTCTTTCAGTCACTCTTCTGGCTCCTTTGGTTTCTTTTCAACACTTTTTAAAATGCACTGAAACAAGACATAGCTACCAAAACAAACAAATCTGGAAAACAAGGAAGACAGGAGGAAGAGAAGGAAGAAGTGAGAAAAAGCAAAGAAAAATTACATAGGAAATTACACAAGAAAGAGGCATGCATGAACCACAAGAATACAGCAAAAATTCTGAAATAAAAACAGAAAATCCCAAAACTGGAATTCTGAAAATGTCTACTCTCTATATGCAGCTGTAGCAACCTCGCAGGAAAGGACTCTGGAGTGTTCTCAGGCCTTTTTCTTATTTCAAGCTTCAAAAACAAGGGTCACTTTACAGTCTGCTTCTAAAAGCTACTCTTTGCTTATCTTATAAGACTACATTGGAACATCACTTCATACACTTTCATAGACTCTGATGTAGACAAACAACTCCACAAAACCTGCGTTAATCTCTTGTATGCCAAACTGGAATTGCAAGTTGAAAAGCTTGGTATTGTAAGGTATTGTAGACATAACCTATAAATATTGAAATAGCTGTTGAAAGAAAGCTATGAAGCAAATTAACTTTACCAAGCAAATACATAATTTCTTGTGTTAATAATAAGTCATATTTTAAGTCACCTATTAACTAGCTTCTAATTCTGAACACTGTATGGTGCAACTGGAAATGATCAATTTTCATGAGATGAAGTAAATCCAAGTAGAAAGTTTCAAATTGAAAGGAAATAAAACTTACTGTAATTGGCACATCTTTTGTTCCTGAATTTAATAAATGCAGATTTAAAATTTTTGGCAGATCTGTTAAAGAACAAAAAACACACCTGACTATTAGGCTACGTTAATATGAAAACCTTATACAAAGTTATCTGCACTAGCTAGTTTCTCATAAATCCACCACTGTTCAGTGTTAAAGAGTTAGATTAACATGGAAGAACAGTCAAAGTAGCTAGCCTCAGGAACATGACATTTGAAAGTACATCTCTATATAGTAGTAAACAATACATGCTTCAGTTAACTACATTTATTTCTAACATATTAAGAAATGAACCAGCTAAAAATAGTAAAATGCATGATTTTGGCCAGATGGACTAAGAGACAATCTTATTTGGTAATCTTATGTATTAACTAAGTTTCATGGAAAGATACTTAGAAAGTTACTTTTTATATCGCATTTTTTGTTTGTTGGTTTAAAGAAGATACATATGGACTGTTTCTTGAGTACTGATAAGTCCTTTTACAGTTTCAAAAGGACTTCAGTTTTATTACTTTCTTTCAAGCTTAAATATTGATCTCACTAAGCAATGCTAACTTAAAATGTAAAACATGAGGTGCAAATATGGGAAGGGTACTTTGAAAAAGAAGAAATTATAAACAACTTGGTTAAATTCGCACATTTCTACTATCTCTTGTGTATGAAAGATATTAAAGCTTTGTAGTTAAAAAGCAATCTTTCCCTAAAAAAAAAAAAAATCATGAAGTAAATTGGCAGTGGTTTTCAGGCTAAGCCACATACAACTAAAAGTTTTAAGACTCACGTCAGTACTTGACTTAGAACTAGATGTGGAAGCTATTGTTTGCTTGTACCCCTCTCAAGTTTACTTGAAGGCAAACACAGTTGAGCATAGCAGCAATGCACTGTAATCCTATTTTTGAAACTCTGGCTCTTAAAGAAAAAAAAATCATAATCTCACAGTCTACTAGGAATAATACAAAAATACCCACTCTTCCCCTCATCCCTTACAAATACTTTGAGATCTGAAGTACAGCTTTACCTTGTGTTCGTAGCGTACCAAAATCTAGCATTTCTGTCGATGAATAGATTCCTGGTGCTTTAAGGGAAGAAAAAGCAACATTACCATTTTCTTACTGCACAAGTTCATTATGCTAAATAACAACAAAAACGCTTTTCTACAAACCTGTTGTAACTTCTACCTCAACAGGGAGAATGATAAATTCTGTGTTGTCTGAGGCATTTGTTTTTATTCTAATGAACGCTGTATGATTATCTGCTTCTCTCGAAGAAAAGCTGGCTCTCATCACTCCTTTTGTTTCGTAGGGAGGTATTTCCTAACAGGACATAAAAAGCACATCTGTGAGATTGTAGTAATTACAAAAAGAGCTGCTACTGCAAAAAACTACAAAAGAAGTATTGAATATAATCATAAAATAAGACAAAAAGCAGCAATGGAAGTACAAGATAGCCTGCATGTTTTTAAAGTTACCACTAAATTTTGTTTGGATAGTTTTTTCCCAACAAATATGACACTGATTAAAAACAGGTATACACAAGAGGACTTTTGTTCCCTTGTTAAGTTCTATTTCTTAAAAATGTGGTGAAAGAATCAGAGATTAATGATAAAAATGTTACAGAGTTCAGTAACAGCAAGTGCTGTTTTTATATATTCTAGTTCTTTTTCTCCAAAGCAGGCACAGAATGCATACAGTTTCATACACACACACAAATGTCAAAACCATCTAGCTAAACAGAAATTAAAACAGTGCAGCAATGCTGGTAGTCAGAGTAACTACATTTGGAGACTCTCTGAATTAAAAATTATACAGAGAAGTGCAGCTTCCAAATTCGGCTTTTACACTTATTCACAAACCTAACATAAACAAACTGCATCACTGTCTCCAAGGATGCAATTTGACTCTTTCATATGAGTAATTAGAGATAATCCAAAGTTTGTCTGGAACCCTGAAGTACCATTAAATAGCGAACATAAAATCACTCCTGCATACGTGAACTGCTTCACTTGACATCAAAACAACTTGAGACAACAATGTACAATTTGACAGAATACATTAAAGTAACATAACCATATTTCATATCATTTCTTCTTCCTCTTTGTTACACCAAGTGCCTCCACCTTCTGGTTTCACTTCTTATGGTTGCCTTACCAGTTTGAAACACCAACGGCTGCTATGAAATACAAGGTGACTAATGCTACATAGTATTAACCTAGCTGCCCTTCTAGGCACTTTTGCACGCTTGTCAAAGCCTGAACCGGCAATCTGACCTAGGGAAGCTGAAAAGGTATTTGTTGAAGAAAGAGAACTGCAACAGAGGGAGACATTTAGAAATCTTTATGCTTTTGTTGATCATTCAAACCATACCAAGCAGGTACATTGTTTATATACTTAATAACGATTAAAGAATTCAACATTCCCCTTAAATTTTCCTTTGTCCATGAGGAAGGGGTTATCTTTAAAAGCAATGCCATTTGAGTAAAACAGTCTCAAAATATTAGGACTTTTATTTTTTTAAACCTGATCTTATTCCTTGTTTCCAACTCCAAATACATTTGCTTTTTCCACTGATTTTTAAAATGATTGTGATTTGTATTTCTACTCACTCCTTTGCAATATATGTATCTAAAATGAAGCCATTTCACAGACTTTGGAGGAAGTCCAGAATTTCTGGGATTTTCCTTCTTGGCTTGAAAATATGCTGGCTTTATTCTTTGCAACATATACAACACTCAGTGACTGTAATGGTATTTGGAGTAAGAGGCAAATTCGGAATCCCAACGACTTAGAAATCTCTCCCAGACAATATCAGACATCAAAAAAAGTAGTAATTTCAATCACAGAGGAAAATAGTTTTCATAACTAGTTGGACATTAAAAGAATAATATACAGCACAAAGCCAAAACTTCATCTTCTGAATGCTTCTAAAACTTATTTCCCTTGAAGATACCAGTATGTGCCACAAAGAACACAACAAAACAGACCTCATAGGCCAAATCAAGTGTCTGTCTAACCCATTATTCTGTCACTATCAGAAGATATGTAGTGCAGGGCATGCATACTTTCCAGATCCATCTCCAGCCGCTCTTGAATCATAATCCATGGATTTACTGCTGCTGGACATGCTGCTGTTTTAGAGTCCTCAATTTGTTCTTCTTCCTTAAGTTCATTCAGCTGCATTTTCAACCCGCATAAACATTCACAGTGATTTGCAGGAAGGACTTGCTCAGTTAAAAAAATTGTTTTACAGTCTTCTTGTAACCTGAATCCAGCTTGGAAAGCATAAGAAGGACTACACAGTCCTGTATGCTCAAGTGGGTGTGATTCATCTTCTCATTTCAAAAAAAGAACAGTTAAATGGAGACGGCTTCTTAAAATTAAATTCTTCTTTCAATTTCTATTATCATACAGCTAGAAGACCCTGTTATTGTTTCAGTTTATACTGAGTTCTTTTATTGATTACATAACAAACAAGTTGGTAAAAAAAAAAAATCACAATCCTAAAATCATATGAAAATAAAAATTCCCTAAACATCTACAGTAAATGCTGCAAGACATTACTACTTACCCATAGCTTCTTTGTACCTCCTTGCTGACCTGTTGGAAGCTCTAAATGTAGATCGCCTCCACTGGAATACATTTCTACTACCTGGAGCAAATAACAGGGAAATGTTAACGCACCATTAAAGGGAGCCTGTTTCAGTTATCAGATAATATAATGTGCAGTGTAAGGGATTAGAACTATTTGACCATTGCAGTCTCTTACTAAATTAACTTTTAATTATGATAAAACCATTGACTAGTGCTACACTTCATGTGCTTTCTACGGAATTTCACAGTTTCTTTACCAAATAGTAACAGAAATTCACTATTAGGCTACTGATTTACTAGTTTAGTTAGGTTCAGATATCACTTCATTCATTAATCCTGCTTTGATACAAGAACACTGTACCACTGTTACATTTTGAGGTACACAGTAAAGACACCGCTCACTGTGAGAAATTATAATAAGTACTATACTTAATACACAGTCTAGAGAGACATTCAGTTTATTGTATCCACATTTCACTGGTGGAGATTTCTGGCTGCATTTATTGGATCAAGGGAACATTCTTCTTTCTTTACAGTTGATCAATAATAAAGCTCATCACTAATAAAAATCAGATTACCTCCTGAAATATTTGGACAACAAACAAAAAACCCATCACAGCAATGTAAAATGATCAGAAGGGAGTTAAAAGATATGCCTGTATTAAAAATGCAAAATCTATTTTACTTCATATGCTTCATTACTTTTCTAGATTATCAGTGAAGTGCAGTTCTTAGTCTTGCAGTAATTACAACATTTTAAAAATGGAAAATCCATAGTAAAACCTCAATTCAGCAAACTAAGGAGATTTGTGAATATAATCTAAACATCTCTAGAACAACTTATCAGTTTTTAAACAGAAATGCATCTATATTAACACATAAAACTTGGTGTCAAATCGATTTACAGTTCAAACAGATTTACGAAATAAAGTAGACAAAATTTCATACCAGTATTATAAGTGAATGAGCATTTAATGATCTTAGACTCACCTGCAAAGGTTCACTGTGAGGGTTATGTATATTTATTATAGGAGAAAAACTGCTATTTACAGGAACTCGTGCCCCAATAAAGGGGCGTAGACGGTAGGGGTTTGATACTCCAATGCCAAACACCTGGTACAGAGAAGAGAAAACAACCCTAATGAGCTGTGTATAATTGCTGTAGCATTTAATATATACGCAAATTTTAATAGTCTACCAAGTACTCTTTTAAATTAATTGTTTAATATACTTCTCACTGAGCATTTAAAAGCCAGCATCATGCTAAAGCACTGAAATAAAATTGGTTTCACTTACAGCAAGTATTTCTAACAGCCACTACTTAATTACACTGACATACTTAGATCACAGGACATCAAAATACCATCCTTATTCTGATGCCTTGAAATACTAAATACCAGCTAAAGGTTAAAAAGGTATTAAATCCTTCAATGATATGATTATGGAACAAAGTTCCTATACAGGAAAGGCTTTTGTTGTTTCCAAAATGTTGCCATGTAAGAGCTAGATTCCTTTATCATGAAGACTTCCTGATAGCCCTTCAGAATCTAAAGGGGAGCTACAGGAAAGAAGGGGATAGACTCTTTAGCAGGGTCTGTGGTGATAAAACAAGGGGAAATGGTTCCAAGCTGAGGGAGGGTAGATTTAGGTTAGATATAAGGAAAAAGTCTTTTACAGTGAAGGTGTTGAGGCACTGGCACAGGTTACCTAGGGATGTGGTTGAAGCCCTGTCCCTGGAGACTTTAAGGTGAGGCTGGATCAGGCACTGGGCAACCTGATCCTGATGTGGTGTCCCTGTTCATTGCAGGGGAGTTGGACTAGACGGTCTTTAGAGGTCCCTTCCAACTCTAAGCTGGATTCTAAGATCCTCTCACTCCTCAGACTCTCTCATCTGCGTGCTTTATCTTTTTGAATCTCAAGTAAATTGATTTTTTTTTTAAAGCTTAATGAATAAAATTGTCTCATTGTATCAGATGAGAAAAAAAACAAAATAATCAGCTGGATCATTGCAATGAGCCATTAAACACATACATAAAAAAGCCCATATAATTTCAGTGATCTGGCTTATATTACTGAACTATAGATACTTATATTGATTTAACTGCATGACAACAAGCAACTTTGGTGGAAGCTTCTTTAACTTGTCTGAACAAACACTGTTACACGGTTATACATGTAGTAATATATACAGTCATAAGGCTGATTCACATTTTACAACTTTTTTCTGATTGCTCTCCACTTATCTTACCTGATAAGTAAATACCCCATGGTTAGAAGTGTTAATAAATAAAGTGTTCTCTACATTTCCCACTACTCTTGCAAGGAAAACTACATCAAAGGATGTATTGCCTCCTGGAAGAATTTTCTGGAAAAAAAAAGATGAAGAAAAAGAAAGTTTACTGAGGTCACTGCGCCTTGCAGATCAACTTCCTGTGCTACAGAAGATTTTCTTGTGTTCTTTATTGAACACTGAAGCTAGAAAGTCTAGTATAGACTTGAAGAAAAGCATATAAATATGTAATAAGGCAGTAAAAACATTATTCCACAGTTAATGTCTATTGCAAAATTATATTCAACCATATTTTTAAGCTAAACTGTAAATTCAAAATTCACCACTGCACAGACAGGAGAAAGACATTTACTAAAGAACTTTAAAAAGTGAGAAAGGCTGCTTATAGACAGGTTTTCTGAAGTAAGGACAATTTTTAGTGTTTGTTGGACCCTGCTGAGCCACCAGCCCTACATATGAAACTGAAACTAGAGGACTGCATTTGACAGTAATATGGTTAAGAGTTAATAATATGGTTAAGAGTTAAACCTACAGACATCAAGATTTTCAACTTGCAAGTTCCTATGACATGACTGCAATAGTTACACCTGGATCAGAGTGACTGTTTCAGACTAATAATTCTTCACTGTATCTAAAGTCTCCACAAAACCGTAAGAACAGCTCATACCTGTGCACATGATCTCAAGTACAGAGCACTTAACATTCACAGCAGCAGCAAAGGCATCTGCTGCTAGTGACGGTATATACTTCCACCCTGGTTAGAACTCCTAAGAAATATCTAATTTCCTCTCTTCTAGTACGGTTTGTATATGAATCCATACTCAATTCAAATTTGTTTGGTAGCTGATGTGAGATCAAGAACTGAGGTATCTTAATATTTTTAGATATGCAATTATTGCAAGAAATAGCTCACTTAAAGAAGCAGGGCTGGGCAGGAATCAAGCTCAAATTCAAGAAACAAAGAAAAAAATCTCATTTTGAGAAAACAGAATAACTTACCCTATTCTGAAAAAATGACGCATGAAAATGCGATGTTGTAGCAGATATTGATACTAGTGTAATTGTTTCTTCTGAGCTAGGGTTATGTAGGTAAACTTTTTCCATTTTTGGCATTCCAACTGGCCTGTGGAAGAAGGAAGAAAACATTTTAAACTGTTAAGAATTTTAGTAAACAGAACAATGCTTTTTGTCCCCTTAAGCTAAACAGGTATATGTATCATCTGGAACACTGACTATAAAATTTAGCTCATGTGTTTAAGTAATATATATATATATATAAATCCTACCTTAAATAAAGGCTAACTTAATTTTTTTTCCTTTATATTTTACTGATTACTTATAACAAATGTTACATTGTCATATCTTATAACTTGGTAACTATCCAAAAATATACGCTATTTTTCAGGTTTCTACTTTACAATGAGAAGAGGTAAAATTGTCTATTCCTAACCTAGAACATCTGAGTAATCCTCTTCCCTCACACACTCCTTCAATGACATCAGTATACAGGGACTCGAGAGTATTTTATCTGCTTGGTAACTGAAAAACATAGACAAGCTTCTATATGCCTGCGATTTATTAGTGAATTTGTTACTTAGAGGAAGTCTCTATGCCTTGAACAAGCACTTTCTGATCCTACTGACACAAACAAAAAAGATACAAAATAATTCAACTCCTCCAACATTGAAAAAAGCTCTTTCAGTCCCTCCTGAGGACCAGCTGTTTTTCTCTTGATGTCACAGCAATTTCTCAGGTCTCCAGCTGAAGACAAGCTTACAGCAGCACCCTGTTGCTTGCCACAGAATAGTTTTGCAACAATCCCCTTCCCTGACCATGTTCAGTAGCTCTCCAAGAAGGGGAAACCATCTTCTTCCTATTACACCGCACTCTTCTAATGAAACTCCATAAGAGGAATTTAACAGCCAAAGCCAAGAATCAAGCAGAATAATTCCAGCCAACCACAACAAAAGGAAGTGACAGAATATGAGCAGACTCAACACTGTATCACTTACAAACAACATACCTGACTAGTGTTATTGCTTGTGGTCTCTGCAGAGAACCAACAATGTATTGAAAACTAGAATCAGAGTTGATTTAAGTACCACATTTTTTATTTTATTTTTTAAATTATGTTTTTAAATTATGCTTAATGTGTGAAAAAGCTCAAAGCCAAGAAATTATCTTAAATGATTTAGTAAGACTGAAGTGCTAGCTTGTTCCCACCAGGAAGGCAATTCGGAAGTAAAATACACTGTCCCAGGAAATGTTCCAAACAATAGAAACATTTTAAGGCAAAAACAATTCTCCTACACTGAACAGAGGCTAATTTAAGGCAGTGTATTTGCTCAGATGCAGCTTTCCTTGTACACATTAACCCTGATGTTACCCAAATCTAGGGAAATATGACAAAATGTACCTTTTTTTGTTTTTCCTCCTCTCACATGAGACACGGTACAACTCAGGTGAAACAATGTGCACTAGACACCTTTAACAAACCTACATCCCAGGCAATAATCAACTAAAAGATACTCTCCAGGCTGTGATTTATCTAGCCACAGTAATCTGCACAAGTATAGTGCTTACTGGTGCCAAATCGCACAGAATTTCCTGGAGCAGTCACAGCTAATACTTCTCACTGCAACAAGATAGTATACACACACCTTCAGGCAAGCAGAAATTGTTAAAACATGCAAGATTTTGCTCCTGATCTTTTGTCCCTGCAAAATGCTGGGTCCACCTACACTGATAAAAAGCAGATACTAAAAAGTGGATGAGAAGACGGTAATTACCAGGGCTGAGGTGCCTGTTCAAATGGGTAAATAAGCCTGTGTTGATGCAACATTTTTACTGCTACAACTCAACTCTTTTCATTATCTGAGTTGCATCACCAGCACACCGTAAGCACATCTTTGTGATGGAATTCATTTCAACTCTAGAGATCAAGAGGCATACTCCTAACTAAAGGAAAGCAGTTCTTGCAAGGAGTTGGGGAAACAAATCCTTGAGCCACTGGCTCAGACTCACAAAAATATCAAACTACTCACTACGAAGCAAACATGGATTGAGAAACTGTCCTTTTAAAATACTTTTTTTTTTCTTGCTGCATATTGTTGAGATACTTTGTTCTAAAAAAAGCTGTCTTCATTAACAAAAATGATGCTAGTCTATTAGTAAAAGCCCAAGAATTCAGCAGATGAATTATTCTTCTGTTTCCTATACTTTTCAGCAAGATCGGAGAGACTGCAAAATTCAACCAACAACTTTCCACTTATATTACGAAACACTGGGAGTTACTTCTGGAGACTGAAAGAGAAGGCCTTCTGTAACCCAATCTTACAAAAAATACTAGCTCCTTACATGAACTCAGGTTGGACATTAGGCAAAATTTCTTCAAAAGAGTGGATAGGCATTGGAACAGGCTCCCAGGGAAGTGGTGGAGTCACCAACCCTGGAGGTGTTCGAGACACAATGTACTGAGGGACATGGTTTAGTGGGAAATATTGCTGATAGGTGGATGGGTTGGACTGGATGATCTTGGAGGTCTTTTCCGACCCTGGTGATTCTGTGATTCTATGAAAGAAGTTCCTGATGTTCAAGAGTAGAAAATCAGTGACTACAGCATTCTCTTGTTTCATACAGAACTATAAGCATTGCTGGCCGAGTGACCCACATGAGATACTTCACTAACTGAAGTAACCAAAACCAGAAGTTTGAGAATGCAAACGTGTCTCATTAACTGAACAAAAACCAGAAGGGATCTGTATACAAGCCTATAGGCCAATTGTTTATCAGCTTCCAGATTCCAGTGGTTTGCTGTTGTTTGTTTTTCATTACTTTTGTTTGTTTTGAACAAACCAAGAACATTTTCATATTAAACCTGACAAAAAGTTTGTGTCCATGTAACTTGAAAAACAGAGCAAATGTCGTATTTTAAGAATCAGACTTAGTTTCTGTGAGACACACCATACTTTTCTAAACAGTTAGCAAAACCCCGTGTACAAAACAATACTAGCACAGACTCAACCAATAGTGTCACCAGCTGTAATGTGAATGAAGTTAGAAGTGTAATGAAATATTATTTGTTTTGGCAATACTTTTTCATGCAATCAAGAACAGAGGTACATCTGGACTAAATGTCAACTTACTGTCAACTGTTTCTTACATTTAAACTCCAGTGAAGTGAGCATTTCATTTTGAGGAATTTTTTTTTTTTAATGTTTCAATCTCAACCTCATGCATTTGGAGTTTATAAAATATACAGTATAAATACTTGGGTGCAGACTGTAGGCACCTCGTCATTACCTTATAGGTTCCCAAACCCTTCCTAAAATGTATGTCTGAAATATAAGAAAGCATCCTTAGATAAAATGACTTGGGTAAACCCCTCAGTTGCTAAAATTCTCTGCTATTTACTGTTCAAAACAGGAACATCCTTTAAATACTATAGCTTGTGAACAAATGTGAAAATACTACTAAAAGCCTTTAGGAAAAGCATTTTAATGAAAACATGAGCCTGATGATAAATGGAAAACTAGAAAGTAGTTTTCTTAGAATACTGTCCTACCAACAAAAAACTGCCTAGAGAGTGGGACCTTGCTCAAAGTAAGTGATGCAAACATACCCATTCACCACAGAAGCATACTGAAAGCATCTTTTTTGTACAATAACAATAACCAATCTGAAACAGAGGTAAGACAACTTCAGTTTTAAAGTAATTTGACTTTTTTAAATATTGACGGAAAGCAGTTCTAATCTGTAGCATTAGTATCATAAAACTCTCAGTGCTAAACTACTCCATCAAAAGTTACTTCTGTCAGAAAGTTCATTGTGAAGAACCGACTAACTTCACTTTTCATATTAACGGAACTGAATTAAATTGAAAGCAATGCATTAAGATCCATGAAGATCTTTCATAAAGCAGAAACAAGAGCAGAATGAAAGCTACACTGCATGGTAGCCTTCATCTAGATGGGCCAACTCCAAGAACTCACATAAGAAGATGCATCTCAAACACAGGAAGCTTTATAGATAATGACCATCCAGTCAAAACAACTTCTGGGCAACCACCTTCCAAAGTTACAGAAGACAGCTAAACGGTTACTGTTTTAACATTAAAAAAAAAAAAAAGAAAAAAAGTCAAAGAAAGAATGTTCTCATATTAAAAAATGAGCAATATTCCACTTATTCTAAGCAGTTTCTTGGATCTCTGATCTGAAAGAACCTGCCCTGGTCCCACCCCATTCCCAGAGGCTTAATGTATACCAAGAAAATTTGGGATCTTTTGAAGCGAAGATTTGCATATCCTAACACAGAGTACACATTTCTTGTGATAAATCTGAGATTATTTGGACTGTCTTCAAAGTGGCAGAATACTGTATTATTTTACATTCAAGTATCATTACAAAACAACCTCTTATAAAATAGAAGTTTGCAACCACTGTAATCTCATCTCCAGGAGGAGCACAAGGAAGAGTGTCTGCAGGACGTAGCAACTGAATCCTTAGATAAAATAGATTTCCACTAATATACATGTTTAAGTTGGCATGATTTTGAAAGATCTGATTAAACTCAAACACCACTAGCAGACCAAAAACATCACAAGAAGAATGGGTTACCTTATGAATGAAATTAAATATTGCAACTTCCTTTAGCCTAGAAATTATACATGTTGATAGCTCTCTGTGTCAACATGACCTTTGAACAAGCTTGCTCTACTAAATGCTATCTTTTAACAAAACGCTTTAGGTACAACACTTATTCAGAAACTAAATATGTATTTTAGGACTTTTCTATAATCCTTTATTAACTCAGAAAGGCAAAAGCTTAAGTATGAATTATTTTACTTCCAGGGTGCTTGGCATACGCTGTTTATTCAGACCATAATGTTGAGTTGCTCACCTCTTATACAGTCAGTTCACCTCTATTTGATTGCCTAAGGACAGATTTTAAACCGAACACTGGGACTCCAAATCAAAACATTTTCTAAAGCTGTTTCTCACCTCTTCCTCTGGATTGCAATAAAACAGCAGATGATTTCTGCCTGAGATTATTATCTAAACTACAACAGCTAAAGTAAGGATAACAAACTTTCAGATTAAAATTAAAAAACCCCACAAAAAACACAACGATTCAAGTTCTGACACACACACACACAGGTTCCCTGTGTTAACTGATAAAAGTCAGCAGTCCCCGAGTTCTACATTTATTGCACAGAATCCCTTATGCTTCTTGTAAGTAACTGATCTGCACTATTTTAATTGTGTACTAGATCTATACTATTTTGGTGCTTTCAGCTTACATAGAAAGGAAAAATATAGTGAAGAACAGCTTGAAGTATTTATGACAGCGCGTGAACTACTTCTAGTTCATTAAAAAAAAAAAAAGGAAGTAGATTTGGAAATCCACAAAGAAAAAAGGAAGCACATACAGCCTCTTCAGATAAGCATGCAATATATAGGTGACCTGTAAAACCAGCATACGTCAAACTACATCAACAGAACATTTATAGCCACTGAGAATCAAAAAAACATAGAAAATACATTATTGTCCAATTCTGTAATAACTATGGACTGAAAATTTATACAGTTTTAATAAGAAGTCACTTAAAACTAAATCAATGCATTTTTACAGGAACTTTAGCCAAAGAGCAAACTGCTGTACAAGTTTCTACGTTTGTACTACACTCAACGTTATAACTTGTTAACTGTAACACAGTAAAGTTTGTTAGAGCGGAGACGCAGTGAAGTCACATTTACTGCTCCATATTTCACTACTCAGCTTAGAATCCATTATCCTCTTATCTCTGACCAGCTACTGATGGAAACAAATATCTCATGTTTTGAAGTAATAACAACGAGCTGATAGTGATTTACTACAATCAGAAAATGTGTTCCCATATTAGATTATATTTCTGCAGATTGACACAAATAAGCTCTGTAAAACGAGGCATCTCCATATAACTTCACTACACAGTGACATTAACTTTGTATTTCTGAATCAAGGCTATTTCTAGAATGCCAGTCTTTATAAATAATACACACTCGCAACTCCTTCAGAAACAAATACACATTATATCAATATACAGGCATCACCTTGCACATCTCTGTAGTCACTACACCCATGTTCTGCTTTTCCTACAAACAAGGAGTAGGAAATCTTCTTAATAACCCATGGCTCCTCTGAACATAAAACAGTCCTTCATCCAGCAGCAGAGCTGGCTGAAGACGGGGGAAGTTTCTCACAAGCATTACTGCACTAAGGTATGCTTAGGCTGTTTTTTCTCCTCTGTTGAACTGCTAACAAGAATGTTTGAAATGTCATCACTTCAGTTTGCATCACCCTCAAGTACGAGTCAGGCACTGAAGCTGCTCTCTCTCTGTGTACCAAGCTGTCCTTCACTTATAAAAGCTCTTCAGATTTAATTGAACCAATCAATCAGAAGACTTTTCAACTTACTGTTCATGGAAATCCAGCATTGGTGGCTCGAACCGCAGAGGTCGACAATTTCCCCGATATAGGGATACACTGCAAGAAAAATTTGAACTCAGTAAAAGATACATTTTTGCCCCTTGAATTACCCTATTCATGACACTAATAACAGCATACTTAATTCAGTAGAAGAAATTTATATTGACAAACTTGCCTGCAATTTTAGCAGTTTTACATGATTATTTGGTACCTCCAAGAAACACTAGGCAATAGTGCAGATTTTGGAAACAGGCATAATTGAAAGACTCATCATCAGTACTTAGAAGAAAAGTATGCATTAGAGTAAGTTAAATAAGACTGTATCATCTTTCATAGCAACATCCAAACATTCTCCTCAGGATACCTGACAAATACATGACAATACACACCATGAGTTTCTCTAGCTACAACTGGAGTAGCATACAAACCATCCTGATCCCATTTGCTGGTACTGATGCCACACGGGAGAAATCAGCCCACGTTTATGCTGTTAAAATTCTCTTAATTGCCAAAATACAGTGACTTTGTTTAAGAAACATCCTTCAGCTTTGCCTGTGCTAACGTGCTACTGGTAACTGGGAGAGTAATAGTTGATGAAGGCTAAAATTTAAATACTACTCAAACAATCCAGCAGTAAAGACCACAAAGTACCTGAAACCATCCTCTGGTAATGTTTTTTTGGTTTTGTTTTGTGTTGGGTTTTTTTTTTTTTGTAAACCAGAACAGACACAGTCAGAGAGCACAATCAATAACCGACAACCCAAGTGTGAACAAAAAATACAAAGCAATTTAATTGACTAAAACATTTTCCTGCTCAGAATGAAATGACTGTGACCATGCCCACATCTCTGTACATGAGAGTAAAATTGGGCTGAGTAAAATTCATAATCACAGTGAACATAAAGCAAGGAGACAGCCAGGGAAGGAAAGGATAAACAATGGCTATAAATCAATTTTTTTCCTTAAATGTCTGAATTTCTTTAGCTGATTGTAGAACTGCATTCTTTTTTCAGATCCCATTTTCTGACTTGGTATCAACCCAAAGAGCAAAACACAACCACGCACCCTGGGTAAAGAGAGGTGCTCCAGAGGAGCACTACCCAATCTACCTTAGAAAAAGGAGAAGCAAAAAGGTGCAAGGTGTCCTAACATAGACACCTGTGGCTGGCCTTATGGCAGCTGAAGCCTTGAACTTGACCGATCTGTCTAGCATACTTTCCTGAAAAATAGCTGTCTATCAGACTTAGATGCTTTTCCAAACTGCAGAATCATTTCAACAAGGAAGCAATTTGTGGGAGTCAAACTTCAAAAACGGAGCATGATATCTAAATGCACTCTCTTAATAGCCTAAAACTGGACAACACCACTGTAACAAATTCAGAGTATATTTTATAAGAAACACAAAAACTTATAGTTGTGGAGTACTAGAGTGAATATTTCTCCACTTCAAGTACAATACATGTGTAATAGGGAAATCCATTCATGTTTTGAGCTGATTTACAGCCCTGCACACCCAGATGTTGAAGCATCTTCAATACTACTTAGAGCTTAGCCCTTAAAAATAGCCTTATTCCAAGATTCAATGTCATATAGACTGCTTTAGTCACACGCATTCATAAATCTGAAAACAGAAAAAAAAGCAGGTGCAAGTTCCAATGACAGGAAGAACCGAGTTCAAGTCTACACAAAGCAACAATTCTTGCTACTATTGCACTGCTGTGACTCACTGAAGCAGTCAGATAGTAGCTAAAACCAAACCTCATACAGCATCTCCACAAGACTGGTGTTCTGTCTGTAGACAACATTAAGGTGGAAAATTACAATAGTAGTGATATTTTGACAGGATGAAACAAGTTCTGAACCCATCTTCAAAGTGATCACCTCCTTCCTTCAAAGCTTACGGTCCAATTTTAAAAAACATTTGTAGTGCATTTTTTAGCTGAAAACAACAAAGCCCACACATCTCTATTGTTAAGATAATTGGAATACTGAACTGGAATTACTTACTTTCCAAGTGATTGTTAAAACAGTTCTTTCAATAATACACTGCAATTTTCTTTCAGTTTCAAGCGCTTGAAAGATGAGGCATGCAGCACTTCTGTTTTTTATTGGTAATAAAAATATATAACCATTCCTTCTATTTAAAAGGAATTAACTTTTGAAGTTATCAGAAATATTTATAGTATTTATAGAAACGATAGTGAATAATATCTTTCTTACAAATGCATTAAAGACTCATTTCACCTAACTTGGACAACTAGGATATACACAACTCTTCACATACTTGAAAAGTTCAAGTATCACTTGATTTAGACAGCACAGATTTTTTTAAATGATTAAAGTTCAGTAAAGGCAACTACAGCATAACAAATGTCAACTATAACAAAAGACACACCTATAATAAGGATCCAATAAGTATGAACAATATTAGAATTCCAAAACTGTCTACTGAAAGGCCCAATTTGCAGCAGACTTACAAAATGATGATAACGTCTGCTCTGTCGGACACTTGCTCACAGAAGGCTGCATACACCCACAGGTAGGGCAACTCTACAGCATGACATTTAAGTTAATCATTACACATGCATGTAGAGCGCCAGGCTTCCCAGACTTGCATCAGAATATATACATTTTTATTCCCCTGCCCCTTCAAGTTTTCTAATCTTCAAGGTCAAGAAGAATACAAAAAAGAAAAGATGCAACTGAATGAGAAAGAAATACTGACATCTGCCAGCAAGAAAGCTCTAGCAGACCAAGAATTAGCCAGAAGTCATCCAAATCTAGGAAGTTGCAGGAAAGATTTGCACCCGGTACTGACTCGAGACGGTCCCTATGCTTCTACCCTTCTGCGAGGATTTTGACTAAACGCATTCCTGAACACAGCCATTTCCCTCACTGTACCATCTGTTCTGTCACCAGTGTGAGAGAGCATTTTCCTCGACTACTAAAATAACTACTTTATTAGTAGAACATAAACAGATGTGACGTACTACAAAATGTGATTCACAGAAGTGCAACTTGAAGTCCCAGTGAGGTTATTCCCAGGTGCAATTAAAGATGCTTCAATATCAGTGCCTGGGAGGACAGATGTCCACCAGTGTCAAGACAATATCCTATCACTTAAGGACGTTCTGAAAAATGTTTTAAAGAAATTCTACTGCTTATCGCAGCATGCTAGGCATTCAATTTTACACCAATCATGCACACCTCTGCATTTAGGGATGGACAACATGCTTGTCAAATACAGCATTTGAAGAGTTCTGCAAAGTTTGGTAGTAACTGCCTTTCGGTATTCTCTCTTTATTTTTCTGGGATTCCTGGAGGATGCCTGTGCTCTGAGGAATCTTCTATGAACCATCTTTAATTGCTACTGTGGAAAATTCAGGTCTAAGGATTATATCTACATGCATTTCTCCCATATTACTTTAACATTTGTATAAAGGGTTTTACTCCTTTCCTGTGCCATAAAACAATATAAAGAAATAAAGAGCATTCAAGTGCATCAAACTGCATGAGATCTCGTTAACTTTAGTAACGCTTAAACTCTCAGAAAGCCACTACTTTGTTGTTTCTATTATCATAAAACAAAATGAAAATGTCTCCAATATTAGCTGTATGAATTTTTAAAGTGACAAACAGTCAAAAATATCACAATGGGTACTTTCCGTGGCAGAATGTCCTTGAAAGAGACACCTAAAAGATGGAACATTTTAGGCTAAAACAGTAAGTAACCAATCACATTTCCCTGGTCCCATCCATGACTTCTAAATATTAAAAAAAAAAAAAAAAAGGCTGAGCTGCAAATATCAGAAAATGCACTTAGATTTTTATAGCTAAAATTATTTTTAGAAATAAGGGTATTAAATGTAGCCTCAGTGAAAAAAAATCAGCTCCCACAAAGCATTTGACCACATAAATATCTGGCACCAGTCAAGACTGTAAGAGCAGATGAATAAAAATACTAGCAACAAAGGTTTTTAATGAACTGCACCCAAGTAGTGGTTGGCTTATTAATGCCAGTATTAACCCGTTATCGGGAAAATGTGCTCATTATATGAAATGTTAAAACTTCAAAGTTAACTTTCTTGGGAGCTGTCTGGGAAAAGCATGAGGAAAGAACTGGGAGAAGCTTCGACTGATGTACTATAGTCTGATCACAGACAAGAACAAAACAGAAGTTAAGTGACTAGTTCACTTATCCCCTCCCACTTAGTATTAAAAAGCAGATCAAAGAACTGAAAAAAAAATCACGTAGATAAGAAATATCTGCAAGCTATACCAAGAAGGAAGTATTAACGTCACTAATAAGCACAACGATAAACAGTCATCTAGAAAAGTTAAGCACCTTGATGAGACATTCAGTTTCTAGCAATGTCATTTTACAAAATCACCTAGAAGGAAATATGAACAACAACAACAAAAACAGTAGCCACGAAGTCAGGGAGGGAAACAGACAGGAAGCAAATTGAGTATTTACTTTGTAATATACCGCTGAAAAGTTTGCAGCGTAGGTCTTTAAGTTTTTATTGCATTGTGACTGAACACCAAACACAGCACTGATAAGAAGCAGAATGCACTGTATATTTGACAGAATACCCTAAGTTACAAGGGATAACAACAAGAATCACTGAACCCTGGCTCCACGCAGGACTACCCAAAATTACACCCTATTCCTGCAAGTGATGTTCAAACACTCCTTGAAGTCCAGTGCCCTGTGCAGCCCATTCCGTGCCCACCGCGCTGTGCTGCAGCACTGTCCCTCCCCTGGCAGCTCCATGCCGTTCCCTCGGGCCCTGTGGCTGTCACACAGAGCAGAGCTCAGCGCTGCCCCTCCGCTCCCTGTGAGAGCTGCAGCCGCCATCAGGCCTCCCCTCAGCTCCTCTGCTCTGGGCTGAGCTTCAAAGGGCCTCAGCTGCACCTCCTATGTCTCGTCCCCCAGAGCCTTTGTAGCCATCACAGATGTCCTTTGAATGCTCTCTAGTGTTTCTTTCACGATTCTCAAACTAGGCAATCTTTCCTATCTGTAAGCCCACAGTTTTTATTAGAATACACTCTAAACACAAACTTCCAGCACAGAAGGAAATATTCTCAGATGAGAAATTAAAACAAAACAAAAAACCTCAAAGATCTAATCCATGGCCTTAGACTCACTCTCAGGGGTCACCAAATTTCTGTGATTTCTGGGAGACAATGAAGTCACACACGACCCAATAAAAGAAGCACTTCCTTTTCGCCACTGAGAGAATTATTTAAACAATTCCATTTAAATGATCTCCAAGAAGTCTGATTCAGAATGAGATGAAATGGGGCCCTTCAACTTCCACCTCTATCCTTAAATTCATGTTTGCATACTTGCAATCTGATTGACAGCACATAGATGTACAGCTCAAAGAGGAAAGTTTCAGAGTCTTCACAGACTGGAAATAAACAGACAGAAGTCATGAGTGGCAGAGAGAAGCCTTCAGTGTTGAGGGTAGGGAGGGGGTTGGGAAGAAGCAAGGAAGGTGAAGCAACAAGAATTTTCAAGTTTTAAGCAGCATGACTAAGCTACGCTTCCTTAATTAAAAAGCAAATGAAAAGATGGTATAATTCAAGTTTGACAAAATTCACATTACCATAATATACAAACTAGCTCAAGCTTCAGATTAAACTATGCAGTAATTGCCTTATTTCAATACTTAATATGATCTCTTCTTGTTTACATTATCAAAGCAAAGATAAAATGGATTTAATTTCACCTGACATGAAAGACCTGCCACTTCGTCACAGATTCTTCAGCATTTTCATGTTCACTCTTTGCCCTTAGTAGCCTGTTCATCTAGTGCTAAAAACTTAATACTATGTAAACTGTACAGTATTCCCATATAATTCAGGGGATTTATATCACAAGATCTAGGAAAGTATCTAATCAGGAGGTAACAGATTGGCAGCAGGTGATACTAATAGGGATGAAGGCTTTTTAAGTACAAAATGAGAAGAATTTCTTTTTTCACCTCAGATTTTTCAAAACTTTTTGCAAAGAGATGCTCTTAAGCTCACACTTAAGCAATACAAACATACATATATGCTGTTCAGTGCATTCCATTAAATCCAAAAGACTATCTCCAGAGTCTTGAGGAAAAAAAAAATTAGGGATTATGAAGAAAAAGGACACTTTTTGCTGCTTCTCAGATACTACACAGTTCCATACAAAGGAGGAAAAAAAAAAAAAAAAACAACTGAAGGAAAACTATTGAAAGCAATATCATAAAACTGTTCTTCAAAAGGGCTCCAAGAAATTTTGCAGCAGATAAACAAATCCACTCCTTACTCATAAAGCACTTAAAACTTCAGTGAAATGATACAGAAATTTACAATCAGAACTGCACTTTATTCCCTCTTTACTTGCACAGAGTTATTCTGTGGTATATACATTGCTAAGAGGATTAAAGAACTCAACTTGGTGGATTCTTCAATTTATTTCTCATGCTAAGTGATAACAGTTGTCCAAGCCTTCACAATATTCAGATCCCTACTACTTGCAGTTACAGTAGGTATTTTTAGTGCAATAGTCAAGGCTCATGTTAGCAAGAAAATTGTTATAAAATCTGAATACATTAGGTGAATCATTTTATATCTGTAAAAAACTTGTCCTTTCTCATGCATTCAAAAGAAGATAAAAATGAAATAACTAAGCAAAAGAATTTTCTATTTATAAAAGTAGAAATAAAATTAGAAAACGTTTCACTTTTTTTCCTATACAATAGCAATACTCAAAAATACTACAAAATTAGTGTAAGAAAAATCACATACAGATCTTTTTTATTCTTGCAAAAAAATAAACAATTTCACAATAAGATGGCTAATTAAATGTTGAGAAAACTCTGCTTACCTTTTCTGTTGATATGAACTGAGGCCTATAGTTGTCTCAGTCTGTAAAAGAAAAACAAATAAATTAAGAGACTGACTGCATTATGTTTCATGTGAGGGCAAAAAAAAGTCAGCATCTGTAA
Source organism: Oreortyx pictus (assembly GCA_036925125.1). Lineage (NCBI taxonomy): Eukaryota > Metazoa > Chordata > Aves > Galliformes > Odontophoridae > Oreortyx > Oreortyx pictus. Next base: position 60,070,153 of record JAUPFR010000001.1, read on the forward strand.
CAAGCTACTGATCACATTCTGAACAACAAGAGGGAAAGTTCTGATTCAGAGGAGAAAATGTATATCAGCTTTTTTATAATTAATTACTTGAAGAAATCAAGCCATGAGGTTCTACCCAAAGACCACTTGGCTCCAGACAAGAACTGCTGACAGTTCAAGTGGTAGGGACTGCTAACAACTGTGAGACAAGCAGTAACTTAAAACTGGGAACAGGAAAAGTAGGGAGCAATAGAAAAAGCTACCAGAGACATAAGAAACAGATTACAAAGAAAAGCATCTAGAACAAGTAACAGTCAAACAATAATCCGACTGGTGCTATTCAACAAATGAGAAAACAATGCTGTCACCTCTATTTGATTAGGAAACTTCACCTCCTTCCCTGCTAATGATCTCCTAGCCTCTATTATTCATACCTTTACTGTCCCTCTGCTGGACATTACAGTTAATCACCTGAAAAGGAGGAGGTAACGTTGTCTAAGTGTTGTGGTTTTGTGGTTTTGATGCCGGTATTCCACATCAGAACATCATGCAGGCAGTGAAGGAGTTAATGCTGTGGGAGCAGCAGAGGGGCGGAGCTGGGCACCGGATGCCAGGCCCGCGGGGCTCTCGGCGCGCTCTCGGCGGCGGTGAAAAAATTCAGCACGTGTGCTTCCCCTGCCGTTCCTCCCTAACGTAAGCTCCCAGTTTCTGGTTTAGAAATTTTCTCTCTCTCTCTCTCAAAATTGTTCAATTTTATTAGATTTAGTAAAGTTACCGTTCCTTCTCAGATCGTGCCGTTGTTTTTTTTACAGACCCATCTATTCCCTCTGTCTCCCCCTCCCCCCGGAGCGCACGGCTCTGCTGGGGCGGCCGCGTGGCCACTGACGGGGCAGGTTTTTTTCTCTTTTCCCTTTCTCTCTCCCTTCGCGGTTTCTCTTGGGCTACTGTCGCGGATAACACCGTGACACTAAGACATTCCAACAACTTTGCTCTTTCTTAAGAAACCCCAGTCAGGAAGGCTCTGTATGGAATGACCTCTTTGACACATTCAGACAAGCCATTTTTTTTTTTTTAAGTTATGTTTTGATCCTGGATTTGGGGACCAGACTTAGGATTTCAGTCCTTCTCTTATAAGTATCTCACGGCCAAGGTTAAGAATTTATATCTTCTAAACAGGAAAGGAAATGTACAGGTCTAATAAAGTCCATGGTACATATACTGACTCAAATGACACCATTCATAACTCTAGTAAAAAGAAGTTTCTTCACAGGGTGAATGATAATTTTTCATTTTGCATTTCAGAAATAAAAATCAACTCCCTTGGCTGGGCATTTCACTGACTTTTAATCAGCTACAAGTTATATTTTCTGTCCTTTGCTAACCAAAGAAAAAGTTTTTGTTAAGAAAAAACAATCAAATCTTTAGTTCAGATGTGAAAATCCCAACAAGTCAAGAATACATTTCTTTTTCTGAAGAAAAGACTATTGAAATTTTATAATTATTACTATTGAACGATTTACTTCATAAAAAAAATCATGCTCGATTCACAGCAAGAACCAATTTTGGACTAGAAATGTAAAGTAGCATTTCAGATTTTAGATCAAATTATTTGGTTTAATGACCCCACAACTGATACCACACTAAAGAAAGCTGGAAGAGAATTTATTTACTATTCAAAAACCAAGATAACCTGAGGATTTGATCATAATTTTAATGACCAGACAGAGAATCAATTAACTTTTTTCTTTTAAAGTCTCAGAGACAGACAGGCAGAGAGCCTTGCTAGAACATGGCAGGAGGACTGGGTTCACAAGGAGTTTTGCTTTGCAGCATAGCATAATCAGGGCAGTTTTTCCTCATTAAACAATATTCTAAAAGACAATGTAAGTTGATATCTGTTGCCCATTTTATTATATTTTAAAAATCAACAAATTGGGAAGCTTTCATTTAAACTTACGTACTACATTTGTATCACAATTAGGAAAACAGCACTTTTTGCTGTTGGGTTTTTTCTTTTTTTACACATTTTTAAGTAAAATATTTCCACTTGCAAATTTCTCCTAGCAAAGTTATACTACTCATTTACTGACAAGCTTTGAGTTCAACTTTTTTTTTTTTTTTTATGGTCACTCATCATTTTCCATTTCCAGTATGAATGACTCTACAGTCATATAAAACTATTCTCCTAATTCTGCTAGTTCCATTCTTCCACACTGTATCAGGTACCAGCAACCTACTGGAAAGAGACAACCAATAACTGCTGAGACAAAGTTCTTCAGAAATACTATCAAACTACTACCTGAAGTTCACAGATATAAATCATTCTGAGTTCCTTACCATCACTCTCAACAGTGCAATATCCACTACAAACAAATACAATCTTCCTTTCAGAAATTGACTTTTCTGTAGAGAAACATAACTAAGGCACGCAAGCAGTTACCTGACAGATGACAGAGCCAACAGGTTCAGATCTCATGACAAGGCAACCAAAACAGTTACTGTCAACAAAACAACACTGTCCCATCCTTGACAACTAGCTTTGGCTCTAGCCAAGAGATCACATTATTACATTTTTAGCAATTTGGTAGGAAAAGCTGTTTGTTATCTAGTCACTTAAACATTGTGCCAACACTGCAGTTAACAAGCCCTAATGCTAGCCTTAGTGTCAGACCTTACTCAGGTCAACTTTTAAACAGAAAGCAGCAGAGATCAAACTTAACTCCAGAAAATACAGGAACAGAAATATACATCATTAACAATAGCTGAACTACTGCACAACTATAGGTGCTATTTAACTGTTGGGAGTTAAATTACTGTGTGTAGGACCACCCAGAGTTTACTCTCCTGTATTTGGTAATTAAATACCTGCAGTGAATATATTAGTCTAGTCCAATGTCTGTATACTGAGTTTTAAAATCACAAATCACTTTGGCAAATTCTAAAAACAAAGCAAAAATCTACTGAAGACTTGCTTATGAAGAAAAGCCTGTTTGTGGTTACAGACATCTCAAACACAAAGCAAAATGACAAATTGAATAACTTCTAGGAGGACTGAAATCAGGGTCAATCAAGACCAAAGAGACAGCACAGGAACTCCAGCAGTTCATCAGCTCAACCATAGCATCACGGAACTAAACCAAAAATAAATCTCATGTGGCAGTTTCTATAATTATCACTCATTTTTTATTACATGTCAGCCTTTATTAGTCTCACGGTAAACAAAGACATACAAATGTGTTCGGTTACATGTTTTAAATTACTTTTACTTGATCGTCGAGTAGAATTATAGATTTACTGTGTTTTTCAGTGTGACTACATCCCTTTTCCAACAGTCAAACAAATACCAAGAACTAAAAAGTGCACACCTGATCAACCCACTATATAAAGTATGGGTTTTGCTGAATATTGACCATTTAGCAGGTAAAGAGAACTAAAAAATTAAGCTTTTTAATAAATACAGCTTAGTCTTTTCCACCGTAGAGTATACATCTGTAACACATCAATAGTAGAAAAACATGATCTACAGGAAAATTTTATTACAACTTATTTGTACAGAAATATTAGAAATAACAAAATACTACCTTGCAATTGTAAGCTTGATACAGATCAAGAAAAAGGCTGCATGTGAACATTTAGTATTTCAAGAGTTATAATAAGCTAAGTTACAGGGGAGAATTTTCAATTGCAATAGTTTTTTAATTCAACTACCTAGCGGCAACAAAAAATAAGATCAGCAAAAAAAAAAAAAAAAGCAGTAGAAATGTACAGCTGAGTGGGATAATGAAGCAAGACAGGAAAAGATCACCCTTTCTATCAGTACTGTGGGCTTAGAAATCCTCCTACCCAAATGCTTGCACTCAAGACTTGGATATACTTCAGAAAAATACGAAAGCATTCTGCACTTGTTTCAATAAGCTGTTTTCAATACTTAAAACAACTTGCCCCAGGGGCACCCTCAAGAAAGATTCCACATAGACAATCTGTATTTGAGAGTACACCCCAATAACTCAGCAACAGTCTTGGAATGATCCGGGCCAAAAAAGAGAATCAAAAACCCCAGACCTTACACTCTGAACGTTGCCCCTAAAACTAATGTTAACTTCAGACAGAAAAACAAAGAAAAAATCCAACCAACACCTTCATCTTAATATCTTACCAGTTCGTTGTAACAGCCAGTCTTTATTTTTTGGTAAGAGGTCACATTACCTAACACTACATTCAGTTATCTAAACATAGGCCTCTGCTGCCATTTGAGATCAACGCTCTATGGCAACATGCCTGGTTACAAACTGTTTCTCCTCTGTCCTGTGCCATATCTGCCAGGTCTACGTAGATGTCCTTGACAGCCCAGACCTTCTCAAAAAGCACTGGTTACCCATGTTTAGACAACTCAATTAAAGCCCTAGTGTCTTAAACAAGATTAAAAAGGGGTGAAAGGGGGGAGGGGAAAGTAAAGTTCTTAATGAAGACTTGAGGTTTCTTGTCACCAAGTACTCTTCTTAAACATTACTAAAATTCTCAACAACCAAAACTTTCTGTATTCCTGCACTCTTCTGGTTCTCACCTTTCGTAAACATTCAGAATATTTTTATTTAATACTGTGGCAAGTACCCCACTTGTAGAAAAGCTATGTGCCATTAGCAACAGGATACTGAGATAGCTACAAAACCGATATGTAGATGTCAACTTCATTTGTCATTGCTACATTCATCACCAACTCCACGTTAAGAAGGAGGATAATTAGAATAAGAAAAATTAATGATTAATACCTCGCTTAAGGTAATGAAAAAAAAAAAAAGACTGCTGTAATCTGGGAGGTAGCTGAAAGTGGATTGAGTCATTCTTGCTACACACTTTCATGACACAAACTCAACATAAGGAAACAAGTCAACATCAGTCAACTTCAGCTGATGCAACATACACTGTGGACTCTGGCTTTGCAACAGTCACCTACTCCTGGGCATCAATTAATGATTCTAAAGCCTGGGGGTGGCAATTCTTCCTGCACAAGAAGCAACTACAGCCTTTAAGGAGCAGAGGGACTTGTGCAGCTTACATGCAATGGCGAAGTGAGAAAATACCATACACACTGTAAAGGAGTTCCAGAGGCCATCTCTTCCAAACCCCAGTTCAGAAGAACTCCAGTGAGAGCAGGTCACTCGCAGCTTTGTGCTACTGAGTACCAAATGTCTCCAGAGACAACAATTCTTTGACTTCTATAAATAACCTGGGTCCAGTGTTTGATTACCCACAGGATTTTTCCTTACACTATTATGGAATTTCCAATGCAGCAATCTGCATCCAGTGCCTTCCACTGTGCACACTGTAAAGTCTACTCCATCAACTGAATACTGCCATGTGGGAAAGAGCAAGGGAAATTACATCCCTTGTATGGCCTCACTTTTGTTCATACCAATCAGTAGGGAGTTGGCCTTGTTCACTACCAGGGCATAAGGCCAACTTCTTTCTGTTAAGCTTGTTGCCTACTAAGACCCCCCAGATCTTTTCTGCTGCGCTGCTTTCTAGCCGCCCAGTGCCCAACCAGTCGTGCTGCATGGAGTTGCTCTGCCCCAGGTGCAAGTCTATTTGAGCAGAAGCCATGCCTTCTCATCTACCAACTACTTTGCCCAATTTGGCAGCATCCACAAACTCAGTGAGAGTGCTCTCCTCCCCATCATCCAGATTGATGAAGACAACATTAGGCTGTATTGACCCCAATATCAAGTTCCAGGGAACGTCACGTGTAACTGACTGCCAGGTGAACTTTGTACATTCACTTATCAACTTCATGCTCTGAAACAAATTACTAGTACACCAGAAGAGAACAGTTGCCAATTCTGTAAAGATACTTTTAAATATACCATGCCATAAAGAATGAAGTAAAGATCACGCAGATAATACTAAAATTCCTTCAGCTAGAGATAGCAGTGCTGATTTCCATGCATGTAACACAATCCCTTAGTGTTCAGCTTTCTCACTGCAAGTCACATTAAGGCTCCCCTTATTTGATTTTAAGGATGGTTATATTTCTGCTTACCAGCATTTTTGACAAACAGTTCACAGCAGTTTCCCAAAGACAGAAAATACATATTAATTACACATAAACTCACAGCTTGCTATTTCTATTCCAATGTTTCTTCAATAGCAATAAATAGCATTAAAAAAAATTCCAGGCGTTAGCGTGCAAAAATGCACTTCATGCACTTAAGATTAACACAGCATGTGAAAGTATAACGATTAAAGTGTTTCACATTAGAAAACTTGACTGAAATTTGTAGGAATAGGCTACTTAAGGAATACTAGTACCTGAGAAGAAGTACTTTCCAAACACTTAGTCTGAATGGAAGATTACCCACTGTACTGCACTGGAAACATGAAATGTTTATGTCAAGAGCTCTCATGACAAATAGATTGACCTGGGAAACAGTCTTTCATGAAACAAAAGCAAATGAAAACTTTATTCTGAAACATTACAGTTTCACTTCACTATCTACTTTTCAAAACAAAATCTTCAGAAAGTGAGAGTGTGTTAGCTTCATGCGGAAGGATAAGCTAAAATTGTTACTTATTGTTTCATCACTCCTAATCTTCACAGATGACATCATCATCATCAGAGAGGCTGGAAGCATGGCAAGTCTGGATGAGGCACCAAGAAGAGGACCTAAGACTGACAAGGTGAAATCCTGCAGGAGAGCTCCAATATAAAACTGGAAACAACTGAATGAACAGTATTTCTAAAGCAAGAACATGGGTGGAAATCACAGCAAAACACAAACTAGATAAGCAAACAGAACTCTCTCAAAAATTTACACCTCATACAGAACTACTAAAACGAGTATTCTTATGTATGGAAACAACTAACTGGTCCTTTTTCAAAGTCTCAAATAATTCAAGTCCCAGTTAAGCACCACGCTTCAACTAGTGCTCAGAGAAACAAGAAACTAGCAAACAAAGTTACCAGTTTTAAAAATTTGGGAAACCTGCAACTGTTATTGCACTTGAAGTTTTAACAAAAGGAGAGAGAAATATCTGCTAAGGGCGCTCCACCTCATGGGCTTCTACAACTACTTGAAGTAGGTTGTTGAGAGGAGGGTGTCAGTCTCTTTTCTCAGGTGAGAAGCGATAGGATGTGAGGAAACCACCTCAAGTAGTGCCAGGGGAGGTTTAGCTGGGAATCAGAAAGAATTTCTTCCCAGAAAGGGTGGTTAACCATTGGTAAGGGCTGCCCAGGGAAGTGATGGAGTCCTGAAGGTATTTAAGAGACATGTAGATGTGGCACTAAGGGACACAGTTTAGTAATAGAAATCAGTAGGTCATGTCCATGGTTGAACCTGGTGATCTTGAAGGTCTTTTCCAACCCAAATGATTCTCTGATTCTACATGGAGCACCTTCTAATCCACATACTGGAAGTCTGCACCCAGAAGTAGAGTCTTTGCTAGTTATCTAGCATTAGATTACTAGTATTAATTAATGAAATTTCCATTATGATTTTATTTTGCAGTTTATTGCAATTTATTTATTTGCGTATGGAAGGATTTGTGCTCTGTCACAAGATACGTTTTTACAACAACCCATCTTCTCTGTTGTTTGTTTTTTCAAATTGCTCTGAGTAGGCACAAGAGGTCACCATATAAAAATTGACAGAAGAGTAAATAAATTGTAAGCTAGAGTAAACGTGCTGTATCACTCTGATTATAAGGAACTGGTTTCAATTACGTAAGTATTTTTATCCTAAGAGTGATAAGCTCTTAGTATCATCTAACATATAAACCAATTATTAAAACAGTTTCTCTCAATGTATTTTAAAATTATTCACCAATATATTCGGAAAAGAAGCAGCCAAACACAATCCAAAGATTACAAGCAACATCCAGGAGTGTTTGACTTTGTCCCACCATCAAATTTAAACTATTTTTTCACTGACCCATCTCATAACGAAGTCAGAATGATTAACAATCCTTTTTTTTTTACTCTTTTTTTTTTTTAAATCAATTATTGAAGTGGTTCACAGTAGTACCATTTCCTTCTAGTCCTGAGAGCTACAGAAGTTGCTAATATAAATCAATAATTTTAAAATTTGTAAGATTCTTTTTAACTGGATAAAAAAGGAGTCCTAAAACATAACTGAACTCAACCATATCCTTTCCATCTCAAAAACTGTGCCAGTACCTTGGCCCAATTGATTTGGTCAGTCATTCTTATTAAGCCATTCTTCTCAAGCAATATTGTAATCAAGTATGCAACAGAACAGCTAAACCTAGGCAATTTTTCTCTTATATTTTTTCTCCTAAGTGATATTTCCATGCAAATTGAAGTAATTTCCTGGGTCAAACATACAGTAATTGAGACCACAACCACCATAAGGAAAGGTTCCACTGTTCAACTCTGTATGCCCATAAAAAGCTACATAAGTATCTAACATGGGAATGTGTTTAATACATGACAGATAAACATCTGTTTAACTAGAAATGTGCTTTTTAGTAGTTGTTTTTGTTTGTTTTGTTTGCTTTTCTTGTGACCTTTTCAATAGCTTTGATCATTGTGAGGAATCTTGTACAGTATGACTTTAAAACTTGTTAGAAGTTATTCTTACGTTAAAGACCAAGAAGAAAAAAACAACTTAGTAAGGTAGGCAGGGGTGGGGGAAACCCTCATATCTAAAACAAATAATTGTACAGTGACCCCAGAACTATATATTCTTCACATCTGTAGACTCCAGCACACTAAACAGGAGGTGGAAGTTGTAAAGCAAATACTGCATTGGCAACTAATAAAGCTAAACAGACACCTGACAAGTGTTCTGTTTAAACAATTCTTTGCCTTTTTCTCATCTTCTCTTTTTCCTCTCACCTACTGGGGCTAACAACATTCAGGAATTTTAACAAAAGACATTCTCAACGTACACACAGTGTACACATACAAAATTGTAGTCAATACAACTTCAGAAGTCTGCAACTCAAAAAAGTGGTAAGCCATACTGCTATGTCTTTCTCCCCAGTATCTAATATCATCTCAAAATTTTAGCACCTATTCTTTTAATGTTACACATTTTCCAAGTGCTATGCTGCCATTCTTGTTAGCTTTCTTCTGGCATACAACAGAACAGACAATAGTATTTGCATCCAGTGGTAAGATCCACCGGTTTCCTGGCATGAAAGACCCAGGGCACAAGAGCCTCAGAGCACACCAAAGCACACTGATGAAAATAGATCTGGAAAGCCAAGACATTTTTGGACTGGCTGAAGTTTCCTGTTTCCCATCAAAAATCTACTTACCTGTGAGTTTCAAAAAGTAGCTGTCAGAAATGAGAGGATCAAACACTGTTAATTCAGATAATCTACTCAGAGTACATACCTGCAATAGGTCTCCTTCATCAAAACGTAGCATTTCTATTATGCCATCTGACTGGATGAAAGCTGTGAAGACAAAAAATTAAAGTTACTTGACAGAAAAATACCTTGTGTAAGTTGCTGTTATTAATAACATCTAAAATCTGCAATACCTTGTTTCATAGATAGAACTACAACAACCCAAAGTAACAACGCAGAGATTAACAAAATAGCAAACAATATTTTGATACTAATCACCCTCAGAGCTCCAAAATGTTCACATTGATAAGCAACATGCTTTGCAGATCACTATTCTGGCATTAAAGCTAACAATTTATTGTATGGTCCCTAAAAAGATTGGCTGTACCAAGCTAGGTCAGTATTTTAACTGTATGAATTACTGGGTACCAAAACAAGTTCAATGCACTGAAGCCCATGGACAATTCTGACATTTAAAAACAGAATATTTCATCTGTACACTTAATCTTAACTGTACATCTGGAAAATCTTGTTCACACAGTTTTCTAATCCTCAGCGTGATTCTCCATCTTGACAGTAACATCGCAGATTTTGAAACAGTTCAGAAGCGTTTGGATTGAGAGCTACCATATGATTAAAGTCAATGAGAAGTTCATTCCTCAGTCACATACAGGACACACAAAACCAACTCAAGTATTTGAAATAAAATACAGCTATAAGAACACATCTCCCTCTGAAAGGAGGGACAGTTTCAACAGGAAGACATTAAAGATTTTCCAGTTCACAGAAGTATACTGTGGGCTTCTGGAAGATAGAACTTGAATCTCAGCCCAAAAAGAGAGACTTGAATCTTTATCACCCAGTTTGAAGGTCAGTGTTCCAATAAATACAATTATTTTAAGGTCATGAACAGCGCCACTTTCCTCAGATGTTTTAAAAATAAAAGGGACACGCATTATTTTCAAACATAATATATCATATCAGTGTTTGCACATCCTGTTCTGGTTCCCTAGCTCCCCGTTTTCAGATAGGTTCCCCTAAAAGATACACCACTCCTATCTTTTGCCTCCTTACTATCGAGAATGAAAGTTAACATAAATTGCCACTGTCATCTCCAAACAGCTTCACACATTATGTGCTCACTTTCCAAGCCACCGTGCTACAGAACTCCGTGAAGTTCAGCACCACAAGGCTTAGAATGTAGACCAGCTCACCACATTCTGCAGCGCACCGACTGTGGCACGAGCAGTGCTAGTCACTGCATCAGCAATAGCTTACCATTTTGCACGTGTTACTATCATTACCTTTATGAGTTTCAGAACAAGCAAAAGACATCCTCAAGCTAAGAACTGGGTTTTTGTCAAATCTTTTACACTGAAGAACATATGTACATCGGACAAGAACAAAAACAAAAACCCATGGGAACAAAACGTTGTTTTAATAGCTGTTATCAAGTCCTAGAATTATCAAGGTCTGGGCTTTTAAAACCAAAATTACTGGAGCAAATCTATCAGTTTAAAGATTAATCCTAGAAACAAAGAACAAGAGGATTCTTGTGTACGTGTTGTCAGTTGAATGGATAAGACATTTAGCTCGCTGTTTAATTCTGCCCTAAAATCTACTCAATATCTATAAGAGATTTGCAGCACAAAAAGTAAATGAAGCTCTAACACATTATGTTAAAACCCAAAGCGCAACAGTCAAGCAGAATTTCACAAAAATGCCACGCATATCCTCTGTGCAAAAAACCAAAGCCACGAATTAACTGATTCAGAGGAAAAATTGCTATCTTTCTACTAGAGAGAAATTCAGAATGAAATGTTTACTAACGTGTTTCATTGAAACCAAGTTTAACAACAGTTTCATAAAACAGTTTATCTTATTCTTCCTAATAAAGAAAAGGCACTGTACTTCTGAGGCTGAGCTTTTAGTTTTTTAGCTTTCTGGTTTAAAGACGAATAATATCCACAACTTGACTGTGACATCAGGCAGAAGCAAACAGACAAAAAAAAAAAAAACCACCAGAAAATGGTTTTTTATATTCGTAATCTAACATGAACGAGTGAAATGCAAAAAAGACACTTCTTCAAATGTACACTGTAGTATCAAATCTTTATATTTTCTTACTGTTCCCCCCCTCCAGTTTAAATAGGATACACCAAGAGCAGAAATGCATCAGTTCTTCTGTAACGCGAACACATACAGAAGCTCCCAGAATCCAGTCCAAGTCTGACACTTGAGCAGCCTGAGCTCAGGCAGCCCTTCTGCAAACCCCAAACACTTTCTCAGCCACTTCACAGTTACTTCATCTTTGGTTTACCTTATGAACAAAGCAACAGATGTTACAGAACATTCTGAGCGGATGACACAGTTAAATAGAAGTGCCATTCATCATTGGATCGTTTAGGAAATGTTTTCAGAGAGCAGGTGACAGTTAGTGCCAGGTGTAGTCAGATGCACTGCAAAGCCTGGCTGCTGGCCATTTCACGGCAGTTGCTTCTGAAACCAGATCACGAAGATGTTTCTGCGGTTATACCTTTTACTTTGTTTTAGACTGTCTCTCGAACCTCTGTATGTTATCAGTGATTTCATCAAAGCAAGGGAATGACAAGTGAATACCCCAACTTCACAAGATGAAAGCTTGTTTTTGTAACTGACTCCTCAGACTCTCAATTCAGGATGAAGCAACAAGTCACCTCATTCTAATGAGGCAAAAATGATGGTATTTTGTAAAAGCTCTATTGGTGAGTTGTAGGGAATCACTCAAATTCATGTACGTGTAGCTCACAAACTGCCTGATACAGCCCAGAGAGAGGACAAAGGCTCCTTCAAAGTGAAATGCAGGCACTGCTTCCTTCTCAGTATTCACCCATTCCAGAATTAGAAGCAGTTGCTCACTATTTGCACTTGTAGTACCTGAGCTAAGCAAGTTCACAAGCTTCTGTAGTGTAAATCCAAAAATAGTGGTCTCTGTCCTTCTCTACAAGATATGTTTGTCACCACTGGAGGTCATTACCAATGCCAAAAGACTCTGCAAGGAATTAAGTATGAGATCACTTGGGCATGCTTTACTCAGTGACCCATTCCCCCCATGCTGCAGAGGAAGATGACTGCTTCTGCAAAGTCCCTGACAATTTCTTCTGGAACAACTCCTTCTCAAAGCCTGCACCAATACCATTACACTCCATAATCAGCCCAATACTGTAGCCAGCCTTCAGCACATCAACAAACACACTTCCACACTGTGGAACGATCATCTGCAGCAGAGGAAGAACTGCTGGCTGTGCCATTTCACTCACCCCTGCCACTTGCCTGGCAGCTGCTCTGAGATTGGCACAACATAACATTTGGGGTAAGAAGCATTTCAGCTGTTCCAGCACAATCCACCACTGCACAAATCAGCAGCCAAGAAGCCAAATTACGCATCAGGAAAATTATTTCTTCCTGAGCCTGCAGGCAACTGAAGCCCTGAAGCCTGATTATAATAGCTATTAGTCAAACTTTAAGTGTTACTAGCATGTTTAGGGTTCACAGAGGAAAAGGATGAAGATTCAAATCCATGTCAAGGCCAGAAGAATCACCATCTCCTCTTTTCCTTCCCAGTGCCAGTAGGTGTAAGCAGATCTTTCTCAACAGACAGCCTTTATCCTTCCAAGCACACCCAAGCAGCCAGTTTGCCAGATTCATGCAAATTCCCTACAGCATCAGTCATTCTCACTACTAGGATATTACATGATCATAGGGTCACATTTGTCCAGCTTCCAGTCTGCATATTCTGTTTTCCTCTTGCCAAGCAGTACTTCAGTACTGACAAATGATATAAGCTACAGCAAATGCTAAAAATACTGGGTTTTATTTTCTGCTTTCACTGTACCACACCTTTGAAGTGTAATTTCTTTAAGATAGCGTTCCTATGAAAAATCCCACAAAATATACAAGAAATAAGAACACAGGTCTTTCCACTTGCTTTGTATCACCCTTTTCTGTAGGGCATCTTTAAGTCTTACATAACTCTGTAAAAATGAAAAGAAAAAAAAAAAACAGAGCAAAATTAACCACCATAGCTGTAACACCCTCCCTCCCACTCCAAACCACAGCTTTCTTTAAGAATAAAAACACGTGCTATACAGATGTTATTACCAGTAGAACCCCACATGTGTTCTTCTGCTCTTTGGAACAATTAACAGCGTTTGAGGCTACACAAATACCTAAAGTAAGAGAATAGGAAACACCACCTAAGCAAAAACAGATACCGAGTAAGTTCTTCAAAGCTTAGATGCCATCTTCTCACAAGTTAATACACAAGTAGCAAGCAGACATTTTGCACCAATACATTCATATCTCAATTGGTTTTGGTTTGCGTGTTTTGTATTTCGGTTTTAAACAAGTACAGGCCTATAAGACATCAAGTAACAAGAAAATCTTTAAATCCTACACTTCTCCAAAGTAATACGGAACTTCGTATTGAAATCACGTTAGTCAACATCCATCTTTAGATAGGCCTGAACTACATGCAAGAGAATAAATTTGCGTGTAATGCGAGACCACTGAATATGCCAGGAGACTCGGTGCGTAACGATACAAAACATTCTCCATGGTTCATGGGTTATGAGGCCAGCTTCTGACTGAGATCTCTTTTTTAAGGTGGCTTTGCAAATTTTCCCTTTCATTTGGACACTGACAACTACTTTGTTCTGATAGGAAGGATTTTCTATTTTCTGGCATAAAGACTTGTAAAAAACATTATTTCTGAAACACTGCTTAGTTCTGAAATGAATTCATTTATTTTTATGTTAATTGTCATTATCTGTGCTCTTGCATGCTTTAAGAAGTATTTTCTCCCTTAACTCTTAACCAATTTTCTGACTTTATTTATAAACTGTATTTATAGAACCTGCTATCGTCTACTCTGTGAATTTCCTCCCTGTTCTGAAAATAGTGTCCAAACTCATTACAATAGAATTATTTAAATCTCTCCTTACTTACACTAGGATTTTGTTTTGTTTTCAAAAGTCCAGTTTCCAGCCCTTTGTCTCAGTGACTAAGCTCACTTCAAGTGAACTATAACCACATGAGCCAATAATTACAATGTGTCATGCACTCCTGTCTACGTAACAGTAATTACAGCATTTGTATTACTACCAGTTAAACAGCACAATTAGAACTGGACAAGTCGGTTTCAAAGCTCTAACTATGAATTAACTCCTAAGGCACAATCACACCATTTCAATTGTCCCGAGCAATGGAAAACTGAGCAGCATATGAAGTCCAGGCAGCTGGGTGTAAGATGACAGAACAACGTTATTATGAAAGGAAAAGTACGTGGCAAAAATTAAACATACACAGACAAACGGCGTTCTACAACCAGTTCTATTGGCAACAAGAATATAGAAGTCTGCTGAGCCTCCAGATACACGACTCAGTTCAGCATTCCAAAAAAAATAAAAGGTCATAAAAAAAAAAAATAATAAAAAGCCAGCACTCCCAGATGGGAGAGTCAATACATATCAGCCTGAACTTCTGCCTACATCCTAGCAGGTACTCTGGAAAAGTGAGAGATCATTCTCTTATGAGCCAGTGGATGTCAGTCAGGCAAGCAGCTCAGAGACAGAACTGCCAGTCTGCACACTTCATTTCCAGTTAAATCCACTTGCAGTTCCGCAGCCAATTCCTTTGTTTCTTTTCTAGTTGTCCATAAGGAAGAGACAGGATAATTTTTCTGGCAGACTTCAGGAAGAGCCATCACAGCCAAGCTAGTAAATATACACAAAGTAGCAAAGAACAACATGGGAATCACAGGATCACAGGCATTGGAATCACAGCTCACTCTGAACCCCTTTTACATAGCAATATATTCATTCTCCATTAACAACCTTAATTACCATTCCTTAAAAAAAGCCAGCTTGCTAAATTTTTATTTACTGTTGACATGTTGGCTGAAATTGAAACATTTCTAGATAATGCACTTCTGTCATCATATGAAACCATAAGCAACATATTAAGCTAAGTAAAAAAAAAAAGGAAAGAATATTCATTAAGAGCACCATTTTGTACTACTGATTATAAACATTTTTTATGGCTTCAGACAACACATACTCCAAAACGTTCTCAGGCACAAACCTATGCTCAAGTCATAAACAGAGACAGCAGATCACTTAGACTGTAACATCCCAATATGTTACTATTCTATAGGGGCGAGGGGCAAATAATTTGCATTCTACTGCGCATGAGTGTAAATTTGAGTCTACACATAGAGACTTGGGTGTAATATTCTGCTAATTTGTTTGTGTCTCTTTCCTGACTTTAGATACAGGATAAGCTGCAGGCTGGTTTCCTTTATACAGCAAAGCTCCTTCCTAGGAAAGATTGCTATCACATTACATTCATCCACTTATCTCTTTCCCCCTTAGTTAAGACAGATGCATATTTTTAGTAACTCTGTTGTCAACCCAGTTTTAAAAATGAGCCACAAATCAGAAAGTGACAACATGGTTGTAACTGTGTAACTAACTCTAATATAGATCACACACAATGAAGCTGCAGCTCAGTTTGGGAAAGGAAGAAAGTGGTTGCCCCCACTGAACAAAGTTCACATATTTGACTGCAACGTTTGTTCCTTATTTTAGAGATGATGCAACTGTTCCAAGGTTTCTTCTAAAAAGAAAGCAAGAGCTTGCATTGGCTAGAGATGTTTTCCAATAGATAAATCCTCACAAGAAAACTATAGAATCAGGCCTAAGGAGAAAAAAGAAAAGGCTAACTGAAGACCATATTCCATACCTAACAGGCTGCTTTTATTTCCTTGAAAGGAATATGGGACATTCAGACCTAGGGTTTGAATCTGAGGTGGTCCTATGTGGAGCCAGGAGTTGGACTTGGTGATCCTGTGGGTCCTTTCCAATTCAGGATAGTCTATGAACCACAGGGTACTCCAGTACCTTCCTCAGATGCTCATTCTACACTCAGCCTATAATTCCACCTTGCAGAATTCACCCTTCACCCAATCCAGCTATAGTAATTACTTACTTCAACCAGACTTTTTGCAAGAAGTTTCTAAAAGGTTATTCTCTCCTTTGACCGCAGCAGTCATTTCAGATACATGAATATAATAAAACTCCAGTGCTACATCAAAGAATGTTGAATGCTTTAAAATGCCTATTAAAAACGTGCTTCAGGTTGGTGTTTCACTTTTAAACATTTGAGTCATTTCACCTTTTTTTACCCCAAAAGTACATAACTGCTGATTCCAAAATGCTGCTTGAAAAATAACATCCCATTCAACTTCCCCCCCCCCATCAAGACCTCATAGATGTGTTTGAGATCACGTAAAATAAAGAGAAATTACTCTCTCATTCGGAAAAAAAAAAAAAAAACACTTTAGTTTACATTATTTTTAACCTAAAGAGAACAATGCTTCTGACACTCATGGAAACTTCTCCCATATTAAAAAAAGAGGGAGAGAAACGGAAGTTGAACAGAAACCCAGTGTCTGAAAATAACTATTTTTCTGGCTGTGGGCCACTCAAATTCATTATGGCTTTTTATTCTTTCTATTGATGATGATTTTGAATGTTTTATGATTCCAACATGCTAGATTAGATCACACTTCTTCAGACTTGTTGCAACCAAGCTTGCACAGACACAGTTAACTGCAACTAGCTCCAAAAACAAGATCATCTGTCCTGCAGTGAAAAGTGGGAAAAGCAGCAAGCTGTCCTTAATTTTTATTACATTATCTAACTTACTTCAGTTCTCAAATTTTAGGCAGAAACTTCTCATCCTTGTGATTACTTTTATTACTCATACAGTACTGAAAGCTGATGTGTGCATAGAGAACTTGGACCTAATGGAATTCTAACCTTCTGTGCACAGAAAAGCATCTAACACTTCGTTTACAGTAAATGACAGTTCATTTATAGCTTCTGCAACCTGAAGAGAACAAGGTATTAACTGACAATAATTGTTTACCCTTTCCATTAACATCATCTTTCCAAACTTGCACTTGCATGGAGCCACTACTGAACAGACCTATGAAACCCACTTACTCAAAAAACGGATTGTGCCAACACAGTGCCACAACATGCATAAGAGATGTGTCCACGCTGATTAAAGACCTTAATAAACTTGCACAGCAAACAAGATTTATTCTCAACCCTGTAGAAAAGTATGAGATTTTCATAGTTAAAAAAAAAAAAATAATGCAAATGCCATACAGATACCAATACCAAAACGTCAGCTGGAGATGGGAATACAACCAGATTAAAGCTCCAGGTTTGCTTTGTGTCACTAACCTCGAGCAAGACAATGGTACAAGAACATCGGCCTACTGAGCGACACGGTTCTGCTCTCCTCCTCTGACCCTCCCTCTCTTTTTTTCGCCTAGTCATTTATCAGGGTGGAACTACATAGTCTCATAGAACAACTACAGAACTTGGAAATTATTAAGCCACTTTTTGCACAGTAAGACTTTCAACTTCTTAAAGAGTAAGTTATAACTGGAGGAAAAAAATCCCTGTGAGGGAAGAGCACAATATCTCCACCCTCTTTGTGCTCATGAGGCATCTGTTACTCAAGTGTCCACTGGAAACAGCTATTAAGCCTGCAGGACAAGGAAAAGAGCAGCAAGATAAAGCTTAATCGAGCACTATGCAAAGCCTATAAATACAACAATCAAAGGTCAAGAAAAGGTAGCAAAAGCCTTAATGTTAGAGCTCTAGTGCTAATGATGCAGCACTGACAGTACCTACTGATTGTTTAGCAAAGCATTTTGTTGACTTGTGACATGGGAACACAGACCCACAGGAAAGCTGGCTGCAGTGCCTGATAAAGCTAGAAAAAAACTGGGTGGAGAAGAACAGCTGCAACAAGTTCTCCAAGAAGATAAAGCACAGACAAGAAACACGAAGTGAAATAAAATTCCAGTCGTGGGGGAAAAAAAAAATAAATCCCAAACAGTTAATGAGAAAAACATTGGAAGCAGTTACCCCTCAGAAGAAAATAATCAATCTCTTCTGTTCAAACTCTTTCAGAAACTGCCATGACGATCTCGGCTGACACCCTGTGTAACACAGATCACAACCAAACCCAATAATTCCAGAGCCCTAGGCTTAGCTGCATGATGTATTTTGAAGAGACATCTAATTCTACTTCAAAGATTGCAAATACCACAGAATTCCCCACATCACTAGAGCGGCCCTTAACTAAGATAACAGTTAGTTATCTTCACTCAAAAAAATCTCTTTTTTCTACTTTGATGTTTCTAGCACCTAGTCTCAAGCTACACATGCTAGATTAACGATCCTTCAGTAATGGATTTTTTCCCCTGATGTAGGTACTTTAAAAGTACAACTAAAATCATGCTTTATATCATGCTAAATAAATAAATCACACTAAGTATATTTCATTTTTTAGTACCCTGTTCTCATGTCTCCCTAGAGAAATTCAGTTTATTCAAAGAAAGGACTCATGAGACTCATCAAGTACTGGAACTCTGATCAAATTTTCCTTGATAAAATGGAAATTTGTTTCAGGCTTTTTCCCATCAGATAATGATATTCAGTAGTACTAGTGAGTAGTGTAACTTCACCTGTGAAGATTTCATCTCTGTTAATAAAAATGACCTCTCTTTCCATACTAGATATAACCAGTTATCCCCAAAACCAAGCACTTGATTAATCATTTCATTAGTTTGGAAGACAACATCTAGTCAAAGCTACCTGGGCAGGTCATGACTTGGTTAAGCTATCTAAAAGGCAACTGATAAGCTGTAAAAAAAAAATTATAGTATCATTAAGATTGGAAAAGACCTCTTGGACCATCTGGTCCAAACATCAGCCCATCCATACCACATCTTGAACACCTCCAAGGATGGTGACTGCACCACCTCGCTGGCAGCCTATGCCACTGCCTCACCGCTCTTTGAAAGATTTTCTTCCTAATATCCAAATTGTGCAACCTGAGGCCACTTCCTCTTTCCAGGTTCCTCCTTATCACAACATGATAACATAAAAGCAGCTATACCATAACACAAAAGTCTCACCTTTACTACTACCTTACATTTAAAAGCGATGATTTAGAGGCCAAAGGGAGTCTCATTGCTTTCCCCTACCCCTGAGAGATATAAGCAGCAGGGCAGCTGGGGGCAAAGGTGTCACTGGATCATAGTAATTTCTGGTACCTGCAGTCAGCCTGAGGTTACACAGAGACCCAGAACACCAAAGCACACATGTGAGAAGGAAACGGGATTCCAGTAAGAACCCACTGCTTCACATCCCCTCCTGCAAGAACAGTTCTGCCAAACCTGTAACATCCAATATTCAGGCCTCTCAGTATTTCCTCAGACACATGAGCTCAACATTTGTTAAGAATTACTTAACGTGTCAACCACAATCCAGTTCATTGTCAAATTATCAGCAGCTGGCAAAGATGGAAAACCTAACGGCTATGGGGCCCTTCACATTAAAGACATGATATAAATATAAGAGAGAATGAAAATTGGGGAACAAATAAAGTCTATAGCATGAACAAATGCTGAAATGAGTAATGGCAAAAAGGTTTCTTTTGAAATCCCCATCAACCTCTTTCAGCAATGCAGTGACGTGAAACTTTCTGGATCTAATTACAGCTCCATTTTTATCTAAGTCATATACAAATTACTACTGTCACAGCGTTGATTTTACCAGCACCCAGATTTCTGCTGTCTTACAGATATTCCTATCAGTTGTGACAAAGTTACCAGACTGGTGACAGGGCCATAGGAAATAGCATAGAACTGTCAGGGCCTTGAGGGGAGGGTCAGGAAGGGGTCAGGAAAAGGTTCCTCACCAGAGGGTGGTGGGCATGGCCCCAAGTGCCAGAGTACAGGGCGCACCTGGACAGCAATCTCAGACACAGGGTTTGGATTTCAGGTGATTCTGCGTGGGGCCGAGGACTGGTTTCAACAATTCTTGCGGGTCCCTCCCAACTCAGAGTATTGCATGACTGCGTGCACAACTGCCAATCAAGTTTCTTAAGTTATGAGGAAAATCCAGAGAGAGTATATGAGGCTGGAGTGGACCTTCAGATAGCATCTAGGTCAAACTCCTGTTGAAAGAACAGCAAACTGAATTTGGACTACACTGCTTAGGCTTTTGTTTAGTTTGGTCTTCAAAACCTCCAAGGACAGAGACTCCCCAGCCCTGTAGGGTAGTCTGTTTCACTATAAATACCCACTTTGAAATGTGTTCTCCTTAGGCCAAGCCAGAATATTGTAGCAATCCTGATCATCGTACATTCATGAGCCAGCAGCTCACATTAGTGATAACCTGATCAGGCCAAAGCCTGTGCTGCACATCCAGGTAGGCGTTCAGGCTGGTGCTGTGCTGCACATACCCCTGGCTGCAGGACAGCTTCAGCCAGCTCAATATAACAGGAACCTGCAGCAGTTCCCATCTGGTTCAGGTGATTACGTGTGGCCTTGCCTTTATCTACGAGTGTAACAACAGGTCCCCATGTGAGTATCTTTTGTTTGACAGCACAAATTATGAATGGAGTTGCAGTAGGAATTATGAATAGAGTTGTTTTCTTGAAAGGAAATCCTATAATAGCTCAAATGACCAAAACAGAATAACCCTTTTCTATGGATTGGGTCTGCACAGTAAGTCCCACATGAATTGAAAGTCTATTTGATGCTGCATTAACTCAAGGTTCCCAGAATCTGAAGGGATGTGAGATTATCTATGCCACTCTATAGCGTTACTTCTAATATATAGCATTTTGAATTGTATTTTACAGAGTCTGAGTATCTTTCTTATTTGGCTCATTGCACACCAGCACATTCCAGTGCAAAACAAACTTACCCATTTCAATTCACAACCACTACAACTTCCTATCACATCTCAAGAGACTGGCTCAATTTCTTGGTACTTTTCTGCTTACATATCAACAGGCTGCCCCAGGTCCCTCTGAAGACTCATCCCATGCAGCTTCAGGTCCCAGGTAGATCATGCCCCATCTTCTCAGTCTTCCAGGGGAGTGGGGGCAGCAAAAGTTGATGCAATGTTTTAGGCGTGGTCTACTAAATGCTGAGTAAATGGGAACAAACACAGTTCCATCTCGTGACTACATTCCTGTACGTTGCCAGAGTACACTGCTGATTCATGGTTAGCGTTTCCAGCTTGTACCCTCTGCAAATGGTTATTCTGTCCCAGATAAAGGACTTTCCATTTGTCCTTGCTGAATTTCATGACGGTCCTGTCAGCTCATTTCCCCATCCTGTTTAGTTCCCTCTGAAATGCAGCCCTGCCCTTGAGCAGACTGACTGCTCCTCAGATTCAGTACACTTCCACCTCCAGATCAAATGACAATGACATTAAGCAAGACAGGTCCCTTGGAACTCCTTGCAACCATCCTCCAAGGCAGAGCACAAACCACTGCAAGGAATGAGCATAACCAAACACCAAGCAGTTTATCAAGTTGCTTGGATGCTTTTTCCTTTTTTTTTTTTAACCAATATCCACAGAATCTACCTGTAGTTATCCAAAAAGTATTGTGGTGCAAACCACTGATTAATTCCTCCTGTATTGCAGGATGATTTCATATATATGTACAAGCTTCAGATAAGCAGCTTTTGAATCCACTAAACATACCACATCCACATCTCAAATGGAGGGACCCAGAATTCCCCTATAGGAAGCAGCAGCCACAAAAGACAGCCAATTTCTTTATCCCAATATCATTCGGTATCTTCCATTATCTTTACTCTGAGTCAGAATTTTCAGTCTACAGCTTATCTATTGCAAAAATAATTACATAAGCCATTCACATCAGACTATGTTGAATCAATCCAATTTCATTCTGAGCAAGAAATTACCTTGAGATGCTTCCAACCAAGCATGCCTGTGGAGAAACGCTTCAGCTTCTACAAACTAACATACCCTTCCTCTTTGACAATCTTTCTCAGCCATTCTTTTCCTCCCTACCACCCTCCTCAACAAGGATCCATTTCATGGATATAAAAAGAAAAGCTGATGAACAATGAGAACATAAGGAACTTCAGCAGAAGTGTTTGAAATTATTTAAATTACAGTACCATAAAATGGGTTGGGCTGGAAGGGACTTCAACAAATATCCAATTCCAACCAATCTGATGTCGGTAAGATTGCCCACCCCCCCCATCCAACCTGGTCTTCAACACCTCCAAGGATGGGGCATCCATGTTCCCTGAGCAACACATTCCAGTGCCTCACTACTCCCCTCACGAAGAACTTCTAATATCTAATCTAAAAACTACTCTCCTGCATTTGTTGAACATCACAAGGTTTGCATGGGCCCACCTGTCAAGCCTGCTAAGGTCCCTCTGAATGGCAGCCCTTCCTTTCAGCATTCAACTCAGCTTGCTATCACATCAAGGTTCACACAATCCCACTGTCCGCGTCAGCAACAAAGATGTGAAATAATACCAGTCCCAATACCAACCCCTGAGGATCACCACTCGTCACTAGTCTCCATCTGGACACTGAACTGCTGACCAAACCATTTGATTTCTTTTATCTGCCAAGTTGTTCATTCATCAAATGCTTTGTGCATATCAGAATCACGCTTGGCTACAACTTTGTCCCCCATCCTCACTCTCTCAAAAGATGATTTATTCTGTTCACCACCATTAGCTGTAGTTCCTGACTTAAACTACTTGAAAGCATATTAAAACAAAGGAGTGGGGTTTGGTTTGTAAGTTCAAGTAACTTTTTAGAAATCCATTCACATTCTATTACACCGAGTAGTGCAGTCCAACACAGATCTAGATATTCAATTTGTAACTTCATAAAGCAGCTAGGCAGAAGGAACAGCTAGATAGTTTCATTTCCTCAACATCCCATTTCATTATGGAATCCTTAACAGTTCAGTGTCTACCATAAAACACAAATTGCTCTCAGACAATTCTACACTGCTACACATTCCAGGCAAAAAGAAATATTAAAAATGCCTCTACGGTAATCTCAGTTAGAAGACAGGTGTGATGAGTTTAGCAGGAAACTTTTGGACAAGTAAAATAAATAAAAATTAAATAAAAATAATAATCCTTTCCAGAAAAAAGGTATTACATCGTAGTCCTTCAGCTCTTTGTGATTTTCTCCAACATCTAATGCTGGAGGGACAGAAGGAAGGAGGGAGAAAGAGCACACTCCAGCATTAATTCTTTTAATATGCTAAAGTCCAAGCTATTCAAGCCAGTTTACCAGAAAATGTTAAGTTTTAAACAGATACTGCACCACATCCTTGCTACAGTCAGTAAATCACTGATTATTTTACACTGACAGTTCAGCAAACAGAAGTACCTTATATTCCTGCATTGCTATTTAAAATTTTCACCAGTTGCCTCAATGCAAACCCATCTGATGTGGGATTATTCTTCTCTTGTATTTATAACTAGAAAGAGAAATACCTCTACTTCAAATCTCATATTCATAGATCCCTTTGGTTTCCTTAATCAAGCACTTCCACTTTTAGTTACAAAGTTGACAAAAGAAAACATTATGTTGCAAGAATTGTTGCCTCCCTATCTGCACTGCTCCTCTATGTGAGACAAGCAAACTCCACATGATAAAGCAAACTAAGATGACCTGCGCTCCAGCTTCCAAATTAATGTACTAGATCACTTATACCAAACGATCACAAAAATAAAGACCATTTCAACAATGACACGCTCCCAATGAAAGACGAAAATCTGCTTCTTGGTATCAGTCCCAAAAAACCTTCGTATTTTAACACATTTTTATTAACTCTTTTTTAAAGTAATTGTAGTCGAAGCTCAGATTTGGCGACTACCACAGACGAATGGTATCAGTTGCTTCTGCAACACGTGTGCAGTGCACTCACATTCTGCAGCTGCAGTCCCAGGCAGACTGGATGTGACTGCAGAGGCCCTCAGCCCAACCTCCTGCTCAAAGCAGGCCAGTCAGAACAAACTGTTCGAGGCATTGCAATCCCACACTTATTACCATGAAAATTACCCATGTTAATACCATGAAGAGTACAGATTTTGCTTCCAAAGCTGTCTTTTAAATGGTGGGGGGAAGAGACCCTCTTGCATGTTGTGCTACAACCAGGGAGGCTCCACGCTGGATAGCAGTCACTAGCAGGAGAAATAAAGCATTTCCAATACCTTTTATTCTTGCCAAGCCCACAAACACGGGAACAAACCAAACTGGTTCTAGGCTGTGTTTCAGTCACAGGACTTTTACTGCTGGTTATGCATGAACCACAACAGCAACCATTTACTGAATGGTGACTTACCAGCAAATGCCAGCAGAATTCCCAAGTTTGAAAGATTCTTCACCCTTGCAAACTTAGCTGGTCACACATGGAGCCTCAGTACGCGCAGCTTTAAGCAGAACTACACTGACTAGGTTTTGATATAAAGCGATATACAGAAAATGCACGAGCTTTATTGCAAACAGCTGCAATTTCACTATGCAGAAATATTTCCAAACGACTCAAAGTAACTTGCATTGCAACGCTGGCAATCAATCACAAGAATCACTACAAAAGCTTCAGGTTAATCAATGCCTATAGACTTCTGCATCAATGATTATGGGCTGCTACAAAGTCTGGAGGGGCTTCGTCATGCTGGGCACCACACAAATAACAGTAAAATCCACCAGGAGTTGAATCACCACCATAGGCCAGGGCACATCATGCAAGCAGTAAGACTGGGCACCAGCAAGGGATAAAGAGATGCAGAGGAGGAAAAACAACTATTTCAAAATAACAAAGTCACGAAGAATATAAGGTCTCAAATTCCTGTTCACTGAACTACAACACTTGCTTATATTTTAATCTAGCCCAAAGATTCCACAAATTAGTATAAGATCTTTCAACACAAGCACGTGGTTTATATTTATCACTCATGAAAGCAAAGACATATACAAGCCTGAGCAACTCTCTCATACTCAGAGTTTCAAAAACACAGCGAGACAACATGGTCAATTTTTATTCTCACTGTGCTTTCCTCATGCTGTTTGTGATTTTAACATGCTACTACTCCATCTACTGCAGTGTTTGCAGCTTGACCGAGGTCATTCCTTCTGGATCACATTTTGATTTACGTCAGGGTCAAAACATTAGTATTAAGATCAATGGCTGCTTGCTTATATTAGTTCTGACAGTAGGATATGAGAAACAAGCAGCGCACAGGAAGAGTTTGTTACATTACTGTAAGCATGTAAGCTTTCTCACACATCACCTTCCAACATTAGCTTACTGTTCATACTCACGTGAAGTATCCTCAGTTGCCATTTTAGATATCAGCAAAAGAAAAAGTTACTTGTCTGAGATGAGACAACGATTAAACCAGAACGAAAAACCAAGCAATCAAGTGCCCTGTTTTAAAAGCTCCCTTCAGCTCTTCCATTACTATGTCAGCTACCATTTACACTCAGTAGCTATCTTAGTTTCTAGGATGCCAATAGTACGTCAAACTTTGATAAAACAAAATGAAACATTCATAATGTCACTAATTTAGCGCTATCAAATCTTGGATGTTTAACGTATTCCCTTATTCTGCACTAAGATATAAATTTCATGAATTACAGCTAGAGATTAAACCTAGTCTAAATATCAATCATTGAATCATTAGGGTTAGAAAAGAGTTCTCAAATCACCTAGTCCTACCACCAGCCCATCCCCACCACGTCCACTGACCACGTCTCTCAGTGCCACATCCATATGGTTCTTGACCTCCAGAGATGGTGGCTCCATCACCTCCCTGAGCAGCCTGTGCCACTGCTTCACCACTCTAAAAATAATTTTTTTCCTAATATTCAACCTGAAGTCAACTGCCCTCCTTGCTACAACCTCCTCTGAGGTCACTGCAGAGGGTTCCCAGGACTCACTAAGACATTTGGTCTCACTCGGGCTCTCTACTCGCAGCGATCTGGTACGCAGGTGGGCAGGTAAGAGCTATACAAATAGTGGCTCAGCAGGCCTACAGCCAGCTGCCCAAATAAAAAGCAACACAATTTTCATAAGTTGCCATAGTGTGAGACGAAGAATTTTCTAGGAAGTTACAAATGGAATGAATAGGAACAAAGGAACAAACGCAAAACAATTCTTACATTTAACAGCACACCCATGGAGGACATTCGTCTTCAAAACATAATACTGACCATGCAGTTTATCGTGTTATGGCTTCCATCAACCTGACACCCAGAAGCATATAGTGCACACCTCCCCACCAATTAAAACGAAACAACAACAAAAACTGCACTCTCAAATATAGACTGAAAGCTGTCCTCAAACCACGTGGCAACACAGAATGTGGTAATTATACTAGAAAAGGAAGAGTGTACTACAAAAAGCTTGAAAATTGTATGCACTTGCAAAAGAAACTGCTATGTTACATTTTTGCTCCTCCCAGATGGCAAGAGGCTCTTTGAGACTAAATGCACGATTTTCTTCTTGTCATTTTTTTTTTGCTATAGGTTCACAAATTCACAAATTTCCCAAATGACCAAAAAAAAAAAAAAAAAAAAAACCACCTTAACTTTCTTATCAGCCTTACTCATTTCTCAGTAATATTCAGGCACTAGGGGCCCAGCTAGACTTAGAAATAAGAAGTAGCACATCACCATTTAGTCTGAAATCGATATTTAAGCTTTCTGGCCAGACTACATACAGTATGCTCTGTTCTCATGTTTTTCCCATGTACTTTCAACACATTCATACCTCTCTAGCACAGAGAATATGTACAGCAATATCACTTTCACCTCCCCATGAGTTTGATTTACAGTCTACATACACAAAAGGATTTGAGTTTTGCTTTTTGTTGTTAGACAAATGGCAAAGCTGTTTATTTTCCAGGTTTATCATCAAACTCCTTAACTAAGACTGGGGACCAGAAGCAGTCACATCTATCTGAGATCTATCAGCATCATTATTCTCCTCACTTGTAACAACTCCACAAAGAGCAGCTTGCTGCTCCTACATGAGACACACAAAGCAAGCATTACTCTTCTGTGCATTGGCTCCATCTTTCTCCAAGCTTTGCCTCACACATATGCAAGATAGGAGGAAAAGCATTCTCCATTTTCATTTTTCTCTTTCACGATATTCTGATTTGTTCATCATCCATCCAGGCACCTGCTCCTATTCCTTTTTCTTCTGCAACATCTCTTCTGGAACTTGTACTGCACGCACTGAGTGTCTTCATACAGTCACCTTCACCTGAGCACAGCAGAAGTAGGACAGGAGCAAGAATTCACAGCCTCAGTTACACCTCATACAACTCAGTTACATCCGCAACTTCCTTTCTGCAGCTATAGTGAAACATGTATGTTCACATCTGAGGGATTGAGATGATATTCCTATTTTCTCACTTCCTGTTTTTGGCTAGAGTCTTCCCCCTCCCCTCCCCCCCCCCCCTTTTTGTTTTTTTGTTTTTTAACTGTGTCTTCCTATGTTTAACTTGTCACAACCTAGTAAGGAAGGTGCTGAACAAAGGCTGAAACACCCTCCTCTCCCTTTCCTTCTCATGAACTACCGTTTCCTTTCGAGTTCCTACCTGCTCTCCAGACTGGTCCTTCCTCTTCCACGCTCAATTAGCACACCTTGCACACTGGCACTTTAAGTTCAGCGGGACTGAATCTCACAACCCGCTGTCTGAAAAGCTGCTCTTTAAAAGTCCACTGGACTACTTTCATTTCCCCTCTCTTTCTGGAGTTACCCACAGACCCACAGTTACCCACAGACAATGCACTGAAGAAAACACTCGAGCTTTCAAAGTGCGATCCCCCCCACAACGCAGGTCAGCAAGGAATTCTAAGGAATCCGTGAAAGATGAATTAAGAAATACATATCCAGAACACCAATCCATGACTTATTAGTAAGTTTAAGCACCCCACTTCAGAGCCTGCACCCAAAGAATAAGTTTGAAAGAACAGGCTGAATGAACAGAAGGAAATCAGTGCGAACTCTTCCACTTTCTTAAAGGACTTCAACCGTACTGAATCTGGCACTGCCTTTGTTTACCCAAGAACGCGAAGGAAGGCTGTAGAGAAGAAGAAGCAGCTCCGACACAAACCAACAAGGCCACGCCATGGCCTAAGCTGTCACAAATTCCAGGGCACGCATCGGTCCCCTCACATCGATGCACGGCTTCGCCGACAAGTCATACACACACGTGAAGGAACGCAACCAAAGTCAGAGTTAAAAATAGACAGCTCCGAAGCACAACGCGCTCGCCGCCTCCTTGCTGAGCTGCCTCCTCTCCTTCACCCCCCCAACGGCCGGAGATCCCCTCGGGATCCCCTCTCAGCCCCGCAGTGCGCTCGGAAAGCCGCCCCGCGCTGCCAAGCGAGCCGTGAGCCTGCAGCTCGGCAGCGCAGGAAGCAGCCGCCCTCAGCAACGCCGTTCCGCTCGGGGCTTTTATTTCTTCCCGTCCCCGCAGCACGGCGCAGCCGCCCCGTGCCCACGCGGCGATCCCCGGGGGCTCCTCCGCCCCCACCCCCCCCCCTCTGCTCACCCCCTCCCCGCGCACACGGAGCGCGGCCCCTCGGCCAACAGCCGCAACCGCCGCGGTCGGAGGAGGCGGCGATGAAAAGAAAAGGACGCGAAACGAGGGGCTCACCTTCCTTCTCGGCCCGGGCCGCGTGCAGGAGCAGCGCCAGGACGAGGCGCAGCGCGGCTGCCCCCCAGCCGCCGCGCTGAGGGAAGGGGGAGCCGGCCGCCGCCTCCCGCCGCGCCGTCATCGCGCTGCCGCAGCCGGTGCGGGTTCGCCGCGTCTCCGGCCGGGCCGCGGCGCGCGCGCGGAGGAGCTCGGGTTGGGAGGGGCGGAGGGAGGCGGGGCGGGGCGGGGCGGGGCGGGAGGAGCGCAGCGTGGGCACGCGCGTGCACGCTGAGGCGCACGGCTGCCCCGCCCCCCTCCGTGCCCGAGGGGCGGGGCCAAGAGGGGGGAGGGTGGCGCCATTTTGAGTGTGGGCAAGATGCCTGTTCCCTTGGTGGCCGCGTTTGGTTTTCTTTTGTCGTCTCCTTTTTTTTTCTCTTTTTTTTTTTTTTCTCCTTAACTGTTGTTCTCTGTGCTGTGATTCCGTGTTTTGTGCGAGCTCCGGCTGTCCGTGGTCTCGGCAGTGTCGCCTGTTTCTTGCTGTCCCTTATTTGTGAAGGCTCAGAGGCCGCTCTCATTGTTTCCCCGCAGAGCGCACCGAGGCTTTTCCTGCCCGCGCTCAAAATGGCGGCGGGAGGGCTGCGGCCGGCGCGGTGTCCTGCGGTGCTTTGCGGGCTCGCTGGTGCCACGGGGCTGGGCCGGTGGCTGCACACGAGTGACAGCCGCCCCCTGAGGGTGTTAGCCCACGAGGTCTCCTATCTGCTGTCTGTCCGCTAGCTGCTGGTGGCTCCTGGAGACTGCTGGCTTGGGATATGGGCAGCCCTCGTGCTGGGCCACGCGTAGCAGGCGTTGGTGATAACACCAATTGAGTTGTTAGGGTTGAAAAGGACCTCTCAGGTCATTTAGTCAGACCACCAGCCCAGCGCTTCCATACCTGCTGACCACGTCCCTCAGTGCCGCATCCATACAGTTCTTAAACACCTCCAGGGATGGCAACTCCTCCACCCCCCTGGGCAGCCTGTGCCACTGCCTCGCCACTCTTTTGGAGAAGAAATGTTTCCTTATATCCAACTTGAACATCCCTTGGCACAACTTAAGATCATTACCTCCTGTCCTATTGTTGTTATCTGTGAGAAGAGGCCAGAACCCACCTCGCTACAACCTTCTGTCAGGTTCCTGTAGAGAGTGATAAGGTCTCCCCTGAGCCTCCTTCAGACTGAACAACCCCAGTTCCCTCAGCTGCTCCCTCTTAAAACTTGTGCTCTGGACCCTTTACAGCTCCATTGCCTTTTCTGGACACACTTTAGAGCCTCAATGTCTTTCTTGTAGTGAGGGATCCAGGACTGAACGTGGTACTTGGATGGGGCCCTGGACAGCCTGGTGTATGGGAGGTGTTCCTGCCCACAGCTGGGTAACCTTTGGGGATCCCTCCCACCCCAAACCCAACTGCACCGCACCCTGAGGTGGAGCTTGAAGGTCAGTGTGAGGGCACGATGACATCCATCTGCTGAGAAAGAATGGTACCTACCACCGCCTGTCTTAACAATATTTGTGGTCTTTGGATCTGTGAAATGAGAGAAGCAAACATGCGATTGGAGAAATCATGTGTGGTTATATATACAAGGGTGCTTATCTGTCAAACGGAGGCAACATTGGGTACTTTGCAGCAGTGCTGGCAGGAGCCATGACTCCAGGGGTGCTGCATGGTCCCATTTGGCCATGCTTGCTAGCAGGGTGCAAGCCACAGCTGTAGTTTGCTCTAGGTCTCTGTTTTCCCAGATGGGAGACCAGATAGATTCATCTTTAAAAAAGTGGCAGAGGGAAAGATCTGTTGTATGAATGATCTGTTTATTGATGAACTGTCTTAGATTTTTAGTGTTGCATGCACCCATGTTCTTCAGTCATGCACTTCCCTACAAGTTTAGCATCTTGGACTGGGTTTAAAGTTCTTGAAGATGAGGTCTATTTCAGTTGACATAACAGCATAACAGATTTGGATGGTACAGTAGATCCAGAATCTCAAAGGGACTGACTGATGCACAGACTAAATTAAAATAGTTACATTTGTTATGGTTCTTACACAATTGTAATGTAGGCCGTTCTTTGTTGTCAGAACACCCCAAAGACACATTGAATCCCATATATTGTTTTTTTTCTTGAACTATGGCCATAGCATGAGGTAATTTTATTTTTGAGGAGAAAATGGAAAATTAGTAGCCCTGGATCAAAGCCTTTCACAATAACAGCAGTCATTTCCACAAGATGTTGATTTGAATTGAAGGCCTCTGTGTAAATACTAATCTCTCACACTGCATATTCTTTTAACCACTGCATTGAAGCAGCACATATGTGAATGATTGACTTGAGAGCTCATGAGTCCCTCTTAACATTTCTCAGAACCACTCAAACCACAGTAAATATGATGCCAGATCGGTGCTGTGAACAGGAGCCACATGTTGACTTCTGTGGGTAGCAGGTATGTGCATCAAGCAACACAATCAAACTGAGAACTTAGAAAGGCAAACAATAGTCAGTGCATGATCTTGATTTTACTTTATTAACATGGCTTCTACTATGTACACAATACTCTTCTGAGAAAATAAGTCTTTCTAATTCATGCTGCAGAGAATTCAACCTCTAAAATGAACGGGAACTCTAATGAAACTAGGATGTAAGGATGGTAAAATCTGCCTCCATGAAAAAATGGAAATACCGACTGCGTTATTAAAAAAAAGAAAAAAATAGAGGGTCTACAAAACAAATGAAAGACTTTGAGTCTTATCATTGTGGTATGTATGAATCTTAGAGCATAAAAATACAAGCAGTTTTAATTGTTTTATACAGAAAATGCCTTTCTCAAAAGATATTATTAGATGTTTAGAAAACAAATAGCTCACAGGGCATATTCTTCCTTTCATCTTTATCCAGAACTCCTACTGTTTTCAGTCAAGAGCTCTGTGTGGGAAAAAAAAAACAACACAATACAATATGGTTCAATGTCTGTAAATGACAGAGCAAAAGACGTTCTGTTAATTTATTTCTGAGTTAATCTGGTTTATATTATTTCATACAAGTTTCAGGCTCTCCAAGCTGCTTGGTTAATGTGTGCAGGGCATACAAATACTAACATTTGGATAACATGGTATTATACGAGCCTGTTGAACAGCATTTTAAAAAAATGCATGTCTTCTACTAAAAAAAAGTAACATAATAAAATATGATGGAATATAAAATATTGTTTTTGTGTTTTTGTTAAATCTACTTCTGTAAATAAGCAAACTGTGAATTCTGAGATAACGAAGTTCAACAACCAGTCAGGTGAAGAAATGCCCGATTCTATTACAGAACGTGTCGGAAAGACTTTGAAATGGGCAGCCATAACTCTGTAGTTATTGTCAACTTTGTTAGCATGATTGGTAAGGAATAGTAGATTGAACACAGGAAAATGTACGGTTGCTCTGCCTTCAGATCTACCTCCATCTCTGTAGAGGCATTCAAGGCAAGGATGAATGTGGCTCTGGGTAGCCTGGTCTAGGTTGGTGACCATGCCTGTGGCAGGAAGGTTGAAACTAGATGATTGTTAAGGTCTTTTTCAGGCAGTCTGATCAAATCCAGGTGACACTGCACTGTTTGTGGGGTCCTTTCCACAGGTTCAGTTGGGAGGATGATAAGTCACAATGGAAAATGCAAACTGCTAAATTGTCATTGAGATTTCTGTTGTGAATGTACTGTGGATTAACTTCTCTTTAGTTTTGGCAGATGTTGAAAACGATAGATTGTTTGAAAACGATGAAAAGAAAAAATAAAAGAGAGAGAGGAAGCTGTTGGCCCATTCATTCATTCTTCTGTTGGTACAGACTTACTCCTGGTAGCTTTTTTATTACTATCTTTCAAGTTCATTTAAAAATGATTTAATTCTAAAAATTCCTACCACTTCCTCTGAAAAGTATGCACAAGTCCTGCTCTTCGCTGCCAAGAAGATTTTCTGATATTCAGTCTCACCCCATCCTCTTTTCCTTTACTCCTACTTATTCCCATATATAAAAGCCCAAGTATTTCCTCTCCATTGTAAAGGTTTACATTACTTAAGTGTTTGCTGACTGGGGATATGCCTCCATCTACCTCTGCTTTAACGAAACTGGATGTATTTAGCTCTTTTAACCTTTTCCTATAAAACAGCTCTTCTGGATAATTCTTGCCGCCGTTCCTTAAATTGCCTCATTTGCCTTGACATTATGATGGATTGCAGAGGAACGTTGCACATACCAGCATTCCATCTGCTAGGAAAAAGTTGTCCTTTCAGAAATGTTTCAGTGAGCTCAAGCTGCCAAAATAAGTTTGTATCACTTAAGTGTTTTGCATCACTCAGCTATATTTTTGAGCTAGTACCAGGCACTGCAAAGCTGAGCTTTTACTGCTCAGCTTGTCAATACTCTGCAGCTCTGGGTATTCTGCTGAACTTGTCAGCTAAAGTCAAACCTTTCAGCTGAAGAGAAGTAGCTCAGGACTCCCTTTGCTTTTTTATTCATGCCAGACGAAAGTCATTGGAGAGCTTTGTTTCCAACATTTTATTTATAGCATTGTGATACTGGTACACTAAAAAAAAAAAAAAACCAACCGAGGAACTATAATGTATATTCAAGATTTTCTGCAAAATTTATTTTCAATGGACCCTTGTTACTTTTGACTTCCTTATTCTCTAGATAAGCAGTTGTAAATTTCTTTTTTTATTCTGTTTCATTTTTATTTTCTGTTCAGTTAATCACTCGTATGATCATACACGCAATATAAAATCCAAGATACATCATAATTTTTGTTAAACCACTGAAAGAAAATACCCTTTATTTCTTTAAGAATTCTACATTTTGTGACCTAAATGTAATGATCCAGGGTTACTTCCTTGGATAAGAGGATGATCAACTTCTGATCAGTCTTGACATTTATGACACCTACCTGTGCTGTGAGAGCCTTCTTTCAGCTTTACCATATAAAGCCTGTGATAATGCAGGGGGGTTGGACTTGATAATTTCTAGAGGTCCCTTCCAACCCCTACCATTCTGTGATTCTGGCGTACTAGATTCCTCAAATAAAATAAATCACACAGTGTTTTGACCACAACAGTACTAGTTGTAGTAGCACTATGGTGAACTGTGATGTGAACCACTGTTGTAGATAAAGGCACACAGGAGCAAAGGGATGCTGACCAGAGGGATCCTGGCAGGCTCAAGAGGTGGGTCCATGCAAACCTCATGAAGTTCAATAAGGCCAAGCACAAGGTCGTGCACCTGGATCATGGCAATCCCAAGCACAAACACAGGCTGGGTGCTGTATGGATGGAGAGCAGCCCTGCAAGGAAAGACTCAGGGCTATTGGTGGATGAAAAACTCAACAAGAGCTGGCAATGTGTGCTTGAAGCCAGGAAAGCCATCTGTATCCTGGGCTGCATCAGAAGTGGTCAGCAGAGAG
This sequence comes from Oreortyx pictus, assembly GCA_036925125.1. Classification (NCBI taxonomy): domain Eukaryota; kingdom Metazoa; phylum Chordata; class Aves; order Galliformes; family Odontophoridae; genus Oreortyx; species Oreortyx pictus. The sequence goes on from JAUPFR010000001.1 coordinate 60,104,486, forward strand.
AGGGAGGTGATTGTCCCTTTTCTATTTCGTTCTTCTGAGACCCCATCTACAATACTGCATTCAGTTTTGGGGTCTCCACTTGAACTGAGTCCAGAGGAGGCCATGAGGATGATTAGAGGGCTGGAGCACCTCTCTTATGGAGACAGGCTAAGAGAATTTGGCTTATTTTTCCTGGAGAAGGCTCCAAAGGGGACCTTAGGCCTTGCAGTTTCTACAGGGGCCTACAGAAAAGGGCGTGAAGTGATAGGACAACTGCTAATGGCTTTAAGCTGCAAAAGGGGATTAGATACTACTTAGAAATTCTTCACAGTGAGGGTGGTGAGGTGCTGGAACAGGTTGACAAGATAAACTGTGAATGCCTTGTTCCTGGACGTGTTCAAGGCTGGGCTGGATGGTGCTTTGGGCAACCTGGTCTAGTGGAAGGTGTCCCTGCCCACAGCAGGGAGTTGAATATGGACGGTCTTTAAGGTTCCTTCTAACCCAAAGCATTCTATGATTCTGTGATTCTATAAGAATTTGAAAAGTTACATGCTTTTAGTCTTATTAATACATCACTCATTCATGTTTTCCTGCTGCTTGATCTGTGTTGTACAATTGCCATAGCACAGCCCCTCTCTCGTACTATGATGCCAGCACCAAGAAACTTGGTTGGTCTGATATGGGATGACCTGTAGCATATGTAACAGGTGAAGACACCTAGAGGAGACTAGCTTGTAGTCAGCTGTAGTACAGAAACATAAACTCTCCATGTGGAGTGACTGCACATGTCACTTTTGCTCAATCAAAGTTGTTATCAGTGTTATTGCACCCTAACCATCCAATGCAGTGCTATGTACTGTGGCATAGTGAAGCTGGGAGATAAGGCAGGAAGGGCACAGTCCTGCCACAAAATCCAGACTAGTGGAAGATCTCAACATCATATTAGCTAATGTGCTTTGGGAAGGGAATTGCTCACATATGACTATTAGGTGTCTTGCTAGTGTGCTCCAGACTTTCTAGATTCAGTTCCCAAGGCTGGACTATTGCAGCCCCTTTTGGCTGCAGTCAGAATTGTATGGCCCTGGATAATGCTTGGTAACCTGGCAAAATTTTTTTACTGATGGTGTAGCCAATAGATGTTTCACTGTGACAACAATGTATGTGATATTTATTCCTCTAGTACACTCCACTGATTTAGGAACACTGGAACTTGATAACATGACACTGCTATCAAGGCTGGCACGGTTCTTTGCAGACCTGCAAAGCACAAAGTCAAGGCTACTGACGTGGTATCTGTGTTGCACCCACAGAATCATAGATAAGTGATAAATGTGCTAAATTCTGCATGTTGATCTTTTCTGTTGGAAGAGGAGGTATCTTGTGCTGAGCGACCTTTGCGGACAGAAGCAGTCTAGTGATGCAATAGGAGAGAGCAAAGAAAGACAAAAAGAGTGAGCTTAATCTGAGGGCTGACCAACCAACTGCCCCGTTCAGTCTAAAGATACATCAGCTATATTCCTAAGGCTTTTCTGAATGTTGAAGCTTCTGGTTTTGGAGTTAAATGTGATCTCACCAAAATGATGATATACTCGACTACGTGTGCCTTCTCTGATGAGCACATCCAACATCATTACACTGATATCCTCCTGCCAAAGGGTATATGTGCCCATGTGGAAAGATGTTAGTTAGCTACTCAGACTTTGAAAATGCAGGTGATTTTAATGGGAATCTGTAAATGCTCAGTGTGCTTGATCATTTACCCAGTTGTCTCGATGTAGATTCTAAAGCTTGGCTATGGACACCAGCATTTGAAGCTCTTGGACTGATTTTCTTCAGTTTCGTGCTAGCTGACAATGCACATAGAACCCAGATATCCCAATGGAAGAGGAGGGCATTTTTGTGAGGTGCTGTTGATTTCAATTCATAAGCTGAATGGAGCAACACAATAAAGCATGCAAAGAGGGCACACATCAGAGGCAGTGTCACCTGTGTTTTCTGATTACTATCTGGGCCGCTTATCCTCAAAGAAGGAAACCAAAGCCAAAGACATTCACGCATGAAGATCAACTTGTGGGATGAGGCAGGATGAAGTTTTTATGGTATAATCTGTTAAAATGCCTTAAAAATTGAAGGCAGCTCTGTCTACTTATTCCTGTCTTCTGTGCTTCTGATGTTGCTCCTCCAGCTTTTTGTAGTCTTTTCTGGAGGAGAAGAGTTTGATGATTACTTTCTTCTCTTTGCCCTTCAGACAACTCTGGACATTTTCTCCATCTGAACTGAGTCATATGCTACATGATATGAAGACTGAGTAGGTGAATGTCTGGATTTTCCTGTCCTTTCAGGTAACCCATATTATCATTCAAAATGTCATTCTGGGTATAGACTTAGGGTGTGCACTTCTTCTTTTTTTGGTCTTACGCTGTGTCTTTCATTTCTGTTTCCGAGCTGGATTATATAAATTATGGTTCTTCACTTTTGGCTGACTTCCCCTTTTCTGCTGTGGGTAAGCATCTCTTTCAGTTCTGCATGTTAAAATAGAAGAAAATATATGTATGAGACCAAAAGTAGAGTAGACTCTCATGGTGCAGCTCTGTAGCCTTGAAAATACCTTCATTGATATTTTCTTGCTATGGTCTGATAGATGTCATTTTAACATGTCTCCAAGTACTTATGGTCTCCTCTCTCACACTGGAAAATAAAGGCTCTCAAGGAACAACATGGGTGTATTTATGGGTTAGGGTTAGTTCCATGGTCTATAGACTACACCAATACTGTCATTCAAGGCTGTGTTCCCTAGGTTTTGCATTATTTGCAACCTCTTCGTGTTCTTTTAAAACACACTGTGCTGCCCTTTTTGTGCTTTAAACTGTGGGGGAAAGTGGAGTCTGCAGAACTGATGTAGATAGCTCAGGAGGGTTGTCTCCTCTGTTTCACCTTCCAGAGGAGACACCAGGCCTTTCAGGTCAGGTAAAGGAGAATTGGCACCAGATGGGGTAGAATAACACAGTTCTTACATGAGACTGCATTTGCAGTGTGGGGCTGAGCTGTCTTCAAATAGGTTGTAGCAGGCAGTTAGGGAACTTAGGAACAGTTCCCACCCCTGGCTCATCCTAACTGAATTAACATTTATTTCAGTCCTGCAAAATTGTATCCAATGTCTACCAAATCTCTGCATAAACTGAAATGTGATTGACTGTGAGACATCCCAGTCTTTTGCTGTATAGCAGAGTACGGAAGGATTCAAAAGACGAAGCACTCACTTGGATGAAGAGCTGCGTTGGGTTAGTGTGCCAAGGAAGCCTGAACCAAGGCTCCTGAATAAGTGGTTTTCTTGGAGAAGCTTGTTCTGAATAAGAGCCAGCTGCTCTTCATCCAGGTGCTGCTCTCCCACCAGTGAAAGAAGAGCTGTCAGCCTTCCCTGTCCAAACTGAGGTATGGGTACCATAACATGCATCAGGATGGAGGTGACATTTTGTTCAACAAAAAGAACGGGGGACAGTGGAGAACCCAAAACATTTTGGGTTCAAAAAAAGACAGAATGTTTTGGCACTGATGCCTTCTCTGAAGATGAAAGGACCCTGTATCTTCCTTTAGGGGTATTTCTACATGGATGAATGTGGATAGTTGCTTGTCTGCTCTTACACTCTGAGCTACCAGGACACAGGCCAACTCCGATATGAAAACTGAAACCACTGTGCTTATATTTACCATAAGTACTCTCTCAGCAGGGCTTATCAACACAGTTCTTAGCTTTCTAGTCGATGCAGCTGCCTAATATCCAGAGCAGTCTGGCTTGCGTCCAGCCAGCTCAGACCACAAGCAGCTGCATGCACTGCTCCGCACAGGCACTTTATCCTCACTTGCATTTCTGTTTAGTTACTTACAGTAGGCAGGTATCACAGTGGCTTCTGCAGCAGTTGTACACAGCTAAGACCAAATTGGCAGTCATTCTCACAGCTCCTGTGACAACGACATCCTTGGTGTATAATTTCATGGTCTGTTAAATTAAAATGTAAAAATGAGGACATACTGACACTAAAGGGGAAAAAAAAATGAAAACTAGAACGGCTCTAAGCTGTTATTTATTGAAAATCACTTAGAAGTAAAATTAAGCTTATCAAAGATGAATGGGTTTCTTGTGGCTCCCAAACAAACAATGGACAACAAAATCCAGGCTTGCTTGTCCAGTGATGATCTAGGTGGTGAATGGGAAGGAGATGGTCACAGTGGGTGACCATCCTAGCATGCTAGCAAGTTCTTGAAAAACCCATGTAGGAGGGAGTCCTGCTGCAAATCTGTGGAGTGATATGACTCATCTTCACCCAGATAAGGTTTTCATAGGAAAATAGGAGACAAGACCTCTGATCTTGGTTGCTGTCATGTAAAACAGGGTAATAAATGCTCCTGCTAGTGTCTTAATCATAGCTTACAAGCAATTTTCTATTGCCAACATTCCTTTGCTTCATAGTGTACTTTGACATAGTGCTATTGTTTGTGTTTCAAGATAACTTAATAGCTCTTCAATAAGAGGCTTGATGCCTCACAGATCACCAGAGGTGGCTGTGCCAGAAGGAGGACAGTACATGAAAAGCGGCCAAGGGGACTTCCTGGCTGGGGATCATGCAGCTGGCCATCAGCCTGCTTTCATAGAAGCAGAAGGAGCTGAAACATCCCCAGAGGACCATTTGGGCAAACAATGACAGATGGATCCAGGCAGTCCAGCTTCTCCCTGAAGCAAAGTCTGCTTGTATTGGAACTATTCAGAAAGCCACACTATGCTTAAAAGGAAATAAACAAATATATCTACAAGAGGAAAAAGAACAAACCAAGATACCAAATTAGCTGCTAAAGTACATGTTTGCTGTGATAACCAGCTGTTTAGCAATAAAGCTGCATGAAATGTTTGTTCCCTTGCATTTGCATCATGCCAGCCATACAAGATGGTCTAGAGCTGGAGTGGGCTGAAATGAACTGCCCAGGGAGGTGGTTCAGTCACCATCCCTGGAGGTGTTCAAGAAACATTTAGATGTTGCACTGAGAGACATGGTTTTGGGGGGAAATATTGTTGGTAGGTGGACGGTCGGACTGGATGATCTTGGAAGGTCTTAATCAACCTTGGTGATTTTATGATTGAACAATTCTAAGATAGAAAGCAGAGGTCATTCAGTAGCATAACCACGAGCATGAGCCCTACTGGTTCTGCTTATGTCCAGAACTGGCAGATACTAATCTCTTGATCCATCCAAAAAGCCATTTATTTTTCATCCCTTCCGGTTTACCTTCACACTTCTCCTAAAATATGCAGAATGCAAAAACACTTGAAAATAATGGTAGCAGCAGTAAATTCTTGAGTCCATAAGTCTTGTGATCCATTTAGGGTCAGGAAACTGAGACACAGAATGGTTATGATGGCAAAAAGGAAGGAAGAGGGAACACCGTTGCTTTCAACAGTTCTATTTATATAGAAGACCTGTACTTTTATGAATAAAGATATGAGAAAGCACATTTTTATGCATCTAGTAGGGAAAAAAAGAAGTCCTACAGTGAAATGCTGTGAAGTTTTCAAACTTGTTTGATGGTTGATGTTGGTACTCTAGTGGCAGCTTATATAGAAAGCTGTGTACGTTTCTGGAGAACAGGTGAAAACTGAATTATTCATAGTTTAATGTGTCATTTCTTTTCACGCTTCATATCTTTGAATACAGTGTCATTTTTAGCTCTTCAAGATACATAGGCACCACTTTCATTTTTGCAAAACTATGTATTTTAAGGAGGATGTTTAAACAGTGCTGGCAACTTTGCATTTCTACATGTTAGCATTGTGGTTTTCACCTAAATGAAGCAGGGTTTGCAGTGGAAAACCCATTCTGTAAGCTCAAAAGTGTGGTTAGAAAGAATGTGTGGAAAAATGAAAACACGAATTAAAAATATCTGTGTTAAACTTGGGCTGTAATGCCTGCTGCAGTTTTACTGTTACTGATGCATTTGCTGTGGAGAGCAGAACACCAGTATGAGGCATAAAAGCACAGGAATTAACTTCTAGCTATGCCAGCAGGGCAGAGCCCTATGAATCACACTGCGAAGCAAAGATCAAATGTTCTTATGCAAACACCATACTGTGCCGGCACTAATTCTCCACGCACTCTCAGAGGACTGATGATGTGGCATTCCCCAAGTGCACATTTGCTTTGTGTAACTGTGGGCAACCGCTCTCAGGCACAGTATGCCTAAGCATAAGCATTTACATCCTCTGCTGTGGGTGAGCAAAAATACATCGGGAAAAGCAGATTCTGAAGGTGGCCATGTTCTCACCAGACAACCTCCTACACATCCAGTGGTCGCGGCTCCTCTAAGAGGTAGGACAACCTCCCTCCTGAACACCTCCATCCAAGCCCACGGAGACCCAGGCATGTCCTGCTGAGTCTGCATCATGCAAGGACTCCAGAGCCACATCTCTGGCATCACCTGAGGCTTCCCAGCTGTCTTCTGCTTCAGTGCAGTGTTGAGGCCACATCTCCTGTTTCTCATCAGTGTTTAATTTGCTGAATCAGTACTCTGTGAACCGATTCAGACCCTAGTGCTGGTGACTAATACCAGGCACTCCCTTCCTTCTAGGCACCACCTCCTCTGTGCTCCCTAACCCTGTTCAGCCAGGGAGCTACAGTACTGGAGACCAGCTGGGTGCTTCACCATGTGAACAAGTGGTGACGATTTAAGGCCTTATCCCCAGGTGTTTTTTGTTTTTTTTTATGCACATAAATGTGTCAATGAATAGCTGAACATGTTTTTTTTTGTTGTTTTCTGTGTTGTTTTTTTTTTTAATCTGTGTAGTTAACATGATCATAAAATATAATCCTTGCACACCCCGTAGTTTACAGGATTGTTCTTAAAAAGAGAGCCTGGGTGGAGTGAAACTCTTGTTTCTCTTCTCAGTCAGCTGGGATTGCATGTAGAATAAGGCAAATATCTTGGGAATGATAATATAATACACAGAAATTTCCTACTAAAAAACCTTACAACATCACCTCTGGGTGCTCTCTGCACTCCTGGTACAAATTTCCCTATTTTGTTTAGCTAAACCCACTAAGTGGTGTGATCACTGCTGTGACCTCCATGGCTCCAGTAAGATCACCAGTACTCACAGGCTCCAGTGTGGGACTGCTTGCTCAAGTCTATGGGATATCACACGTTCTTCATTCTTATTCTCTCTATTAGTGAGACTAAAATGCTTGTGCCAACCAGACCCATCCATTATGTGCAATTTGTGTCTTGAAAGCTTCCATGCAGAAGCCAGTAACATCCTTAACAAGTTAAACCTTCTAAACCAATCTTCTAAAAAAGCTTCAGAGTTCCCTGGGCTTGGGCTGGATCTTTCTCCTGTGGGTTTTCTTGGGTGTCTTCAGTTTCCATATCTTGAGCTAGATAATTTATCATCCTCTGAAATATTTCTGTCGTATCATGATTATGAAAGGTGCTCTGCAGAATTTGCGGAGGTTTGTGCTTTGCCTTAATTTGTCAATGTCATTGTAATTGGATGACCTAGGCTCCAAATCAGAACCGATCATCTGTTTTGCTTTTGACTGTAGGAAAGTGGGCCACTATTTTGAATTCCATTTCTTGTAGTGCAAAGCTTTGACTCCTTTGTTGGAGGGTTTTTGGTTTGTTTTCTTTTTCCTTAATAGTTGTGCTACGGGAAATTCAAGATGATGCAGATGTGGCCAGGCCCCTTTCTACCACCCAATGTAATCCCTCACAGTTATTCACTATGACAAGAAAAAAATGTGAGGGCACATTGTGATGTGTCGCCTGATGTGACTGCTGTTGGTAATGCTCAAATTCTTGCAAATTTAGTGAAAATGGCATCTATTAGAACTTCAGCTTCTGTTTTTTTGTCTTTGTGGATGTTTCCCTTCACCTTGTACTAAGTGGGACTTTTAAAACTTTTTTTTTTTTTTTTTGCCAGGACATGCTATGGAACATTTGCCTATTGTCCTAACTGTCTGGAAATGTTAATCACTTTTTTTTTATTGTTTTTGTTCTTAGAGCTCAATTTCTGGTGCCTTGTGAGGCAGTATACTGACTAGGAGAGAACCTGGCTGCACAGCTGTAGTTTCAAATCCTCCAGCAGATCCACTTAGGAGTAGTATTGCACAATGACCTACTTCAGATCTAGCTGGTAATTCATCTTTGCCACTCCATACTCATTCTAGAAACATCTGAAGCCTGAAGATGGCTCCCTGAAGCTATATCTCTTCCAGCCAGCTTCCAGTGGGGGGCTTCAACACTCTTCCAGAGCAGATTTATTCTGCCAAGTAGCCCACAAACCCTTCTGGGTCTTTATATGAAGGCAACTCTCACTACAAGTAGCGATAGAAATACCAATCACAACATAATCCAACAAACTTCCACAGACCACAGATTTAAAAGGAGTCATTAACACTTCCCAGTGTTATTCTGGCAGCATGTTTTTTTCCCCTTCATTTCTTAAGCATTTTCCATGGATCAGGGTTTCACCAAAATCACAGCCCAGCAGCATCTTGCCTTTTCAGCTATTCACTTCTGCAGAGCACAGTGTGTGCCAGCTTTCCTATCTGTTCTTCCACATGAAAAACATGTCTCAAGAACATAAAACTATTAGAGAGTATCCAGAGAAGGGCTATGAAGATGGTAAAGGGTGAGACACATGAGGAGCAGCTGAGATCCCTTGGTGTGTTCAGCCCAGAGCAGGGGAGGCTGAGGGGAGCCCTCATAGCGACCTACATCAACCTCAGGGGAGGAGCTGAGGGGCAGCACAGAGATTTCTCTCCAGTGACAGTGTCAGGGCCTCAGGGAATGGCATGGAGCTGTGCCAGAGGAGGTTGAGGTTGGGGGTTAGGAAAAGATTCTTTACGAGTGGGCAGTGGGCACACACCCAAGCTGTTGGAGTTCAAGGAGCACTTGGACAACGCCCTCAGACATAGGGGTTGAGTTCGGGATGGTGCCGTGTGGAGCCAGGATTTGGACTTTATGATCCTTGTGGGTCCCTTCCAACTGGGTTATTATGATTCTATGACTCCATTAATTGCTGGTGGTGTGCCAACAGCTCTGCAGCTCTTGGTTTCCTGCAGGAGGTTTCCCTCCATTTGGGCCACTCCACCTCCTCTGGCCTTTGCCTCCTCATCTGCCGAAGTCCCATCTGGCTTGGGACCCCCTCAAAAAATTATTTATTTCAACTGACCCATGGGATTCCTGGATGCCTGTGAACATGTCGCACTTGGGCCTCCTCCAAAGCTTTAGTCACTTCACTAGAAATGATTCCTTGAAATGCTACATCTGGTCTAAATGATTCTCCCTGAGGCTGGGAATTCACAGCTGGTACCTTTAAATTTCTGTCTCTGTGTTTATAGCTCATTCCATAGCCTGTCCACTGCATAACCAGTTACGTTATTTTCATTGGCTGACAACTGCAAGTTGCCTCTGTTAAACTTTATCAAAGTAAATGGTAATACTGGAGTTTATGATGGCCACCTCCCTGGGCACATCTTCTCTGGGTATTACTCATTCTGAATTCAGCAGAGTGAGTTCTACTTCACTTAAACCATCTTCTGACCTGGAACACATAGGGAAACCCCCCGCAAAAGCTTCCTCAGTGCAAATGAGCATCAATGAAGACGCAACCACATTGCTGCTTTTGAGTGTGCTGTTTATTTGGCATTTCCAAGGAGCTGAACTTCCACTTTTTTCTTTCCTGCATTTCAAGTGCTTTGTAAAGCGCACAGCCTACATGTGAAAATTCATGGCAAAAGCTTTGGCCTTGCCATCAAAAAGCATTGTCAAGATGCTGTCCTGCAGTCCCTTTTTTTCTCAGAGAACAATAGCTCAGTGACAGAAAGCTCTCCTACTTGAGGATTAGATTTCTTAGAAAACATGCTGCTTCTATTTTGAGGCCACTGCCACGATTACATAATAGAAAAAGGTGGTTGGGGAAAGACAGCACCTTTAGCAGGAAGTGCCCTCTGAGCTAATTATTTTAAACTACTTTTTCCCCTGCCTATTTGGAGGAGGCTGGAGGCCACTGGGGGAAACTGAGCAGCTAAGAAAGGTAATGGTGGAGTTAAAGCCATGCACAGCTTTTGTGCCGAGGAATCCCTAGTTTAAGCCAAAGCCATGACAAGAGACTCACATGACTCTTCTGAGTCTGAATCTTGCACTTGGGCTGGGACCTAAACCTGAAAAGTTATGCTTTTAGGTGACCAGGCTTGTTGCTAAAACTAAAATCCTCTCCTTGTTAAGCAAACAGCAACCTAGACCTTTTGCCAAACCATCTTGTCCTCACTGTCATCATGAAAGAACTCTGACTCATACCTCTGCCAGTCTGGTTTATGGTTGCCATGTGGTCAGAGATTAGGAGTGTAATCTAAGGCACCAGTCCAGGTGGGTTACCAATCTCTTTGCAATAAAACATTTGCTTAGACTTTGTCTCCAGTACAATAGATATCCTTAGGAAGACTAACATCAGAATTGTATGTAATGATTTTTTCCTCTTTTTTTGACCTTTTTATAGCAAAGAAAACAGAATGATTTCTTGCCGTCTCATTTAGCTTTACAAGCTCTGTAACGGCAGAACGACTTATGTACAGCACATCAGCTGACACATAAAGACAAACAGCATTATTTTATCATTTCTGTGACTCACTTCACATCAGTCCACATTCAGTCATACTTCGAGGAGTATGCTGATAGGTAGGGAAATTTGTTTTAGTTATCAAGCCAATGAATATTTTACTTCATTTTATCTATGGTGTCTATCTACCACTGCAATAAAACAAAATTTAGGGCAAAAGTCTGAGATCAGTGACTTGCAACTTCAGATTCATAGGTGGCAGGCAGTTTTTTGTCTGCCTTCTTACTTTCTCTGAAGGGGATATTGCTTCATAAGCAGGGCCTTCTTGGCTCAGGAACAGAAATGTTCTGTGCATGACTGAGACCCCTTCTTGGTGCTTGTTTCCTGCTGAAGGAAGGCTAACTTGCTTCGTTTCTTTCTCATGAAAAGTGACTTTTTCCATCATTCCAAGCATGAGAATTACCGATCTCCCATTGCAAAAAATATCTGAGGTGTGTGCATCCATCTGCCATTCCTCTGGGACCACAGTGCTGTGTGAGTACAGGGTCTTCCTTTTGACGAGGGGGGAGATGGTACCTTAGCAGCCTCCAGCCCTGATGCCTTCACTCCTGGCACTCTGTGTGTCTTCTGGTAACCTTGTGTACTATAAACTTCTTCTTATCAGTAAAATTCTGTGATGAAAGAGGAATCTACAAGGTTACATAAGGAAAAAAAATAGACCCAACTATAAATGCACTTATTTTCTAAGGTGATTGACAGCTCAGTCATTGTTCCTCTTACTCATTCTACCAACTTCTAGACACTTCTTCAAAGAGTACTATATGAACCAAAAATGCTGCAAAGTGTCTCATGCTGGTGAAAAACTGTCTTATGCATTTTTCAGTTCTTCTGTTCCATTACTATGAAGACAGAAATGAAGAAAAAAGACACCTGTATTTTAAAATGTTAAAAGAAATCACTTAAAGGTATTTGAAATGGTGAAAAGGAGGATGGTAGCTACAACAGGGAGATTGGCTCTTTCTGGCTGCTCTACTGAGAAATCTCTGCTGATTCCCAACTCTATCACCATTGCTGAGATGCATTATCAACCACAGCATCAGTCTTTTCCTAGATTTGGAAAACAAAGTTGTGCTTTCTGCTCGTCTTCCTCTGATGATATTCTACACCTCCATTGTCCCAGCTGACTGCTGAACAAATTTTGGGTGTGATCTACTTTTGTCTAAGCAGATACAGCTGAGGTTTTCATGCCGCCTGGATTCTGTAATTGGAAAAATCTTAAGACAAATAGGAGAGGCTACCAGACCCCTTCCTGTCATCTGTAAATAATTTTCAAAGACTACAGAGAATGTTGTACACAATGTCAAGTTTTCAGAAGTCTCAGAAGAAGAAATTGGAAGATCCTAATGTAAATAACCCTTTAGTAGAAAACTACCTGTAGTTTTAATTAGATGTGGTTGTTTTGGATGAGCAAATAGAAATTGTATTTCTTGAAGTCTTGAAGAGTATTTCCAGGGAAATTTCTAGAGAGAAGTGTACAGAAGTGGCAGTAAAGACTTCTTCAGTTAAGAACATGTGGTTTTGCACCTATGATGCATGGATGATGACCTGAATGCTGCACGCTGGCAATTATGTAGTTTATGCGATTCTACAACATAACCCATACATGGATGGAAACAGTTATATCAGTAATTGAAGGTATGCCTTATGTCTAGATCCTAGGATCAACTGTGGGAAGCCACAGCAGGTTCAGTGCTACGTCTGGTAACCAGGTTCTAAGAGGAGGAACCGTGAGTAACTGATATTCCTAGCTAGCAGCAGTGCCCTCAGCTGGCATTTCAATATGTGGGTATAAGCAGAGCTTCCCTAAGAGATCTTTCTGAGGCATCTTATAAAGCCACAGAAGCGATTACATTTTGTCAATCTTTATCCAGGAAACAAGGTACTTGGTGTGTATTGTGTTTTTCTGCTCTGCAGCCAGCTGGACACTGTGCAGAAAAAGTTGCTTTGCTCTCTGTGCTACTTCTGGTTGCAATGGGGTGACAGAACTTGTGGCATAACAGCCTAAATGGAAATAGTGCACACTGATTCCCGAGGCAGGCCAAAAATACTATACATGGCACAGCCATCCCCAATGCTACAGGGGCTGAACATTTCAGCAGTGGAATCTCTTAGGAAAATTACTTCATTTTCTTCAGCTGACTTATGAATTAAGCTTACATTTCTTTGGAGGTCAGATTAATGCTGGTAAAAGTCTGAAGGTGTAAGTTTCCAAGGAGAATTCTTTCCATCTCTTCCCCTACCATCAGTTCCAAAATCTGGGAGAAAAGAAATCATTAAAGGTTTGCAGACTTATTTAGCTGGAAAAAAATATTACTATACTGTCATTAGTGGTTTTGCACTGTAACTAAAACTGCTGGCTTTGCACGGGATGCTTAACCTTTCCTTCTGTTTACTAGAGCAGTCCCAAATGGTGGAATGCTGGCATTAAGCGCCCTGTCTTGGGAATGTCAGCACCATCTCAGCACCATGCCCTCACCTCTGAGAAGGTAGGAGAGCCCTTGTTTGTGTCAGGGACCCGGCACATGGAATGAGCACAAAAAGGAATGGACTAGTCTGTCAGCTTTGAACTCAGCAGAGAAAATAGCTACAGAAAAGAGAGTTCCTGGCTGCAATATGTCTTCCGTTTCACTCTCTATGTGGGAGAAGCTGCAGGAAGGTATCGTGGCCACGTGACTGGGACAACTACAAAACACGTTGACTGCTGTACTACAGCAAGTGAGCGGCTAGGGATCAAACCTTGACCTGGAACTGCACCAAAATATTATTTTTGGTGAAATAGTTGGCAGTCAATTACTACTTGCAAAGATCAGTAATACTCAGATGATGAGTATTTTCTTAACGGTGCAGAAATTTCAAGATTCTTACAAGCTGCTTTTTGGCAGTAGCAAAAAATGTACCTCAAAGTATTAAAATTCAAAGCAGGAAACAATGTAAACCTTGCTAACTCATGTTCTGGGCTTGGTTCAGTCACTGCCACTGGAATCAAGTGATTTATGAGACATTCCACTCTTGCCCTTCTCCTCCTTTCAAATGACTGTGTTGGTAGCCATCGTGGAAGTATTTAAAACTGTAGGCTTCCTGAAGTCTGAAAAATAATAAAGCAAACAAACCCACCTTATATGTGTATATACATATACATGCATACACCCATGGGTATATGTACTTGTGGTATGTAAGGGTGCGTCCAGGTGTATCTGTTGTCTGTGCGGAGGGAAGGAGGGGAAGGAGAGAGACTTAAGGTCCATAGGAGGGCCATGGAGATGGTCAGAGGGCTAGAACACCTCTCCTAAGAGGACAAGCTGAGAGAGCTGGGTTCAGCCTGGAGAAGAGAAGGCCCCAGGGGGACATTCTAGCAGCCCTACAGTACATGAAGGGGGCCTACAGGAAAGCTGGGGAGGGAAATTTTAGAAGGGCATGTAGAGACAGTATGAGGAGAAATGGCTTTAAACTGGAAGAGGGTAGATTTTAGACTAGATATCAGGAATAAATTCTTTACTGTGAGGATGGTGAGACACTGGAACAGATTGCCCAGCAAGGCTGTGAATGCCTCCTCCCTGGAAGCATTCAAGGACAGGCTGGATGGTGCTCTGAGAAACCTGGTCTAGTGGGAGGTGTCCCTGCCTATAGCGGGGGGTTGGAACTAGATGATCTTAACGGTCCCTTCCAACCCAAACCATTCTACGATTCTATGATAATTTCTAAGCCCGTGTCATAATCTGGGTGAAGGTGGGGATTCTGATTTTTGGAAGGCAGTTGCTGGCCTTGCCAGGCCTCCACAATAAAACATAACGAGTGTTTGGAGGCACACAGCCGTTTGGAGAACACTTGGGATGCTGCCAAGAGATCTGCTCTGAGACTGTGCATACAGGGCTGTTGCGGTCACTTGTTCCGCAAGGACAGCTTTTCATGTGGAGGCAGAAGTCCCAGGAAGGCAAAGACTATCCTGGAGCTCCACTTCTTCCAGCATGAGGTCCCAACACTTCAGTATGGAGAAGGCTTTTGCCTGCACTCAGTTTTCTCACTTGTGGAAGCAAAGTTTGCATCATACTCTGTGAGGTAAGAAGCTAAGGATCCAAAAATTGCTTTCTTCCTCATGAGTAAGCTTTAGCATGATCTGGGGTGACTCATTAGGTTGCCGTGTTGTAAGGACAGGCCATTTATGAAAAAATGCTTTTAAATCCTGGCTGAGTTTTCCAAGGAAGAAATGTTGTATGAAAAGCATAAAAAATGGCATTCTGTAAGTGTTAAATATTTAAACACGTTTTTGGACAAGGTTTGTAACTCGGTATGCAATCAGAATTTCTTATTTACCTTTTTTCCTATCTGCCACAATAAATTTAACAGAAAAAAAAAAACCACAGTAAAATCATAAATGGTAGCAAATATTCTTACCATCCAGTGTATTCTGACTTTTTTAATTAACTTGTCAGGCTTGGTTTTTACCACGCTCTTTTTGTGGCTATGACAAATTATATCTTCCAGATCTGATTATTCATTAAATATCCGCTGTGAATTTCAGGCTCCCTAATGCCTGCAATACAGTGCATGTTTAATGGGGCTAAGAATTAAAACATGTTCCTTAATTTTATTTAATTTATGTCATAAAATCACAGAATTTATATGCTAAGGACGATACAAAGCACATCAATTAACAGCGCTGAGCTAATTAACTTTTATAATAATTTTTTTGATGGCAGTACATAAATTTTCAGACTCAAAAAAAAAATGATTGGACTGTTTGTTACAAAGATTGGCTTAAAAGGTTTGTTTTGATTTCAGCGCTGGGCGCATTTTAATCCACTTTTGAAATAAGTAATGAATGACTGCGCTCACTGCATGCATCAGACTGATGCAATGATGAAATTAAACATTATTTTGGAGTATTATTTCCCACTGCTTCTTGAATGGCATAATAAAGCCTTTGGAAGCTCACTGCAGGACTTGGAAGACATGAGCATCTCATTGCTGGGCTACGGTGAACTAGAAGGCTTTGCTGTCCTGCCACAGGGGAGTAGGATCAGGATTCTTGCTAGCTGCTGCTCAGTGCTGTTCAATGCCTGACTTGTGACAATGTCTATGGGGAGATTCCCCAACTTCCTATAGTTTGCATGAGAACTGTGTTGCACAAACTGCAGTCAGCATATTATTTTCATGTGCCTCTTTCACCACAGAAAGTTCTTTTATCCTTTCTGACATGAAGATGACATATCGCACAAAAAGAGAAAGAACTCTCGTCTCTGTATGGACGGATGACTTTATTTTCTGCATTCAAGGTTAAGAGAGAACCTAAAGCACATCGATGTGTGATATTTGCATGAGAAATTATTTGTAGCATGCACCCAGCCACCTCTCAATTATACTTGCTGGAAACACCCTCCCCTCTCAACGCAGCAAAAATTTAAAAATAGGTCTCAGTGTTCAGAGCCTGATGTTATCGCTGCTGTCTTCATCAGCTGCAGCCTTGTCATTTATGACAGCTGAGCAGTTCGTACAGCACAAGTCTTCACAGGCTGAGAACACACTGAGAGAAATGCCATGTTTGTCAAGATGCAATTAGGCTGATCAGCAAGAGGGAGGACGTGGTGTGAAATACAAGTTTAGTGGACAACGCAAGCACCCGGAGTCAGTGAGAGAAATCATTTCAGCTGTCCTGGCTGTTGAATGGTGCACAGCCACAGCACGCTTTGCTGAAGGTGGCATCGCTCTCACAAGTAACCTCAAAATCTAACTGAAAGATTTTTTTTCCAAAAGACATGGACTTGATGATGTCCAGAAGTCCCTTCCAGCCCCTACAACTCTGTGATTCTGGAATTTTCTGCTTCAGCTACAACTACTGCAGGTGGTGTTAAAAAGACCTTGTTGACTGTTTCTGAACTGAAAATCAGTCTTCGTAGGCACACTCCTTTCAGGGAGATTCAGGTTTAATTTCAGTAGGTTACACCTCCTACAGACCTTTTATCAATGATTTCTGTGATTATACCTTATTCTCTCCTTTTTCCCCCTCCAGCTCCATAACACTTGCCTCGATGGCATCCTCTTCTGTGTGGAAGAACCCTCTTAAGGCAATCTCATCTTCCCGTGAAGCATTTTCCAGTCTCTCTTCTGCTGTAAGAGCACAGCTGTTGCTGCACAGCTCAAGGCAAGCACTTGTAAAATGGCAGTTATATTAAAAGTGTAAGAAATTGTAATTGTTTTTTGCATGTTGGACGATTTTCCCTTCTCCAAAACCAGTGTGTGGCTTGTTTTCATAGATCCCAATCTACGAAGCACTAGAAGCCAGTGGGAGCCACCATAATATAAACATTAATTAAATGTGTATAGTAATGACACACACGCCCAGCTCTGGTTCTCTGGGGCAGGTCACCCAACTTCCAGCATCTCACCACTTGCTGGTGCTTGGCTTTGTTTGCATGGCAAAAAGTAGCCTTGTTCTTCTTTGTGAAGCTGCTGAGCGCAGCTGCCAGTAGTCACATGAATAAAATATTGGGCAGTCAGATTTCAGTGGTACGATCTGAGATGGAAACCATGGTTGAAGGCAGAGCAAGCAATAAGCCCAGGCTAGTGGTAAAATAATGCTTAAACGCTATATCCCCATTGGCATTGGATTGAAAGGACTCTGGCAAAGGCACTAGCTGGCATTCACTATCTTCAATGTGAATTTTGCCACTCAGGAAAGGAGTGGTGTCGGCAGTGAGAGGTGGCTGCAATGAGAAGCATGTCAGCTCCTTCCTCTGACATTTTGTTATTTTGTTTGCCTGACAGTTCTTTGGGGAACAGGAAGGCATCCTTTCTCTTTTTTTTTTTTTTTTTTTTCCAGTATATGTGCATTTTCTAGTGCTTGTGGGAAAGGCAATGGGCAATGGCCTAATTTGATGCAAATGAAAAGGATCTCCTAGTGAAGAATGGTAATATGCACAGTGCTGCAGGTATGTGGAAATGCTGAGTGGTGACCTGGGAGCAGTGAGAGGGGGAGACCTCCACTGCAGCAGAGTTGTAATCACCTCACGTTTTCAGTAATTGCCAGGAGCCGGCGTTCTTGAACACTGTGTGATTTTTTATATAAAATCTTTCAAATTGCTACCTCTCAGCCATTTTATCCTGCCAGTCCTGTCAGCCCTCGTTATCTCCTGCCCTCGGCAGCAAGTCTTAGAAATGAATGCCATTCGCAATTCTTACAGCCCCGCATTCATGAAACTGA
The DNA here is from genome assembly GCA_036925125.1 of Oreortyx pictus. Lineage (NCBI taxonomy): Eukaryota > Metazoa > Chordata > Aves > Galliformes > Odontophoridae > Oreortyx > Oreortyx pictus. The sequence goes on from JAUPFR010000001.1 coordinate 60,122,326, forward strand.
TTGTGGTATAGCACAAACTCTCCCTAAAGAATAAAAAGGAGTGAACCGCTCATGACAATGGCATGGAGTGGGCTGTGAACTCAACTTCCTTCCCTGAACTAAACCGAGAATAATCTTCCACACACTGCCTTGCTTCAAAGCAGGCTTCTATATCTCATAGGTGATACTCCATGTTCGCAGTTACCCCTCTTCCTATTTTCCCATGTTTTTCAGCAGAATGTCCAATGAGGCAAGTTCTCAGAAACAACAAATGAGCTCCTTGTATTTACAATAATCACTTATGCTCTTTGTTTCACATGCTAACCTTTTTGAAGTCTTTTCTGTCCCTCCTGTGCATCTGAAAGATTGGACATACATCAAAAGTGCACAGATATCAAAGGAGACAGCAGCAAAGAGTGCACAAGAAAATTTTAGCTAGCTTAAAAATATAGTAACATCTTAATGATAGCATCTGGAAAGTTCCTCAGGAATATGCTAAATGAAGCTATCACCACACTCCTTAAGGTTTTGCCTGGGAAGTGTTTTTACAGAGGCTCAGTGCAAGCATGAAGTCCCAGAGCTGGGCATTTTTATGTTAGTTTTACTGAGCGCGTGGAGATGAGAGAGAGTGATGACATAAGAAAACCATTGACATTCTCCCAATGGAAAAGGAAATAATAAAAAATCAGATATGCTGTTTGCATTTTTCTACAGAAATACTCCAAGCAAAGGAGAATGTGAAGGTCTATACAACTGTAATTGATTAGAATTTAATTATAAATGCATAAATTGAGAAATAGTTTTCAAGAAATCTGCCCCGCTGATGTGGGAATGAATAAATAAAACCAAGAATACTATGTAGTTCCCTGATCCAGCACGCTCCATCTTACTGTGCTTTGCAAATATTAACCAGGGGAACTGTGACATCAGCCTGAGATGAATGTCAGCATGTTTCAGTACCATTAGCGAGAGGGAAGCAGAAACAAAGAGGGGCTGGGTGATCTGCATAGAAATAGAAATGCCCCGACACACATTCCTTTCCTTCCTATGTGAAGTCGACAACAATGAACTGAAAAATAATGTCTGAATTGCACCTGCACGTACATCACGTGCTTGTCAGTGCTCTATTTTTTTCTGAACGTTAGCACTGGCCAGGCAATACACCAGGCCATGCATAGGATGTTATTTTTATATACGCAGAAGTATGAAGCAATAGCCTCTTTTCTTCTATTGTATGTTAAACTTCAACGCGGTTACATATTTAACATGCAAAGTAAAAGATCAGTGTCTAAGTTTGATCTGAGTAATCAAGTCAAATCAAAAATGCTGAAATGCTGTAATATCTCTGGCTGTGACAACAAAGAGTATTTTCTTCTTACAGAGCACAGTATTCTTTAGCTTCAAGAGAAGTAAAGCAGGTGCTTGTGTAGCAGAATAGCTGCTGGATTTCATTTTGCGTGTTTTCAAATGTCTGAAAGCTATTCCACTCAGGAAAGAAGGAGCTTATGAACGAGTTAATCTTCAACCAGAAAAATAACACACTCTTCCAGTGAAAGTCTGAATCTTTTCTGCATATCTGGAATGAGTGCTCACAGTTAGTAGGTGACCCCCAAAAAGTAAAGCAGGAAAAGTGAAAAGCTCAACTTTCCTCTTTTATTACCAACTGCATTACGAAGTTGATTGTTTACCACCAGTGCATATGAACTGGTTAAACATTTACACTTCTGTGGTGTAGACAGGACACTGGTATTTAACTCCAGCAGGAACAGAGTGTGAAAAGTACAGCAGAGAATGTCTGAGTTCCTTTCTCAGGCACGGAAATACGCATTGTCACTGTAGACTGCTTTCAGACTGACTAGAAATCACTTATGGAATTACAGTGACTTTTTTTGCTACTGAAAAAAATGGTTTACTGAATGGCAAGGAAAATCAGAGGGAAGAAATGAAATGTGCCTGCTTTTCCTGAATCAGAATGGTGAAGTGCCTGAAGGTGCTGATAGGCTGTGCCGACTTCTGTGTTTTTCCGTCTGTCAAAAACATTAGTCTTCTCTAGCCAGTTGCCTAAACCTCGTTCTTTCCCAGAAAATTCCTATGATGTACTTATGTATTCCAAGTATGAATTTCTTCAGAGTGATGGAAATTACAGGACAGGGCAAAACAAAGCAAATGTAACATCAAAATAAGCAAAAGAAAGGATCGTTGGAGCAATACAGAAGTAATTCTGCTTCACTTGCTACACATGCAGGTCCACTGAAGCATGCTAACTGCAGTGGGGGTGAAACGTGTTTGTGTCTTATTCTGGACTTTCAGGGTGTCCGTGTTCAGCTCAGCAGCAATCACTCAGCTCAGCGTGCTTAACTGAGGTTAGAGACTGGGCATCCTGGCTGGTGCTGATTCCTTCTCACTGAACCCACCTTGGGAAGACCTGAATGGGGAAGGCTGGTGAAGACTCTGGGAAGACTCTTGAGTAGGGAGTCAGTGCAGGGAGGGCAGGGCTTTCTGCAGCAGCTCACCCGGAGAGTTCCTTGTTTGCTCTTAGAGGCAACAGCATTTTCTGTGTTTATTGTTGTCATAACAATATCAGAAACATTAAACTACTCAGAAGTTGTTGTGTTGCCCTGTGTCACTTCAAATACTTGAAAATAATTCAGCAAAAAGAATATGAACTGTAGGTGCCAACAGCATTTTGCTAGTTGGCTATATATCAAACTGCTTCTGGTGCTTGTTTTTATGACTGAACTCAACAACTTCTTTGGGGTTGAGACCCTTTATTTTATCGGCATGGGCCATTAACTGTGGACACAGTGTACAACCACAGCTTTATTTAGGTATTCCTTCGCAATACCACTGCAAGACAGAATGTAACCGCATCTGAAGCCCAGCTAGATAGCTGCAGGAAATGCAGTAATGGTGTGATTGCTATGTGCAGATCTGTTATACTGAGCACTCTGGGCATCCTTGGTGACACAAGGTCTTTAGTACAGGATGCACAGCTTTGAGGTGTTAAATGGTGGCAGATATTGTTACAGTGCTTCCTTAAGCAAAGCAGAAGGAAAAGTAAAATATATTACCTCGGTGTAGAAAAATAAACCTCTTGGGCTTCAACACAGTCTTTCAGACAGATTACCCCCTCCTTATTTCTCTCCCGAATGGTTCTTTGCAAAGTACTTGAGTAATGAGAAACTGATCCTAAACTTCTATGAATTAAGAAACAGGGACACAAAGTTATTCATTTTACAGATGAGTAACAGCGGAATCACAACTGACTTGAATTGGCAGACTTTTAGAATCTCCATTCCAAGTTAAATTCCAAAACAAGAAGTCATTCAAACTTCCCTCCCCACCTCCACCCCCCAAAAAAAACCAAAAAAAAAACCCCCAAAAAAACACCAAGCCTGAGATTTCCCATGGAAGGAGATTTTTGGCCTTTTTTTTTTTTTTTTTTTTCCAGGATAACATTCTGGATGACGTATCTGTTTTGTTCCTTGCAGATTTTTCCTTAAGGCCTTTAAGCTGCCCAGAGCTCTGGCTCTTTCCCATGCTGTGACGTGGGAAGCCCAGGGGCAAGGGAGCTGACAAAAGCCCAATTTCCTCAGATGTTTGGGCTGCTAAGAAGCCCAGCTCTTGGAAGCCGTGGAAAAACCTTCCCACGAGCATCATCTTCGGAACCTGGAGCCAGCTGACTGTGGGATAATTCACGGGACAACGTGGAGTAATCACGAGAGCCCTGTCATTTAAGCACTTCAATTACTTTTTTTTCTGCAGAAGCCTCTGCTCCTCTTCACATCCCACAGTGCATTCCAGGCCTACCACGTTAATTGGAAGTCTATTCCCGTGCGTGGACTTCAATTAGCACCTGAGGAGCACGGGCCGGTGTTCTGACTCAGGTGCACCTCAGAGTGCCCCGTGGGGTCCTGTGTGGCTGCTCATGAGGCAGGTGGTGCCCACTCTGCCCAGGAGCGCAGAGTGCTCCCAGTCACCCCCATGGGACAACAGCCCCCACTGACTGGGCAGCACACAACACTGTGGCCTGGGGCCCTGTAAAACAAGAGTCACGCCAGCTCTTACCATTATTTTGCTCGAGTAATGAGTAGTATGAGTGGCTCATGATTTTAAGTCTGTGAGCAATGTCAGAACACTGTAAAATCTGGGATTGTAGGCAGCCGTGTAACAAGTTAATAAGTTCCACTATTACGTGACTCATCTGTAAAATGGGCCCTGAGTTATGAAGACATACACCGACTGTGGAGTATTACAGAAAATTAAGACTAATGTGACATAATTACGATAGAAGAGCTGCAGCTGGAAACAATGGGAAAAATGGGAGGGGCCATAGCTCCGCTCATCGGCTTAATTACACTCCTGCACCCCATTTCCAAAAGCAGGGTGTGAGTTGGTCCCAGGAGGATGTCAGCACCTCCTGCTAGCCCTCACAAGGGGGTGTGAAGCATCCCCTTCAGGACTGTCCCTCTTCTCCTTCCTCATCTGTGTGTGCTGAGAACCCTCATTCATCAGACAGCAGTGTCCCATTGGTGGTCACTGCAGAGTTCTTCATAGAAGCTATAATCTGAGAATTATTTCAAAACTTTCATACGTACTAGAGTAAGTAGTTTAATATTTTGTGAAGAGTAATTGAGGATTATCCTAATTGTGCTCAGACTGGAAAAATCATCACAACACACTGAAGCCCCTGACCTCTCCTGAATGAGCTCAGTGGTAGCAATGTTTTAAAAAACGCTTTAGGAAGGTCCTGCCTAAAAATATGCTAAGCAGCATGTCCATCAAAAATGTAGCACAGATAAATATGAAAAGAGGTGAAAAAAGTATCTCAAACAACACTTTTGTTTCCTTGTTTTATCAAAATGGCATGCTGGATTTTGCCAGCACCAAATCTATGTTACAATGCTACAGGTCAGTATGTTTTAAAATAAAATATTAGTAATTGTAATGTCTCCTTTAAGAATCTGATGTGATCCATATGATGTGAAGGGACTGTATGTCTGCCAATGAAGAGAAAGCCAATCCTTATATACAGTCTTACATTTTACAGATTATCACAGAAATATCCTGAGTTGAAAGGGACCCACAAGGATCATCGAGTCCAACTCCTGGCTCCACAAATCACCACCCAAAAATCAGACCATATGTGTGAGAACATTGTACAGATGCTTCTTGAACTCCAGCAAGCTCAGTTCTGTGACTGCATCCCTGGTGAGTCTGTGCCAGTGGCCAACCTCCCTCTGATGATGAAACTTTTCCTGATACCCAACCTGACCCTCCCCTGATGCGGTCCCATATATACCAGATAATACATAAACTAGGTATTTTTGAATATGTGAAATAAGTATCCAACGTACATTCTCCTGGGTAAAGAGTTATCACCTATCATACATGTATTTTGGACAAATAACCCCTATCATGAATTAACATAGAGAATCTATTGCTCAAAACACAGATCTGGTCAGAAAGTGACTCGGAATAAATGTTGATTTCAGGATCAGTATTTATCATCTCTCAGTTACCATTACACTTCACTTATGTATGGAAACAAGTCGTTTTTTCTCCTTTTAACTCCCAGTCTTGGAATCTTAATTTGAGATGTAGGAGTCTACTCTGAGAGCGCAGACCGCTGCAAACGAAACTGGCTCCTCTCCTACCAAGACACACGAAGTGCATCTGCCCCAGCCACTAGCATAGATCTGAACACGCTCGCATAGCCAGATCTGCCCATCATTCACTTGCAACCGTTTCAAATTTGCAGGAACTGTCAACGTTTCCAGCAGGGCGCACGCTGTCTGGGCAGGCGGCGCACACACAGGTCTGGAGAAGCGGCTGCCTCACTCTCCCTGCTGACTTTGCATGGGATCAGGTGAGGAGCTGTGACTAATCCTGTTTCATCGATGAAGGAGTCACCTGAGGCTAATCACATCCTGAGGGGGGGCTTGCCTCTTGCAAGCCTCACTTCCAGCTAGACTTTTTGATAATGGCACAACAGTTTACCCTAGATGAAAGCAAGTAGTTTAGCTTAAATATTTTTTTTCAAGCTGATATGTTTGCTGTATATTTACTGGTTGAGGACTGGATGGGTTCTGATCAACTTTACCTAAACTGGAAAAAGCTGCTTCTTTTAATGCTATCCAAAAGGTGATGTTCTAAGCAACCTGATGTAGCTGTAGGTGTCCCTGGATTTTTATTTTTTTTTATTTTTTTTTTTGCAAGGGAACACAAACGATTCTATGATTTTATGACCTTGCTAAAATTCCCAGCCTGACCTACCTGGGAGCAGTTTAATGACGTTTCATTTGCGGGTATGTAGCGCTGAATTTGCTGTTCCCTAATGCTACCCACCTTGCAGAACTGTGCTTGCTTTCATCCACAGCTGCCTCCTGCTCGTCCCCATCCGCAGCCACAGTGGCTTTGGGTTTTGGTGCCTGCTTATGCCACCTGGGCTGTACTTTTGGCTGTGATATAATAGTAGAATACCTCAAGTCTAGGCTTGAATAGAAACCTTAACATGCCCACTTCTCTGTTCCAGTGAACTCTGTTATCTGCTCTTCAAGGTGGGCAACTTTGAGACAGAGGATTTGTTTTTAACATTTCGTGGTCCTTTTTGTGTTTGTTTTCTGGCATTCCCAGTGCTCCCCAATCTTATAGGCTGAGTCACTGTAGCGGGGATTTTTAGGGAATGCACACTGCAGAAGGCAGACAACGTGACAGAAATGTATGTAACTGGCAAGCACTTAAAAAAATGAAATGCAGTCACATAATTCCTTGTGCTTGTCTTGATGGTGTGATCTGAGCGTGAATGGCAGGGTCGGGACAGGGCTAGATTGCTATGGATGTCGTGCGGCTTTAGGTACTTATAAATAAAACAACCTGGCTGTTTTCATTATAAACGAATGTTCTTTGAGTTGGATTCAGCCTTGAGATCCTATCAAAAAATTGCCTTCAAGCTGGCTGGAATCCCAGGGATTCTCAGGTATCTTAAGGCTTCGTTGCACACCACCGCTCCCAAAGCATTCATACCAGATACTGCCAGTGCGGATCTCACTGTTCTTGGTGGCATTCACCACATCTGCACAGTTCTTATTCATGAGTGCCCTGCGCTGAATCCGTTTCTATTAACCACTGCGTGATTTTTCTCCCTAGAGCTTCAGGAGAGGCAAACCTTCCCTTACTGGAGGAAACAGTTCATTCACTATCTGCCTGCTACATAATGAACTTATATTTTGGGCTTATCCTAGCACAGTCAGGTTGCTCATTTGTTTGCCAGCTTTTGAACATTTCTGCAGAATGATAGATTTTTGAGCTCTTCTGGGACTCAAATAATTCAAACCACTTCAGTTTAAACTTCTGCCCGTAAGTGTATATGAACAACGTCTCAAATGTCTCTCCACTTTCAGCAATGTGTGAAATGGTGTAAGAGGAGTATCTGAACCCAAAGCCAATATTAACAAAAGTCTTCTTTGCTTTTATTTCAGCTCTTCCATTGAAAATTTCCCCTCAGATACAAACTGACCCACTCCATCGTGGGCTGTGCAGCCTCTCCTTTGTCTGTCGAGGAAAGCAGGAAGCACTTCCATGCAGCTTACACCCAGCACACCCCTCCTTCCAGTACAGCCTCTCCAGGATGGGCACGGTGCCCGCCAGCATGCTTCTATGCTTGTTCAAGCAGCCACTTGGGAAGAAATGCAGGTGATACAACTAAGGCAAGATCACCCTAGAGCAGTGAGGAGTCAGCAGTGTTTGTATCTTTCATCCTCTGTTCCAGAAGACACAAACACTGTGTAGGTACCAAAGAGTGGCAAACCCAGGTGTGGAGCACTTGAAATACAAATGGAGTACTGCTATCTTTAGTTGTTTTTGTTTATCTGTTTGCTTGTTTGCTTTTTATTTCTCACTGATCTGTTGTGCAGTCCTTAACAAAGATGTCACTTCTACTGCTTGAATTCTTCCCTATCCCTGACATTGCACATCAGTCACATGCCCCCAGGCCCCTCTTCTGTCTCAAGCTTTGTCCCCTGAAGTTTTAGTTTATACCTTTTTGCCCTTTCCCATGCCTCTTCTCCCACTAGACAGTCCCTATTTTTTAATTTCATGCCACCTCTCAACCATATCCTCTGCCATTTTTTCTTAAGGAGGTGCTTAAAGGGTGAGAACATCGTACACGTTAAAGGAGTACTTAAAAATATAGCATGTCTTTGGCTTGACAATTCTTACATTCTGCCTGTGCTGATAAGACTGATTTTTTGGTGTATGCACTTCTTGTAGCCAATCACTGTATGATGTGTACAATAAGGGCAGCATGAACTCAACTTCAGGTTGCTTTTGTTGTCTTCCTTACCCCTTGCAATTGATTCCTGCCTCTTTGAGAGCGAGTCAACAGGAAGTGTGACACTGTGGGGCAGGATGTGGGACAGCCCTAAGCTTCCCGGTGAAGCATCGTTCCTGCCTGGTAGTACCCTGGCCAGGGCCACGAGCAACCTGACTAACCCAGCACAGGAGGCTCTGTCTCTATTTGTATGAATAATCATACAATTGCAGTTGTGCTAGGTGCAACACACGCAGTGCTCTGCTTGCATAAAGAACATTTGCACATTTGTATTAAAATGTTCTAGTTTTCTTAAAGAAGAGGGGAAAATGCTGAAGACTTCTAATTAAAAAAATGCAAATAAAACTAGAAGACAGAATGGATCATCTTTCAATTCTGGTTGAAAAAAAAAGTCACTGTAAAAGCGAAGCAAACAGTTTCATGCTGTAAGCAGGAACACACAGGGAATGCTGACAGTGTTGATTTTCAGCCATGGGAAAATAAAATGATGAAACGCTTTTATTGATACGTGAAATATTCTCAAGTCAGGACAATGTTATGCTTGCCAGTGCAATTCCAGGACAGCGTTCCGCTTGCCAATGCAATCCCAGTACTTTGCTTCACAATGCGGTCACTCGTGAATGACATAACAGCATGCGTTCCACCGTCCGTATCACTGCATCATTCTGCCTAAAGGTCAGATGACAGCACGGCTCCATGGCTATTTTTATAGCCCCGGCACAAGGGGTGATGTCCCACACCGCAGTCACTTGGATCCCTGCCTCCTCTATTACCCAGCCTTGACTCATCCCGCCGGCAGCTCCTGGAGAACTCACTCCTCTCTTCAGTGTGAGCTGCAGGGTGAGCAGTGGCCAGGCAGGGCTTCCACACCAACACAGTGCTACGTGTACCTGATGTGCTGGGAGCATCTCCTTTTCTGCCCTGGGAAGATCATTAGCTACAAAACAGCAGCTGCTCAGGAAACCTGCAGGAAACCTCTAAATCACCTTGTACTTGCCAGCCATTGCCCTGGGCTGTATCAGGCCCCCTATCAGCTCAGAAGTGCCACAGCTCAAGTCGATGTAAGGAATGTTTTCTTGCAACATATTGTGCTCAGGGCAGCCAAGCCCAGAGTGAAGGTCTTTGGCAGACACTGCGTAGACAGCCACAGAACATGTAATTGCTTTTCTTTTAATCCATGATTAATACATTTACAGACATTTAGGCATGAAGATAGATGGGCTCATTCTGTGCAGTGTACAAAAAGCTACCCAAACAAGTCATATTTGTGTGTGATTAAGATCTTCCATTGCTGGAAGAAATGGAAACAAGTCAGGATATTTATTTGATTAATTTGGGAGCATCTTCTTAAAAACCTATTGCACTTAACTTTCAAGAGAAAGTTTCAAAGCACCCTCCTCAACATCCAGATCTCTAAAGCTGCTTGTGCTACTACAGTGTCTGAGAAGATCCTGAGAACACTCAGTACCTACTATTTTTAATGACCTAATGGGAAACTGTTTCCTGGCTGAGAAATAAATGTCTTTTCTATACCTCGAGGGAATAGTTGTGCAATCAAGAACCATTTGTTGAGTCCTGGCTCGTCCTCAAAGCCTTGCTTCCAACTGCAGAAGCTGGAACTCAGCTTCCAGCCAGAAAGAGGTGTTGGTAGCTGAGCCATTGGCCTTATAAGGCACTTTTCTGTTCTATCTCTGTCTCGCAAAGCTGCAGCCAACACTGAGGCATGTGTGGAGCGGCTGGGCCATGCACATGGGTGTGGGCTTCCACCTGAATGTGGGTAGGTAGATAAGAGAGATCAGTCGATCCTACAAAGTAACCCATCTTTTATTGCTTTACAATTGCATAAATGAAGTTAAATAAAGGAGAACTCATGCAGTTCTGTGTTGTTTGTTGCTTGGATGGAAATTATGCTGACAAGTGAAAACATCTGCAGCCCAAATACTGCCTAAACAAACCTGTTCCGTGTTTCTGGCTTTGTGACAGGAGCAGGAGCCCTTTAATACTGAGTTTGGGTTTATAGTACACTTTTTTTTTTTTCCTTTTTAATTCCACTGGAATAATTTTTAGTCAGGTTTCTCCAGCAGTGTGCTACTTCTGCTGTGCTGCTGACTGAAACGAAGGACACGTGGCTGTTTTTAGAATCACAGAATCATTAAGGTTGGAAAAGACATCTAAGATCATCTAGTACGTCTGCTGACCTATCATCAGTAATGCCCGCCAATCCATGTCCTTCAGTGCCACAGTGTTTTTTAACCCTGCAGGTGGCACACAGTCATTTGCTCACTCCCCCACTTCCCAGTGGAATGGGGGAGAACCGGGAAAAAAAAAAAAAAAAAAGTAGAACTTGTGGGTTGAGATAAAATTATTTACTAAGATAGGGAGAAGGAAAAGGATAACAGTTATGACTACGACCAACCCCCAGCTGATGCCCGAGCAGCAAAAGAGAGGGAGATGTGAACTCCAACCCCCTTGAAAACTCCTGCATGAATATGTTATGAGATATCCCCTTGGGCAGTTTAAGTCAGCTGTCCTAATTCTGTCCCCTTCCAACTCCTTAGGCTCTTTGCTGAGAATGGCCTTGGCTGTGTACAATGCTGCCCAGCAGCAACTATCAACATCAGTGTATTATCAACAATGTTTTTTCTCCTAGAACCAAAGCATAGCATCACACCAGACACTCGGAAGAAAACAACTGTGTCTCAGCTGAAATGAAGACACACACCCATGCGGTTCTTGAACGCCTCCAGGGACAGTGACTCCACCACTTCCCTGGGCAGCCCGTGCCACTGCCTCAGCCGCTCACCTGAGCAACTCTTCCTAATATCCAAAAAGCTTGAAAAGCTTGCAGCGCATGATGGGTGTGAGTTGTGCTTGGATGAACTCATGCTCACCTTTTGAAAATAGCGTGTTTTGGCTGAGACTCTGGGCCAGTGCTTTTCCTGGTTTGTCATCGTTTCTGAACGCGCACGCTTTTCCCAGAGTTGAGGTAGGTTTTGCTGTTTCCACCGTGGCCGCTCCATCGCCTTTCCTGTGCTCCTTTTCATGCAGTGCCAGCACTTCACACGCAGGTGGTGTTTGAGTGGCCGGGAAGCAGCGCTGGGCAGCCAAAGCACAGGAGAATCTGTTTCCACACCTCTGGGCGTATGCGAAACGAGATGGCGTCTGGCACTTGTTCTCCAGCCAAAGTGTGTGTCAGCAGTTACCATTAGGGCATAGCGGCACTGCTTCTGCACTGCGTTAGGAACGAGTCTCGCTGCTTGCTGCCACCACTGCCTGCCTCAGCTCCTCTGCAGCAAATGTTCCTTTTTTAGGGATGCCAGGTCCCTGTCACCATGGTGTTCACGCTAGCAGGCACCTGCTGAATGCTCGGCTCTTCGGACACGCTGCGGACTCCTGGCTTTTTAACATCCTCCCTGCCCTTCTTACCGTTAATGCGTTTACATACAAGGAGGGAGGAGAAAGCCTGGAATGGTTCATATATTTCTGTATGGGTATTTTAACCCATGTAACAGGAATAAATATATCTACAAGAGTAACAAATAGCATGTTCACTTCTAAAAAAAAAAAAAAAAAGCGGGAGAGGGCTGGGAGAGGGCTGTGCAGTCCTGTTGTTATTTTATCCCATTTTTGCTTTTCCCATAGCGATAGCAGCTGGCCTGTTGGTGATTCATAAGCATCCTCCATTCATTCATCTTATTTATGAAAATAAGAACCAAAACACAATGTCTGAAAGTGCGCACTTAGCAAATATGTGCTGCCTTGCTTCTTCTGGCATTTTATTTTCTGTTCGGATGTTGTCTTTCAGTCACAGTCAGGCTTTATTCCACATACACATACATGTACACAAGCACAATTCTTTTCCTTTGTGAATCATCTTGTGGTCTTACAGGCAAAGTTAATGAATCTCTTCACAGAACTGTGTCTCAGATACTGCCAGGATTAGTCATAAATGGGATTTTAGAAAAGGTAAAGTATAATGCCAAGCAATAATAGAATATAATACAACTGGCTGGAGGTAGGCCAAAACACCACACTCATTTCTGTAGCGTTTCTGAGTAGAAACTTCTGCATCAGCTCTTTTTTAATGATTATTTACAGGGAAGGAATGGAAACCATATTACCAGCACCCACATTCCCATTTCAGAGTATGAGTGCATCCCTGTCAAATCTGTTTTTGCCACATGGGAGGTAGCTCTTTTCTTTTTAATTCATAGTGTTATTTTCCTTGAGAAAATCTTTACTTATCTTCGGCAGTTCATTATTGCTTGGGCTTGTGTGCAGCTGGTTCCAGTTCATATTGACCTGTTAAGGACAATACTTTAGATTTTTATTTCTTTTTTAATAACAATTCCTCAGGTTTTTAAGAAGAAAGCAAAGAGGATCTGTCAGTCGAGAGCTCCATCATGACTGACAGACCATTTAAGACACGTGCCTGGAGTGACTGTGAGTGTTTCTGGCCTGCTTTTACACACATTACGTGTTTTCCTGGGTAACGTAGAGTTTTGTTTGCTAAGTTGTGATGTGTCTATTGCTAGCTGTGTTGCTAGCATTCTGAAGCTGTGCCAGTCTCGCCTGTGCTTATGTATAGGGTGCTGTGTTGGCCTTTTTTTCTGAGGAGGAAATTGGGAACGACTGCTCAAGTGACTATAAACAGTGTCTGACTATATACAAAGCCTGAGCAGCTGCAAACCTTCACCTGTGTCTCTTCAGAGTTAACATCTGTCTTACTGCTTCTGTACTGAGAGGAGGAGGAGGGCTGGTATGATGCCAGCAGCCTCTGCAGGCACGCCAGCCCAGCACCCTGCTGCTAGCACTGCTGACTGGGAAGGAACTGGTGCCAGCATGCACCATGCAGAAGGCTTTCACTGGAGGATGATTTCTGAGAATACGTTTTCATTTCCTCTACATGTCATTAACTGAGGAACAAATCTGTCTAATGAACCTTTGTAACCAGGTCAGTTGTTGTAGTATTTGATCTCAGCAATGAGTTCTGCATGGTACTCTGTACCAGACTGGGGGTTATTTTTAGTCACTGAGGATAGAAGTGCCCTTCTTTACGTTTTGGAGCTGTTTGGTCCACACAGCATATTTACATTTCACCTGCCTTACGGTGAATGGGAAGTGGAGGGCTTGGACATTCCAGATAATGTTGTTGCTGGGGAAAATGGTCAGAAACATCAAATGTCCACAGAAAATAAACTTAGATACAGCAAGGATATTTAACTGACAAGAGCTGGCTTTGCTTGTGCAGAGTATTTTGGGAATGAACAGGAAATACCAAAGTTTTCCTAGAGTCTCTGTGCTGAGGAACAAGAGAATCACTGTTGTCATCACTTCCATTTTTTGCCCCAGCCACTCTAGGCTCTGATCTGCCTCTGCACCCATTTTCAAGTGGAGATATCCCGGCCAACTGTTAAGTCAGCGCTGAGATGCATTCATCTTCATTTTCATTGATATTAAAATGGACTTTCATGTTCAAGGACTCCTGTGCGTGCACATGGTCCATCACAGCCTGGAGCAGGTGCTGCCAGTGCCGTTGTTTGCAATTGTGATAAATGATGTGGGACGAGGGAATTTCACCAGCTTCTCAGTAAAATCAGGATCTGCTGCTAACAGTGTTAGATGTTGATGTTGAAAGTATCCTTGTTAAGGGATTCTTGTTTATTGCATAATGCTTCTAATGTGTATGTCGTGATCCCCTGACAGTATTTAGATGTCTCCTACAAACTCTCATTCCCAAGACTTAGGAGCAACGCTTAGGAGCTGGGAGAGATGCCATTTGGCAAACTGGACTTAGCTTTGTTTAGGCTTGGATTTCAGCATTCAACAAAAATTTTCTTTCACAGATTGAAGGTGAATAAATATGCAGAGGAAAAGAAAAGACACAAAGCAGTAAGTAGAATGAGACCAGCCTTCCAGATGAAGTGTAACAAAAGAAAACAAGAAGTGAGCTATATGCATACAGAGTACTGTGATATATGGTAAAGAAAGCTAAGAATTGAAGTGAATGTATATTTTTTAAAGTGTAAGTGTTGTTATCATGCCATTTCTCTTTACAACAACAGATGCCTTTGATTAAAAAGTACAGACAAGACCATGAGAACTTAAGTTTCCACAAGGACCACAAAAAGAAATCAGAGGAGAAGGAAAGGAATCTGACAGTCAGTCAGTGGGACATGGATGTACAGCCCCTCATTTCGTCTTCTAAGTGGCTTCAGCTTCATGGACTCAAGAGAAACAAATTGACCTTGTCCCAGATTTTGTCACAAATTGGATTCCAGCACAGGAAAGGTATTAGACAAATCAACAATCAGTTAAAATAGAATTGTCTGTAAGTCCTTTGCTCATTTTGCACCCTGGTGTCCTCTGGGGAGTTATTCACATTGTCTTCTCTGTAGATATTCAAGACCCGCCTGGACCCCTACCTGTGCAACCTGGGTTAGGGAGCTGCTTTGGCAGGGGGTTGGACTCCGTGATCTCTTGAGGTCCCTTCTGACCCCTACAGTTCTGTGATACTGTGATTCTGTCTCTTTATCTTACAACAATGTCAGAAAGGAAAGCTGTGTTGTTTGTTTCTGGTGTTGCCAGTTTGGAGAACTGTGGAACACCATCTCCTTTTGATCTGAGGACTCAGTATCCAAAACCGGCTTTTCTTATTGAGCTGTGTTGTTGCATTCTGTACTTCAGGCTCCAGTTCAAGTCCTCCATAGTTTAGCTACAGCTGGGAAATAGCGTGCAGTGCTGAGGCTGTTAGTCTTTCGCCTGCAAATAATACTCCATGAGACTCTGCCCATTTTTAGATGGCAGATGTAATATACGCAGTGCCATAATCTGAAATCTACTAATCATCCAGGCTTGCCAGCTTGTTCAGGAATATTATTTCCAGGAAACTTGCTTCAAGAAAGCAGTTAAATTTGATTAGAATACAGGCTGCTTTTTGTGCAAAATCAGGCTATAGAAAAATGTTCCTTTGCAGTTATCTGACAGCTGGAGGGGAAGAGTTTGCTAATAATTATTAATCACTGCCATAATAGTGCTTTGCAAGGCATGGTAAAATATTCTTTTCTTTGAAGAGCTCACCGCCTGAGCAGTAGGAGTTGTAATGTATTGCAATTGTTCTAGGTTGCATAATTTAAGATTTCAGCTGGCTTGCGGCCATGGGACATTCAAAGACCAACAGTGCAGATCCTGGAATCCTGTGTGCTGTAGATGAAGAAGCTGCTGAGCGGGGTTAACGCTGTTACAGTGTAATTTTAGGAGCAGAACGTACTAACTTAGTAGGGCAGCATGCTGTACAGAATAGCTGCTTTGTGACGTTAACTATTACCCACCCCTAATGTTTTCCTATCAGTGGAGCTACTGTAGAAGATCTCTAGCTACTGAAAGAGAACAGAGTGCGTCCTTTTCCTTAGTTGCACCCACTTCTGCACCCATTTAGTTGTGTAAGAGAGCAGCATTATCTGTCCCTGTTTTTGTATTTTGTTTGATGAACAAATATTTGCAAGTCCTGTTGTGAGGTAAGTGGATAATACAGAAGTTTAATTGCCTAAACCACTCTTTTATTAAAGTCACATGGATTATTTTATTAAAGTCACATGGATTATTTTTTGCCTGTAAATAAGTCAGTATGTTTCCCCCCACTGCTTCCGACTAAACTGGTAGGGAGAGGCAAGAGCAGGGCAGCTTTAGGAGGAGAAAGTGAGCCAGGAGCCAAAAGCAACCACAGGTCAGGCAGGGCCGACCAGGATGCAGTCCTGCAGCATGCAAGCAGAGCAAGCAGAGCAGGCTGTTAGTAACAGTGTTCAGTGACACTCCCAGACAAGGTGAGGTGATGAACCACCTCTAGGGTCCAGCCAGGAACAGGAGATGGAGCCAGAGACAAGCCTGGAGACGGGTGATATTACAGGACTGAAAGATCTAGCCAGGAGTCCTGCACCACCAGGACTTGGAGCAGGAAAACGAAGACTGGGTGCCCAGGCCTGAGTACCCTGCGAGTAGGTGGAAGCCCCAGGTGAGGCTGATCAGGGTAACCCAGGACTGTTGGTGCCCTCAGGACCCCAACATAAAAATAACCAGAAAAAAATTGTATTTCAATGTCACTGGAATTTCTCTTGAATTTCTTAATGTCCAGAGATCAGTATGGATGCATGTGTCTCATATATGGATACTATGCCTTCGATCTGAAGAATACCTGAAGGACACATGTACTTTGCAACGCTTATTACTAAAGGACAAACTCCTTCTCATTCAAAGCCCAATATATACTAAAGAATCCTTTTCATTCCTCTAAAAAGGTTTCCCTGAATTCTGATTTTACAGTTCTGTAGAAAGATATTTTGCCATCATGCAGGCAAAGTACACGTTAACAAGAGTAAAAATTAATCTCCTTTGTATTGCGTGTGCTTTAGAAAAACAGAACATCGTGAAAGTAATCCTGATGATTAACAACTTGTTCTTTTGTAACCTTTACTGTAGATTATGTGACCACTTTGGGGAAACTTGTGGCTTCTCGGTATGCAGATGGTCTGTTTCCTCAATATATGAGAGCACAAGATGGCAGCGTGTATAATGTAAGTGGAACTGACTTGTGGTAACTTCCCCATGCACCTAGAACTTCTTATCACTGTAAGTAGAATGATATGACAGTAATGTCTCCCAGTGACACGACATGCATATATACATCTGTTGCGTGAGGACTTTATCTTTTGATCTTTTTTTTTTTTTTTCTTCTGTTTTCTCAAATATTAGTGATAGTCGGCAGTAGAGAAGCTAGATATCTTTTTTGTGTTTTTCCTTGTGGAGACTCACACTCTTGGTGCAGCACTGCAGTAAATCTTTCCATAGAAGAAAGCTGCAGTTTCTAAGCAACATTTACTCTGTTTTGAAAGAAAGAACGCTTAAAAAGAAGATGCTCAGCTGAGCTTTTTAAGAAAAGTACTCGTAGTCAATAAAACAAATGAGGATGCTGAAATTATACAACATTATGTGCTGCCATTGCCAATGCAAAATGCTGCTTCGCTCAGTGCCAGTGGGTCACAAAAGGCCTCAGCCCCGTCTATAGAGAGCTAGCTGGATCTCTGCCCGGGCTCATGTTCTAAGGAATGTCTTAGTAACAGCTGCTGGCTGTCCCATTGTTGAGAGGATGGATCTGACTGAAGAGATACTCATATGAGCTAGAAGGGGAGAGAGTTAATTCAGAAGGGATTTGACAAAAACAAATGGCTTGTCATTTTTTTTCTGGTAACTTGAATCGTTTGTGAGGCGCGAGGTGTAAAAATGGGAAAAGAACTGTTTCAAGGAACCTTATTACCTTATTCCATCTTTTTTTTTAATTATTTCTGTATGAAATATCTACATGGTTTTAAATGTTTGGAGCAGGGAAAAAGAGATTTGTGGTAGACTTAAAGTAGCAGTGCCACTACACAAAATCTGGTGAGACCTCATTTAGAATATGGAATGTGATATTATTTACAGTCAGCACAGGGTAAGAAGAGGTAATTCCAGGAGTAGGTACCTGGGAGAGCTGGCAGCGGAGTGCTAATCTTCTGAGAGGTCTTGGTTGATGTCAACGCGTTTAGGTAAGACCAAAGATTGAAAAATGGCAGTCTTACTGCCCATGAATGCCTCCAGAAAGGCAGACTGCAGGCACAGAGAAGAGCTATTATTTTCTATGCTAAAAGTCACGCTAGTCCAAGAATAAACAGATGTGGACTGCCATAAATAAATGTAGAGTGGACAGCCAGAAGTTTTCCAGCCCCTCAGAGAAATGGGAATCTGGACGGGCCAACTAGAAGCAAAAGGGTGGGGCAAGAAAAGTGCTTTATTTTAAGATGGAATTTGATCAGTGTAGTGCAGTGAGCTGTTTGCTTGAGTCTGGCAGTGTCAGGAGGAAACTGGACTTTCTGAGCACTCCTTCCCAGGCCTCCATTCCTCTGCAGACAGCCTGCTGTGTGTCTGCGAGGTGCTTTACAGTGCCCTAGCTAACATTAAAGAGCAGCGAGGAATACGTGGGAGAGGAAGAAGCTTGCAGACTGATTTCTCGCTGAGAAATATTCTTGTTTGCAAACATTTGTGTCTCAAAGGTTTTGGACTACTCTCAGAAAGGCAGTTGGGCGTAGAAGGTGGTAGGTGAATAAGCTTAGGTGGGTCTGAGATATCGGGGATACGTCTTTTCTGGAACCTGCAGCGTGTTTTTAGGCCTACATTTTGAACAATGAACGTTTGTAGATACATACATAGAGAAGGTCTCCTTTTTTTTTGTGCTGAATCAACGTTTTTCTTAATTTACTATTACGGCATGAGAAGTTTTAGTTGTCGACTGCATTTGCCTAAGCCCCTTCCCTTAAATAGTTAAGCTGTAATGTTGGGCATTGTTAGTGAAATAATAGCACAAATAGGAAGCCTTTTACATTTCCTTTCAAATGCTAAAGACAAGGTGGAGACTGAAGTGCCCCAGCACCAAACCGTTCACTCCCTTGTATGGCTGAGCGGCGTTTTAAGAGCCAGTCAAAATTCTGATCTAAGAAGGTACAAAGTGTCTGTGTTCCTGTTTGTTCATCCATCTGTTCTGCAGCCCTTTCTCCATCCTCGCTCCTGTTCAGTTCACTCTAATTGCTCCAGTCTTGAGACAGACAAGGCAGACAACCCACTGGCGGTGTCCCATGCTTGTATAAAAAGATTATGAAAGGCAATTAGGACAAAATGCAGCGTCTTTTCTGTTATAGCTTAGATACGTTTGTCAAGTATTTGCTTCTGAAATAGCGGGAGAAAAATGGGTTGTTTTCACCGCTACCTTGGCTGGCGTATCTGGCACTTGCAAACCAGTTACTGCAGCTGTGCTAAGCTTTGGGGCTTCATTTGTGTTGTTTTAACGTTCAGTCCCTCTCTCTCCCTTATTTAAATAAAGCTGACAGCCAAAAAAGAACTGATTCTTCATTTTGTGGAACGTCTAATGGGAGCTGTTGAGCTATATCAGCAGCGAATGGAATGGCTAACCAGTGAAAGCCGGCTGATATTTGGAGTGATTCAAGAACGGTGCATTGTCATTGTTTTGGACTTTGGCACTGCAGCTCCAGCCGAATTTGATCTATGCCGTGATGCACTTTCTCTGGTTCTCGTGGAACAGGTGACACAGATTGCCAAATTTAACCTCATTCGGTAAGCAGAAAGGAGTCCATGTCTGCCTGTTGTTGGAGAACAAGAGTCTTATATCATACAGATGTGTGTTTGGATAATGTGATTTGTGTCATGGCAGTGTGTATAGATTTTCCACCAAGTTTAACCCAGAGTAATGCCGAGTTTGCTGCTTCCATTTAACAGAAACCATTGTTAGCCTGAGGAGACGATAAAGGCTAACAAAAACCAAATGTTGATACACACCTTCCACAAACGTAGCAAATGTAGAAGACCAGAAGGGTAAGGGATGCCTTGCAGCAGCAGTAATGCGCTTCGATAATGCATCTAAGTATTACAGAGTGAAACAGTGAGGTCCCGACTGACTGCCTAAGTATTTTTGTGCCTTTAGGCAGTACAGTTTTCTGCCTTTCAGCTGAATATACACTCCCCCATGGATCATAGACACGGGCATAGTCATTTGTATTTCTATAGATTTCCATGGTCACAGAAGTAAGTAGTAGGCCTAGGAAACAATACTACATTTCCATAACAAAAGACAAATGCTTGTTCCTTAACATGAGTAAATGAATCTGGGTTTAGTTACAAGTATAAAGATAGAAGCAGTTATTCAAATTTATGCATCCTTGCATGAATTCTCATTTTTACATAAGCGATTGAAGTCATAAGCTTGGGTTTGTATCAATGAATGGAATTTTGTGACTATGAAAAAAATGATGCACAAATCGGGACTTACAGATTTGGAATAAGTCCAATGGAGATTACTTTCAACCACTGTATGATTCTTAATGTTTTATCCACACTTTACCCTTCAGATTTGATTCTTTTCCCCTATCTTAATTCTCTACCTTATGATACACTGAATTCAAAAAATAGAAGATGATTTCCCTAGATTTTGAGAAGCACAAAAGCCATTCTCTTTACAGATGATGTGAAAAAGCAGAGTCAAAATTGAGGCACAGTAAATGTGTTCGCTGATTTTCTGTTTGTTGCAGAAGGGAGACAAAGGACAATAGAGCTTAGAAATTGCTGTTTTAGAAGAATCTGGGAAAGGGTGCATCTCTTTTACGTTTACAAGGAATTATTTGGAATGATGCTTGATGAAATGTCACAGACCTTGGAACCAGTTACTTTACTGGAACCAGTTATTTTTTAAATGTTCTTTTGTCTTTTTTATATGTACATGCAGAGGTGTACATGCGTGTATCCTTTGCCCCTCTGTAATGCCAAAGACAAAGGCTTTTGACCAATTAAAATACTGTGAAGCATTGCTCCACAAATCTTATTTATGTGGACAAATAAAAATCAGCACTTTCTAAAAAAAAAAGAGCAGGTTAAAATGATCTGACTTGAGGGCTGTGCAGCAATTCTTGGAAAGAGAAGTCAGATTTTTTATTGTGAACCTATTTACAAAAAGAAAAAATCACACTTTTATAAGTGATAAATAAGCAAAAGGACAAATATGAATTAGAAACTGAAGTACTGCAGCTCTCTTGGATGGGCTTTCAGCAGTTGCCTTAAAAAAAACAGTTATTTTTCTAAGAGTTTCATTTTACCTCTACTTTTATTGCAAGCTTGGATTTAGTGTATGTGGTTTATTGTTATTATTACTTAACAATCTACAAGAATACCAACAGTAGAAGAGCTCCACCATTTTGCTTTGTCAGCATTATTCTCACTGCTTTTGATTTACAGTTAATGTCACTTTCAGGGCTGCTCAGGATCTTATGAAGTGGCAAGAGAAATCCGTTCCTGTGTCTGAATATACTGTAAAATCTGCTGTGAAGTAGCTCTGGAAGCTGGACCACACAACAGCTGCCAGCAGTACCACCCCTGCTGGAGCCCTGGTGGAAGCCATGAGTGATGAGTCGGTAAGCTCATACATCTCTTCAGAAGTCTTGAGTAAATCCGAGATTATTCAGTGCCAAACTGGCTACTGTGATTTGCCCCAGTGAAATTTGAAAAGATAAATATTAATAGGAGGATTTGGAAGACTTTTTCTGGCTGCTGTTTTTTTTTTTTTTTTCCCCAATGATAACTGTACATAACGCTTTTACCAACAGCCTGCTCATGTAAATTTATTGTATGTTGGAAGCAAAAACTTGTATTTTCTTTTTTGGAGCACAGAAAAGTATACAGTCATTAAAGGAAAGAGCAAACACCCTGACTTCCACTTTCTTTACAATATGTTTTTCAGGGTTTCAAGTTCATGAAACTATTCCTAGTATCAACATTACTGAAGACAAGGAAAGCATTTTTATTTCGTAATGTATCCAAAATGCTTTTGAAAAACATTGTACTTAAAATCCAAAATATTAAGTACAGAGATTTCTTTATGCATGTGTTGACAGCAGGAGTCTTGAAATACTTTTTTCATCACCCAGGTCACAGCTATAATTTAATTCAAGGCAAAAAGATAAAGCATAGCAGCTGTTGTTACAATTGAATACTGACTTTTTTTTTTTGAGGTACTGTGTGATATTATTCGTCTATAGCAGAAGTCACAAAGCATAAAATATATGTGCCATCATTTGAGCTAGTTAGTTAAAAATTGTAATGTTAAAGATAGGTTTTATGAGATCGGCTTCCAATCTAAATTCAGTTCCTGGCACCCAGATTTAATGGAAAATTGTGTGGGTTATAATCATTAGTTTTTGCTGCCATTAAAGTCCATGCTTGTGCACAGATACAAACTTCACTCCCTTGTAAATTTCATTTAGAGACGCTGTTTGTAAGAGAAGGTATATTTGGCTTGAGTTTCTTTCTTGTTTCCTGTGTGGATTAATTCTCATCTGGAAGAACCTTTGAAAACCATAGTAGAAAGGAACTGGCTGAGAAGCAAACTGTGCAACAGTGACATTTTTATGAGTGCTTTTTAAAATGTCCCCTTCATAAATTATGCTAACATTTCCAATGTATTACAAATTTTCTGGTGAGAAACAAAAAGATGATATTTGGATTTCTGTACAGTCTGGACCTGAGTCTGCATACAGACAAACAGGGATTATAACTCATCCAACAGTGAGACATCTATTCTATTTTCTAGACATGGGTGGGCTAATGGGTAATGTGGGGGAGCCTGTTTTGGCAGGTGATCCATGTAAGACGGATTTTAATTACTCCTAAATACAGTCATTATCGTTTGTAACTGACAGTTCAGTTTGGGTGCAGGCTGTGCTGCTGGCTGGAGGAGACCCCTTTCAGTCCTAGGCAAGACCTGCTACTCACTGAACAGTCATGAATGACTCATTTCTCAGAACTGCTTCCGTCAACAGAAATTGCTCCAAAACAATAGCGCCTTTTTCCCTGGACTTGGCTCTTCCTGTCATTCCGTTAGGTTGAGTTTTTCTTCTATGTGTGGAGAGTCCCTAGATTTCCTTTTCTCATGACCTGTCAGTGCCAGGCTCGAGATCAGTGTGCTGTAAGGGGCTCTACTTGCTGCGAGTGCATCCGTGGTCTCCAACTTGCAGTTCTACGCAGGTGCCACTCTGCAAAGTGTGGCTCACCCCTGCTCATGTACCTCCCCTCCCAAGGTAACAGCAAAGGCTGTGAGAAGCACTCTGTTAGTGTTCTCCTACCTGTGCCTGTATGGAGTTCATTTGGTCGTATGGATTATTGCATAAATTACTGTTTTCAAAATATGGAGTAATAAATAGAAAGCTTCGAGCCTTTCCTCACTGCTCTGTTAGGAACACTTCTTTCATGGTATGTTGCTGCTGGGCTCGTGGGTAAGTGGAGTAAATTGTTCATGGTTAGCAATTTTGTTTATTTTCTCGAGGACCTGGTTCTGCATCAGCTATTCCCAAGAAACTTAAGCGTTTTAGAAGCTGCAGAGGCAGGCACTTGAAGGAAGTGTGAAAATTAATACCCTTATAAAATATCAAATTGTTGGATTATTGGCAGCCTGAGGAGGGAGGGGGAGAAGATGTGAATCTGAAGCAACTCAAATAAAAGTGGTTGTGCATGTCTGCACATGTTCTCCAAGGTCAGGAACCTCTTCAGCAAAAGGAATTTCCAGGACAAGGATGTTGTGCAAGGACTGTGTCTCAGCTGGAAGAGCTGCATGCGTGCTCTGACAGTTGTTTATCTGGATGAAACACGTAGAGAACCTTCCAGAACCAAACCAAAGCACAGATGTGTGCAAGTCTTGATTTATTTTGATTCTGTGTGCTTGTTTATAAAGCTGATAGGTGTTGTGTTAACTTTACACTTTAATGAAAGATGTTCATTCTTTTCTTTAACCTTAGCTTTTGTCTATCAGTGATGTCAGGATACCTGGCTGACAGCAGACCTGCTTGCTTCTGAGCAAGTGTGGTCCATAAGCATTGGCCTTGACTCCCGCATGGGATGCCCAGAGCCTTGTATGAGATCTGAGAAAACCCAAGGTGCTGCTGTGTTAATTTGCCTGTCTGGCCCAGAATGAGGTTGCTGCTTGGGGGGATATGTCTTCCAGTGCTGACCAGTAGCCAGAATATTCCTTACCATACCTGAATGTATGGTTACTTTTGTTGTTAACAAGTTGGTGAAAATTCAAGGACCGTGTTTTCTAATTATTCATTTTGCATGGTTATGTGCAAGCAGTATCAAATCTGTCATAATGTAATACGCAAGCAAAAAGTAAAGGACATTTCTTCAACTTCCCTGTCTTCTTGCAAAAATGTTTTCATAACATAAGTGTATGTGTTCATAACAAACCTGCCAAGTTCCAAACTCTGCCTCAGAAGTATAAAAAATATGAACCATCTGTAAATACCTGTGGTAGCATTCAAAGAACGATGCATCTTTCCTAACCCTCAAAATACATGTTGCCAATAAAAGTATGTCTGGTATTAATGTTCATATTGCTTTTCAGCCCTGGCAAGGCATCAAGATATTGCCCCTCTGCCTCCAAGTGGGATGCAGCCCAGAGCAGTTTCTTGGCTAATAACACAGTTGTGCTTTGCACCTCTCTCTGGTTTCAGTTAACTTCTGTAGGAAGGGGCTTGTACTGGGCAGGATCAGACTTGTGGGCCAGGCTTTTTGTGTGGAAGTTTGTGTGGACTTTATCTGAACTGCTAGCATAAATGATAAGGAGAACTGAAAATCTGCAGATTTGATAACCCAAGCAATGTATTGGTTCTGCCAAATTTTCATGCTGGTGCTCAGCACAGCACAAGGCTTGAATGAATACCAAGTGTCTATGTAAAACAGTCTCCACAATTCCTTTTCTGTTTTGTTTTATTTTTGTTTTATGACAGATGGAAGCTGTTTATTACTTTGTGGTGGGTGATATTCCAGCAGA
This sequence comes from Oreortyx pictus, assembly GCA_036925125.1. NCBI lineage: Eukaryota > Metazoa > Chordata > Aves > Galliformes > Odontophoridae > Oreortyx > Oreortyx pictus. The sequence goes on from JAUPFR010000001.1 coordinate 60,147,051, forward strand.
CACAAAGCAGCTACTCCTAGAGAAGGTTTCTGATGGCCCCTGTCCAGTCAATGCTGTATCTTTTAATGCCAGGGAAGATGAAACTGTTGTTTTTCTGAAGGAGCTGAGCCACATGGTCTCCGGCAGGTATGACAAAAAAGAAGCAGTGAAAGATTTCAGCACTTGTGAAGTATTTCATTGCTAGGAATGCTATCAGAAGATACCTGAATATTATCCTTGTTTTTCTCATGAGGAAAATGAGACAAACTAGTTCAGTTAGTGGTGTGGATAAACAAAGGAAATAATTTAAAAGCTATAACTGAAATACGGGGTCTGTTCAAAGGGACCTTCTCTCTCCACATATGTGCTCACTGGCTTCAAGAAAAGCCATTCCTTAGTCATATCCTAAATCATCTGTCATCTGCTTCTCTTTGAAAGTCTGAAAATTGTTTAGGAAAAAGAGTGGCAACATAAGCAAGTTTTCATCAATTTGCTCTGTCCTTTGGTAGCATCCATATGTACCAGCAGAGGACGTATAGGCATTTTTTATTTTTTATTTTTTTTTTAATCAAGTGTCATGCGGACATATACTTGAAAGGTAATGCCTGTCCAGAATAGGCAGTGCCTGGATCAACAGGAAATGGAAGTAGTGGTATTCATTAGGCCTGGTTGTGTGAAATTGCAGTTCTGCACCCTACTTTGCAGTGTGGTTGGTGGAAACTGATGTATTCCATATGGTTGTTGGCTACTTTATCCTGGGAACCAGCTGTGTGATGAGAGTCAGTCTTCAGTATGAAGTGATAATACAACTCTAATCTTGATTCTGATATCAAAATAAGGAAAACAAATGAGAAAATGAAAAGAGCCAGAATACCTAACTGGCTGAACAGCAAGAGGACAATAGGAACTGATAGGTGTTTTTCTGCTTAGCAGAAGTCACTATGCAGTTACAGAGCTGTGAAATGCTTGCTGCAGCTTTCTGCTTCACTGTTGTTTGTGGAGAGTGGGAAGGTCTCCAACAGTAGGAATGTCCCAAATGACAGCAAAGCAATTGGTAAGATGGCAGCTGCTTAGCTCTTTTATGGCCATCTGTGTTTAGAAGTAGCTGTTAAGAAGTGGAGTGTCTGCCAAAAGCCAAGACTGTGGGAAAGTGTTATGTTTATTCTGATATATGTCTAAATGTACTGTGGTACCTCCATGATACCACATATATTGCTGGTCACTATCCTTGATTTTCTTTTGGCAGTGTTGTTTCCTTCTTTATAAGAGGAAAGTAAATGTTTCTTGCACGATAGGGAAAGAGGCAAGAAGAGCTGTGACAAGGAGCTGGGAGAAACTGTTTTGCCTAATATGATTTCCATTATCTTCACTATTTTTTTCTCTCTAATAATAGTACAGCTTTGGTGCAGAGGCTGCAAATATCTTGCTGGTGAATATTTGCCCAATAACTCTGTGAGGTTGTCAGTTTCCTGACATTTTGGGAATGGTTAAATCGTAGAATCATAGAATCATAGAATCATAGAATCATAGAATCATAGGGGTTGGAAGGGACCTCAAGAGATCATGGAGTCCAACCTCCCTGCCAAAGCAGGTTCCCTATACCAGGTTTGTAGGTTTTCCTTGATTCTGATGTAGTTCTGCTGTAGAAATGCATCTTTTTCCTGCTTTGGGAACTCGTCTGTTTTGAGAACGAGGGTAAATGAAGTCTGCTTGACTTCCTGCTTGTATTTGGATATTGAAATAAATGTTCCTGTTGGGCTTTGAACTGGAAGGATAATCTAGTTAAAAGGTGTTAGTATCCTCTCAGATATCCTGAATGATGTGCTTGCTCAGCTGTTAGGAGCATTAATTAAAAACACATTTCCAGATGATTGAAAAGGAAAGTGCCTCATAGTAAGCGATACCAAAATGAAAGTATGTTCTTCATGAAGAAACATTAGAAAGTACATATATGTATATACAAGTTTGATAACATTCATAATACTGTTGTAATTGAACATTTGATAATCTTGAATAGATAAGGAAATAATTCCAAAGTTGTGTGTTGCTATGATCTTGCATATGTGACATTCACATTTGAACTAGGAAAGTATTTACACAGTTTGCAGACTGGTGAACACCCATTTTTTATTACAGATTCCATGCTTTTGTTGAGAAGAATTACTATAGAGATGCTACTGGACCTGCACTAAAACATGAAGAAGATGGAAAAGGTCTAATTGCCCAGAGTTCCAGAAAAGTGAAAGGGAGAATGCCACTAGGTAGATAATTTTAAAACCAAATTGTATTTTTAAGTGAGATTTCAAGGTAGCAATGTAATGTAGGAATATGCTTAATGTTAAATCAAAATAAACCTTCTGTAGGCATGGGTGGGGTGGGAACAAAGTTTGCAAAATGGAAATTCTGCCAGAGGGAAGGAGAGGGAAGGAAAAAGAGAGAAGTGAGGAGAATAGAGGATGTGCATGAGAGAGTGAAAGAGAAGTAAAAAAAAAGGATTGGAAGCAAGAATGTTTATTTCAGGGGGTAAAGATAAACACAGCAGTACTAATGTCCTGGTTGTAATGTAGGAAGTAATGGCAGAGAGGGAGATGAAAGAGGTAAGAATGGCTTCTGATACAACAGTCACATCAATAAAGACCTAGTTCATGGCTAATACCAAGGAATTAAACCCACATATGGTTGACTTCCTTCTCTCAAGCTTTGAATTTATCACGATGACAGGCAGAGAGCACAGTAAAGAGAACTAGAGAGAGGGCACAAAGAGAGAGGAAAAAGATGGAAAACAAACAAACAAAAAAACCAAAAAAACTTAAGAGGAAGAAACAGAAAAAAGCAGAGGAGAAGCAGAATCTCCACTTTACTGTGAGTGGAGTTGTACAGAAAGCTCTAAGCATGGCTCTTCTTAGTCACGATGCTACTTCCGCCAGGAAAACCCAACCTTACCGTTCAGTGGGACTGGACCAGCTTGTGGTGTGAAGCAAGTCTGTGTATGTCACATCTGATATCTATATCAGCAGGCTTTTTCAATTGAGAAATGTTTTTTTAAATATCAGTAGGCATAAGACCTCTTTTCTCTCCTGGCTCACATCCCCATTATACCGAGGGGTGTTATGTTGCATTACTGTTTGCCTCTTTTTACTGCAAGGGAACCTATGGCATAAGGTGAATTTAGTGACCCACCGTTTTTAAGTCTTGGGCTAACTGTCCCACATTTACTGGGCTGTGGTCTGCTTCCTTGTTTACTAACCTGTCCTTGAGCATTACTGTGGACGTACTGTATAAAAGAACCATAATGGGGGAGATGGGGGTCAGAAATAAGAGAGCAACAGAGTTTAGGAGCCAAAAGCAGTGTATTTCAGAGCCCTTCCTCTCACTTCATACTAATTCAGTGCTGTAATAATCTCCTTCAGTCTGCTCCAAGCTGGCTTCCTCTTCCCCCAGGCTCCAGCCTGTTTCAATAGATGGGCCTAGAGCTCCTGTATGACTGGAATTACTTCCTCATCACTGTTCCTGAAGTTGAAAGCTGAATGGCTTTAATCGCTCAAAAGGGCAGTAATCTCCTTGAAGTGCATTGTCTGTTTTGTTTTATTGCTATTGTGGAGTGAGAATTTACACATTAAAAAGGAACACAATTAGCTTTCTGCATTTACTGGGTATTATAACCACACTTGTGACATCACTGGCAGCCAATCAGAGCCTTTCGGTCATATTGCAGAATCTAAAATCTTTTCAGAAAAGAAAATGTGTAGGAGACATTATTCTGGCCCGTGCCTGATGTCTTGCATTTCAGGGACTCCTTCAAGGGTGCAGAAGGCAATAATAATAAAATTGTTGATTACTCACTAATGTGTTCTGAAACTGGTTCTTGGGTGTGTGGCGTAAACTATACAAGGAAATAAACAGAAAATGAACCAGAGATCTAATCTTCCAAATGTGGTGTTTCTTGGAAAATGTGTGAAGGCACAGGAATATTCTGATTCTGTCTCTTTTTGCACCACAAACGCAACAGCTGGAAGCTGAAACTCATCGTTATGTTTTATGGACCGGAAAGAAAAATTAAAAACAAACAAACAAACACATTTTAAGGAAATCTGATAGTTTTGTGGGTATCCACTGAATAACACTGTTCTGCAAATACAGGCTATCTTCATGCTCACTTTTTCATCTACTTAAACAAAACAAGTCGGAAGTGAGCTATTTAAAATTTCAGATAAGAGCTGAATTCTCCCCTGTTTTGCATCTTGAGTCATTTAGAAAGGAAGCGTGAGAAACTGCCAAGTGCAATTTTTTTTTTTTTAAACTCGTTGAATGAGTGCTTGAGATCAAATCAGGTGTAAGCCAGTAAATCATTAAGGTGCTTATAGTGGCAGACTCAGTCCTATTTAATGCAGAAGAAATACTCTTACATAAAGCCTAATGTGGACCAACGTGGTGATATCTCCTTATCCAGCACTGATTTTCCTGTTATAATTTCTGCCTTCATTCTTTGTGTATCTTCTTTGTCTGCAAAAAGCTGCAAAATTGATCAGCGTTGTTGTGTAGTTAGAACTGTGAGAGGGAGGGAGGCGAAATTTAAGTTGGAGCTTGGAGTCCTAGAGTACAAGAGAGATGGTGGAAGGTGTGGTGACAATGGTTCTCCTTGAGAAGGGCCACAGCTGTGTTAACGGGCTTGGACTGGGAGGAGATAGGTGCTAAAGAGGGCTTGAAAAGCAGTGGCCTTTTGAGCTAGAGCCTGAAATGTATAATGGCTCCCCAAGTGCAAACAATAGTACGTCTCTGGGCAGTATTTCTCTGAGTGGTGCAGTAGATGAACTGTATGAATAAAGAAAATGACGGTGGACTGAAGTCAGGATTTGAGTTACGTGATGTATCAAAAGAGAGATGTATTTTGGCATGGCCAGACTTCTTGTAATACTTTACTATTCCAGTCTGTGTAGACTAATTTGCTTGATCAGTTTTGAGTTTTCAAAAAGATGGGTTGATGACTGCATAGTAGCTGCTTTGCCTTCAAGCAGAAGCAAAGATCGTTGCCTTTGTATTTTCCTCACTTGTGCTTTCTTCAGTCTTAGCAACCTAACCTTGGCCTGGCAGCTCTCTTTGCTAATGTGTAAAGAGTGATGCAGATAGCTGCTCTGCAATACCACACGGGTTACAAAGTTCATTTGCTTTGTCCATTTGCCCAGGGGAAGAGGGGCGAGATGGGGACAGGGTGCCTGCTGCCTGACTCTGTGGGTGCTCAGGCAGCTGCCCTCCTGTGCTCCTCTGGACCTGCAGGCTTCCCCCCAAAATAGTGCATTTTGACAGTCGGTTCTTGGGAGAACTCTGCTGTCTTCTGCTGCCACGCAGAGGCTGAGAATGGGACCGGCAGTGAAAAAAGTTGCTCTTGCCTTGCAGGCATACAAAGTTTACAACATATCTTATTCCATTATGTCTGGATTTTGCTTCCACAGCCTCACTCAGATCATCAGAGAAATAAGAAATACTTCTGTTTTTCATGATTTGCATCTGTGCTGGTATTCCCTTGACATTTCAAAGACCCTGTCAGTTTTGCAGGCTTGTTTTCGCGTGTGCTTTTTTTCTAAGCAGGTTTTGTACTTTGGATATGTAATGAAGTGGGTTATAGTGACTCACCAAACTGGAAAGGTTTGTCTGCTGGGAGGTAGGTGTGGAAAAGCTTCTTGTTTTAATATCACCTGATGGTACCAAATAACTAGAAAATGGAAATGAGGACCGTTCTCGTTTCTGTGTACATGTGCAAGTGCCCATGCCTTTTCACTTGGATGCACCGCTTTGCTTCAGCTCACAATAGTCAGCACAACGCTCCTGCTCTTTACCTCAGGCTTTCCTGTCCCCATCTTCTTGTTTCCATGGCCTCCATTCTCTGGGGCTTGGCCTCCTTCAGCACAGCAGGCCATGCTTCACCTCAGCAGCAGTGGTGGGAGCCAGCCCAGCCAGCTGGGTCTCCGTGCAGGCTGGGGAAGGCAGAGGAAGCTTAAGGCTGCTTCCCTCATGCGTGGCCCCTGGCCACCCTGCTGCCATCTCTGCTTCATGGCTTTTGAATCGGAACCTGGTGGCTGTTAAACCGCCAGCCAGCACAGCCGGGTGGTGGGCCCTTCCCCTCAAGGGTCGACGCGATGATTTAAGACGTCTTTCATGCAATGAGGGCATCTAAAGGTGTGCCAAGAGGCATGGAACGTCTGGGGACTGCCCCTCCACAGTGGTGGCTTCTGGCTGCTTTTCTGTTGGTGGCCTCCAAAAATAGCACAGCAATGAGGCGTGAGTGCAGGGAACGTAAGCTGAAGAGAGGTTTGTGCTTAAAGAGCCAGGCTGTGGGTTGAAAAGCAAAGCTGGAGGATATGACCTGTGGTGTGTGCGTTTCTGTGTTGCATTTGGGGCTGTTAGAAAAGGCACAGCTTTTTCTTCCCACTTCTCCACGGAGTCAGAGGAAAAGGTGCAGGTAGACATGGAAGCAAAGATGGAGGTGGAGGTGAGCCTCCCTTGTAGAGGAAGTAGCTTTGCTTGCCACTGCTTGCAGCCTGCTCTTCCAGCTGAGCCCAGGAAAAGTTGTTGCCAGATAAAGGGTTTTCTAGGCAACTTGCTGTTCACAGTGTGCTGTTTTTGTTCTGTATTTGTTCCTGTATTTGTTCTGTACAATAATCTCCATTAAATATATTTGCTTTGAAGGTCCATGGAGTTTTACTTTTCTGGCCATGGCATTAATTTGGAATGCGATACTTTCTTGTGTAATACAGATTTAATACATGGATCTTACCAGGGACAGTTCCAATAGGCCTGTAAATTTGAGAAGTCCGTAGCATGAACTTCAGAGGAAATGAAGTAACACAATAAAATCACCACAATTATCTTAAAGGTAGTTGAAAATTGCTTCCTTATTTCAGTATTTTCAATCAGAACATTAAAAACCTTCATAAAATTAAATATTTTGGTTGAACTTGTAAATCAATAATAACTGACTTTGATATGTTTTTTCTGCCTTTTATGTTGTCGAATGATCTACTTTACTTTTGTGATGTAGGAAACGCTGATCTTTGTTGTAACAGAAACAGGGTTTTTTGGAAGTACAGGAAGGTCCCAGGAGATGGCAGTGTACAACAACACATTTCAAAATATTTCTTGGAAATTAAAAGCATTTCACAATTGAAATTGAGTTTTCAATTTGTAGAAAGTTCCTATTGTTATTTCAGGGAAGTTTATCAAAGAACAAAATGATCAGGTTTGTTTTTTCACTGGTAGCCTGGTTTAGCACGCAAGTTTGCATGTCTTATCTTTCACAGAGGGAACCACCACTAAGTATTAACTGAACAACTAGATGCTAAGATAAAGTTTGCCTTGTTAAGCATCTTCATGTGCAGTAGTAGGCTATGCTCTGCAATAGCTTGTAGTCTGCATTTGTGGTTAGGATAGCTCAGGATTCAGTTCCTTATATGTATATATTTTACTGTAATAAACCACACAGTATTTTTCTATGTAGTCCTAGATTTCGGTTTAAACTCAGGCTCAACACATTTTGAGTAGTAAGTATGCTACTTGGGTGTACATGGTGACTCACTTTTAATAATTGTACTCTACCAAATAAATCAAATAATCAAAGGAAAGCAAACCTACTGAGATTAAGAAAATCGTGTCAACTCCAGCTTTGTTTGTTTGTTTTTAGCATTTAATTATGGCTATCTGTTGAGATTTGTTAAGATGAAAATCAACATATCTTACCAAAATTATGTTACATACTCTTATGGGAAAAAGAGATTAAATTTTAAAGGTATTTATATACTGTAAGAGACTGAAGGTGTTGAAAATGGCTTCTCTTTAAAGTTTCAGAATTAGATCGAATACTTGGAACTTGGTTTTTCAGTGAAGTCCAGAGACCAACTCGTGAATTTCTTTGTGGAATTTTCTTCTTGTTATTTGAGAGTGTTATAAAGGATTTCCTCCCACTGTGGGAATAGTCTGGAGACAGCTCTGTAGGTTCTTTCTAGCAGGCTAAACACCCCTCATGTTCTGGTACTAGCTTTGAGCCCAGTTTTGAACTCCATCTAGGAACAGCACTTGTCACTTCAGTGGGACCCTGCAAACAAGGTGATAAAGTAATACCTGGATGATTTCATGATAATACAGGAGTTATAAAAAGCAGAAATAGATACAAAATGTCAAGTTCTATCTGTTATTCCTTTTGCAGTAGCTGGTGTTCGTGAAGATGTCTTTTTGATCTGGAAAGAGTTGGAGGAAGCTAGGAGTACGCTGACACAAGTTCAGAAAATTTTATCTGAATCTCATCAGCCTGATTCTGCAGATGGTATGTTTCTTTTATGTTTCTTTTAACAATTACCACTGTATTCATGATCAATTTTTTTAATTTATGAATAGTTTTGATTACATGTTGATTACAATTTTCTCTGAAATAATTATGTATAGGTTGTGCTTATACTTGGCAACCGAACATAGAGTTGCTTAAAATCTTGCATTTTAAACCCCTGTTTATTACTGCTTAAAAATTGCTAAATTTGAACAGCTAAGGCTAAAACGTAATTTTAAATTCATCAGTGAATTATTTACATTCTACATTTAGAAATTATCTAGATTTCAAGATATTGAAGCTCCTTTGTTTTGTGTGTGCTTTTTCCCTCTTCCTGGGCTGTTAAGTCTTTGATAGTGTTCTTAAGTGTGCTGGGAAAGTACCTCATCATCATCTTCTGTGGGTAGCCTACAGCTTGATTGCTACTTTATTTTGCTGAAGGGAAAGAAGTGTGAATTTGACTTCTCTTGGTCAAAGGTTGAGGACTGAAGCCAATTCTGAATGAGTGCTCTGACAACTCTTGCACTAAGCAACACGAAAGAAAATCCACATCTGTTTCTTAAACTAATAGTTTAAACAATTATGTTTGGCTTGGGGTATCTTCTATTTGGATTGAACCTTACTGGGGACAGAAGTGTAGCTTGTTTCCAAATCCCTGGAAGGGAGAAGCTACTCAGCCCTGATTGATGGGGGTGCTTTGAGCATGCTCTGGAGCAGAACGGTAATGCTGTGATAGGACTAGAGGGAATGGCCTCAAGTTGTGCCAAGAGAGGTTCAGGTTGGGTATTAAGAAATATTTCTTCTCTGAAGAAGTTGTCAGGCACTAGAACAGGCTGCCCAAGGAGGTGGTTGAGTTACCATCCCTGGAAGCATTCAAGAAACATTTACATGATGTTTTAGTGGAGAAGTATTGTTAGTAGGTGGATGGTTGAACTAGGTTGTCTTGGAGGTCTTCTCCAACTTTGGTGATTTTACGATTCAGTGACTCACTGGAAAGTTTTTAATACTGAAGGATTGGGAATCCATGAAGTCAAAAAGCTTTAGTGCTGAACTGTAACTGAGCGGCTGTTTTGTCAGGGCCTGAGTTGTGGCTATCAGCAATTGTCATCTTCTTCATTAGCCTCTGGCTTTAGAATATTTACATGATGTCTGGTGGTATCTTGTATAAGTAAGCTGATATAAGGTTCAGGCTGAATTATCACAGCTCATCAGTGATTTTGTGTAGCTGCAGTATTGTTTAAGCTGTGTAATTGTTTTACTTTGACTGGGTGAAGGATGGGGTCAGGTACCCTTTTCTGTACTACCCACTGAGGAGAAACTTGTACAACTGGATTATCAGTCTCCTGACTTCTAGATTTGTCGAGGTGATGATGGTGAGCATTTGAAGCTGGGAGCTTTCTCTGCCTGAAATGGGTTTGAACATCTGACCACAACATAACTCTGCAGGGCTTACCCTGAGTAAATTCTTCTGTGAAGGCACTTCCTTGTACTGATGACAGAATCTTCTGGATTAGCAGGGCTTTCTTTATGAAGTTAAACAGTTCTACTATAATGCATCTGAACAAAGGGACCACAATAAAGCTGCAAAGGCAGCCCTAATTTCAGTGTTTACTTGTGTGTGTTTGGCTATACAGCTGCTCTTGCAGTGTATGCCTTTGTACATAATCACTTCATAAACTGAATTAAAAGAAATGAAATCACAATGTGATTTGTTTTGGCAGTTCTTCAGCATTCTTCAACGTGACTGTTGCCCATTGGTACAAATAACTGCAGTTTTTCTGCTTGTCAGCGTTTCTTCCTGTTTTTGTCATCTCGATCCGTTTTCTAGATGCCTAGCTGCAAAGCAGTTTATTAAGATTGTGGTGTTCTGCTGGGAGAGGAAAAAGAGAAAAAGAGACAAATTTTTTGCTGCGTATCCTGATAATTCTCTAGTTGCTTGAACTGAGATAGGACTTTTTACATAAAGCATGTAAAACAGGGAAAATGACTGTGTTCTTTTTAAAACGGTGTGAGTGCATTTGTGACACTTGCAGGGCTTGCTGTGTTAAGGACCACAAGCAATCTGAAAGCAAATGTTTCCACATGAACAGGCTCTGCCCTTGCACCTGGACTGATGCTGTCTGATCTCTGTAGTTTTTTTGTTTAAAGTAGTAGATGTCTATATAGGTTTGTCTACAAACTCAGGATCTAAATAAAGTAAATGTTTATAACACCTAGATCATTGAAATTAAAGTGTGAAAAAATAAATTCACCCTACTATAATACCCACTCATGGATGATTTGGTTTAGATTTATTTTATCAAACCAGTGATGCAGAGCCCTTTATCCTCTTTCCCCTCGGATAAGTTAAAAGGGAGAGCTGGCCTCCTCAGACTTGGAGAAGACTGAGGTACTCAGTGAGTTCTCTGTCTTCATGACCAATCAGGCTTCCCACACCTCTTATGTCTGTGAACTTCTAAGCTGGGGTTGAGGGAACAAAATCCCTCCCAGTCTACAAGAGGAGCAATTCCAAGATCACCACACGAGTCTGGATGTGTACAAGGCCATGGGGCCAGATGACATGCATCCCAGGGTCCTGAAGGAGCTAACAAATGTGGTTGCCAAGCTGCTCCCCATCATATTTGAAAAATTGTGGTTGTGAGGTAGAGTCCTCAGTGGCTGGAAAAAGGAAAATATCACTCCTATGCTCAAGAAAGGGAGAAGATTTTATATGGAATCTTTTATGGCATTTTTGTAATTCAGTAATCAAGTTAACCATCATATGATTGTTCCTTCTATGCGTTGATTCCATAGGTATTTATATTCTATGTTTTCTGTCTTCTGATGGTTTTGTGCCAGTTATAAAGGGATTTTTTTTGTGAAGAATTGCTTGATAAGGAAGACAAAAAGCAAATACTGTCAGCACAACAAAGTAGTGAAGATGAGTCAGAAATATTCACTTACTCCAGTGCAGTGAGTGCAAGTGGAACAAGCTCAGAGCAATGTGTAACCTCCAGGGAATTTAGCTGCCAAACTTCAGCAGATCTCTGCCGATCCTATCAGTTTTAAACTTGACAAATTTAGATGATAGGAATGGCAGAGGGGCACAGTTCTGCTATAGGTGACTGTCAAGGTTAAAATATCTGCTCTGAATCTTGAAGATGTGGAAGCTTCTTAACAGACCACATATGGAAAATTGTGACAAAATCTGTTTTTCTTCATCTTCTGATAAACATTCAGATTCTTCTAGTTAACCATTCTCTCTCTGTTTTTCTTCTCTGTTAATCTAAGAACTATCCTTGGGCAAATCTGCGACACACAAAATTCTAGTGCACAGTCAGTTTTTTGGGGTAAAGAATGGAAACTGATAATTGCAGCTGGTAATATACTGGGCATTCTTAGTGACATTTATATTTTCTTATGCAGTTCATAATTCTGTATTTTAAGTTTGAGGAATATATGGGCTTTTGTTATTATTTAAGTCTGAATTTTACTCAAAATTGATTTGGATTGTTTTCATTCAAATCAGTTCTGTTGTCAAAATCAGAAATGGTTACCTAAACTGCTAAATCCATATTTAGATGATTAAATCAGTGGCATAATCATTTTTGTTGATTTCAGAACTATGTGTTGATGATCATGTGCAAAATTGAAACTGTTCAGATGCCTAGGGAAGAGTTTAGGAGACAGATTTTAGCCATAAATTTGACAGTTTTGACTCCAGTATCACAGACTGGATAGCATATCCCAAATGAACCCTATTACACGAGAGTTTTTTTCTTTTCTTTTTCTTTGTTAGAAACCAAAGCCGATCACCCATTGGAAGAGCATAAATTTGACAGATTTTTGACTTCTGAGAAGTGGTTGCAGAAGTACGGCTTGAAAGCTCAGAAGCTCACACTGTATGATGCACTTGCTGATTGTACTTTTCGCCATGCAGATGGAATTGTTGACATCAAAACTAAACCAGAGGATGAATCTTCACAAACTGATGCTGTGAGTAGCATTAGTTTTCCGTGACAGCCTGTGAATTCTTAGTTTTTTGTTTTAAAACTTGAAATGTATATTGACAACTGAATTTATGATAAAGTGTATTATCTCTTGTTACGTGTTTTTTTGCTAAAATCAGTTTATTAGTGGAATGAAGCAAAGGTGGTCATAAATTCTTTCAAAGGGCTACTTGAAAATGATTATTCCTGGTCCACATATGATCTGCAAGGAAGAATGAGGGCTGGCTTAAGCAATGCCTTGGGTAAAGTTTGTTCATCATCTTGATATTTCCTTAGAAGAAACATTGGTATCATCTGTTCTGAACTTGCAGGTCTTTAAATAAATTTGAATTCTTTTTTCTTCTACTTGTTTTTCTTGAGCTTTACCGTCACACTGTTTGGTAAGCTCCTGATCTTGCAAGGTATGACAGTAAAACTATTTTCTAATGACCTGTGCTAGGAGCAAATTCTGTGACCACCCAATTCTGCGTCCATTTCTGCACCTGTTCACATGTAGTCAGACTGTACCTTTGAAGTTTGTTTACTAAATATTGTAGGACACTGGAGAATAAAATATGTCTTGGAACATAAAACCTGTTTTTCTTGGCTTTAGGAGACAAAGAGAAAGGTAATTCATGCTAAATACTGTGACAAGTTTGTACATACCTTCTGGAAAGATGGATCTGTAGTTCATGTGTATGTTACTACAGAAAAGTATAAGCAGTATGAAAAGAAAATGAGAACTGCCCTCAGACAAGTGGAAGGAAGGTTAGTGTTCTGTCACATTTTGTATTATTTTACATGGTTGTTAACAAAGTTTGGCATTTACTAATAGGCTGATGTAGTTGGTAAAGTGCCAGTAGCAGTATTAAGCCACAAATTCACTTGTGTGCAAGATTTTTAAGAAGCCATGTAAGAAAACTGATAAGCATTATCTTTTATTCTCTTTCTGGAACACAAAGACAAAAGTCAGTCGGTGCATTGTACAAATACTACTAAAAGTGGCAAAAAGGATTGGAACTTAAGGTACGTTGGAACAAGGCCGGAAACTTCCAGAATCACTCATCATGTGTACCTAGGAATCCTTCGTGATACCTCTGGCACTAAGTAGCCCAGATTGCCCTGTGCCCATACTAATAATGCCTTTTTTTGCAGTTTTCTTTTGAGGAGCACAGGTTTGAACAGCCTAGGACAGAGGCAGGACATGAGCTTGCTATTAATTAACACCTCTACTCTGAAGTTCAGTGTTCAAGCTAGCTTCATAGTTGACTGTACGAGATGTACTCTGAGGTTCTGTAGGAAGGCTACAAAAGGAAGAGAAATAAAGGGCAATTAGAAAGTCTGATTGATCTGTACTGAAGATGCCCCAGGACAAACTGAATTGAATTGTGAGGCATTTCTGTGCTATCTGGAAAGGAAGTTTGTCTAATTTCAACGTGGGGTTCTCCATTATAAGTTACATAATTCCTAGATTTTTATATCTACCCAAAAAAGAGATCAAAACGTTTAAAATAGATACTGTAGAACCAAAAGTATCACTGAATATTGCAACTGTGTTTTGTATATTAGGACAATGAGATGTCTCATGTCTCACTGAAAAAAACAGGATGTGAACTTTTATTTTACTGACACTTCTCTGCTAAAAAATAATAGTGTGAATATATTTAGCAAGATCAAACAGAGTTTTACAGTCCATTTTAATTCTTCTTCATCTCGCCACATTTGGGATGTTTACATACTGTGAAAAGAAAATCTGAGGTAAAGCGCTTTGGTGTGCTTACATTTTTGAAATCCAAGACAAGATTATGGGTCTGTTGTTTAGGATAGTTCATTGCGTTGTTAAAAAGTCTTGGCAGACTTCATCAAACACTTTGGGGAAACGACTAATGGGATAATACCTTTCAGTAGCGAATCTAATAGGTTCCTTTGAGTTTCTGTGATACCATTTTTTTAAACCTCTGTGGGAGATGAGTAGTATTTTTCCCAGGGCCATTATATTCCATCTGCTAAAATGCCTGTGTTTCAGAGTAGTCAAGTAGCTTATGACTCTCAAGGGAAATTAGATTTGGAATTGTTGCAGCCATTACTGAGGAAATGCTCTTGTACACAATCGTATGCGTGCACGCATTTAACGGGGAGGCGTGCTTCAATCCTGTTTAAAATGTAAAATGAAGTCTGTGTTTAAGGCCCCAGGTCAACAAGGCATTGAAGCATCTGTGTTACATTAAGACTCTTTAAAGTGGTCAAGTTCTTTGCAGAATAGGTTCTCAAGTGGTTTTTTGAAAAGGGAGGCCTGATAGCGTACGTTTAAATGGTTTCTTGAGTTCAGGCTAGAGAACAGTTACAGGGGCAATAGTAATAAATACTTTCTCATGGGATTTGCTAGCTCAAACTACTGGATAATTGTAATTAAAAAGGTTTTTTTTTTTTTTTTTTTTTTTGTCAGTTGTGCTGTTGTGTGTCCTGTTTGTCTCCAAATTCCTACTGAAATTAGAAAACAAATATGTCTTGCATTATTACTTGGTGGCAGGTTATTGGCTTTTCAGGGTCCATATATTGGTCATGGAAAGGACTGTTAGGGAACTGAAATAGAAAGCACAGCAATGTTACTACACACTTCTCCCGATATATTACATACCATGTGTTGTTTTGTTTTGTTTTTCTTCCTTGCTCAGGATTAAGTGGCTTCAACAAGGAAGCAGAGGTCTCTTTGGGAATGTGTTTGAAGATGATGTCTATATTCTTATTGATACATCCCAGTCTATGAAGGACAAGCTGCCACTAGTGAAGGAGAAAATATTTCAGCTCATACAGGTTTGATGAAGTGATGATTCTGAAGACTGAAGAGCCCATTAGAGTAGGCTGACCTATTCTGGATGGTTGTTACCCCATTTTTCGTTGTCGTTTTGGAATTGGTATTCGAAAATATTTTTAATTTCTATTTTTTTAATTACGTCCTTGTCTGTTTGTTTGAAAGAACAGCAAAAATATGTAGGGAAATTCCTTCTGGAATTTTCATTTTCATCTTCAAGCAGTATCTTCCAATTCCACTGTCATAGCACAGAGCATTTTGAGCTGTCTTGCATCTTACACAGTCACTCAGAACTTTGCCAAGTGCAGCAATACTTTAGAAGCAGTTAACACTGAAAAGTGTGACAGGGATGTTTTAGAAATCTACCAAGTCTACATTAATAGTTGAGATAAACTGCTTAGACATGATTGACTCTTCTAGATCTGAAAAAAAATAACTGACAAATAAAAATTCTGTCAGTCTGACACTGATAACAATAGTTAGTAGAGCTCGAAAAGTTGAAATTGTAACACAGAAGTATTTGTGTAAGTAATAGGATGTAGTACGATGCAGTCCTCTAGGCAGATCAACCTAGAAAATGATGAGATACTATGCCAGAAGGTTTCAGAGGCAACTGTACAGAAATGACAATAAAAAGGAGTCAAAGATTCCAGGCTCAGCTTAGCTTGCACAACTTTCACTCCTTATAACTTCTGCCCAAAAGCAGCTTCAGCGAATTCTTACTTCTCTCTTGCTGTCCTCATTCCCCTTGCCAGCCTCTGCATTTGATTCTTGTTCTCCTCCTCAAAATGATGTCGTTATGATTCTGATCTCATTTTCCTTTGTTAAGCTGTCATAATCTTTTCCTTATACCAGTGTTCATACCTAGCTTCCTTGCTCTCTCTTTCCCTCTTAGGCATTTGCTGTTCAAATAGTTGAGAGATATGAGTAAATGGAGCCTCAAACATAGAAGTTCAGGTTATCTTCATAATTGCAGGCAGAAATCATCCGTTGTCTGTCTGTCTCTTTGTATCTATCTGCCGCAACTGAACATTGCCATAATTTACTGTAATAATATAATCATCTGTATATGAGTTAAAAGAAGTCTCACTGGTCAGTATTTCAGGATACAAATATTATTTCTTTTAATACTGAATAAAATGGAGATTTTGTCTCTTGCAAGAACAATTGAGACACAAAAAGAGATTTAATTTTGTGAAATTTAGTTCCCAAGCAGTGGCATGGCGAGAGAAACTTGCTGAAGTTAATGAGGAGAATTTGCAAGATGCTTGGCTTTGGATAAAAGGGCTTGAGGTAACACGGAAGCTAATTATCATGCAGCATGTTTGTACAAAGTTACATTTGTGTCTTCTGTATGGCTGGGGTAATTTTGGATTCACCAGAGATTTTAAATGAATAAGCTGAAGATATAGAGATGATAAATAGACTTTAGTAGATCTTAGTAAAAGCCATTATCTGGCAGGTATTATCTTTCGACTGTGGGCTTGTTTTTAAGATGATGTTAATTCTACCTATAGTTTTCTACATTTAACAGCCACAGTGCTAGCCAGTTTAATCTCTTCATGGATGATGACAGTGCTCAGATCCTGTCTCTAAACTTGTCACTCCTGCTGCAGGCATGCTGCTTCAGTGAGGGCTGGAGCTGACAGACTCACAGCTCAGAGCTGATACAGGAAACTATACAGCTGCCAGCTGTGCTCGTGAGCTGCAGGAGCACATGAGAGCGTGCCTCATCCCTTTTGGTGCAAAGGCAGACAGCTGACTTTGAGCTGCAGAGGAACATGAGAGCAAGGAAATTCAGACTGAACATCTCTCTGTCTGTCCAATACTTTCTGACAGTGGCCAAAAGCCGAGGAATTTTCCCTGAAACAGAGTAGAAATGCTTGTAGTCAGCCACAGTTGGGCACCAGGCTGGCTGCAGCTGTCAGCAGCACTAGGACCACTTAATGTGTCAAATGTTGACAGCAGTGTTTCCAGCAGAGGACTGAGAATCAGTCATGTAGAAGTACAAATATACCCAGTGTTAAGTTTTCTAACGCACAGCACTTATGTTTACATAACATATGGCTCCTCCTCAGACTTAATTGTGGAGGGCCTGAGGATGAGGGAAACTGAACAATGATAATGAGCAACGTGATAACTCAGGGACTGCAAAGCAAAGTAAAAATAAGGTTGTATTCTCAGAAAGTATGAATAGACAAATGCACGGAGAAGAGAAAGTATTAATTATACTGCTTACCTTCAGACTTGAGTTGACTGTTGGAGCTGAATATCACAGCACTGCATCATGCAGGTTTCATAATACTTTGAACTAGTGTAATAGGACATCATCTTTCATATGCATTTGGGAATGGCCTTTTTCACTGCTGCTCACCACATTCGTGAGTTGTTGATCATAGATTTCATTTTAATTGTTCAGATCTAGGTATATGAAAAGCACAGGGACAAGATAGAAGAACAGGCTATGTTTTTTGGGGGGAATGACATCTGCTGCTGACCTTTTAGTCTGTTTAAAGCAGTGCAGTCTTCAAAGAGATCGGAAGGCTGTCCTAATGAATGAAGGTGAAATGAACAGAATATCACCATGGAATATTAGCCAGAGCAGATCCTTTGATCTGGTTTTATTCAGTTTGGTCCCAGGATGTTGAATAAAGAAGCTGAGCTATAAACAGGAACTAGCTGTTAAACTTAAAAACGTAAAAATCTCTTTGGAGGTAATAATATTTAACATTTGTGGGTGATTATGAACACAATTGAAGCACATCAACTTTGTTGAAACACTGACGTAGACAGTGTGCATTTGTAACAGTAGTTATTAAGAAACCTAAGAGCTTTTATCATAAGATGTATAGTTTTTCTCTCATATCATCAACATCCACCATTCTTTCCCATGACATAGCAGAAGTAGTTATGTTGTAGACCAGTTCAAAGCCATCAACCATTATTAAAAAGAGCCAGGATGGACAATTTGTACTTAACTACAGGTGATGTGTGTCTTGAATTTATAATGCTTACTGTAATACCAGGCATATTTAACATAAAGAAAATTGCTCAGTTAAAATTTTAATTGTTAAAATTTTTATATGCATTAGTAAACAGGATTATAAAGCATCTGAGCTGATATGTCACCTGGCACATATATTCTCACATAGACATAGAGTTAACTCCCAGAATGTACCTCCTGTTTCATTTCATCTGCTTTACCTTCTCTGCCCATCCTAGCAAAACTGTTTCCTGAAGGAATGAACTGGAAGTAATTTTAACACAGTTAATAGAACTGAAGAAATAATATCACCTCTGAACATAATTTTACGTGCATGAATCAATATTAGTGATTTCAATTTATCTTCTGTAATGCATTAAATATGTGGATCCTGGGTTTCTTTTCACACCACTACAGTCCTCACTGCTGTTGAGGTTCAATGTTATGCTAGCATAAAACTTCCTTATAGGGATTTTGCTTTAAAAGAATAAGACTGCAGCTCAATGAAACAATTTTCTACACTGACAAAACCTTACTTTTCCCTTAATTTTGGGAAGCTTGTACACTCTGTTTGAAAAGTAGAAATCTGAATTGTGGTTTTTTTGGTTCCTTTAAGCATTGCTGCATAAGAGAATGACAGAAAATATTCAAACATAAACATTTTAGGTATCACATTGTTGCTTTAGTCTGTATTTTTAGTTTTTGCATTTCCTTCTACGTATTGCTGTTGCTCAGCATTTTATGTTTATGCATCAGTTCTGAATACCAGTTTGGTACTAATGTATGCTATGTTGACACTTTCATAAGTAAGTATTTTCACCAGTTTATTGCTCGTTTCAGTTCCAGAGTACCCCTTGAATTGGTATGCTGACATCATGAACTTAAGAACAGAGACAAACAACTAGTAGCATTTATAACTACTTCTTTGTCTATTTCTTTTTGCTCCTTAGGCCAGAAGTACCACAAATACACTCAGAGCTCTCCAGATTGCTCTTGCTGATACTGACACTCAAGCTATTTATCTCTTGACTGATGGGAGACCTGACCAGGTATTTTTGAAATGAGAAAATAGAAAATGCAAGTGGTGTGGTACAACAGTGATAGTGACAGAAGGCTGAAGCAAACTGTATGAGATGAATGTTGCACCTGCAGAGCAGAGTCTCCTGAAAGTTGTCATAATATTTCAAAATTGTATCTGAGAGATGTGTGGTTTGAGAAGGGCTTTGGTTAGAGCTCTCATCCCAAGGTCCAGTCTTTGAAGCATGGTATCATAGACATTTCTAACTAGTTGGTTTAAGGATCTGGTAATTGATTAAACATGAACGTTGGATCATCTAAACTTAGAATTTGTATTAAAAGTTCTTCCCAATGTAGGGCAAATATCTCATGAATCAAAAATTTTAAAAAAAGTCCCATTATATTAGAATCATAGAATCAGAATCATAGGGGTTGGAAGGGACCTCAAGAGATCATCAAATCCAATCCCCTGCCAAAGCAGGTTCCCAGTATTGTTGGAATTATATATTGAAACTACCCAGCATGCAGAAGGTGTCATTCAAAAATACTGCCTTTACTAATGAAAATCTACCTCTATTTAAGTGGCAGATATGAAGGCAAATCCTGACTTCATTTAGGTAACCAGCTGGGCTGCAAGGCGTGTAAAATTAATTACTGAAACATATTTCAGAAATAATACCTTGATGTTAAAAAGTTCACATTTCTTCTCGTTCCACTTCTCTCAATAAAAGGAAGATGGCCCAGGAGGAAGGGCTTCAAAGTGATTTGAATATCAAAACATAAACTTGATTTAAATTAGCAGATGAGAGTCTTCAACTTACATCTTTTAGTGCTGTTCTCAATTTTAGGTTTAGTTTTTGTTATTTTCTGCAGGCAGGTTGATTGTTACTGGCTGTCACGCATTAAACTTAGCAATTTGTAACTGAAAATGGTCAGCATTATTTGGCACTTCTGCAAGCTAGGAGCATATATTCATATTTTATTAATAACTAGGCTTAGCATTCACTGTGACTTCTCATTTTCTGAAGACAGCAATTAATTAAGACTTTTTTTAACCTATTTAATAATGGATTTATGACTTACTTTTTTAGAGGGAAAGTACACAATGACCAAGGTCACTTTTATTGTTGATGTTCAGCAAACAAATGTATTGAAAATTTCATGAAGAAGCCAAATCTATCAAGATCTATGACAGGGAGTTTGAAGACCCATAAAGTTATCAAAAATTAGAGAACTAAGTCAATGATTTCTTTCTTGAAGGATCTTGTGATCCTTCAGCATTTATAGACATGGTAGAGCTTATACTTTCTCACCTGATTTTTGGAAGAGGAAGACTAACTTTCCTTTTTTCTCTACCTCTGGCTTGTTTTCTGGTATTGAATCAACTTGTCATCAAAATAAATTAGCTTAATAAAAATGTCAGCCATTTTTATCCGGTGATGTATATGTAGTAATACTAAACATCAATGTAGTAGTTTAATTTCCTTGGCTTTAATGATTTACTTTAGGTTTTCAGAACCAATTATAATTTAATTTTAGTTTTATTAGAGTATCCTGTGCCCTAATGCATTGTCAGTGTTTCATTTTCAGTTTTAAATTAACTGACTTCATATAATTATGAAACAGTCAAGTCATGTAAAATGCGTACTCTAAACCATCTATACCTGTGTCTGTCTGTGTCTAAGCAGCAGTAGGGCTGATTAAATTTATACAAATTCTCCTTATTCCGATAAATTCACTTCTAGATGCCGTGTGTTTCATACACTGTTTTTGTTTTTCAGCCCTCTCAAATGATTTTGGCTCAGGTCCAGCTCCATCCTAAAATTCCTATTCATACTGTGTCCTTCAACTGTGATGATACAGAAGCTAATAAATTTTTGCATGAACTATCTACTGGAACAGGGGGACGGTTTCATTATTACAACATTTGTTCAACTGATCTTGATGCTGTGGAGTGTAGTGATGTGAGTAGTTAAAATGTTTGATCCTTCATGCTGTTGAAGGAACGACAGGACACATATTGCAATTTCACATTACTACAGATAATTTAAAAACGGTCTAATCCTTGTAAATTTTGAACTGATGTGAAAGCAATGAGTGTGGCAGTGTTGTTTATGAGATTTTACTAGATCATGGCTATGACAAAAATCAAACATCATGGAAACCACATTAATCCCCTGAAGAAATGAATGATCTCTGTTGTCTCAGAAATAAGTTTCTGTTTAAAATGAAACTATGCTTTCTATCATCCAAGAAAATGAGAGATTGCAGAGTTGAATTTTGCTGAAAGTTTGCTCTATAATAGCCACTGGGGAGAGACCTATAATGAGTAAAATTACTAGAATAGCAGTGGCCTATCAAGTGTAACTAATGAGTTCAACCTAACAATTCCCATTTGAAAATTTCTGAATGGACTAGTAGAAACACCCACTTAAAGCATATTCTTTTTATAACTAAAAGTTAAAACACCACTAATTAGCTCCACAACTTTTAGGAATTGTGGTAGTGGAACCATGAGAACAAGACAGTAGCAGGCAATTCAGAACTTTGCAGATGCTAATTAAAAGAAGGAAGATTTGGAAATACTCCAGGTTTGGAAGACAGTAGAGACTGCCCTCTCCAATTTTGGTGATGCTGCTGATGTGGACTGTGTGACAAGTGCATGCTGGAAAGATGAGAACTAGAGTCTGTGTTATCTGTGTCAGATTTTATGACTCTGTGGGAGTTGCACAGGCATCATCTTTGGAATTTCCTTCCTGTTTTCTCTTGCAGGCCAAATGATTCCCAGTCAGTTCACTTCCAATATTTTCCTGAAGAAGTTCTTCACTCACATTTTTCAGAAGTTGTGATATGGCTGTGATCTGTGGAGTGACATTAGCTGTTATTTTATTTAGTTTAGTTTAGTTTAGTTTAGTTCTCGTTTGAAATGAGTGAAGCTCCTGTCCTCATCAGAGTGTTCAGAAATATGACTGCTCACATCTCAGGGGGTATCTGACTTGCTAAGGAATGCTTCTCCTTTTCCTGAAAAGGAATAATAGCTTGAAAGACTGTATTGCCATGCACTTTTTTTGTCTTGTTCTGCTATAGACTTGCTTATGCTTACAGGAAGTGAGCAAAACAAACTTTGGTTTAGGAAAAGGGAGGACTACCTAATAAAACTCTGAACTGAGACGTTATTCAAAATTGTATTATTTTTTATTTATTATTCTATTATTTTATATAACATAATTATAATATTTTATTTTTTATTATTTTATTATCTATTTATTATTGAAGCTTGCATATTTTCATTTCAGTTCAGTAATGAAATCTGTTTGGGAATAGTTATAATAAAACATTTTGTTTTCTCTTTGACAGAGTGAAGATATACATCTTTTAAAACAAGAGATTGAACAGGGAAAAAAAGACCTAGAGAAAGTGAAGAGTTTTCATGCTGAATGTCTGATGATGGATTGTTATAAAGAAGAAAATGACTCAGAGAATAAGTATGACTTCATAACTGCCATTACAGTAACGGGAGATAGTTCCTACCTGCTAAGTTTTTCCTTTGTTGTTGTGTTATGTATTGTCTGATGCTGTCCTCTTTAAAAGGAAAGATTTTCCTTTTTTTTTTTTTCTTTTTTCTTAAGAAACAGAGTAATGAAAAAGAAAAATTTAGAAAAATATATTAATACTGTGATTCCTGAAATGGTAATAGGTAGATAGTTTCAAATCATAGAATCAGAGAATATTCTGAGTTGGAAGGGACCCGAAAGGATCACTGAGTCCAATAGAATTGAATAGAAGATGGAATAATTGAAACAAAGGAATAGAGTAATTGATACAAAGAGATGAAAATATTTTACTGTTCCCTCCAACTTAGGGAATTTGATAAAAGTTATTGTCCATGGGTAGAGTTGACATGGTGCTTTGTGACTAGAAGAATGTCAGTCATTGGAATAGGGCAACTGAGACATAAATTATTTACAAGAGTATTTGTTTAAAAGACAGTTTTGTTGGCAAACACAATGGATTAAATTCAGCTTACTTTGTCATATTTTTGATCTTATATTGTATTTCTGTATGTTTGTGCCATATTTACCTCTGCTTTTTATCAAGAGATAAGTAATCTTCTCATTAAAAATAGTTTCCTGTTGAGCATCCGTTGAAGAATTCGTTGAAACTCTTATGGTGCCAAGAATGACAGTTCAAACAGAGGTCCTTCTGCAGCATAGTGCAGGCAGACTCCTGAGCCACTGTGGCAAAGTTTTCAGCATGGCTGATTATGCTGATTTCCATCTGGGGAGCAAAGACAGACTTGGATTCAAACACAAAGTTAATTATAGACTCTGTAGTACAGAGAGTAGCATTAATAAAAAGGAGGGAAGAGCTTGCCTGATGCCTCATTCATCCAGGCAGTAACAGTACAGAGACAAAAAGTATGTTGAAAATAGTCAGATTTTTAAGGCAGAAATCTGTTAGAAACAGTATGCTACAATAAAGTTATTAAAAGTTAAGCAAAGTAAATCCAAGTTGGAATGACCTATGTAATGATTTAATTTGTACAGAAGGTGAGGTAGGCTCTCCAGTATAAAAATGTACGTTTCAGAATTTCTGTACTCTACTGCTGGGGTGTGTGTATATTTGTGTGTGTGTCTATATGTATGTGTGTCATTTATGTGTATGTGTGCGTGCGCGTTATTTATAAAACTTTGTTTTATAAACCAGTGACGACATCGTATGCTTGAAGCCATTTACCACTTATTTCTTCTTTTTGTCAGTATTCGGAAGACTTTATCTTCTGTGACTGAACATGTGGAAGGGTTGAGTACTGATCTTTGCAGCAGGCTGTGCTGCGCTTCACAAGAGGCAGCACTGGGTCCACGTCGGCATGCTGGGTATGCCTGGCAAGCCAATGGTGAGAGTCCTGTCCGAAGGAAGAAAGCATTATTCGCAGGTATGACTGAAATGAATTTAGTTTTAGTTAGAATTAATTCACTAATTTGAAAATAGTCTGTTTATAATAGAAGAAACCATCCCTTGTTGGAGGAACAGATGAAGCCACTGACAAAGCCTTAAACAGCCAAGTTTCTGAAATTCTCACTAACTTTTCATAATTTTTGCTTATCACACAGTCCCAACCCCTGTCGTGGGCAGGGCTGCCCCCCACCAGCTCAGGCTGCCCAGGGCCCCATCCAACCTGGCCTTGAGTGCCTCTGGGGATGGGGCACCACAGCTTCTCTGGGCAGTCTGTGCCAGTGCTTCACCACCCCGATAGAAAAATTTCCTTCTGACATCGAATCTAAATCTCTCTTCTTTCAGTTTAAAACTGTTCCCCTTGTGCTATCTGGCCTCCCTCCTGATTACAAGGAGGAGCTTCTCAGCAGTGTGTGGTGATAGGACAAGGGGAAATGGCCACAAACTGAGGCGCAGGAAGTTCCACACAAATGTGCGTGGGAACTTCTTCACAGTGCAGCGACGGAGCACTGGCACAGGCTGCACAGAGAGGTGGTGGAGTCTCCTTCTCTGGAGACATTCAAGACCCGCCTGGACGCCTACCTGTGCAACCTGGGCTAGGGAGCTGCTTTGGTTGGTGATCTCTAGAGGTCCCTTCCAACCCCTACAGTTCTGTGATTCCATGATTCCATGATAAGTTCTTTTAAGTACTTACTCATATAAGTCAGAGAAATGTCTGTTTTTTTATGTTTCATCATATTCTCTGCACTGAAAGATTACAGTGTTGACAGAACGTTTTAAAGTCACTTCAAGCACTTCTTTAACCTGTTTAGCCCTGAATTCTTTTCATTCCAAGGAAGCACATTGTTGGTGAGGATGAACAGCTGACGAATGTTTCACTAGTCAACAACATTGCTTGCAGAATTGTTTCTGCTTACTACACTTGTAACACGGTTTCTCTTTGATGTATTCTTTGTATGCCAGCCTGAATTATGTTTGCCAGGTTGATAATAAGAAAGAAAGCACAAACTAGCGCTGAAGTAATTTTTTGTTTGAGGTCTTGTATAGTCTTTAAAAATTGTGACTGGGCACCAACAAGGAACTCAGAAATTCCCAGCATGTATTTGATGAGCAAGCTTGCTGTTTCTCTCTTTCCCTTTCAACACCTGCAGAGCAAACAAAGACGAGTCTGCTGAGAATCCTGAGCCATGGAGTGAAATCAAGGGAAGAAAGCCCAGAGGAAAGACTATCTCCTGACAAAAGGAGTTTTTCTGTCAGAAAGAGTGTGAAGTGCACCACTGTTTTGAAAGGCGGGTTTACACAACAGGAAGCTCTGGGTAGGGCAGCTGATAACATTTCTTCTGATATGTTTGGAATGATTAGTGCCTCTTTTGAGGAAAAACTGTGTACACCCACAGTGAGAAGCACCAGAGTTCTACAGAGATGCAGAGAGCTGGGCACACAAGAGGACATTGTGACAAGGTCCTTACAGTTGCATCCATACTCCAGCCAATGCCAAAGCAAGTTTACAGCAGCTTGGTTATGCCCATGGCATGTGTCAGCTGTAACTGGCACTGTGTGTTAGATAGCTGAAAGGGGACCATAGTTGCTTTTTGTCAATGGGGTAAATAGTTTTCACGAGTCTCTTGTCATGACCAATTAGTGTATTGTTGTGGTACAGTAATTCTTAGTTTTGTACTATATTTCGGGCTCGAGCAATCAGTGGTGACAGTTTGGTACCAATGTAAAAGGAGTTTGCACTTGCCTTAATACTTAGGCAAAAGGTGTGTCTCTGGGAATGGTGATTATACAGCAAAAGTATTTCCAGTCAGGCTTGTGTATAGATTCAGATAGTTTTCATTTCTTCCAGTGATTCACGGAGCTCCAAACTTTATGTTAGATCTTGTAAGTTGTTCTAAAACCTCACCTATAAAACTTAAGGATGTTTGACTTTCTACATTTCAGTGTCTTATTTTCAGTACTTTAGATACGTGTACAGATTTTCGTAGCAGTGTATATGAAATTATCTTTTCCTCATCATCTCTTTAGTGACAGTGCTTTGTACTATGTCTCAAATTGGGAAATTAACTTGAACATTAGTCTTTCTCTAGAGTTACAGGAAATAAATATCAAATTCCAAGTTTTCTTTTAGGATTAAATTATTCACCATGTACTTTATAGGATTTCTAATTAATTAATTAAGATTTATGGGACATATAGTAAAATTGTTACTATCGATCAAGAACTGAGAAGCAGAGGAAACATTATTTTCATTGATTAATTCAGGAACTGAAATAGATGTTACTGTGTATTCCTTATGACACTACTAGTAGGCTCAAAGAAGTAAGTTATTCCTGTGTTAGCACGTGTACGTATGCTTTTGTGTGCTCAAATGCTGTAACATAATAAAATGCAGATGTTTTGTTTCAGATGTGAAAATGCAGAAAACTGTGAAAAGGACATCTAAAAGGTATGTGTTTGCATACATAGTCACATCACAAAATTTGTAGCTCGTATTTTTCTGCAGTCAGATCAAACTTCTCAGATGCACTTCTACCTTCATCTTACAGTCTCTTGTTTCTAGTTCTCTAGATATCTCTTCAGCTCTTTGGTTAAAGACTCATGGCCTGGTTGCTAGGCGGCTCACCATCATGGATGCCTTAGCTCCTACAGCTGTCCCTCATGGCACTAAATACATCCCAGTTCTGGACAAGCATGTGCTTTCTAAAGTATTTGATGAGGTAAAACTTTTATGTTGTTTCAAAGCGAAAATAAACCTTGGTACTGTTTTCAAAAGGATATTTTTTACTCACTTCCATGAATTTCAGAATTTCATTGTCTGGCGTTTCTTATAGATGGCTGAAGTGCACTAAATGTTTAGTGTAATGTTCATTCATCTATCAGAAAGAACAAAAATAGTATTTCAGACTTAACAAGTTCTAGAGCTGTGCATTTTTCTTTCACAGTTACCAGTTGATGGCAGTGTGCAGCCATCAGGTGCTCAGCGATTTCTTGAAGGTCACAGTCACTTCTCATTCATATTAATCCACTGGAGTACTGTATTTTAGGTCCATAAAGTCATTTGGAGTATTGTTCAGGTACACAAAACCTACAACCATAGGTTTGTGCATTTTCATGTTTTACGAATCTACTACGAAGACCTTTTAAAAAGAATTGCAATTCAGTAATTAAAATCTGATTTTGGTAGATGTAGAGGATTATGAGATTCTAGAGGTGCAAAATCCATGCTGAATCATGTACTGTCAAAATGTAGTTAACTTTCCCTTTAAAGGAAATCCATTTTCTGTCAAGTTTCTCTAAATTAATTCTTATGAGTGCAGTTTTAGTCCTATGAACACATTGCAGCTCATTTTAAGAAAAGAAAAAAGCTGCTTTACTAAACAACACTCAAATAAAGAGCTGAACAGCATTTGTTTAAATAATTATGAATACATAAAATGTATTGGAACAGTATGTGATATACAGCAAAGTAAAATATTTACTTGTATACATATGTACAATTTAAAATTGCTGTATTTGTTTTTTCGAATTCAGGTATGTGTTTTATAACAGCATGTGGGCTGTGGAAGCAAAACCAGATCCTCGATTTCAGTAAAACGATGTCAAACTCAATCTTTCTAAGTCATTTTTTTGAAGCATCAGATTTTTTTTGTATACAATTAAGAAGGTGGATTTTGTATTGGAAACATTCAAAAATATGCATTTTCCCATTTCAAACGTAAAATAGCTGTTTTTTTTTCTTTTTTTCTTTTAAATCAGATATTCAATGGTTAAAAACTGTACAAAACAATCTCCTGTAAGTGAAATGCCAAACACAAACCAGTATGACTTTCATATAACTTTTATGACTGATCTCTGAGCAGTGATGTCTTTCTCCGTCTTCTGAATACAGCTACTAAGTAAGGCTCTTTCTTCCACCTTTCTAAATGAAGACTCCTTTAAATACTTTCCAGATAATCCTGAGCTGCGTTTGAACTGCTATTTTCAAAATATTTCAAAGCTGTGATTCAGCAAGTATTATGCTAGAGGTATTTTTATAATAGCAGTTTGTGGGAGTTTGTGCTAGACTAGTTTAGCAGTTCAATTTGCAGTGCTACAGGCTTGGGGTGGAGTGGCTGAAAGACTGTGTAGAGGAAATGGACCTGGATGTGTTTGTTGATGCTTGGCTGAACATGAGCCAGCAGTGTGCCCAGGTGGCCAGGAAGGCCAGTGGCATCCTGACTTGTATCAGAAATAGTGCAGCCAGCAGGAGCAGGGAAGTGATTGCCCCTCTGTACTCAGCCATGGTGAGGCCACACCTTGAATACTGTGTTCAGTTTTGGGTCCCTCACTACAAGAAAGATAACAAGGCCCTGGAGCGTGTTCAGAGAAGGGCAATGAAGCAGAGAGGGATCTGGAGCACAAATCTTATGGAGAATGGTTGAGGGAGCTGGGATTGTTCAGTCTGGGGAAGAGGAGTCTCAGGGGTGAGCTTATTGCTCGCTAAAAAAGGAGATTGTGGTGAGGTGGGAGTCGGCCTCTTCTCCCAGGTGAAAGGACTAGAAAGAATGGCCTCAAGTTGCACCAAGGGAGGTTCAGGTTGGATATTAGGAAACATTCATTTTCCAAAAGAGTGATCGGGTGCTGGAGCCCAGGGAAGAGATGGAATCACTGTCCCAGGAGGTGTTCAAGGCGTGTTCAGATGTTGTACTGAGAGACATGTTTTAATGGGAAATACTGGTGGCAGGTGGACGGTTGGGCTGCATGATCTTGTAGGTCTTTTCTAACCTTGGTGATGCTATGATTCTGTGGCTCAGTGCTGAATTAATTTCAGTGTTCTTTGGATGAACAGCTGCTGCATAGAATCTGGATTGTTAAATATGGACTTTCTTCTGGAATAGAAACACAAAAAAATATTATCATTTTTGACAGTTTTATTTGTACTGATAATCCCCAGTAATTGTATAGAAATGCTGTTTCTTTGAAAATGGAAAATTTTTGTTCCGTGTGTGGAGGCATGGGTCTTTTTTGATCTGAAGTGGGACTCAGGAAGTTTAAAAAAATAGTAATTGTGGTTGCAAATAAGGTGGAACCAGTAGAGCCTGTGAGCCATGGAACACTTTCTTCTGAAGACTTGTGCCAGCATGTCAAAGAAGAGCAAGAAACAGGGTCTGAGTTTAACCAAAGAGCTTGAACAGGAGACATTAATAGATAAATTAATTCTTAATGAAGAACTAAGAATCACAGAATGGTTTAGGAAGGGGTCTTCTGCAGGTCATCTATGCCGGTCCAAGAATTGACTTGGTTATCCCAGTTGGAAAACTTCGTTTAAGATAATAAATGCAAGGACAATTTTGGATTAATTCATCTGAGATCTGAGTGTTCTTGGTGTGGAATGCAGACATTCTTGACTGCTTTCTTGGGGATAATATTTTCATTTTCATTTGCTGGCAGTGATGATGGATTACCTGTGAGCAGTTTTCTCACCTTGGAGATGAAGAAAGTAAAATGGTTTCCATGACAACAGTTCATTAACAAGAGGCTAACCTCATTTTTCAATTGCATGTGACCTTTCGGTCTCACCTGAAATTTTTCAGAGGTTGAGTGTGTAAGGTATCTATCAAATTCATATCCAGGAAAAATTAAATGTTTGGAGACTCACCTAAATTACATTATAGTCATTCTGGAGTCACCCTTCGCTACGGAACCATCTGTGTTTCTTTTGCAGATTGTGGCATTTTCAGTACAGCTTTTCAAGTCATGAATTTTTGACTCAGTGCTTTAAGCTAGTCGTGTTCAAAGTCAGACAGAACAAGAAATCTTCTAATCAGTCTAAAATGAGGAATACTTTTCTAGAGTTACTGTGCTTTAGTTTTGTCTTTAACATTTCAAAATTTGTTTTGAAATGAAAGCTGTTCTGAAACAACTGACTTCTTTTGATATGAAAGTACTAAATTTAGAAAATGACAAAACATTTTGGCACTAGAAAAACTTCCTTGTCATTTATTTCAGCTGAATCTGTCAAATTTCAGTTGACTTTGAGAACAGTTTCCATTGCTCTGAAAGTATGTGTAGCATTTCAAGTTTACCATTTGTGAAGAACACATTCTGTTCCAGCTTTATTCTTCAATAAAATAATCCGTTTATATTTGTCTGTCCTCCACAATCTATTTAGAGCTTTAACATGCAAATAAGTAATGCTTTTCGTACTTGGAGTAGCTCTGGGAATTGGTAAGGGAGTGGGAGAGAGGGCTTCTGCATAGTGAATCCCTGCTCAACTTTTGTAAACTTGGTTGGAGTAACATAGCATACAACAAACAGGGCTCTTGGTTCTTTCAGTTCCTTGCCTTCCAGCTTTCAAACTGCACCTGGAAATGACAGGTAGCCAGACTGCGTAGCTCACAGATGTGAGCAGAGATTTGCCTCATCTGTCTCTGGTGAGATACTTCACTGGCACATTCTCATTAATCTTAGCTTCTAAGTGATTTTAAAATTAATCCAACATGTGGAGCTTTGATGTGGTCTGGCAATGAAGTGACAGATATATATAAATCAGAGAAGACATCTTCTGAAAGAGAGGTTTGCAACTCAACAACCAGCTGCAAAAAGGGAATGAGTCACACCACTGCTGCTGAAAAAAGAGGTTCTTCAGAAGTTATCTGGAACCCAGCTAGGTTATGATGATTCAAACATGCACATATGCACACAGAAGCTCTGAAAAGTGCTTTTAGTTATTTCATAAAGCAGAAATATGCTCATAACGTAGATGTGTTTGTTTCGCTTTCATTATTAGAGTGAGTCTTTTGAGAGTACTGGTTTAGCTAGAATTAACTAGTAGCAGTTGTGATTTGCCTTGTCCTACAACAGTTGATTTGCAACTTCTGCATGAAAGGATTGTGTCATTTCTCAATTAACAGCCTGAACATATGTTAATTCAGGCATTCCTTCCTGATGTTCAGTCACCATTTCTTTGGAGTGCTCAGAGCTTTTTTTTCTGCAGCCTTTCCACATTCCTTCTCTTCTGTCTGTTCTGATCCTTGTACTGGATCCTTGGATCCTCAGGTCCTAGACTCATTGCCGTTCTGTTGTTCTGGTGGAGGAAAAGTTGTATGATAAACAACATCTTTTACTGTACGATAGATACTACCGTTGGCCCACCTGAGCAGCGACAAGAAGCGGATCACGCTAATTAATCCTCAGGCAGTGAATCTTGATGCCTACAAAGAGAAGTTGGAACGAGCAATTAAATCCTATGAGAGGCAAGTCTAATAATCACAAGTGTGTCCTATCTGCAGTCTAAATTCAAATTTTTCTTATGTAGTGGATTCTGGGTCACACATATCTTTGCTCTATGTTGCTAATTCCACACACTGACAAACTTTAGTCAACCACTGACATATAAGAGAAATGTTTATTTTCTTTAGGCAAAATGAAGAATAATTAATAGATAATAGACAGAGAGATAATAAATAACATACTGTTCATATTGTATTTGTTTAATGACTAAAACAAATTATCTTTTTAATTCTGGAATAAACCTCAAAGCAGTCTTTCCAGGAGAGGGACCCCACTCCTTTAAAAACGGTGTTGGCAAGACTTTAACCTGAAACTAAGCTTCTAAGTATGTAGACTGATAGTGGTCTTCGTTTTGTTGCCAGCTACCTAGCACCTAACTATGCTTGCTAGAGTATAACTGAGGCACATATGAGATCAAAGAACCATAGAATGGCTTGGGTTGGAAGGAACTTTAATGACCATCCAGTTCCAACCTTTGTACTGGGGGTAGGGACATCTTCCACTAGACAAGGTTGTACAGCAGGGGCCCCATCCAGCCTGGCCTCGAGTGCCTCCAGGGATAAGACACGTGCAGCTTCTCTGGGCTACCTGTGCCAGTGCCTCGCCATCCTCATCATGAAGAATGTATTCCCAATAGCTAATCTAAATTGCCTCGTCTCAAAGGCAGGACCTTGCAGCTGGCCTTGTTGAACTGTAGATGTCCCACATGGGCCTCAAGATACTTGTTTTTTGTTGTTGTTTTTTTCTTTTTGAAAAGGAGAAATGTGTTGTGCTTATTAATTAAGTGTTGGTAAGAGCATTTCACATGCAAGCAGGATGAGAGCATTACGTTTCTAAGCTGTATCTTTCCTTGATTTAACTTTGTTTTTTTGAAGTAATGTGGTTATCTGACTACTGATATCGTTTCATAAAACATAATAAAGTAAGGAGCTTTGCCTGGAATTGTTTTGATAAATGAGATGTCTTCTTAGGCATTATTCTAATAATGTTTACTAATGTTATTCTTTTATATGAAAAAAGCCCTTGATGTCAAATGTTTAGTCCCTGTCTGTTTAAGTTTTTCTTTGCCCTGTAGCTCTATCATCATGCCAGTTCCCTTTTTAAACATGCAGTACCTGTTTTTCATTCCCACTTCTGAATGCTAAACGTATGTTTTTTGCAGTAAAAATAGAGAATTATGATTTGTAGATGCTTCCTGCTATGTCTAATATTAGTGGTATTAGTGGCATTCAGTGTAGAAAAATCGGTTGCTCTGTTACTGAGACAATGCTATTATTGTCAGGATGATGAATGAGGAGAAATCTGAATTTGACACTGACTTTGACAAGAGGGTGGGCAAGTGGTATATTTCTGACAACAACTTCTGAGGAATTTTCAAATTCTCGTTGCTGTGCTCTGCTATTGAATATTTAATATTTACTGACTTCAGTTTTGAAGGAAAGAATATGTTTTCTGATTAAGCACAAATCATGTTTTCCTGAGGAGCGTTTTCACAGTGCTGTCCCTCGTGTCCCTCAGATTTGCTGACTGACAGCAGTTACCATGTTTACCCTTAGAGCTCAGTGAATCAGGTGTATTTACAATAGAAGATCATTTACAATGTAAAAAAGACTTACTGTTTCTAATATGCTGCTTGTGGAACAGCAACTCAGGCAAATTCATTTTTCTGTAAATTCAACACTACTTTTCCAGTAATTGATTTTAAAAAGGCTGCAGTTCAGTTGTATGAACAGTGACTAGTCACAGATTTATTCTGACACCTGCAGTTGAGACAATATGTCAGGGCTCGCGGGTTTCAAGAACAGAAGCAAGCATGACAATATCCTTCCCATACATCGATTGACCCTAGCTTCAATTTAAGGGGTAGAAAAGTGGTGAGGGCAGATATTTCGTGCTCTGACAAACAGAATATGCAGCACTGAAGATGAAACAGGCTGGGAGATTCAAAACATGCGTGGTATTTTATAGCCAGAGGCTTTTATAAATGAAGTGGTTATGAGTGCGCACATTAGCAGGGCGAAATAGTCAGTGGAGCATGCTGAGACTGCAGATTGTGAATGAGCTAAGTGATTTGCATCCTAAAAGTGCTTGGGTTTGGCTTCTAGTAGATACAATTAGCCAACTAGAAATTCATGTTCAGTATTTGTGCTAATGGCCTTTTTCACATGAAACACCAAAACTGGCAAGGTTTTTAAAAGTCTAATGGTTGTTATCTGATTATTTTTTCTTCTAACAAAGAATCTGTTCTTTTATTCACAAAGGGAGTTTCTTTTTCTATAATTACAGCAGTTATGATCATCAGTAGAACTTTATTTCCGTAGCGTAAAATGAAGCAATTGCACGATGACTGAATTGTTTTAGCTGTTACTAAAGAAAACTGTGAGCTAGGTGGTTTAATAAGACTGTATGATTTATGTCTAAAAAGCAAAAGCAGAAGGTTTAGTGGTGCTTTTAAACTCCTTTGCTTAGGGTAATCATTTCTGTTTGCCGGTCAGTAATTTTTCTGTAGCCAGAATTTAATGAAGTAGAAACGTGAATGGCCTAACTAAGGGTTTGTCTTAGCAGAGAAAAAATAATTAGCATTGCTCTCTGTGTGTCTGTAGACTACAGTTTTCTTGAACCGTTTAATTGGAAGAATTTAACCAGTTTCGTAATTTGATTTGGCTTGCTGGCTCTGAATAGAATCATCCCTTCACAATCCTGGCAGGGAGCAATAGTGTTTGCCACTAATCCTGCCATGAACAGTTCTGAAACAGTCACCTTGCTACTTGATGGAATACGGTGTTTTCCCATCTCTTTCAGCTGATAATTGCAAAGCTGAGTGCTATGTATGCAATTCGACGATACAGTGCTCTTGGGATATGAATCAGTGCAGATAATTTAAGAAACTGTATTTATTTGCTGTTTTCACATCATCAGATGAACAAATAATTGCATTCTCTCCAAAACTGCTTTGCTTTCTTTAACAGGCGCCTAAATCTACTTATCTGGAGAGCACTATCTCAGGAGGAAAGAGACAAGTAAGCTATCACCCTTTGGTTTTCTAACTAACCACAGAAAGGCATAATGTCATAAACATTTATCACTTCTGTTTACCCCTGTTTCTGTAACCATCTTGTTTTATCTTCAAATGTTTCATGCCTGTACCTTAGTTTCAAGAATGTATGTGTGATGTGTAGTGGTGTTAAATTCTGGATCACCTTCTTGCAGCACTGATTGTTTTTAAAGGAAGTAACTTGCATTCCTTTTGAACTGGTCGATTTTTAATGAGTGTTGAGTGGCAGGGCCTTGGGTATCATGTTAGATCTTCTCTCATCCAGTAAAGAGCACCTCGGTGGCCTGGTTTGTAAGTTACATTTTTAGCTACTACCTTTATGGACTCACTGTATACCACACTGAAAATTTGTACTGTGGTAACTGCCTTGTTCCTGTGTATTAATTTAGAGAAAACCAAGGACTGTGAAAACGGAACTGACATCAATGAAGTTAGCAAGTTTACTTCAGAAAATAAAGTGAAAATCAAATAATGGAAATGGAATGGGTAGGAAATATTCCAGGCAGAAAAATGGGGACAAACATCAGAAAGTTTTTAAGAATACTTGGACTAATGAGCAAAAATACACAGTTCTGTCATCAACAAGGGAACTGTTTTGGCTAAAAAAACTCCATTCTGGTGCAGAGAGGAAATGAAGCCTATTAAACAAAGGAACAGCATAAAGTCTGAAAGAGGGAATAGTTATTTGCTAATTCAATCAGTCAAACACTGATAAGGTGGTGTCAAAAATATTTTACTGTGGGTAAGATATGACCAATCATGTATAGGAAAGAAAGAAATCTAGCAGTTTTGAAGTCTGTTGTTGGAACAGCATAGTGTAAGTTAATGTTGGTGCATTAAAGTTGATATACTTGATCTGTTTCTCTTCTAAATTTGCTACTTAAAATGTTCATGTCCGTGTGTGACAAAATCCTTCCAAAATCCTTAGGAAACTGTGGGGAGGGTGTAATAAGGTGTATTAATTTGGTCAAAGGAGTCCTCAAAGAATTGGTTGAAGAGCTCCCTGGCTCACTCAGAGTTACTGAAAGGTTATCACATTCTACCAGAGAAATTTGTATTTACTGGGGAAGAAATAATGTTCTGATAGTGTACAAAATAATTGAGAGATCAAATTCAGGAGATAATTTAACTAATAATTTAACATTGATTCTAGGTGAATAAAGGATTTGGTTAATAGAGAACAAAATCTAAGTAAATAAATATACCTGCCAGTATAATTTCATTACAAAACATTTCCTAGAGGAGGAGAGAGACGAGCAACGAGAAGGAGCAGGGCAATGCAGTAGACATCTCTGTGATAGTGTGTGTTGAGAAGGCAGATGCATAAATACATCTAGATTTCACATTTTAAATGATGGAAAAGCAGTAGAGATTGAGCCAGAGTATTGGCTCTAACAACTTGAGTACTATAAGAAAGTGTCTCACTTCCAATTACAGATTTGATGAATTCTACCTGTGCTGGGTTTTGGAAGTCCAGTTTGTTCGTTTATCAACAGAATCATGGTATCTTCTTCTGATTTTCATGTATAGGTACTTTGAGTGTGCAGGTTCAATGTGCCTTGTTAGGGTAGCGGAAAACAACATTACTGGAAGCAAATTTCTGGTCACTGAGTAAAAACTGAGCAGAGCAGGACTGAGGGGAACAAGCAGCAGAAGATTCTCTCTCTTTTGATGTCATCAGACAAGGCTGATGTGGCAAGTCAGGGCTTAAATAGGCATCTAGTGCCATTTTAGACTGTTTAAGTGCTTGCCAATTTGCCCTAGCAGCTGCTCTAGAAGGGCACGGATTTCCATGATTTCTGCATCATATCATCAAGTTATTTATTGACGCCTCAGACACTCTAGGACACCTAAAATGGCATCAGATACCTACGCTCAGCCACTTGAATTGCTCTGGAGATGTCTTTCTATGAGATATCCTTAAGGCAGGTGCAGTTGTTTGACTAAACTCAGCTGATGAAATACAGGAATTTGTGGCATGCAGGATATAGACTGCATTACTACGATGTCTTATTCTGCATTTAAATTTTGGGATTTTATTTGCAGCGTACTGTCAAAATTAAATTTTATCCTATGGATAGTTATTAATACATTTATTTATTTATTAAGATTTAAAGACGATGGGCCGGTTCAATACATGCAGCATAAGGAAGCTCTGTTGGAGGCTTTAGAGAACTTGAGATGGCCAATTTCCTATGAAGATGTAATACTGTTAGAAGATGAGATACTGACAGCATTAACATATATGCAGCAAGCCTCTGTTCTTCAGGAAGCTGTCAAAAAGGAAACTGGGAAGAGCTCAGAATCACACATTGGCAAAAATAAAAAGGTACGGATTGGAAGGGCATTTTTTCCCCCAGATATTCATATATTCCTCTTCAATATGTCCTTCTGCAATAGTTTTGTTCTGTGCTAATAACTCATACATTTAACATTTAGTGTGATGTTAGACAAATGGGTAGAGGGAATCAGGTAGGAAGAGCAAGTTTTTACAACTCTTTGGCAGTACCAAGGAATCAAGAGTTCAGCAGCTGAAAGCACCATAGAAATCAAGAGTCTTTGAGCAAAATATTATCTCCTCTGCAAGGGCAGCAGAGATATGCAAAGGGCAATTATGATGCAAGGCTTGTGGTTGAATTAATGTCAGATGAACAAGATCTTGTGATGTCAACTGTTTATTGTAATCTTCTGTGGTAACTTTATCTTGAAAGGCAAAAAGAAGGGACGAGATTCAGCTCTGTATGCAGACACTGAAATTTAGTTGTCCATAGAATGTAGGTACCTACTTGTGTACGGGTAGCTTCTCTCACAGTGCTGTGAACGGAGCTCCAACTGACAGAGTCAGTTGCATCTGGAGAGCTGTTTGTCTCATCCAGAAGCAGACACCTACTGTTGGCAAGCCAGAGGCCTCTCTTCATTCCTTTAATGCCATCAGCAGAAAGTAGACTAACTGCTTGAAAACTGACTGAAATTTGAGAAGTTTGATTAACCTTATGTATATACATCCCCCAGCTGAACCTCAGATTTTATGTGGAATGCTATTGAGAGATTTGATGAAATGCTTATGGAAACGCTTGCAGCACCAAATAGTAAGAAAGTTGTTTTATGCTGCACTCTGGAAAGTGTGCAGCGTAGGTACACTTAGTGTTCTTTTCAGTTAGACCTTTCTGTTGTGAAATATATGCTCAGAAAGCATGGGTTAAAATGTTGTATTCTCCTGTTAATATTTTCAGGACAGTTTTGAAAATGGATTGATTCCATATTAATGATTTTACCTTTAAATTGTGTTGCATAATGACTTCTATAAACATGAATATATGTGTGCTATTAAAATTCCAGAGAACACTTAAAACCTTACTCTTGATTTGAATAATTTACAATCTTCTGCACTGAGTTTTGGCTTCACTGAGGAGTGGGTGAACTTTCAGGGAAGGCATAGAATCCTAGAATGACCAAGGTTGGAAAAGACCTACAAGATTATCCACTCCAACCGTCCACCTATCAGCAATAGTTCTCTCTAAACCATCTTTCTCAACACAACATCTAAATGTTCCTTGAATACCTCCGGGGTTGGTGACTCTGATGAAGTCAGGAACATCCTTTAAGTTTAAGAAAGCGATTTGTCATTCCCCAGTGGGAAGATATTTTATATGCTGTTGATGCTTTAAAATTGAAAGTACTTCTGAAAAAACAAACCATCTCTTTACTTGGTTTCAAGTTTTATTTGAATCTAAAACTTCCATCCAAAAGGACTTCACTGGAAGTGCTGCTGCTCTGCAGAACAGCTGTCTGGGTAGATCTGTACTCTGATAATATTAGGATAAGGTCTCTAGGAAGTTAGTAAGGAAGAAAATATCTCAAATGTTTTAACTTCTAAAGGAAGATGAATAAAAACAAATAGAGAAATCCTCACAGAACTCATATTAATATATTCCTTTTCTTTTTTCAATGTTTTATATCACTGAGTGAGGGAGTTCTCTTTGACAAAACTTGAATGCAAATTTGGCCTAGGTACAATGAATTTTCAAAACAGATCCTATGATTATACATGGAAAACATAATCAAATGGTGATAATAGTTCCTTATTGCCCCGACGTATGTGCATGGAGATATATATACACATATACGTACATACACACATGCATCAGTGTGAAGAGGTAAGTTAGGTGGAATTCCACTGAGCACAGTACTAACCCATGGTGTGAGTTCTAAGCAGTGAATGGACACGTACAATTGGAATTTACAATTACTTGTAAGTTACACCAAGTATCAGTAGGTGCTACCTAGTAGGTCGTGCTAATGGAATGTGCCAGTGTTTAAAAAGCAATCTTTTGTCTGGCTTTTCTTGACTGAAATATACCCTCCTTTCCATTGACATCAACGATAGTTTTTGTGATGAGCTGTGTTTTTTACATACACTGACATAAGTCATTAAAAAGTTATATTAAGTTGTCAAGAATATGCCCATGTATGAAAATAAATGATGAAGGGAAAGATTACATTTGGTTTTTGGTTATTTTGGAGAATTTGGTCCACTAAGAATGTATATTTGAAAACATTTTAACGTCTAAAAAACAGAAGATGATTTTGTTTCATATTGCATTCATCTGAATTTCATGGGCCTGTGTGTGTGTCTTGGTTATCAATTTATCTCTGCCATATAATGCCCCAGTACACAAGTAGCAGAAATAAGTTTGTTTGTTGACTCTTTACTTCTACTGTTGCCTTGAAACACCAGTGTGTGCTCTCAGACATGATGTGATTAACATTGTGCAATCAGTTATCCTGAGTCAACCTGCTTTAGGAGCTTAATCAGAGCTCCATCTTCAGTAATTGCTAATCTGCAACTGAAAAGCCTTAAGAGTGAGAGGCAGAAATGCAGGTGTAATTAGGATTCAGTTTATGTGGCAAAAAAGAAAGATTAAAAAAAATAGCAGAAATCTGTGTAGCCTTTTTAAAATGCTGCCTAAAGCTTTTCCAAGTGTGATTTCTGTCTACAACATGGGTATAGAAAGTAATCTGCCCGCTGAAATACGTTACATTATCGTGACAGAATAGCAGATGTGACACTTGGTGAAAATTGCCATTATGAGAGGGGAGAAAAATCCGCAGATATCAGCAAGACAGATTTCTAAATTCCCTGCTGATTTTTTTTTAGTAAGCTCAAAACATCTTAGTTTTTAGCTTTTGAGAGTTCCTAATTACCTTCACAAGTTCTTAAAAGAACCAGTAATCCTTTTTGGATGTCCTTGCTACTGGAGCTTTCTGTTTAAGCCTACAACTGAATTAATGTTCTGGTTATCCTCCCTCTGTGCTCTGACCTTCGCAGGGAGCTGTGTTCAGGCTGCTGTGTTTGTTTCTATCTGTGACAGGGAGGCTATGGCAGTGCTTTATTGAGAGAGGCTGACACCCATCTGCACAGGGCCACAGACACAGTTATTATCAAGCAAAATATATAAAAAAATGGATGATTGTCTAATTGGAGGGCTAACTGTAGACTGTATCTTAGTTTACCCAGTATTTATTTCTTTTTTTGCTGTACAGATTAAAGTGTATGTTAACCACAATCTTTCCCTTCAATCTGGCACTTTGCTTTCATTTAAAAATGAGGAATGTGTTGTTTAATATGTTGTAACGAGTAACTGCTTTGGCATCTAATAAGTTATCTGTTTTTTCTTTTGCACTTGCCAGGCATAACAGTCAGCTGCCGTTTTACTGTTTTTATCACAGAATTATAAAGCCATTCATGACATAATGTTTCACCTGTAAGAGGACTTGTTCAGGGTCCTCTGTCTGCTTCTCATTTTAGACCACTTCAGGTTTGCTGCGGTGGTGGGGTTGCTGTTCTTTGAACACAACAGCTTCCAGGGCAGTTCTGTGCATCCTGTTCATGGTCAACACAATTTCATAGAAAGTATTCCTGTCCCTAAATGTCATACTCTGACCTTTGCCCTCCTCATACAACATGTTTCTTCTGTTCTGGATACGGACGTCCATTTCTGCAGACAAACAGATCTTAATTCCTTACTGAGGATCCACTCTAACTAAGGAGACGCTTTCAGAAGTACTGTGGTTCCCACAGAATAAGCTTGAATTCGAAAGGCTAATGCTTGCTTGTGACCCATGTGATAAAAATAATTTGAAGTGGTTAATAAGCATAATGTGTTCTGTAAAGCAGATAATTCAGGCAGAAAGGGACCTCTAGTGGCTCACTGATTCCATTCTTCCTGAAAAAATGTCTTTCGTATCTGATTGATCTGATTATTCCCAATGAAATATTTATAGAGGATACTTG
This sequence comes from Oreortyx pictus, assembly GCA_036925125.1. Lineage (NCBI taxonomy): Eukaryota > Metazoa > Chordata > Aves > Galliformes > Odontophoridae > Oreortyx > Oreortyx pictus. The sequence goes on from JAUPFR010000001.1 coordinate 60,187,705, forward strand.
AAATTCTGTCCCTCTGTTGGCAGTTTCTTTTATTTCCTGCTGTCCTATTTCTTACACTTCTCATTCTTCCATGCTGTTTAAGGATCACTAATCGATACCTCTTTTACATTTCATATGCTTACTGAACCTCTTGACATCTCCTGGCTTTCTTCTGCTGCCTCTTCATATAGATGAGGCGAAACAAGCATCTCAGGTAGTATGACAACAAGAAAGTTATAACTAATCTACTACTGTTACCTAGAAATGTCTGGTCAAACTTTGCATTGTCATCCATGGAGTAGTCTCTTGAACAGACAAACCGTGTAGCTACGAAAAGTAAGGCTCTTTCATGAAACTGAGCTGTGGTCTACACAGAACGGCCTCATTGCCACTGGCAGCACAGGGAGAGCAGTGTTTTTTTTTTTGTTCTGGAGGTATCTGGTTTATGTATTGCTAAAGTTTGAGCCACAAAGCCTGCAGACAGTCTTCCTGTCCACTCTCAGCTACAGTAGGAAGGTGCAAAAATTAATGTCTTTGAAAGAGAACTTTAAAATACAGCAGATATTGGCCATAGGAAACAAAATTGGCTTCACCCTGTGTGGTTTGATGCATTTCTTTCAGAAGAAGCAGAGCTAAGCAGAGTGGAAATCCCAGTGATTCAGATGAGTATTCTTTGCAACAGCAATCCTGGATGATGATGTTCCTGAAATAGGCGCTCTGGGAGTGCCTGGGTCAGTCACACTGGTACCCAAAGGCCGTGTACTAGTAAGAAGGATGGGTTTGGCTTCAGATTTCCTGAACCACCTGCATTTGGCACTGCTCAAAGCCTTCGCTGTGCATGCTCGCTCACCCTTTAGCGCATGAGTTAATGAGTGCCGCTGGAGGTTGCCCAAGTTATTAGTCAAGCATTACAGATTAGTTTAAAATAAATATTCAGCACCAGCTGCCTCCTTGGAGCCTGAGGAATGAAGTAAATGGTTTACCCAAAGACCTTGTTGTGTCTGTGGAGCTGTAAGTCTTTGCAGTCAAATCAGATTTTGTCAGGTTCAAGCAGACAGCTAACTTGCTCTGAAGGGCCTTCATTTTAGGCTGAGATGGAAAAACAGTAGTAGTGGTATAATTAATATTCTGTAGAGGTAAAAAGTATACTGGAAAGAAATCACGCATCTCCCATTTAAAATATGTCCTCCTTTGTGTGTGTTCTGCTCATTTGGGGGACTTTTTTAGGATCTTTTTGAGTTGTGTGGGAAATGGGGGAAAAAGACTGTGTGGCAGTTGAGTAAAACGGAGCAAATGAATTAGTCAAAGTTATTCCTATCTCCTACATCACTATTGTTTGTTAGGGCAAACCAAGTACCTAAAGAGCAAACGAAGTATCAAAACCAAATGTGCCTTTTTAGACATAATTTAAAAAAATAAGTAAAAAAAAAAGGTAATTTTTAAACTGCATGATAAGTTTGCTGTGAAGACACACCTGTCAGGAAAAAGAAAGATAAGCAGATTTTTCCTTACCTCATTCTTGAATATGAATTGTCCAACTTTGTCTACAAAAATGGCAGCCAGAGCCATGATTCATCAAGGTAAATTTCTGCCTGAACACCTGAAAATGCAGGTATTATTATGACTGTATCAAACAACATTTAATAGTGAGAACTCATAGGTAATCTTATCCATGAGTGCTTCTGGTAATACAGATTGTTCTTTTTATAGCTCTTCTGAATGGTTAAAATAATCCAGTTTTCTGTGAATGATAACAGAGTTCACTGCATTGTCTTGCCTAAATTTTAATTGACTCCCAAGGATAGGTTCAGGCTGACTGATTGTTGTGGAAAAAGAAAAAAAAAAACCAAAAAGTAATTGTTTCAAATTGCAGAGACTTGAAGAAGAAACTGTGAAGTTGAAGTCTAAAAAGAGACAAAAGGGCAGAGTATTTGTGACTCCTAAAAACCAAAAAGTGATTGCAAGGTCGGACATCACAGGATTTTATTATCCAGGTATATATTTTTGGCTGTATTTTAAACATTTACTGGTAAAACATTACTTTAGGTCATGTTTGTCTGCTTTTGTCATAGTCACCTTTAATATTACGTGTGCATACTCATCAAGAATGAATATGTATCTTGTGTTCACACATATATACATTTATAGAAAGACAACAATTTTGTGTGGTTAGAAAACAGTACAGGAAACAATGCTTACAGCTTCTTTGCTGTAAAGAGTATAGAAGGAGGTAATTTTAAGTAACTGAGTATCACAGAGTATCATAGAATAACAGGATGGCCTGAGTTTTCAGTTTTAGTTTATCCTGGCTAAATGCAAATAAGGAATGTATAGTATAGTTACATTTGAACTCAGCAATATCTAACAGCCTGTAGAATTTTTTTAAAAAATGACAAGAAATTTCAGTATTTCATAGTGTTGTTCTTTTAGGAACTGTGATAAAGAATATCAGTTCTACCTGTGCGCTCGTTGACTTCAACCATGGGGAGAGCTGGGTTGTACCTCTGAAGTTCATTGTACCTGTGGGAGGTGCCATGCCGTGTACATATCTACAGGTGAAAAAATGCTCTTTTTTATGACAGCAAATACATGCTTTTAATTTTGTGTCTTTGTTAACACAGAGAAAATAAATGACAGTATTTTTTTAAAGATTCCATTCTTTATTTTAAAGGAGAGTCTTCAGTGATGATTAAATGTAGTTACATCTAGAGACATACTGTTTTTCCCTTCAGAATGAAGGCAAATCCTGATCAGGTAGATCTGTAGAATTTGAATTAAAAAATGTAGCTTCCATCTTCATTTTTAGCTTGATATTTGTGTGAGTCTTTTATGTATGCAGTAACCTAAAATTCCCAAGGTTAGTTTAAAAGCCCATTAAGCCCTTAGGTTTGTGCAAAGTTCAAGGTGATGAAGATCTGGAAGAGTTTTCTCATTCTGTTCAACTTGCTTGTTGAGCCCTGGAACGTTTGGTAGGACTCTGTCCTTTTTTTTTTTTTTTTTTTTGCTGGTTTTTTTTCACTGTGGAAATTATGAGTGATCAGTACATTCAAGGACCAAATTCATTTAGATTAAAGCACGGGAGCATATCAGAATGATGATTCATGTAAATATTTCTTAATTTTGTGCCTTGTTCACAAGCTGTGTGGTTCTTTCCTGGTGTGTAGGTGGGAGACTATGTACTTGCCAGAACTGGGACACAGATGGGGAACAGTTATTGTTATGTGCCTGCCATTGTCATAGCAACACCCGAAATGGGGAACACGGGTGCTAAACTCTACACAGTTCTGATGTTCAGCAACAGGAAAGTAAGTATGCCTAAAAGATGAAACTACTTTGGCAATAGCATTACAATCGTTCTGTTTTTGATGAGGCAGATATAATTTTCCAGGCTAATGAGCTCACTGCCCCATTTCCTGTCTCCAGTTAACCAAAGGAAATCAGAATTCAGGCCCCAGTGTAAAGCCAGTGTAATAAATATGAAATGCAAAATCCGGTAGGGTAATTTGTTTGGTGGCTTTCTCAAGCTCTAATGGGAAATACAGGGTTTTTATCACGGTTGGTACAGTCTTCATTTCATTTTGCTATGTCTGTTTGTAAGCCATTATGATAATTTTACTGCATTTTTCACGGTGCAATATTAAGAACATGTATTTCATACCTGAAAATGTTATCTTTAGAGGCTGATGACAGTTTGTATTAAACCAGTTGGCTTTTTATGCATGTATTTCTTCATTGTTTTTGAGCTATAGATTTAAAGTAGCTGAATGTCGATGGTATTATTGCAGGAACACTGCGTAAGAAGTTGCCTTATTAAAATCAGCCAAACCAAATATGTCTTCTCCTGTCAGTACATAAGAATGGTGCAGAGGGTGGATTATACCACGTGAGTATACTCAAATCTAAAAATGTGAAAGTTGTTTTATGTGAATCCTCGATGTTGGACTTGTTGGTTCAACTATGCTTTCAGATTTCCATAAGTAATTCTCTGCTGTTGCCATGATCTGGTTTGCCCTTAACATGTAACCAAGCGATACGGCCCACATGTACGTGCAAATTTTATTACTTGACAATTTGTTGCCCTATATTCATTTTGGAAACGTTGGAGCTACATAATGGCTTGAAGTTGTTGCAGGATTGCCAGAAGGTGAATTTCTGTGTAACATTTCCACATTGTGAAAACAGCTTTGGTTGCATATACGTTGGCCATGTTGTAGAACAGATAATTGAAGTTAGATTAATGAAGAGTAAATAAAATGTTTCAAACAAGATTGTTCCCACAGCTCAAAAGAATGGATTCTCATTTAAAACATTCATTTTACATGCTTTAAATTAAGTAGAACAGATTCTGGCATAACCCAAAATAGCATAAATTTTACAAGCCTAACGGTTGATCACACCAAAGCCTTAAAGTCTTTAGTTTTTATTACATCATTTCTGTTTTTTCTCTCAGCAGCTGTAGCTTTTAGAAACAAACAGTGATGTTTGAAATGGCATTTTACATTCTGTTTTAGTATTTTTCCAGTAAAATGTGAGGAAAGTACTGTTCAGACTGTCCTCAAATCAGCCATGTTGAAGGAACGTGAGAAGTGTTTCCAAGCAATGTGTTTTCAAATGCTTTTACTTATGTTTGATCAGATGTATTTTAAAGACAACTAGACCGAGATACACAGGTGGTCAGCATGGGACTCAGAGCAGTAACACCTGAGCTTCTGGCAGATATGAGGGTGGAGCTGAGGTGCCTTCACTCTATGGATGTGAGTTGAATGCTGCATTTTGTAGTGCAGAGTGTAAGGCAGCTACTGAGAAGTGATGAAGACAGCTGAGCGTCTATAACTGAGACTCTCTTACCTTGGATGGCTGCTTGCAGCCCTGAACTTGGAGTATTTGAGCCATTTGGATTCACGGAGTCCTCTTTTGGCATTGGATATGCTACATGAATAGTAATTTTTAGCATGCAGTCCGTGTAGATAGACCTAACCCAAGGAACTCAGGTGAAGCATGTTAAAGTAGCAGTAAGAACCCCAGTGATTAGTGCTGATCGAGAATATTCCACGATTCTGCTGCCAGGATCACAGCAGCTGCTTTTACATATTCCCAACTTTACCATCTAATGCAAAATATTCCTCTCCATGTTTTTGAAGAATTATCAATAGAAGCCTTGTACTAAAGAGGTTGTATAGTTAAGAGTCTTTGAATTTTCCCACTGCTTAGAGCTATTGCTCTCTGCAGTGAATTGCTTTGTGAGTTACATGTAGACAGTCCCTGACAATGAGCTTAGTGAATCAGAATGTTCCTTTGCTTGCAGTGTTTTCAGCTAGGCTTTCAGGTCTCTGTAAAGCCACGTACTTGTGAAGTGAAATCCCATTCCTTTCCTACTGCTTAATGTGTTACTGCAGTATCATACAGACATACAGTCTGTCCTCTTCTGGGCACTCACTACGTTCAATCAGTGGCTGCATAATAAAATGCCAGTACTGGCCATGATTTTACTTTGTAGTTGTTTGTTTCTGTAACCAGCAAGCTGTGTTGAAAGATTATTTTCCGTTTACAAGGAGGTTTACATTCGAAGCCATTAAATAACTGTGTTTCATCAGTGATGCATTAATCAGTTACTAATATTAGCAATGCTATGGCAGAGCTCCAGCTCAGATTGAGATGGCGTTTCCAGTTTTCAGGGAGTACGGATGTGTGCTTCCAGCTGGAATTTATTATTCCTTATGTTCTACATGAGATGCCTACCTCTCCTGTCATACCAACCCGAGGGGAGCGGTGCAGCATACTGCTCATCCACATACACAGATCTAGTAAGAACATGCTGACGTTGCTGTTAGAAATAAACAAAGCAGAAGCATAATTTAATCAGAATGGAAACAGTAGGCTTAATGGCAATTAGAAACTCAAAGTGAGATGGTTCCTTTGTGCTAACTCTTGTAGAAGTAAGGAACTAAAAAGTGAAATGGAAGGCCTATGCTTCCCTGTTGACAGGGAGTGCACAGTGCACATGGCTCTCATATTCCAATAGCTTGTCCAGATCTTCAGCTCTGAGTTCTTTGGGATTGTCCTTTTGATGTTTGTTTTCGGGTGCATACTGGGAGCCATGTTTAGTTCACTAATCTTTAGAGCTACTAATGTATATCCCATTATTTTAATATCTGTTTGGAGTGTTCTTCTGCGATCACAGTAGAAAGAAACGACTTTGAGCTCTACAAATGTAGCTGACAAGTTCCATACACAAAACACCACATGCTCAGGGCCCCCATCACAAGAAACAGTTATTGCCCAAATCCTCTGTAGTTGTAAGGCACATAGAAGTAGGATCCTGAGCCAGAAATCGAGGAACCTTTCTCATCTGATGTCAATAAATCCGGGTACCTAAATACTTGTTTTGGTTTTACTCACTTCTGATCATGTGGGGCTTAGTGTAGTCAGGGAGACATCTGTAACTACGTTTTGTGTCATAACTATTCTGCAAATTCCAGAAAGTTCAAGAGTGGTGTGGGAATGGACTGTGAAGGGGATGAATTCTCTCTGAACTGTGTTAGAATCAAGATTGAGGGACACTGACGAGAAGTATTTTAAAGATGAGTAAGTGCATGTAATAGATTAACAGGGAATATCATATCTACAGAAAAGAGAGAGATACAGTGCATGCTGGTTTAGGGTGATCTGTCCATATTTTGTGACTAAAAAGGAAGTTAAATTTTAAGACACATAGCCTTGTTAAAAATGTTCAAGAGTATGGTAAGTCCTTCTCTTGTCAGCAGTGTGAGATGTGGGAGAGGGTAAAATCTATGCCATATTAAAAATGATTTTAAAAAGTATATGATATGTGAGCTTAGTGTATTTCCTCCTCTAACTTTCTAGCCCAGAGACTCCAGAGCCCGATCTACACTCATCTTTGGAAGATGAAGGAGGAGAAGTAGCAGAGAAGAGTACTGTGAAAGGAGACAGGGGAAAACAGAAAAAGAAGAGGAGAGCTGAGGACAAAAGACATGACAAGGGGAGAATGTTCGACTCTGATCTTTTGTTTGTCTCCAGGAGGGAGGTAAAACATAGAGGAAGAAATTCACTGCCTCACAATGAAGAAGAAATTAAAGGTAAAGAATTAGACTCTTTAAGTATTAAGGAATAAGCGGGTCTGGTAGGCCTCAGATTATTCCCACAAAGGAAATTAGTGTTCCGTTATCTTTTCTGGGTGTTAGACCAGTCTCTTTCCCTTGTCTTATGTGATGGCACACATTTGGAAACCACTCTTCACTCTGATCATTCTCTGCCTGTTTCCGCAGCAGAGGGATTAAATGAACAGAGCATGTTCTGGCACTTAAATTCCCAAGCATTCATAGCAGCAGCGAAGATGCAGTAACATCAACCTTAGTACCTGCTAGTGAGCATAGTGTAAATTGAGATCTTTCTACTGTTTGTTACTTGTTAGATGAAAGGTACATTTTTTACCTCAGACATTACATTAGAAGCACTGAGCTCCATATGCAATAAGGTTTAATTGCTTTAGAGTCTGAGCTAGCTCAGATAAAGCAGACATTGGAATCACAGAATTGAGTTGGAAGGGACCTTCAAGGCTCATCTGTTCCAACCCCCTGCAACGAACAGAGACACCTACAGCTACATCAGGTCGCTGAGAGCCTTGTCCAGCTTGATGGAGTATCCACCACCCCTCTGGACAGCCCGTTCCAGAGCCTCATCACCCTGAAAATACGCAGTTCTCCCAGACTTCTCTCTCTCTTGAGATGAAGATGCTGAGTAAACATGAACCGATGATACATGATCAGCAAAATCCTGTTACTGATTTTGTGCAGGTTGAAGGAAAGAAGAAATGAGAGCAGTGAATATCACTTTAATCCTGCCTAACTTTACCAAATAATGTCATAATTTTCTACAAAGTCTCTGTCAGGGCTTATAGTTTTGTACCCTATAGTATAGGGTATGTAGTTTTGTAAATGATGTCAGATGTGCCACTGAACCTCTGATACACGCATCTGTTTTCACTGTGTTTATATATATATTAACTAATATATCTTTGCTCTGCGTTTTGTAACTCATCCATGTGTTAATCAGCATGTCTTCCTACAAACGATTCTGCTCATTTCATGTGTATGTTTCTGTTGTGATCTATGAGAAAGTAACTTCTCCTGAACTTGAGTGAGCAGTGCCCACTATATGGATGGATTTTTCTGCTCACAGATGTGGATTTGGCAGCACTGTTCTCACATGGTTGGTTGATGAAGCCTTTCATTTCCACGAAGCCTTGAATTTCCACAGAGCTGTGGCTTTTGGGTGAATTAATGGAGCATTTAGAATTGTTTGGAATTTGGTTCATGTTGAGCTAAAATATTCCTGAGGAATCAATAACTCTCTCCTACTGTTCCTACTCAGGGAAACAGCATTTACAGAAATTAATAAAGTTTAAGTAGTTGTACTGTATTTAGTGTATATTGGCTTCCTTATTTTGTAATGTTGATGCGTGTAATTCTGTATTATTTCCTCCTGAACTATCATATCTAACACATTATTATTTTAGTATGCATGCCTGCTGCTCCTGTTGTTTTAGGTAGTTCTGCGTGTTTTATAAGAGAGTGAAGTCCTGCCAGATTCCTGCTAACTTTTAGAGAGCCAATGAATCTTTGTCTGAGTAGCTCTAATATACAACTATTTGATTGAACAAGATCAGAAATCCTTATTTTCTCATTGGCTATTGCAATTATTTTTAAAGACACTTGAAAAAACATGCATTTGTTGCCACAGAAAAATTCTTCTTCCAGTCTTTCTAGTCTTCTCTCTGTCACATAATGCCTAAAATGTAATGTTCCTTTCATGTATGTCCTTGTTGATTTTCTGAAATAGTGGTCCAGTAAGAAACTGAATCAGAAAACAATTCTGAGTGAAGTACAGGTGTGCTGCCAATGTGGGGTAGGTGGGAGATCGCTCAAAATGACCATTTTCCATCCTTTTCTGAGGCAAATCTAGTTCAGACGAATTGGGTTCAAAAGTGTGACAGCTGTGGCACCTGGCAGTCTGGGGGATTGACTACATTTCCCACATCAGGATTTCACATTTTTAGCACCCACTTGTTTTCCAGTCTCGTTTTGCAGATAGTTCCTTCACCATTTGGAGCTCTCATTGTAAAGCAGTGCTCCCTTCTGTTGGTCACGGCTTGTTTAATAAGCAGTTGATGTCAGTCCAACTATGCTTGCATCTGTTACTTAAAGCAGCTGTGTGTTTTCAAGGGCTCCCCAACAGCCACCAGATTTAGCTTTTGTTTTTCTGTTGATTGCGTGTTACAGCTTGCCCTCCTTGTCAGGGCTGTCTGTTCATCTAAAGAGGAAAGTGTACTGAAGTGGGAATCAGCTCTATTGCCATAAAGGTTGAAGCATACAGCTGTGGAAGGGAAGAAGGTGCAGGTCCGTTGATGTTATCACATGTTGGGAAGGTGGAAGAGGAAAGGCTGTTTTTTCCAGATTCTCATAGCAAGACCAGAATCGTTTGTTTCAGCATTTTGGGAAGGTACGCAGGGAGACTGCACTGTGTAAAGAAAATAAGTGGTTTGCAAATATTTTGTGATGGGGAACGCTCAGCATGTCTTTCTTAATTTTGTTAAGGTAGCAGTATGGCAGCAGTAGCTTTCACTATTTTAGTTCAGCGTTTTTGTACTGCGGAGTACGGATACAGTCAAGAAATATCCTGAACCTCCCACAGGTGAACTTCGGGTTTTTGTCTCTTAGGTTGCTCGAGAAGCATCAAAATGTGCCTTTCATGTATCCAAATACTGATGTTCTGATGGACGTTCTTCCAGATGCTGTTTAGAGAAGATTCTTTTGGGCAAAGCCATAGTATTTTGTGAATTTTGCATAACGGAACAGACATGGTTGGACTAGATGATCCGTAGAGGTCCCTTCCAACTCATACAGTTCTGTGATGTTGTGCATGTCTAAATGTTCAAAGGCACACTTCTGATTAGATGATCTTGGAGGTCTTTTCCAACTTTGGTGATTCTATGATTCCATGTTTTTCAAGCCCTTTGCTTCAGGATTTTCAGTGGTAAGCATAGTCAATATTTCTAAAACCAGTCATACTCATATCTTATGCCATCCATGAACTCCATGTGTTTTGTTGCTTTCTCACATCTTTGTTCTTCAGCTACCTCCCAGCTTTGTTTTCCACTCTACAGGTGTTTCTTACAATCATTTAAAAGCAAAAAAACCTTTAATATTTAAAAGCAAACTAGAGAAGCTGAGCATGGTCATAGTAGGTCCAGTAAGGTTCCCTACAGCCCGATGTCCTGAACCCAGCAGCGGCCAGGAGAAGCTGAAATAAAGTTTGGCATGTAAATGCCCCATCCACAGGCTTAGAAAATGATAGTGCTTAAAAAGATAACTGGTTTGAACTTGTGAGAATGAAAGAAAAAAGCCAAAACTGTGAAAGGCCTCTTTACACAAAACTATTGCTCTGTGGCCGTAGTTACGGAGTCCTTCATTCTATGATAGATTGCAGGGTGTGTGCACATGTGTGTGGGGGATGTTGGACTATTAGCTCATGGGGAGTCACTATTTTCTCTCTCTAAATAGTACCTGTTCTCCCTTAGCATCTTCTTTCTCTGTTTCATCATCCTGGTGCTCATCGAGGTGTCAAGCTCTGCTGCCATCAGCTGCTTCAAGCCCCAGCTCACCAGAGTATCCCTGTTGCTTGTAGAGTCCTTCTGGGGAAAGTCTTCTGAGTCCAGTGAAAGCAGCACCATCACAATTACTGCAGTCAACCCGGAGCAGCAAGGATTGCCACAGCCTCAGCACCACAGCACAGAGCAAAGGAAGCTGCGATAAGAGTACATGATGAAGAAGCTAGTGAGGAATGGATGAGCTTGCAGATAGGAAAGACATTTAGCATATGCAGCTGTCAAATTTTATCTCTTGAATTAAAAATAAACCAGCTAGTTGATGCTAAAATATTTACGATTTTGCAGACTTACTTTAGAGATATGAAAGTGTTTGAGGTGCAGCTGTGCTGCTAAGAAGTATCGCTGTTAGAGTCTGTATCTGACAAACGTAACATGGAATTCACTTTGCAAGATGGCATTTGAAATGGCACGTGGCAGAGGGGACTTGTTTGTGTGGCACTAAAGATCCTCACCTCAACTGATGACCTATGGAGTGTGTCGTGGAGTTTTTTCTTGGAGAAAGGAGCTGGCACATACGTGGAGTCCCAGGTCATAGGGAGTCACGGGGAATGAAAGAAGGAAAAGCCATACAAATTTGGGTAGAAAAGATATCTTAGTGAATAGAAAATCAACTTTTTTTCCCCAAAACTGCTTTCAATCACATGAACTTCGAAATCTAACAGCTCATATTTTTAGCTGAAAATGTGCCTTGGTCACACTAATTCAACACCAACTGCTTTGGGGCGTGTAATCATTTCACCCGTGTCTCTTCTGATTGCTGTATATTTGAGGCTGAACCCATGCAACTAATGACATGAACAGGATGGAGTGTGAGGCAATTTTGCACATGCACACTGCTCAGATCTGTGTGGAGATGGAGGGTATGCCACCTGCAGGAATGAAGACAAGGATATCCTTGTAAAAATGGCTGAAGAAAACATAACCGTGGATGGAGTCCCACTGGGTACAGTATAAACTTGTCAAAAATATAGTTGGGAATGCTTACCAAGTGCAGGATCAAAACTGGCAGCACAGGAAGTATGAATGCTGAATTCTCCTTCTACATAGAGCGGATCATAAATCACTCTTGGTTTGTTAGACGAGCCATGTGCAAATATTGATTTATTATAGAAATATGGAAGGGTAACATATATTAACTTTTTCCTCCTGAGGCCCGCAAGACCTTTTTCCTGCCTGTGTTTGGTTAAGTGTTTTCTTGCACTGTTTCATACTAAACCTGGAAATTGTCGAGATGATTTATTCTTTTCATTTAACACTCTGGTTGGTCTGTTGGCACAGCCCAAGCTCTGTCCTGAGCCCCACACGATGCTGCAGATGTACGGGAGGTTGTGTTTTTTCCTACGCTTGTTTCTTTGCACCAATCTGTTTTAAAGAGGCAAGTATTATTATGGCAGCCTGTCAACATGATGGATTTTCCAATTAGATTTGCCAGATGGCTGAGCTTGACCCGGAAAGCTTAATTTCATATTGTGTCACTCGAGTATAACCAGATCACTGAACACCCGTGTTGCTGGTTCCTCATACTGCCTCACACAAAATTGGCAGCGATGGGATTTGGGTTGCCCATCCAGCTTTGGGACCAGCCAAGGCTGTACTCAGACCTTGTCTTTGTGATTCTTTTCCAACTACTGAGGTGCTACTTGTCCCTAACCCAGGCAGGAGGTGAAATTCACTTACAAGGCCATGCTGCATCCAGAGATGCACTTCAGAGTACTTGGCCAGATTACAATTCAACAGAAAACACAGAGCTGAAGGGTGGAACTGCATGAGGGATGATTTCAGCACGTAAAATCGTTAAGGTTAGAGAAGACCTTAGATCATGTCCAACCACCTGCCCACCCCCACCATGCCCACTGACCACGTCCCTCAGAGCCACATCCACACGGTTCATGAACACCTCCAGGGCTGGTGACTGCACCACCTCCCTGGGCAGCCTGTGCCACTGCCTCACCACTCTTCTGGAGAAGAATTTTTTTCCTAATATACAACCTGAAACATCGTAAATTCAGCCTTCTAATTACAAGTCAGTAAAGAAAGGTTAGTAAGAAACAAACAGAAGCACGTCTGCGACCTAAACTGAACATAACCTCTTTTTGATCAGTCCTTCTTGCACTCCAAACAGCTCCAAGGACTGGGTGGGGACCCAGAAAAGTCACAACCAATCCTTCCCATGAAAGCTGCTCCATGTGGTAGTCCTATTCCTGCTCTTGTAGCATGTTTATGTGGAGATACAGTTAGAGAGCAGGACTGGAAGCACTGCTCAGCTTCTAACAACTGACATAGATTTATTAGCCATTGTAAGCCACCAACCTTGGCAAGAGAAAGCGGGATGAGAGAATGTTTGGTGTGAGGTGTACTGTATGCGCCTGGTTTGCTTGGAACAAGGCACTGATCAATGTCACTTAGTCACAATATTACTTAGTCACACGTTAAACAACGTAGCCTAATTATACTATTGTGTAGCTATAGCTGAAAGGGTATATAAACTCAGCTGTGTGTATCAAAGGGGGTTGGTTGGAAGAGGATTAAGGAATGAAATAGATTGTAAGGGAATCCAATGGATTGTAATAGACTGCAATAGTTCATGACAGCTTAAGGAATAGAAGGGCTCCATGCTTGCATCAGGCTTGAACCCCGTCTGTTTACTACCACCCCCATCAAATGGTGCCCTATGTGGGGAGGTGATCATCGGCCTAGCTGGCAGCCAGACGGCCCATCCTATAGAGCTAAGCTCTGCTGAGAGGAAGTGGGACACGCTGACCAGCGACAACTAACCCCTCTGGAAAAGAGGTGAGCTACAGGGGCTTGTTCCCCTGAATTCAGATTTGCTGCGGGGGATCTGGGACAAGCAATGTCCAGACAGGAAAGAGACTTCTTTGAACGTATGCAGAAGCTGTTACAACAGCACAGCAAACCTTTGCCATCGCATGATTTAAAGATCTTATTGAAATGGGTGCTTTCACATCCATCATTCAAGAAGCAAAAGAGCCGTGCATACAGTTTGTTGACTGTTGAAAAGTCCAAAGCCTCTACTTTGTGGCCACAGTGCCATAAGGGACGGCACTTTGCTAACAAATGTCATTCTAAGTATGATTCTGAAGGTTGTCTGAATTCCTTACTCAGAGAGCAGTGAGATGCTGGCACAGCTGCCCAGAGAAGCTGTGGTGCCCCATCCCTGGAGGTGCTCAAGGCCAGGTTGGATGGGGCCCTGGGCAGCCTGAGCTGGTGGGGGGCAGCCCTGCCCATGGCATGGGATGGGGCTGGGTAGGCTGTGAAGTCCCTTCCTATCCAAACCGTTCTGTGATAGTATGATTTCAAGATTCTATGAACACAGAGAGGGGCTCTGTGGGTGGACAGTCACCTTACCCACTACCAGCAATTCCTGGAATTACCAAATGGAAAAATTACCAAACTATTCACCAAGAGAAATGTGCGTGAAGAGTGAATTCAGGCAATGTGGTGAATACAGGTGAGGAATATAGCTGTAAATGTTTGCTTTAAGTGTCTCTGTACTATTCCTCACATTTTTCATCTTCTCTGCCTGTCCACAGAGCCTGGCTTTGTTCTGAAAGCCTTTTCACACATGCTGCATTTATTTACCACCCGCAGGTGCTGCCTCTTTGTTCTTTCCTGTTGTTTCCATTGATCTAACATGAAAGTCACCTTGAATTGAAGGAGCTTTGCCCTTGCTACGTGTATGGAATCTCAGAAACTATAAAAATAGTTATACAAAATGCAAGGGATAGGCAAGTATTTGTAAGGATTGCTGTTGTAGGTCATGGATGCTGAATATGAGATATCCATAAAAAAGCAAGACAGCATTGGATGGAGCAGATTAACTCATAGTGTGCCTACAGATGAGAAACCAAGGCAGAGTGTGTTATACCTTTCAACATTTATTTTGGTATCCCTTTTCTCCAAGCAGATGCAGATCTAGGTACCTACTGGCATTCGTATCAAGAAGGCCAACGTGGAGTCAGACTGTATTTTTCCTGTTGCATACATTTTAAAAGGTTTATCACTTTAGAAAATGTCTTCCGTAAGAAGGTTCCTGCCCAAGCTTAACAGCAACCTTTCTTTCATGCAGTTCCTTTACAGCATGAAAGAATCTCAGACTTTCCCTTACCAAACAGGAGTCAGTGCTTCCATTTAACTTCTTGACATTGGGTGCTTATATATATTTTTTTGCACATGGATCTAAAAACATCTCTTCACACAATTGCATTGTGAATAGGCCTGCTGTGCTGGCAGCTGGGACTTAGTCTGCTTGTTCTCTTAATTAAATATGTGGCCAAGTGCACTTATCTGTGCTGGCACTGGCTGGGATGAGTGGTGCCACGCTTGCTGCTCCTGTGGTCACACGGCAGCTACATGTTTTGGCTGCGCACTCCCATCCCAAGCGCAGAAGCCACATGTAGGCTTCCATCCCTTTGCATGCTGATATTCCTCATCTCTCACCATCAGCTGTGTCTCACACTGAAACTTTCCTTTCTGGATATATTTGATTTGTGTGTATGTGCTCTATATGTGCTGTGGCAAGCTCTTTCCAACTTCAAAGAAGCCAGGAAAAAGATGAGGTCAGGTCTGATCATAAATAATTTTGTCCTTAGAAAACAAAGGCATACCTACTGATGCAAAAGCATGCCATGAAAGAAGCCACTAAAACTTTTTCTGAGCTGCTGCCCAGAAATTCACCAAGGGAACATTTATCTGCTCTGCAACGTGCGTGGAAAAATCATTCAAGTCTGAAATATAGTTATAAATGACATGAAAGCATTAACATAACTACTATTTGGACACTTTGTGATGGCAAGCCAGCTCTTTCAGTTGGATAATGGAAACAACAGCTTCCTGCCTGAGGAAGCAGCACTGCATTTCGTTTGCATCCCATGGGTGGGAGGGTTCAGCTGCACAGGGAGCCTTAGGCCCCCAAAGTGCTGTTCTCTGCTGGCTTGCATTTTCACCCAACGCGTTTGCTCTCTGTGTTTGTTCGTCTGCTACGCCAGCTGTAAAGAAGCCCCCACGGCTCTTCTCTCATGTCAGCTTGGCAAAGCAAATGAGAAAGGAAGTTACTGCCTCACGGGAGAGCACTGGGCTGTTTGCTGGGATCTCAGTCCTGCCAGGAGCCAGATGCTCCCATAGCATTGCTCAGAGGCAGTCACGGTCCCTGGAGTACCTAAAGGGACAGGAACGTACGGGGGCATTCAGAAATGCCCACCCACTTATTCCTGGCTGATTTAAGTGGCTGATGCGCCTGAAAATTATGCAATTTGCTGAGGCTGGGAAAAGGGATTTGTTTGCAATTTATTTTCTTATTTTGATGCTGAAGAAAAGGCACTGGATGGGTCCTTCGGTGTTCTTCGTACAGAGTTACAGCTGTACAGGGAGAGACTTTTTTGCTATTTATGGCAAACAGGACATACCCTGTACAATAAACTACAGTTTTCCTTTAGGCTGACACCCTCTACTGTTCACTCCTGCACATTATGTGTAAGCAAAAAGATTGAAGTAACCACAGAGATCTGCGTGGAACAGTGATTTCTTGAGTACAGTCCTGAATTCTTGGTTATTATTTGAAAACAGCAGAGCAGAGATGTAGCCACTTGACCTGCCTTGCATGTTTTTTTTTAGGAAAAATAACCACTTTTCAGTAGTTAAAATGTAGGAGATTTATTTTTGGAAGTACCTGCATTTCTTGTAGTGCGATGAATAACCTGATCACACTTTGATGCTGCTGAGTGCTGGAGCCTTAGTTTAGCAAATCAGAAACTTGTGAAGTCGATTTTCTTTCTTCCTTTCTTTCCCATACTGTTACTTTGACACTGTTGTGAAAGTTCAGTGGCGTTTCATTGTAGGCAGCAGTCGCTCCTGTTTGAGAGATTTTGGAGAAGACACTCATCTTCTTTTCTGTGTTGAAAGTGCACACATGAATGGGCTCTCACAATCAGAATCTCCATCTAAAAGAGACATCTGGGCTGCATACCTCTGAATTACAGGAACAAACAATTCATCTGCTGTTCATGCAGCCACGTAATCGGATTGAGCCATGTTTTGAGGTGAAGGTTGAGGCAGATGAAACATCCCAACAGTAACATATTATTTGTCACTGAAAAAGAAGTTCAAAAGCCCAAAGGATTTACAGGGTCCCCTCCTTGGAAGACAGCTACGTGGCAATGCAAGCAGCAGGAAGAAACTGCTGCATGCTTCTCCCCAGCCTCTCAGTAGCACAGTACACGTATCTGAAGCTCAGTCTTCTCACTTGGGCAGAAAAACCTCCGGCACACACTGCTTTCTAGGAAAAGCAGTTTGCAAGGAAAGAGCTTAAGTTGAAATTACTATTTTCTAGGGGCATGAATGCTATTCTCCATATAGAATAAATGGGCAGATGAGCTTTATGAATATTATCTGCCAAAACATTCCTTTCCTTCCCAACATTACCAGCACCAAATCAGCCAGTGCTTGTTATTCTGTGTGTAGGCAGGAGCAAGCAGGGTTAATACTTATCAGCTGCTCAGGATTTTAGCAGGATTAATCGCATGAGTTCTTCAGTCTCACTGGCAGCCTCTGAAGCTATTTCCAGAAACTCTCTAGCTCCATCCCTAACTGTCAGACTCTCTGACCACCCAAAGTTTTCCCTGGGTTTCCTCTGCTGCAAAAAGGCACGGTCCTGGGAAATCCCTTTTCCCAGTGGCAGTTTTGCTGCCATTTCTCATTCGACTATTCAGGAGGCATCAGAAGATCAGCAGCAGTCCCTTTGCAGGCTGCTAATCCGACTTCTGTCAGAATATGAATACGTATGTATAAGTAGACAGTATAGCAAAGGTGCCTCATGGGAAAACATGAAGTGGAAGAGAGGGAAAATTATAAGAGTTAACGGCAGGTTTTGCAGGTCTGTAAATTGCACTGTAAGCTTTCCACAAAGCTGGTTCCTCCTGTCCCACAACACTGATGGCACACTGAGGTCCCTCTTTGTTGTCTGTGTACAGCCCAGAGAGGAGCTCAGTCAAAATACAGATGAAGTTAGCGGAGGCATACTGACACCCTTACCTTGTTAGATCCAAGCACAGATCATTATGAGTTGTGAAAGAGATGTTTTTACTCTGTGCTCACCAACATCTGACTGCAGTCTGCCACCTGAGCTTCCTCAGCTCCTTAGCGAGGCTGGGCTGTGGCAGCAGCTGCCTGCCCAAAGCATGATGAGAAAAGCTTTTAAGCTTTGCTTTACGCTTTGCATCAGCATCTCCTTTCCCTGCGCTTTCTGCTAATGGACCACCATTGTATGACTGAAAATGCCTGTTTGGAAGAGACAGGCTGTGTCCTGACCAGTCGGGCCTGACATGCACTTCACTGAAATTCCCTTGGAGAGAGCAGAATAATTTCAATTTCCCTAAGAGAGAGGACCATCCTGAGAAGCAAAGTAACACCAGCTCTCCCAAGCTGCTCACCTGGGGAACACTAACAAGGATGCATTTGCAAATCACGCTTGGTTGAGCAGCGTTGTACGATACCTCACGGCAGCATCTCTACAGCTCCCCGCACACCTGTAGCTCTCTGCACGGCTCGCTGAACCCTGTCTGCAGGCACTCTGACTGCACGGGACCGCAGGCGGGCTCTCAGGCCTCTCTCAGGCCGGGAGCTGTGCGTTCTGTCCCTCACAGCTGGATGCTCAGTAGGGCAACAGGCAGCGAAGGTCCTTATCTTTCTGGGCTTTGGTCGGCTCTTATGCAGATACCTCTATTGCTTTGGCACTAACATCAAACAGTGTGCTGAAAGCTTAGCCTGTAGCGTCTCGCGTTGCAATTTTGCTTGTAAAAATGACTGGCTTTTGGGGGCTGCTAAGGGCTTTCATTTACATATCAAGGACACAAAGCTCTGTAGGAAGCCCCCCATCCGTTTCAGTGAGACGCAAAGCCCGCCGTGGATTCCGCATTTATTCGTAAGAAAACCAGGAAAAGCCCATTCAGCTGTGGTGAGTACTGCACGCGGCGCTACCCTTTCCCCCTTACCACACCTTATTGCTCCCGTACCATTTGAAGCTTTTTGTTTCTTGTAGCTGGGCTCCAAGTCATACCTTCAGCTGTTTAAATGCCAGTGACTTTTTAAGGCAGAGCTAATGAGCGTTCCTCTTGGGAACGAAACCAAATGAGCTCTCCTCAGGTTTGCGTTTCAGTCCAATTACTGCACAGATTTCTGTTCATTTAACTCCTTTGAAGCAGAACAATCAGAAGAAATGGCTAACAACTGCAGCATGAACAGGAAATGATGGCTTCTGAACTTGAAGAAAATGAGATTTTAAACAGCCTTATTCTTCTGTCAGCATCCTGGAGGTGCTTTACTGCAAATCACAGCAGTCCCAGGAGAGCTACTGGTATAATGCTAACGCCTCGCGAGGCAGAACCTCATCACCAAAGCCTCAGATATGGCAAATGATTGACAACTAAGGTGCATCGGGATGTCTAAAGTTTGGCATCACCAAGTGGTACTTGATTTCCCCAGCAGTTTAACGCCCACATACTTCATCGTGGAGACAGACCTCAGTGATCTGCCTCATGAGGCAGCACTTCTGTGCTATGTGTGTGATGGAGCAGTGGCACAGGGTGCCCAGAGGCTGTGGGGTCTCCTCCTTGGCCATCTTCAAAAGCCACCTGGATGTGGCCCTGGGCACCCTGCTCTGGGTGGCCCTGCTAGAACAGGTAACAACAGGTAGCCAAGGAACAAGGCATGGAAGATTGTAGGATAAGGACCTGTTTCTTCTTTTTCTCTTTTTTCTCTTTTATTTTGAACTCCAGATGTTCCCTTTCTTATCGATTATAATTGCCAGCTGCAAGCTATCAGTGATGCTTTGCTGAATTTCAGATGGTGTGGAACAAAATTAACATTTAATTTGCATATAAAGTTACAAAACACTTTGTTGAAATCAGACATGGTAATTCATAGTTACGTTTTCATTACCAGAGACCAGTAATTTCAGGTCCGTGAGTTAAACGACCATCAGTGCCTTGGTGAGCATAACTACTTTGATGCCTGATTACTTGCAGCTGTCAGCACGCTGAATCTACTTGGTGGTGGTGCTCAGAGGACGAGTGTAATGTACAAACACAGGGCTGGCTAGATGTGGGAAGAAAGTATCTTGGAAATTAAGAGATACTGGAAAGAAGGAATACTTATTTGCTATCTATGCATATTTTTTCTAACTTTCTAACAAATCGGGAATGGAAAAGTGAAAAGGTATTTCTTTTCTTTATTTTTTCACGTTATCTTTGACACCAAAATAACTGGCCAAATTCAGCTTCTTGTTGATACAGTTCAAATTCAGCTACGGTTGATACCTACAGGTAAGTAGGTTTGAATAAGAGCATTAATCTCACACAGAAATAAATATTGTGAAGAACTGTAACATGCTGTCACATTTAACTACAGCACTCAGGAAGGATTTATGCCTCTTCATGCCTACTACTTTGACAGTGACTGATAACATTAAACAGCAATTAAACACCTTCGTCATGCTTCATGCTACTCCAAGTGTGATTAGTGCATTAGTGGTTCCATACCAATGCTTCTCTGTGTTTTGCCTGTGGAGTTCTACAGATAGATGTTAAATTATTCCTGTTGGGAATTATTTTAAAGAATTAGATCGGTGAGCTTTGCATTTCTTTGTTCAATCTTGGACATAATTTCAGGTATAATTACTAGGCACAGCCACTGAGGCTGTCTTTGGAGAGGGATAGTCCTAATAACAACTGGTCAGACATCAGTATTTAGAAAAGCAAGTGTATCTAGCTAACCAGATTTTCATTTGGGTAAATTTATGTCAATGAATAGCTTGTACCACCGTTTTTAGGAAATTCTCAGAACACTGATGTGACACAGCAGACCCTGTGCCTCGTAAGTAATTGGTGCAAGAGGACCAGAAGGAGTGGCAGCTGGATAAATAGCCCCCTACCTTTGGTTTCTTCTCACTTTGTGTGTATTCCAAACCATGTACTTTGCATTTGTGGTGAAAAGGGGCTCTTCTGCGTGACTTGGCCTGTAATGGAGGCATGTGTAATATGCCTTCATAAACTTGGAGAAAGTTTAAAACTTCTGCTCTCCTCCCTTTATTTATTTATTTTTATTTATTTATTTATTTTATTTTTCTGTCCCTGAATGATGGCTGCATCCTTTATAACAGTGGTTCCCTTTCTTGCTAAGGGGCTTTGCTACCACTTTGTCCTTCTCGTGACCTCCCAGCTATTCCCAGTTTCCCCTGTTCATCTTTCCCTTGTCTTCCCCACCCTTTCTTACTGCCTCCAAAAATCTTGGTCTTCTCATGTTCACCTCTGCCTCTGTTGTGCTGCTTTAGTGAGGCATGCCTTGCTATTTAGACATCAGATGGTTTCATTACACATTCTTCTGCAGCATCAGGGATCAGATCATCTTCCCTGTTTAGTGGGTGCCAGGGAGCAGTGTCTCCCAGGTATCCTGTGTGAGGAACAGTCACTGATTTGAGTGGCCCTGTTTCGAAGGAGAGATGTGAATTGTGTCTAACACAACAGGAAAGCTGAGAATAGGGTAGCATGCTTAATATTGCTGATATCTTTGTTACACATTTTAACAACCTACACAAAGAATATTGTTGGAATTTTGGGCTTTAATGAAGGCTTCTACTCCTCTAGAGGACTGTAAGAGTAGAACTGGTATTTATGCAGAGATTGATGACTTCTCGCTTCAGCTACACAGACTATTCCAGGAAGAACCCAAGAGGGAAAAAAACAATCAGTGCACACTGTAATTTTTCTACGCTAATTTGAGTATGCTCCCTTGTCATTTTGAGAAGTAATTATCTATTCTAAAACACATGTAATTGAGCTCCACCTAAAAACTGAGAAATCATCCTACACTATATAAAAACCGGAGTAGCTATATTGACAATGCACTATTTCCTCAGATGGAAAATTACAATTATCTTATGATTGGTGCTTAGAGAATTAACTTTGCTTTTTTATTTTCTGAATTATTTTTCTCTCAAAGACTTAATTCTCTGATACGAATGATTTAAAGAGACTCTACTTTGATTAATGGAGGTGAATTGGGTGCTATGAAGATGTGTTATAAATTTAACACAGTACTTTCTCTAAAGTTTCTCACACTAGTATCACATTTTCCTGATAGACTTTGTAAAGTGATGCATTCTAGACATGGACATTCATTTGTGTTGTTTTAGCCTTTCTTAATAATCTAAGTGGATATTTGAGTGTCAACGGTTTACCGGGCTGGATCGGCCCGGTTCCGTGACGATTGGTGTGGGGGACCCGCAGACCCACGCCCCAGGAAAGGGAAAGGGGGAAAGGGAAAAGGAAAAAGGGAGATGGCCCTAGAAAAAAAACAGCGGCAACGATCTGAGGAGGAAAGCTAATTTACTAAATAAGATATCAGAAAGCAAAATAACACAATATAATACAATATAATTGGAATTGAAGCTAATAAATCAAATAAAATGAGCAAGAGAGAGTGTCCGATAAACCGAAGGCCTTACGCTAACGCTGAAGGCGATACGGCAGCGAGCACCCACTGCTGAGTCGATCCCAAAGGAAAGAGAGTGTCCCGTGACTGCAGAGAGTTTTTATCTTTTCCCTCTGAGCGGAAAATACGTAAAAATGCAAAGCATCGCAAAGTCCTCTGGGGAATGTAGTTCTTCTCTTCTGAGACAGGTATACCCGGAAATATCAATGATCTATGGAGTTGGAGTATTAACTCTTTAACTCTTAATGCACTACATGTTGTAATGATGTGGAATACCAATACCAAAAATCATAAAACCATGACATTGAGAATGGAAAAAACATAGTGAAGGTCTGTGCATAAAAGGACTGTCACTCAGTACAAAAAATCAGTATGTACCAACTGAATTCTTCCAACAGAAAACTTCTGACAACTTTAATCCCCATGTCCCCAAAAGCCAAACCACCAGTTCTTACTTCTGTAAATCTCTGATCTCTATTAATAATGTAATTTTAGATGTGGATACATGTTTTTGTTAAGATTTCTAAAGGACTTGTGACATGGGAATGGGTTTCAGTTGCATAAACATAGATGTTGCCCTGCCTGAGATGCAATAAATAAGGGAAACAACTGAGTGAGCCTTGCATAGATAACACAAGGAGACTGGAGACTCAGGCCCCCTTTGAAAAGCAACTTGAGGCTAAGGAGGGTAAACTGAGGTATCTAAAATGGAACTGGACCCTTATGTTAAGGCAACTGAATCCTTTAGGGAGTGTTTCTATTTTGGGGCAATCATAATCTGTCCATGTGTAGAAAAAAAAAACCCTGAGATCTGATGCCTTTGTGTTGTTCACTGAGAAGACATTCCACTGATTCACATTGGTCCAAAGCACCCAGATACCTCTCCCTGGAGGCACTGCCAAGTGACCAGCCACTTTGGAGAACTTTCCTTATTTTATTAGTAAAATTATGGTTGGGCTTAAAGTCATTGTATGCAGAGGAAGAAAGCTAATATGACAGATTGTCCCTGAGTATTTTTCTCTGGAGAAAAACTGCATCTGATAGATGAAATGCACAAACACATACAGATTACTAGGGAATGCAGCCAGCTTAGCAAAAAGAAGAAAATATATATTATACCCTGCCATGCTTTCATATTTTTTCTTCTTGAACCTAACCTTAACCAATGATAGAAGAACGTGGACTGAGCAGGGATTCCCTCAGTGTCTGTTCTTCCAAATATATTTAAATAAGAATCTCATGATATGGGACACTGCTACCAAAACATCAGAGAACGCCTTATTCAACTGCAATGTCAGCGAAACAAATCTGTTTGTGGAGGTTTGTTTGAATACTTTGATTGAGAAACTGCCTAGCTGTTTCACAAATCCATGATAGTTTCTCAGATATTATTATCACATTATTACTACAAGAACACAGTCTCTTGCCAGTCATCAGTGGAGCACATACACTGAGTTCTCATCACCGCATATTAGACTAACAATCTTCTTTACTACTGTGTTATTGCCTCTTACAATCATTCCCCTGGACTTGTTTGGGAAGCAACATCCTTACTCCATGCTTTGCTTTCATGTGGGAAGGACTTGCGTCCAAAAGACAGAATTCTGTATGCAAGTATAATTCATTTTTGACTGCCTCCCTTAAATAGTTCATATCTACATTTTTATCAAGGTTAGGTGCCAGAAATAACAGTTATGTCACAAATGAACATATTTCTGGGCCAAATAACAACCTAAAATCAATCATTTCAAAATGAATGAAGCAGCATCTCTCTACCAAAAATGTGTAAAGTAAAATGTGCAAGCTGAGAACTTGTCCTCTCTTAAATTGCCGACTGTGCCTTTCCTTTCTTGGCATTGTCCCTAGCATTCAGACCGCATCCCAGACTTAGTGATGAAGCAAGTTACCGTGCATCCACAAGTCCTCACCTCCTTGAAGAACAGATCTAGGACCTATTTGGAAACACCCAAAGCCTTTTGCTGGATTCCCTGCCCAAGCTCCCTTCAGAGAGCAACCAGAACATGGGGGCAACTCACCCTTGTGAGAAGAGGAAGCCAGGATCTGCAAACAGGACATACCTAAATGGAGAACCTGGAGCCTGAGCCTTCTGAGGGAAAACACCAGCCTGGCACTTCACGCCCTCCTGGTAGGCTTGTTCCCATGACAGAGCTTCCAAGAAACTGCTGGGAATCTACAGGGCACAGTAAGACAGCAAAGGATGAGAAAAAGCTCTTCAAATATTTTCTACATTCCTGTGCATTTCTACTTTGACCAAAAAAAACCCCATCCTATTACTCTGAAGATGGTTGTGATAAGTGTTTCAGAAAGGAACCTTGAATTTCTGACTGGGTTTTAAGAGTTTTAGATTTTCTTCCGGATAAGTGTTTCAGAAAGAAACCTTGAATTTCTGACTGGGTTTTAAGAGTTTTAGATTTTCTTCTGGTTAGCGTTTGTTGTGTCATGTCCTTGACCTTTCATATGTAAAGTAATTCTCATAGTAGGGAGAGCCATGAGTAATTCTGTCTCCCTCCAAGAACCCTGAACACTTACATGCACTTTTGTTGTCATGTTTTGTTCAATCTGCCTGGACTGACACCACGCAGCAAAGTGCAGCAGCCTCTCAGTGACGAATGACATGCCTTTTACTGACACTTTTTTTCCAGCTGAAGAGGCATTTTATGGAGCTTTCACGCACAGCATTTTGTTTCCAGCCTGTCTGGACCCTGCAAAAAGCAGGGTTTGAATCAGATGAAGTTCAGAGGAGTGTGAAAGACTTCAGGGATCTTAAGTGTGACAAAATGAGGAAAGTGCATCAGTACAGGTAGGGGGCTGACCCGCAGCAGAGGAGCTCTGCAGAGAAAAGGACATGAGTGTCCTGGTGGGCAGCAGGTTGGCCATGAGCTAGCAGTGTGCTCTTGTGGCCAAGAAGGCCAATGGTGTCCTAGGGTGCACTGAAAATAGTGCGGCCAGCAGGGTGAGGGAGGTGATCTTCCCCATCTCCTCTGCCCTGGTGAGCCCACATCCGGAGCACTGTGTCAAGCTCTGGGTTCTTCAGTTGAAGAATGACAGGGAACTTCTAGAGAGTCATGAGTGGTGTTCCCCGTGGGTCAGTATTAGGGCGTTGAGTGCAACTGTATAAGTTTGTAGATGACAGCCAAGCTGTAAGGAAGTGTTGATATGGCTGGGGGAAGGAAGGCCCTACAGAGTGACCTGAACAGGCTGGGCCAATGCCTGGACAGTGCTGAGGCCAACAAGACCAAGTGCCTGGGTCCTGCACTTTGACCACAGCACCCCCAGGCAACACTACAGGCTTGAGGCACAGTGGCTGGAAGATTGTGTAGAGGAAATGGACCTGGGAGTGTTGGCTGATGCTTGGCTGAACGTGAGCCAGCAATGTGCACAGGCAGCCAAGAAGGCCAATGGCCACACCTCGAGTACTGTGTTCAGTTTTGGGCCCCTCACTGCAAGAGGGACATTGAAGCCTTGGAGAATGTCCCAAGAAGGGCAAAGAAGCTGGTGAGTAGGCTGCAGCACAAGTCTTATGGAGAATGGCTGAGGGAACTGCGATTGTTCATTCTGAAGAAGAGGAGGCTCGGGGTGACCTTATTGCACTCTACACCAATCTGAAGGGAGGTTGTGGAGAGGTAGGGGTTGGCCCCTTCTATCACGTAGCTAGTGATAGTATGAGAGGGAATGGGCTCAAGCTGCTCCAAGGTTGGACGTTAGGAAATACTTCTTTGAAAGAGTGGCCAGGCACTGGCACAGGCTGCCCAGAGAGGTGGTAGAGTCACTGTCCCAGGAGGCGTTGAAGAAATGTTTAGATGTTGTACTGAGGGACATGGTTTAGTGGGAAATCTTGGTGGAAGTCAGGTGGAAGGTCGGACTGAGTGATCTTAAAGGCCTTTCCCAACCGTGGTGATACTATGAGTGCTGCAAACATGCCGAGGGGCCCGGTGCATCTCCCTTACAAGGATCTCGTCGCTGTTTATAAGCATCTGAAGAGCGGGATTCAGCTGGAGGGGCTGGCTCTGTTTGGTGGAGCCCGGTGTCAGGACAAGGGGCGCAACCAAACAGGCACAGACTGGAATGCGCGAAGTTCCACCAAAACACGAGGAAGAACTTTTTTACCGTGAGGGTGACAGAGCACCGAAACAGGCTGTCTAGAGACGAGTCTCCCGCTCAGGAGACATTCAAGGCGCGCCTCACTCCCCAGCGGGACCGCCCTCCCATCACGGCCGCCTCCGGTGGGTGGGGCCGGGCTCCGGCGGCAGGATTGGCGGGCACGGCGCGGAGCTTTGCCGCCCGCCTTCTCCCCTCGGCACGCAGCGGTTCGGCGTGGCGAGGAATGTGCTCGGGGCGACTTTGACATGTTGATCCTTTCCGAGCGCTTAACAGGATCGCAAAGCCCTTCGAGCGGCTTTTCCCCGTCAGCCCGGCTTACGCGCGCGGGCTTTGCGGGTAATCCGCCCCGCGCCGCGCTGAGGGGCGACCGCGGTGGGCGCTGCTCCGCCCCGCCCGCCCCCGCGGGGGCAGCGCGGCAGCGCGGCAGCGGGAAAGTTTGGGTCCGGATGCTGGCGACGGAGGCGAGAAGGGTGAGTACGGCAGGGAGCGTCGCGTCCCGCCCGGCTGAGACACTGTAACTCGGAAGTTTGAGGCGGGAACGTCGCTCGGCTCTTTGGTGCCTGTGGTGTGCGGCTTGGGCTGTTCCGTCAGCGCGTCTCCGACCCGCGGTGCGTGTAGGGCGCGTACGTGAGGCCGTCCCGCTCGCACAGAACGGAGCAGGTGCTGCGAGGGCTGAGGGAGAGGATTGCTTCCTGAGGTTCCCGGTGCTGCCGTGCGTTGGCTTTGTGTCTGGTAACGTGACGTCTTTTGCAGAACTTGTGCGGTGTAAAAACGGGGTGTGCAGGGCCCAGAGATTGCTGCGATCAGAGGAACATGGCCGGTGTGGAAGAGTGACTCGGACGGTGCTTTGAATCTCTGGAGGAACGATGTTAAGTGCGGCCAAAACCACCCGATGAGAAAACGACAGAGTAGTTGGTATGCTGGCGGCAAACAAGTGGTTAGCGTCAGGAGATGGAGCACATCAGCTTAAAAAATAGCACAGCATCCAGCCTCCCATGTCAGCATCTCTGCTCTGCCTTCGCTGCACCCCTGTGCGTCTCAGCCTTTGTCATCCACTTGGCACTCAGCGCTGTCATTTCGGTTCAGCACGTTACCGTGTGGGCTTCTCCAGCCTTGCCGTCTCTTTCATTAGCACCTCTTAAATCCTGTTCTGCCCAGTGCCTCCTTGCTGTCTGTGAAACGTGACTCAAAATTGCCTCTCGGGCAGGTTGGCTGGGGCGGTTTGGAGTGAGCGAGGGAGCAGGTTGGAGGGGCAGCGTTCACACACACGCACATGCATCCATATATATGTGCCTTTTATAAATATCCTTCTGAGATGTGAATCCGATGTATTCGGGCTGTGTTCACACCCTTGTTGCGTTCACTTTGAACAGTTTCTTTGGCAAATAAAAGCAGTGACGGAGATGTCGGAAGAAGTGTTGGATTTTAGGTGGAAGCCTTGCGGAGAGCTTGTGTTCTGTATGTAAACATGGATACCTGCAGCGTGGTAACCCGTGCTGGCAACAGAAAAAGCACGGTGTGCCTTGGTTGTCCACCCAGCTGCAGTCTCTAACATACTGCACTGTAATTTACAGCGCCGTATTCAATATGCGCAGCTGTTTTCTCCTGAACAGCTTCCAGTCTAACAAATAATAAATTCATAGAGAGCATTCTGCGAAAAGAATGGGGTAAATCTTAGGAAACTGTCACGTATTGTTAATAATTCTCAGGAACGGAGGGACGCCCAAGCCAAATAATTCAAAAGATTATTATTTAAAGGATTATTTTGCTGCTTCAGGGCATCAAGGACACAGCCATTGAATGGATCAAGGATAATCGTATGCATTTCATTCTGAAAGTAAATTATACAGACACGAATGTGCAGTGTTGCGTGTAATACATGCACATCCTGGACCTCTGCAGAGAAGCATCTTTGACAGATCTTCAGTGCTGAGTTTATGAGGTGATGAATACAAACAACATGCGTTTTTAGGAGATAGTGGTGCCCACAGGCTGTAAAAAACTCAATACGATTTACCAGAGAGTGGTAATGTTTGAAAAGTGTACTTTTGAAACAAGAGCTGACAAGGTTTAAGAACTGGTGTTCTAAGCTGTTGGTTGTAGACATTGATGAGGGGGTGGTGGTGGTGCAGCCTGCTTGTTATTTTTCCTTTGCTTTGGGCTTGCTTCAGTAGCCTTTAGCAAAGCTGATTTCTCTGAGAGTTTGTCACCTTGCAGTCTGCAGGTTAATTTAGAAACCTCCAATTCTCTGAAGGAAGCAGTCAGAGCATCTCCGAATCATGCGCTTGCTTAATTTCTGCAGTTTCAGAAATGCACGTGTTGCCTGTGCTGGTTAATACTTCGTGGCTGCTGGCTGCCATGCATAACCTACACAGCACACATGGGGCTGAACTACAACTCTTACCAAGTGATGTAACAAGGATCATGTAGGTGGAGGTCAGATCCCAAAATAAATCCCAGAGGCTTATCAGGGTTGAACCTGAGAGGCTGTGTGAGGATTTGGAATGTGTCTTAACTAAAATGATGTAAGTGATCCAATGCAGCTTATCACCGCTTCCATTAGCAATAAGTAAAACGATTTTGAAAGCCTCAAGAGCAACAGTATATTACCAGCTACGCAAATATGTAATATCCATTGTGAATTCACATGTAAATTCACCCGTCACTCTGGGACAGTGATAAATATTTCACCTTGAAAAGGTGCTTTTGCATTCTGTCACATTCCTAAGCTATAAAGCTGCCCAGAGGCGTTCTCTGAGCGCAGAGAACCCATGAGTACACAGGAGTGTGGACACAGCCGTGCCCAGTGCCCTGTGCAGCCCGTCCCGTGCCCACCGCCCTGTGGTGCAGCACTGTCCCTCCCCCCAGCTGCCCCTCCCCTGACAGCTCCATGCCGTTCCCTCGGGCCCTGTCGCTGTCACACAGAGCAGAGCTCAGCGCTGCCCCTCAGCTCCCTGTGAGAGCTGCAGCCGCCATCAGGCCTCCCCTCAGCTCCTCTGCTCTGCGCTCAGCACGCCAAAGGGCCTCGGCTGCTCCTCGTACACCTTGCCCTACAGACCTTTCCCCACCATTGCTGTCCTTCTTTGGATGCTCTCCAGTAGTTTTATGTCTTGAGTACCTGATTTTCTGCCTACCTTCTCGAAGAGGAAACCTAGTTGCTTGACTTGGGAAAGCCACTGAGTAGCAGAGTTCCTCCAAGTTAGATCCTGCAGCCTTTGTAACTTCAGTCTTATGTCTTTGACGCTGTAGTGACAAAGAAATGAATGGGACCTAATTTTAAAAGTTAGGAAATGTTGATGTGAATCTGAAATTTTTACTTCTTGTTTGAACTCATGTTTGTTTTTAGAAAACTTTCTTGGTAAAATGAATCTTTTATACCAAACAGTGCATATTAAAGAATTTGACACAGTGTTAGTTACTGTTTCACCCACAAAGAAGAGGGTTGACCAGTGCGTTAACTACTCGTGTCTGGAATAAGAATTGCTATCAGTAATGTGTGATTTACTGCACTTTTAGTAGGATAATACATATTCCTCATTTGGCTCTTTTTTTTTTTTTTTTTTTTTTTTGCAGTCTCAGTGGTTTATATGCCAAAAAGCAATAATCACCAGAGTGGGATTATCTGTCTCTTTCAGGTAGCTGGTAGCAAGAAAAGAAAAACTGAGAAAGCATGCTTAAGCTCTGCTTAACTCACTGGTAGAGGCGTCAGTCTTTCAAGAGCTTGGGGGTGTTTCAGATGAGTTTTATTTCACTGTCTGACAGGAGAAGATTCCTCCTGTGAAGCCTGTGCAGAAGCCCCTGGTGGAGTTGGTATTCCCTCCATCCAGCGGAGAGGGAACATGCAACTGCAGTTACCCACACTGTAGCTTGTGGAGAGCCCTACTGTGGAGGTATTTCCTGATGGGAGCTGCAAGGCATGGAGATGAGCCCACACAGGACCAAGCAATCCTGATGGGAACTTCAGCGTGAGGAGGAGCTGCGCTTGGGCAGTTTGTGGAGGACTACAGCCTGAGGGAAGGACCTATGTTGGAGGAGGAAAGAAGTGAGGAGCTGGCAGCAGCAGTGAGGCGGTGTTGTGGGCTGACTGCAACTTTGTGTATCCCATGCTCCCCACACGGCTTGGCAGGAAGGAGGTAGAGGATGAAGGACTGAAGTTGATCTCGGCGAGAAGAAGCAGAGAGATGGAGGAAAGAAGGCGGCTTTGTCTTCATTAACATCCAACTCTGTTCTAGTCAGCATCAATTAAAATAATTCTCCTTAAATCGAGTTTGGTGTGTGACAGTAATTGGTGAGCGATCTCCCTGTCTTCATTAATACATGAGCTTTTTCATCTCATCTTCTCACATGGACTGCTGAAGAGGGGGAGTGGGAAAGCAGCTGGCAGCCAACCAAGGCCAACCCTTTGCAACAACTGTGGTTGTAAACAGAAAGGCAAGCTCTATGTAGTTCTTAAATCTGTCTTGTAAGCATCTACTTTCAGTAGTGGTTTAGGGTTGTGTACTCTGGCTAGCTGGAGCTGTCTCTCTGTGTGCCCTGCAAAAGGTGTATGAAGGGTCTCTAATCCCTTCAGCATTTTCCTGGCTCCTGATAGCTTCATTCTTACTGTAAACTGCTTCCTGCTCGGTCTCTAACCAGATCTGGATCCAGTTTAATGGGCTGGGGAGGACATTGGTATTTCAAAGTACACTAGGAACTCGGATGTAGAAGGAGCAAATATTTCTCATTAATCAGGTTGCCTCTAATTTGCCAGTGTTTTGTGTGCTTCACGATGCAGGACTAAAACATGTTGCTTTGAGAGGTCTCACTGCCTGCCGTGTACCCAAATTCCTGTACTGTTGAATCTGTAAATCCTGTGCTCTGTCTCTAGCACAGCTGAACACGCATGGCACAATTCAGTGATGTCAATCCATCCACTCTTCATACCTCCTTCCAAAAACTGATCCACTTTACTGCTTCATAGTGGGCTTGTATTAACTGTGATTTTTTATTTTTTTTTAATGTAACACTTGCCACGTCTAGATCCTTCTGTCTTAATAGCTTTTGTGTCAGCAAGTTTGCTTGGCACTGAGCAGGGCATTTCACTGAGCTGTGTGTATAAAAATATATAATGCTCAGATTCCCTTTCTGAGAGCATGCTGTTACTTTGGGAGCACATAAGGTCGTAGTTGACAGGCTTTCCATCAGAATCCATGGATTTGCATTTGCCCACACCTCATGTCACTTGCCATCACGTTGTGAACGTGATCTGGTTGATGTGAGTCACCGGAGTGCTGTGCACTTCTCTGTTGTTTGTGCAGTAATTTTTGCTGTCCTGAGATGTTGTCTCGCTGCCTGTTCTTTTCATCCATGTCATTAATGACAGGTTTTCAAGTGAAAACCTGAGAAGTATTGCTCTCTAACTTCTGCCTCACCGAATGTCAGCTGTTTAACCCAGTTCTCACTTTCTGTCTAGGCTAGTAGTTTTTCATCCAAAATAGTTTTTGGTTTTATATCCTACGAGTTGTGTGGTTTCTTCAGTAGCTCAGCTTTGGAATGTCTAAATAAAGCGTGGAGCCGTTCTCTGTACTCGCTGCTCAAGTGGTATGTTCTGAGCATTCCAGGAGATTAGGACTATCCAGTTCTAGTATCTATTAGTAGTGTCTAATTCCAGATTAGTAGTATCTAATGCCAGGAGATTAATAACAGCTGGAGAAGCCATGCCAGTTTCAAGCTTAAAGAAATACTGTACTCAGTGCTTTTTTAACCAAGCTTCCATGTACTGATAGACAACTTAAAAGTCTGGAAATACATCACATTTACAGCTTTTATTCACTGTTCAGCTGGTTCAGAAGCAAGCACAGTATCATAGAATAATTTGGGTTGGAACAGAGCTTAGATGTTGTCTAGTTTCAACCCCCCTGCTAAGGGCAGGGTTGCCCCCCACCAGGTCAGGTTGCTCAGGGTCCCATTCAACCTGGCCTCAAATGCCTGCAGACACAGGGCAACAGCTTCTCTGGGCAGCCTGTGCCAGCACCTCACTGTCCTCTGAGTCATTCCTAACATCTACATCTACATCTCCCCTAGTGTAGCTTAAAGCCGTTCTCCCTTGTCCTGTCACTATCAGACCATGTAAGAAGTCAGTATCCCTCCTGATTATAAGCTCCCTTTTAAGTACTGGAAAGCCACAAAGAGATCTCCCCAGAGCCTTCTCTTCTCTAGGCTGAACGTGCCCATCTTGCCTCAGCCTTTCTTCATACCAGCCCTCTGGTCATCTTCGTGGCTTCCTCTGGATCCTCTCAAACAGCTTCACATCATTCTTGTGTTGGGGTTGCCAGGCCTGGATGCAGTACTCCAGATGGGGCCTCACAAGGGCAGAGTAGAGGGGGACAATCCCCTCCCTCTCCCTGCTGGCCACCCCTCTGCTGATGCAGCCCAGGATACAGTTGGCCTTCTGGGCTCACTGCTGCCTCATGTACAGCTTTTTGTCCACCAGGAGCCCCAAATCCTTCTCCACAGGGCTGTCTCAGTGAGTTCTTCTCCCAGTCTGTACTCATATCTGAGGTTGCCCTGACCCGAGTGTGGCACCATATACTTTGTCCTTATCAAATCTCATTTGGTTCCTGTCACCCTTTTACATCCTGTCTACCTTTCTAATCTATATTTCTCCAATTTAGAGATGGATGTGGTGTAGGACCGTGCCAGAGGCTCTGCACGGGTTCATGTAGATGACATCCGTTGCTCTTCCTTTGTCCACTGATCACTCCGTTGTAGAAGGGTGTCGTGGTTTTATGATTTTTGGTATTGGTATTCCACATCATAACATCATGTAGTGCATGATGCAGGGAATCCCATCCAGTAATCTCTTAAACAGCTGGAATCGTGCTCTCCTGAAATTCAGGTTCCTGACTTTGCTTATTGCTAGGCCAGTATTCCTTGAGATCACAAGCTCAACCATGTCACGATGGCTGCTTCCAATCTTAACCTTTTTAATGGTTTCCTTTGTGTTGGTGAGCTTCAGGTTCATTAATGCTTCATCTCTGATTGATTTATCTATTACCTGGACCAGGAAGTTATCCTCAGCACACTCCAGGGGTTTCCTGGATTTCTTGCAGCATGCCATGTTTCTTTCCCAGTGCCACTTTTTAATGAGACACTGCATGTTGGCAGAAAATAAGCTACATCATCCCTACACCTTAAGGTTTTTGTTATCTCATACTTCTACTGTCTGTACAGAGTTATTTGTTTTACTGGGGACTATAAGCTGGGTGACCTTCGATTAAGGGCTGCTGTAGGTGGGCATCAATTAGTGAATGATCAGAACTACTGACAGGGTTTTTGTGGTGTTAGGTGGCAGCACTGGTAAAGGGCTGGTTGGATGGGGCCCTGGGCAATCTGATCTAGTGATCTAGTGGCTGGCAACTCTGCCAATGACAGAGGGGTTGGAACTTGATGACCCCTGAGGTCCCTTCCAACCCAAGCCATTCTGAAGTTCTGTGATTGTAACTTGGCAGTAACTTTGTTTCAGAAATCTACCCTTAGAAAAAAGCTAGTGCTTTGTCGCTTAGGAATCATTCTGTTTTTCTCACTGTCAAGCTTTTAACACTTTAAAGTAGAATATCGTGCAGGTCCAGAGGTGGATGTGTTGTCGTGTTAATTGGAAGAGTGAGGAATCATCCCCCCCTCAAAATTCTGTTTTGATTAAAATACAACGACAGTAAATTGGCTGAGATTTAAAGGAGAGCAGGGACTATGCAGAACAGTAAAATTCAGGCAGTGCATGCCATCTGATTTCTAAATTATCTTTCATTGGACTTGTAACGTATAACTGAAAGCAGTGGAAATGCAGTAAGCAGCGAGAACAACTGAACTATTAGTAGCAAGAAGCACTTTGCTCTTGTGCCTTACTTTCTGTATGTGCATAACAATTGGCTAGCAAGAAGCGTGTGCTCTGTTTTTAAGTGAAGTATAACTTCAAGCCTTGAAACCTGGGAATTGAGAACATAAACTGGAGGCTAACATCAGTAGTAGCAAAAGAACAAAAAGTCTTTTTTTTAATCTTGATTTATGTTCAAATTAATTTGTGAGAAATGGGAGTTACTGCTGTGGCAAAATAAATCTTCTCATCACCAAGTCACTACTGCATGTAATCTGTCTAATTCTGTTGTACAAAGCCTGTAATGGAAACAATAATTACAACTCAAAAATAATTGATGAAAATTTTTCCTGGAGATAGGAGAATTTTGGAATCATATCTACTTTGGGTCCCGTTCATTCAGCTGGTCAGTTTGTTAAAACGTCTGTCTCTCCAAGGCTGAATTGTTGGAGAAGAAATCATACTCACTGATGTTTGTAATGGACATGCGTTAACGGAATTGTAGAAATGATTTGTAAATGTTTTTTGAACATAAGAAATTGATTCATTTTGTGAGAATGTTTCAGTTAACATTTTTATGTGAAGTTTCTAGTATAAATTACCCTTGCTTTAGGAATCAGCTCTTTTGAGTGAACATTCAAATCTAAGAATGGGTTGAAAATCCTCTATTTATATCGGTGTGTCATAGAAATAGTAAATTTCTCCTCAGAAAAGCTGAAGTTACCTGGTTACCTGAGCAGGGCTCAGTTGAAGATCAGACCCAGTTATGTATCAGCTGACCTGTGCTGAGGTAAGATTAGAGTAGGAATCGCTAACCAGATTTCCAGGTGTTAAATAAGATATCCAGAGGCTGTTTCCACATCCATTTCATTATTTCTGGATGCAGAATTTCAAGTTAGTCTGTATTACATTTTGAAATATAGTATAATATATTCAAGTCACTTCCGTTGACTCTCAGAAGCTGTTTAATTAATGCTGGTAAGGCACTGAGGGACTCATCTGAAGAGGAATCAAGTCGAATAACTTTCCTAAATCTCACAGGAGTTGGATGGTTGGGTATCTTAACTGACCTGATCTTGAGGTACTGTCGCAAAAATGGTATATGAGAAGGCAAGAGAAAAAATGATTAGTGCATTGTTCAGATAATGTATGATTAGCAGGTGGCATGTAGGAAGCTGAAGGATGCGTTTGATTAATGAGCTGTTTGCTTTGTTTGCATTTCAGAATTAAAGACGTGGTCATAAAGTAGATTCAGGTTAGCCCAAGAGGAGTGGCTTGAAGAGGAGTTGGTTGTCCTAGCACACGTTACCAACTTGCTTTTTTGGTTAGCTTTCTGATTACAGTCTTTTTAATGCAGTTTCTCTGTAGATAGTATGTCTGACAGTGTGGATATTCAGAAGCCCTAGAGACAAAAAAAGAATAGAGTGTCATGTAAACCTTTTCATTGGTCTTGATGGGTTTTCTCTGTTACACTGAAGTTTCACTGTCACACTTCTGTGAGCACTTCTTCTGTCTGATAGAAATAAATCTGGGAACAGCTCTCACATTGGGTGTAAATATTGCTGTCTATGCAAACGGTTAAATCAGCTTTTTTCTGCCCTGTTGTTTTAGTAAGTCACTGTTTTTAAGAACTCTTACATTGCTTTTGTAAATGTTACTAAGTACTATTTTTCCCCCTTGTGTTTCAGCTGTCAATTGGATGCTGATATGTAAAGCAAGATGGCAAAAATCAACACGCAGCACTCCTACCCTGGAATGCATGGACTGTCTGTCAGAACTACTGATGAGGATATTGAAAGGATTGAAAATGGCTTTATCAGGTAATATGCAGGCAGATTGCTGCAGAATTTGAGGCAGTTCTCTGTATCTGTATTTTGGAAGCGACCACATCACCACTGACCCTTTGTATTTAACTCATCTAGCAGTGTATTTCCAAAGTGCAGAAGAGACAGCAATGGGAAGGTTATCATGGTTTGCAGTTCTGGATTCAGAACCTGTATTACTTCAGGAATAAGACACATTTTCCCACTGATGGGAATTATATCAGTTCTGGAAGGATAAACATATTTTCTTAAATCGTTTTGTGAGATCCTGTGTGTGGGGGTTTGGAGAAAAAAAGATGTTGGCAGTACTGTACGGTGAAAAGCCTTAGGAAGTTTTTTAAAAGCAGCCTCTTGAAAATGCTTGGCTCCAGTGTTAGGAAACATACATAGCATGTAAAGCATATCAACTTTTTTTACTCAGTTTTCAGAGCTTCCCACTGTCCAGTTGAACTGTACTTGTTTCCTTACATTCACTTTTCTCTGTTTCAGTGGTTTTTAAGTGGTTGCATAAAATATGCCAGCGTGCAGTCCCAGTCATTTCTCCAGTCTGGGCAAATGCTACTGCAGAACAGTGACTTGATGATCCACAGCACCTGAGCAGTCTGGAGGAAGTTGCCTGCTTTTGGCCTGTGGTCAGCTGCCTCAGCTGTGGGGGC
Source organism: Oreortyx pictus (assembly GCA_036925125.1). Taxonomy (NCBI): domain Eukaryota; kingdom Metazoa; phylum Chordata; class Aves; order Galliformes; family Odontophoridae; genus Oreortyx; species Oreortyx pictus. The sequence continues at coordinate 60,224,326 of JAUPFR010000001.1, forward strand.
CTTTTTCTTGTTGGCCAAGTGCTCAAAAGCCTGTTAGGACGCCTATCATTATAGCGTAGCTGCGGTCCTTTTCCTCTTCACATTTTCTTCTTTCATTTCTGCTTTGCTTATGTGATACCTTCTGGTATGTAGGTGTACCTACACTAGTGAAAATTGAGCTGCTTTTATTCTCTGCAGTGTGGCTTGCGTTAGTTATAGTACTTCATGTTCTTGGAGAGATTGGAAACATCGTGTCTCTTTGTCTTGGTTACTATCATACCTCAAAAAAAAAATTGTGTGTATGGGCAGAACTCAATATGCTTGTGTTCATTAGGACACAAGTGTATTTTAGACGACTCGATCTTTAAGAATGTGATTGTTGTTTAACACAAGAGAGTATTTTATTTATTTTGTAAGATAGAAACCTTCCATTCTGCTTCTTTTGGCAAAAGTTAATCCTTTTTTCCGTGAAAAGACTGTGGGAATTAAGGTGAGGGGAGATAAAAAACATGTTTCATGCAATAACTGCCACAGATATTCAGGTGAGCAAAAACTATCTGTAATTTTAAAAATGGATATCAAAATTTTTTCTTGGATGAAGTTAATGACCATTGTCCCAACAACTGTCTTCAACAGAAAGATCCGGAAGTGACAGTTTCTGTTGACAGTGATTGAGATTTTAAGTTCAGAACTGGAAAGAGAAACTAAAACTGTAAACACTGTGGAAAACAAACGAACAAACCAGCCAACCACGGTTTCTCTAGACTAGTGAGACCGCTCTTTATCTTCCTTTAAGTCCTGTTGGCTATAGTTCAAGAAAACGATTAAGCGCATTACTTAGTTCCCGTTACAGTCAGTGGGTGTTAATTTTATGCTTAATGCTAAGATGTGCTTAAGTGCTTTTCTGCTGTGGAATGTGGTATTATCAAAGAAAAGCACTCACTGAAACAATTAACAGAAAGCTGCTGGTGGTCTTCAAACTGTAATTTGCTCATCTGGCAGATGTAGTTGCCAAGTTGCTATCCATCAAATTTGAGAAGCTGTGACAGTCTGGTGAAGTTCTCAGTGACTGGAAAAGGGGAAATATAACCCCCATTTTTTAAAAAGGAGGAAAAGGAAGATCCAGGAAACTACAGGCACGTCATCTTGCCTCTGTACCCAACAAGATAATGGAGCTGATCCTTGTAGAAACTGTGCTAAGGAACATGGAAGACAAAAGAGGTGATAGGTGACAGATGATACAGTTCCACTAAGGGCAAGTTGTGCCTACCAAATTTAGTGGCTAAGGTGGGGTTACAACGTTCGTGGATAAGGGAATAGCAGCTGACATCATCTACTGGGACTTAGGCAAAGCATTTGATGCTATCCTACTACACGACATCCTTGTCTCTGAACTTGAGATATGGGTTTAAAGGATGAAACATTTGGTGGATAAGGAATTGGCTGGATAGTCACACTTAAGTATTGTGGATAATGGCTCAAATCTTCACGTGTAGACCAGTTCCTCAGGGTTCGGTATTGGGACTGGCTCTAGTTAACATCTTAGTTGATGACATGGACACTGGGACTGAGTACATCCTCAGCAGGTTTGCAGGTGACACTAAGCTGTGCGTTGTAGTCACTGTGCTGGAAGGAAGGCATGCCTTCCAAAGGAATCTTGAGAGGCTTGGGAAATGGGACCATGGAAACCTGAAGTTCAGCAAGCCCAAGTGCAAGGTCCTGCACCTGGGTGGATAGTGGACTGTGAGCAGCCCTAAAGAGAAGGACTTGAGTTATTGGTTGATGAGAAGCTATGGAGCCCAGAAAGACATTCTTATCCTGGGCTTATCAAAAGAAGCGTGGCCAGCAGAGTGAGGGAAGTGATTGTTGCCTTCTACTCTGCTCAGTCTCTGTGAGTTTTTTGTAAGGCAGAGTAGAATTATAGTCATGGAATCATCTAGGTTTAAAAAGACTCTTAAAATCATCAAGTCCACATCACCATCTCTGTGAAGTCCATCACTAAACCATACCCCTGAGTGTCACATTGACAGATTTCTTAAATACCTCCAGAGATGGACACTCCACCATCTTCCTGGGCAGCTTATTTCAATGCTTGAACACTCTTTCTGTGAAGAAATTCTTCATAATATCCAATCTAAACCTCCTTTGATGAATGTGAAGCCGTTGGCTCTCATCCTATTGCTCAGCACCTGAGAATACTGACTGCTACTGTCCTTGCCACTGCCTCCTTCAGGTCCTTGTAGGGAGCAGTGAGTTCTCCCCTCAGCGTACTGTTGTGGCCCAAAGGCAGCAACCAGCATTGATCCTTGCTGAATGCCAGAGAACAATGCAGCCCATGGATCCACCACACTGGCCCTGCGGAGCCTTCCTACCCTCAAGCACATCAACACTTCTGTACAGCTTGGTGTCATCTGTAATTGTGTTGTGTACACTCAATCCCCTCATCAAACTTGTTCGTAAATATTTTAAGCAAAACTAGCCTCAGTACTGAGTCACGGAGAACACCAGTTGTGGATTTAACTCATTCACAATGACTCTTTGGGCCTGACCATCCAGCCAGTTTTTAGCCCAATGAACCATACATCACTCCAAGTCATGAGCAGCCAGTTTCCCCAGGAGAAGATTGTGGGAAACAGTGTCCCATAAGGATCACTGAATCCAACTCCTGGCTCCCCTCGGCACCACCCCAAATTCATACCCTCTGAGAGTGGTGTGTGGATTTGAACTTCACAGAATCACAGAACTGTAGGGGTTGGAGGGGACCCTCTAGAGATCATCTGGTCCAACCCCCTGCCAAAGCAGGCCAATGGCAGTCCTTAATGTTTTGCTGTAGATACTAGCCAAACTCATGGAGTCTAGGGTGGGAATGAATTTGTGTTCATAAAGTCAAAATTAGGCCACGTGCATTGAAGGTGCTGCATCAGAAGCCCGGTCTGTAACCATCCTTCTGCACTGACAGAAAGCCAGCTGACATTGAGGCCTCTTGTGTTATGTGGGTATGGTTGAAGAAACTCAGAAACGAGCCTGTGAGTTTTATATGGAGCTACCATAATGCAAGAATTTTATTTTAGATTTATTTTTCAGTTTGCTTGTGTGAATTAAAGCACAATGTGTTTATGATTGCTGTGTAATGTTGGGCAGGTGCTTCCACGAGAGTTGCCTGGTAGAGTCCTCTGAGTATTACTGTAAAAATGAAATGCAAGCCCTTTAGGGCTGTTTCTACAAAATATTCTTTTGATTTTCGTGAGTTGTCTGTATATGCTGTAACTTTTTTGTGAAGTAAACCTTAACTTATAAAGAGTAGTTAAGCTACTGCAGTTAAGTAGTCCTCTTTATATGAGTCACTGGTTGGAACATTTAATCCATCCTAAATGTAAAATAAAAGATACTGGCTTAAACTTCCGTGAGAGGCTATTTCTGCAGAATACTTATTTTTTTTTTTCTTCCAATCTGAATTCTGACTACTAAAATAATTTCCTAAGGACCCTTCCTGTCTCCTTGGAAAATGTCTTTTCAGGACTCAAGAGTAGCAATAATTAGTAAGAACAATAGCAACGTTAGAATTCATTGCTGTTTAAGAACTCTCAGGATGTATCATCTTTTCCTGTAAGGAGGAGTATAAGGTATTAAAAACAGACATAGCAGTGCAAGCTAAAGGATGCTGTGTAGCCTGCTGCCCATTCCCCAGCAGGAGCACAGGCAGATGCTCCAGAAAAGAAATGGGAGTGCTGACAGAGAAGCAAACTGCAAATATGTACGCTTGCCTTTAATCCTGCCCCGGCATGCAGCTCTGAACAATTCCTGAGCTGGGTGTGGGCTCTGTGTATCCAGTAGTCTCTAATGGGTTTCTGTCCCATGAGTTTGTTCTCTCTATCCTAGGAGCTGGGTTGGCTTTGGCAACCGCAGTAGTCTCAGCACCCACTGCGTAAACTGGGAAGTAAGACTTTTTGAATCCCAACTGGTACCTCTTGGTGTCTTGTTAGAAGAGAAGAAAACAGTTAAGAAATTGTGAATCCCCGGAATCACTACCTTTTGGTTATTTGTGTAGATACAATAAAGTTTTAATTCTTTGTCTGCCAACTTCCCAGCCGTGAGTGCAGACGGAAGTGAGTTGCTGATTATCCTCTTGTTGGCACTCAAAACCTCATGAAGTGTCTTCATATTCACTGTTTTCCTGGCAATGCAGATCAGCAGAGTCATGTGAGAGTTCTCGTTTGCATTACAAAGGGAGAAAACCGTGATCCTTGATGTGACAAAGTCTTTGTAAAGAATGTAAAATACAGAGAAAACCTCACTAGCCATAAAAGAATTCACAGTGAGTTTTGATAAAGTCCTGGTTCTATTGAAGTCAGTTCCAAAACTCCAGTACTGAAAGACAAGGCCAAAAGTTCATCTATTCTTTTTCAGTGCTAATTATTGCTGTGCTAATAAGCAGTCTCACAGGAACTCACGTGAGCTGGCAGACACTGCACATAACAGCATAGTCACTGTCTGCAGTTGCATGAAGCTGAGATGCTGCATTGTTTTCTGTGTGTCAGTTACCTCAGGTGCCTCATCTCCTCACCACCAGAGCAGCTCTCAACATCTATAGCCTGTTTTGCCGTACTGTAGGCGGAGTTTCACTTCTGGAGCAAGTAAGAACAGCAGTGATGCTACTCAGTATTATCTACTGTAAAATCACTGTTTTTCCCTTTCAGTCTAGACAGGAGCAAAAGGAAAAAGACCTATTTGGTTTGAGTCATACAATGGAACCACACTAATAGAGGTATTCAGACTGTTAAACCCAAACAAAGTCTGGGAGACCAGCACTGAAAAAAACAGCGGGCAGTCACTTGAAAGCCCCCTGGAGGCGTGGGGCTTTCCTCCCTGCTGAAGGAGTGCTGCTGTTGCAGTACAGGAGGTGTTAGACTGCAAATGTTCTACTCCTAGTTGTGTATCTGCACACCAGAGTGATATTGACAAGAAACCAGCTCCTCAGCTTGCTGAGGCAGATGGCAGAGTGTTGTCTGCCTTCATTCATGTTGGATGGCTCCAGAGAAGTGGGAAGATAGGTTTAACTTCACGTTTTTCAGTTGTATGTTTTATTAGTAGAAAGATAATTTGCAATATTGTTTTCTGGTGCAGTGGTGTTAATAATTGGATGGGGGAAAATCTGCTGGAGGTTGTGTATAATTTTAAAACATTTCCTTTTGCAGAACCCATTCACTGTGTGAGGATACATCTTCAGAACTGCAGAGAGTCATTTCTATGGAGGGAAGACATTTATCTGGATCCCAGACGAGCCCGTTCACAGGCAGAGGAGCGATGGCAAGGTAATGTGCTGATTAACACTGCTTTCATTACTAAGCTTATTTGAAAGAGACTGATCACAATTTCAAGGTAAAGTAAGAAGAGCCATTGCTTTCCAAAGAAAATGGATGGAATGCAGCTGAAGATCATCTATAAAAAGCGAAAGAAGCTTCTTTTGACCTCAATTCTCAACTCACCGCTGACCTGTCTGTAATAAAAGCCTCAGGATCTTAGAGATGTTGGATGAGTTCATACAAATCAGTCTGATTAAAAAAAAAGATTTATTTTTACAAGATCTGATCTGAAAATACATTGAAAAAATATACTGAATGCTGAGGAAATGCAAGAAGTGACAGCAGAAGTGACTCAAGACTGTAGAGTAAACAGATAAGTGTTAGGTTCTGGCTGGTAGCTGATGCAGGTTTCTTTTCCTATCAAGAATGGCCCAAAGACTTGTTGATGGGTGTCTCTGGCAAAGGAGGAGATGGGGTGTTTGTGTTGTGAATGCAGGAATTTCTGTTTCTAGAATCCAGTTTTGTTTATAATGAAATGGGAGCATGAGACAAAATTTCAAGCCAACCATTTGCTTAAGCCATTTGCTTTACCTAGGCTTAAAACATAAACCCGAAACGGAGCTTCCAAAACTTCTTGTGCCTATGTCAACAGTTTATGGACTGGTTTGGCCCGGTTCCATGGTGAATGGGGCGGAGGAACCCACAGGCCCACGCCCCAGGAAAGGGAAAAAGGGAAAGGGCAGGGAGATGAGCCTAAAAACAAAACAATAGCAACGACCTGAGGAGGAAAACTAATTTACTAAATAAGATACCAGAATGCAAGATAATGCTCTATAGTACAATATAATACAATATAGTTAGAATTGAAGCTAAAAAGTCAAATATAGTGAGAGAGAGAGTGCCCCAAAAAAACAAAGGCTTTACTCTAATGCTGAAGGTGAGACAGATAGGGAGCACACACATGCTGCCGGGATGAGCTGAAAGGGAAAAGAGAGGGATCTTGTGACTTGCCAGCAGTTTTATCTTTTCCTCTGAACAGAAAACAGAAAAACACAAAGCAACGCAAAGTCCTGTGGGGCACGCACGTAGTTCTTCTCTTCTGAGACAGGTATACCTGGTGCTATCGATGATCCACGGAGCTGGAGCATTAACTTTTTAACTCCCAATGCACTACATGACGTTATGATGTGGAATACTGATAACAAAAAATCATAAAACCACAACAGTCTACTTGAAAGGTTTCCAGCTGGGACTGCAGAGCTCTGTCTCCTGATGGTATTATAATACATGCTACAAGAGCATACTGAGTTTAAGCGTAGTGTATTTCAAAGAAAAATAACTGCTATAAAACTAGAGTCATTTAAGGAGCACAGTTCACATTTCAGGCTTTTGGATGGTGCAGAACAAACTTGTGTTGTCCAATTTGGTTGTCAGGTAGCAACACCGCTGTGTGTACATTACAGAGTCTGCAAGAAGTTGGTTTTAGGTGGAGAACGTGTTTTTAGGTGTATGTTGAAAGCATCTACATGTGTAAATCAGTACTGAAAGCTTCTTAATGTTTGTTTATATTGTTCTTTACCCTTTTTCAGAATAGTTTGAGTTACATGTGTGCATAACTGCAATTACCGATGCTCTGAATCTGCAAGGAAACCTTTGATGCAAACACGAATGCTCAGCAGTTAAGAAAATGTAGTAATATAACATGCCTCTTAAATGCAGATTCTCAAGGACCTAAGATAACAATCTCTGGTGGACTTCACTCAGGCTATCTTACTTTAGGGTGGAAAGGACAAAAAAGGTGAAAATAAAATAGTATGGCAGAAATCAGACAAGACTATTTCTTTGTTCAAATATTTATTTGTTCTCAGTCTTATTTTGTAAAATCTGTTTGTCTCCTTAACTGTTCTTCTGAAAATGCCTCATTTTCTAATATAGGTAAGAGCATCCGTATTTGTGGTTTTCCATAGCACTGCTTACGTGAGAGCTGAGTTCAGCTCAGGCAAAGAGAAAAAAATCACAGTTTAATATTGCTTGGGTAGTAAATAAAATCCCTTCTGTATATTTCAGTGTCCGTTGTTTTCAGTTTTTCAGAAACATGTTTTTGTTGGGACTTTGATAACATTATGAGGATTTGTAATGTGCTTTAGTCAAGCAGGGGGAACATAAAAAGAATCGTAACAATAGAGTGGTAAATTCGTTATGTTGTCATATTTTGCTTATCTCATTTCAGGGCTCTGCTAGAAATTTAGGACGAGGAAATAGTGCTGTCTGTGCAGTAGGCAGGTTTATGTGCAATACGCAATTAATATATCTGCAGACAGACTCTTCACGACCAAAGGGAAAGTGACTGAAATTTTACCATTCCTTATTTTCAAACTCCGTCCTCCTTCGCCAACTGTTCAGCTTTTGTTTCTACTGTACGTACCCTGAGTATTAGTTCTTGTATTTTATGTCTCCTGCTCTGTCAGTCCAGGATTCCCTCATTATCACATAAGGTCAGAAGTTTTTTGTCCCCATCACGACCAGTTGGCAAGTTTACCTTTAATTGGTAATTTTCTGTTGCTTCTGCAGTGCTGGTGCAGTGAGCTGGAGACAGTGTGCGAGATACTTTCCCGAGCAACTGCGGAAGATGATGCATGAAATTGTTGGAAGTGTCTAGTTTCACACTGTTTATCTACTAAACCTCATTTCTGCAGCAGGGGGAGAAAAATTCTCCTGGGGGAGACTTCATCCATCGGACCTTCTTGTGTGGTTCAGTCAGTGTTGTGTGTCTGTTCTCGCAGGCTGTCACGATTTGTCGTATCTCTGAGATCGTGGGCCACAAGACATCTGCACCGTGAAGACCAAAGGCCTGATTCTTTCCTAGAGCGTATCCGAGGGCCAGAGCTTGTAGAGGTGTCCAGTAGGCAAAGTAACATCCGCTCCTTCCTGGGCATCCGTGAACATCCTGGGGGAGTAAACAGGTAGGAAGATGTATTTATGTTTTAAAGGAAGAAGAATGAATATGTAAATTACTGCTTTAAATCTGATGCCAGTCAAGAGAGAAAAATGAAGTCGAAAGACAAAAGTTTGTCTTCTGTTTGGCATTATGCTATGGAGCACAGACTCCCATGGCTTTTTACTTGAAGACCGGTAGGCAAGCAAGTAATCACTTGATTTGTTTCAAGAGCTTGGCTAATATATTAAAGCAAGAACTTTGAAGGGCTCTGCGTGGTAGTATAGACGACGCTGATTTGTTGTCAGTCAGCACAGCCTCATCATCTTCATTTGATCTGCTGCTTAGAAATTCAACTCAGAAGCACATTTGTTTAATTAGCTAAACTGCTGCTCTTCAGTCACCCAAATGAGCCGGCAAGATTTTTCCATCTGTCTGTATCAATAACAATTGCAGGTTCCAAATCATTAGAGAGAACATTGATCTCGGGCCAACAAGCCTCTATAAAAGACTATTAGAAGAGCTGAGTTGGGAAGTGTACATCCTTCTCCATTTTACACTGTGTCTGTACTACAATAACTCTCAGTTGCTGTACCGTGAACATTGAATTCTGCAGCAATGGTAGGTATGCTTGTCCCAGAAGCCTTGATGCCGCATCTGTGAAGAAGCCTTGAAAGGATTGAAGAACGTTTAAAATAGCAGCCAAATGCTTACAGGGCTAAAAATAGTGAGCTGCATGTTACCGTGTACTAATATGCCTGAGAACAAGCTTCAGACATCAGATGTGGCCACAAACGTGTACGCCTAGCACATGATAAATAGAAACTGGTGCCTTGAAATAGTTATGCAAAGGGGCTTATCGCCGCAGTCAAAGTTGACCTTCCTAATCTTATCCGTGTATATGTGAGAGGCTAGTAAGTCAGTCTGACATGTTGGTAAACACGTGTACGAAATGCCAAAAAGTCTTTACGCTCTTAAACATGTTTTATTTCAATTGCTGCAGTCCATGGCCCTTGGCCAGGTTTAATGTCAACTTTAGCAACAACACCAATGAAGAGTAAGTACCGATAACTTCCATACACCTTTCTGCTACTAGCTCCTCCTTTTTTGCCCCTTTCCAGCCTAGCAACATTTGTAGTATTGAACTCCTTATCTCTTCTTAAGCCCTTTCTAAGGCTTTAAACCTTTCTCAGGTTTTAATTATAAAGAAAGATCGAGTTTTCTCAGTACTAGAAACATCCTTCGTGATCCCTTTTGTCTAGTTACCCTTATCTTCCAAGGAACGAATCGGATTAATTAGTTTAGTTCCTCTAATTCAACTGGCTGATTTCACTGCATTACCAATTGCTCTGTTAATGCTTTGATTTTTAAATGACATTAAGATATTCATTTTCTAATGGTCCTTTTCCTCTTCTAACATACCTAGTCCCTTCTGGAAATCCTAAGTGCCCCCAGAGTTTCAGGTTGTCACAGGAGATGTAGATAATGAACAGGGTGCCAAGAAACCCCTTCTGTATGCATTCAGGATGAACACTGACTGTTCTAAAATGTGTGTTTTAATTCAGCCTGATTGGTTGGTGTAGATGTAGAGATTGTGACAGGCAACATAATAAGGCTTCCATTGCAACAGAAGTTTTGACAGAAGCTGCTCAATTTTATTTATTTGACAAGGATATCTTACAGTTTTAGACCAAAAGGGAAATCTCTTGAAAAAGCGAGGAACTCTAGTAATTTAAAATCACTCATCATTAATGTTTGTGGCGTGTCTTAAACCACGGCTCTTTGAAGGCATACCTCCTCTGTAGCACCTAGCAGTAGATTTTTTTTTCTTCTCTAAATACGTCACGAGCTAACAGCAAGCTTCATTTAAAAATGATGGTGTGAAAGTTCTGTGCACATATCTCAACATATCCTCCTGCTCCTGAAGCAGTGTTTTTGGTTTGGCTCACATAAATTTTATTAAAGCTGAAAAGGAAGCGCAGCGAACAGTGACAGAAATGTGTTTATTTAATTGGCAAAATTAAAGGTGCTAAAAGCCTGGAGCCTGGCAAACTAGCCAGGGCCCAAAGGAAGGACTGATTAGATCTGAAATGCTGTTTAGCCTGTTTCTGACAGTGACTCATGTACCTCAGGCAAACCTTACATCTGTCCGTCTACCTGCCTGACCGTCTGAAAATTACTTGATTTGCAAAGTAGTTGACAGTTGAGAAATGCAGATATTCATTCTGAAACCGTGACAGGATTTCTTTGGGACTGATCTTCTGAGTCTGAAGATGCTCCTTTTAATGTGTTGAAGACAGTGAATAGGTGCCGCTGTATTGCAGCCAAAGATGGAGGCACAAACAACTGTTAAATGGATTCTACTTTACTCAGTAGCACCAATAAGGGAAAAACGATGCAGATCTTTTTGAAGTTGTGTTTTTTGCATCATGTAGGAGACCTAAGAGTTCCTGCTGTCGGGGGGGGGGGGGGTTTGTAGTGCTTTCAAGGCTTTGATTATGGCCAACCTTTTCCACCAATTGACTTTGACTGACAGACTACATACAGGTAGCTGGGATTTTGATGTTAGGAGTTACCTTGAGAGAGATGAACAGCAGCCACAGAAATGGAAGAAATGAATGAATGAATGAAATGAAAAACTGTTTCTTTGAGATGAGAAGAATGTATAAATAATTTTCCAATTATGTTGTTGTAGTGTATAATTTTAAACATTTCAGTGGTGTTGAGCAGTTTGATTACGGTAGACATAGAGGGGTTTTGTGTAGCAAATTAGTCAGAGATTTTCCAAATTATATTGTGTTACCGCATCACTATGGAAATGTCTAAGGGTAAGAATTAGAGCAGGTACACACTGCTGATAGGTGCAAGTTGTTTGTAGAGCTGTTGCACTGGTAAGTGCTATGTTCCAGTCACAAGTCATCTTGTCCTGCTATAGAGATCTAAAATAGCTCATATTCATTGTGTTGACAGTCAGACATCTGCAAAACAACTTCCTTGTATGTAGATGTGTGAGATTAAGTGAAATGAGACCTTGTTTCTCTACAATTGTAGAGACCTTGTTTCTCTACAATTGCTGCTTTTGTTCAAACACTGTTTGGGATTCTTCTCCAAGGCAACTGCTGTAGCCAGAGTTAATCAATTAATTACAGCTATGCTGGTTTTAAACAACTGTGAGAAGAGGTTCAGCCTCATTTCATGTAATCATTAAGCTTCGAATGGTCAGTGTTGAGGTACTGGAAATGTCATGAATATTGACAGTTTGCTAAGCCATTTTGTGGCCTGTTATCATTAAATAGATTTCTTTTTAAGAGCTTAAATTCTGAAGATGGAACAAACTGGAAGCACTTAATTAAAACTGATGTATGAAAAGGCCAAGAAAACAGGGGTGACTGATGCAGAGAATCAGCCATTTGGTTGTGTAATGTAGTGGTGTTGGTTGGAGAAATGTCAAAACCATTTATACCAGTTGGATAAATGCTACCATTGAGAAATCCTGTCCTACCCCATCCAGAATCCAACTCAGTAGTTTCCTGTACCTCAGTATCCACCCTCTCCCCTAGCTGCTAGAAACCTGATAATATTTATAAGACTTCAATATGTCACACAGCAAAAAGGAAGAAAAGAAAGAGGTTAAAGAGGAAAAGAAAGAGGAAAAGAAGGAGGAAAAGAAAGAGGAAAAGAAAGATGATAAAAAAGATGACAAAAAAAAGGAAGAGTAAGTATAACAAATGTAACACCTCTCGTGCACTCCAAAGCATGGTATGGTATTCTACTGTAAAACTCCTACTACAGTTATTGATCTGTAGGCTGCAGAATGTTATACTGTGAAACCTTTAATATGTTTCTGCTTTTAAGAAGGTGCAACTGCTCAGCAAACTTGTAGTGTCTTAATACTGTTGTTTAGATTTGAGCAGCTTCCCAGGTCAGTAAAAGGGAGTTCATGTACCTCTGGTCATTTGGTTTTCTGTTCAAGATCACTTTATTCCTATTGGGGCATTTTAGGATAGCAGCCCTCTTTGCAAATCTGAACTGGATTTTCATGGTTCCAGAATATCCGTAACGATCTACAACTCACACCAAAAACCCAGTTTGGATGAAGAACAGAAGTTTTACATGTAGAGAATTACAGATTTGGTTAATAAGTTTAATTATACTTACACTGACCAGTACAATTGATTACTTGAAATATGATGTAGTTCTTACTAGTGATTACTGAAGTTTCCTCACGCTGAGCAGAAGGAGCTGCTGTATTTCTGCAACAGAATGAGACCATTTGCATGCTTTTGATATAAGTAGCTCCTCATTTTGTTCCCCAAAAGCTTAACCAAACTCATGATGATTTATATATATTTAAGTGTTGTATACTGTGTTGGTATAGAGATGTGTAGGTAGCAACAGCTTCCAAATGGAATCTGCTTGATCTCATCATCTCAAGTTTCTTAATCAAAGCTTTGTTTGATTTGGAAGCCTATGTTCTAATCTTATTTGTTCTTCAGCATCAGTTACTATGTTTTTCTTTCCAAACCCACTTACTTTTTCAAAGCTGGGTCAAGCAGGAATAGAGCATCTCAAATAGGATGAAGGCAGCGTCTCATGTGGGGTCATGGCATAGGTACTTTCTCCAGCAGATGTGAGTTAACCATGAGATGAGTAGCCTCCAAAAGAGGGAGTACCAGTAGGCCACTGTAGAATTTCCACTGTAAATCTGCATGTTTTGCTTTCCAGGCAGAAAAAAGAGGTCTTTGTGATTGACCCTTCAAGCAACATGTACTACAACTGGCTGACCATAATTGCAGCACCTGTGTTCTATAACTGGTGTATGCTTATATGCAGGTATGGATTTAAGTTAATAACAATTTAAGGACTCAAAGTCTCTTTTTGTTTCCTGCATAAGTCATCCTCTGATCTCCCTGTAGCTTTTTATGAGTGGCTTAGCTAGAAGATGTACATACGTTTATAGGTACCACTGGGAAAAGATGGACAATGTTTCTCTCTTATCTGCCTCGAAAACCCAGTTGTAACTTGTGAGGAGCATCCCCGTGAGTGCTGGCTGTGGCCTTGCTATGCCACCTACTGGCTGGATGCAGAGATGTGCTTTGGCCACTGCGAGCTCGGCAACCTTGTAATCGCAGAATCACAGAGTCCTAGGGATTGGAAGGGGCTTCCGGAGATCACCTAGTACCAACCCCCAGCAAAGCAGGTTCCCTGCAGCAGGTTGCACAGGAAAGGATCCAGGTGGGTTCTGATTATCAGCAGAGAAGGAGACTCCACAACCTCCCTGGGCAGCCTGTTCCACTGCTCTGTCACCTTTGCAGTAAAGAAGTTTTTCTTCATGTTCACATGGAACTTCATGTGTTTGTTTGTACCTGTTGCCTCTTGACCTGTTGCTGGGAACCACCAAGAAGAACCTGGCTCCATCAGTTTGACCCCTGCCATTAGAAATTTATAAGCATTGATAGGATTCCCCCCCTTCAGCCTTCTCCAGGTTGAACAGCCCCAGGTCTCAGCCTTCCTCACAAGGGAGATGCTCCAGGCCCCTCATCTTCTTTGCAGCCCTCTGTTGGACTCCCTCTAGAAGTTCCCTGTCATTCTTCAACTGAGGATCCCAGAGCTCGACACAGTGCTCCAGATGTGGGCTCACCAGGGCAGAGGAGATGGGGAAGATCACCTCCCTCACCCTGCTGGCCGCACTATTTTCAGTGCATCCTAGGACACCATTGGCCTTCTTGGCCACTGGGACACACTGCTAGCTCATGGCCAACCTTCTCTGCAGAGTTCCTCTCCATCAGGTCAGCCCCTTACTGTAATGGTGCATGCAGTTATTCCTCCCTGGGTGCAGGGGTTTGCACTTGACTTTGCTGAACCTCATCAGGTTCCTCTCCTCCCATCTCCGTTCTGTCCAGGTCTCGTTGAATGGCAGCACAGCCTTCTGATGTGAGGCACTCCTCCCAGCTTTGTATCGTCAGCAAATCTTCCAATAGAGAACAGCAGGGAAGGCTGCAGGCAATGAGGGGTCATCTTAAATTAATGTGAGGCATTTATAGATGCTTGAAGGGCAGGAAGATTTTACTCGAGTATTTGCTTTCCTGTTTGGAATGTGGGAAACAACTTCCATCAAACTAATATCGGGCGATGGAAAGGGTTCACCTTGTGCCAAATGGGAGGGAGAGATGCAGATGGCTGGCCTCTCAGAAGCAAATACTTTAGCTGGGAATCACCTTGAATTTCATTGCCAGTCTGCACTAACGCTCTGTGGTTATATAGTTGGTTCAATGGTTTTTTTTTTTTCTATCTTTGTTTCTTTAGAGCCTGCTTTGATGAGCTACAAATTGACCATGTTAAATTATGGCTGTTCTTGGACTACTGCTCTGATATCATCTATGTTTTTGACATGTTTGTCAGATTCAGGACAGGTGAGTTTTCCTGTTTTTACAGAGTTTTCTGATACAACATGGATATCAAAAGCTAGAAACAAATCCACAAATTCTGTCTCAAGCAGAATCCAGCAATGGAGGCTTTGGGAGCAGTGTCCAACACCTGCACTTCACTTGTCTCATCTGCAGCTTCCTTTTCCTGTTTCTGTAGTCCAGGCAGGCTGAGGAGATTTCATATTTATAAGTGTGTCCAACTGATACTGATTCTAGCCTAAGAGAAATCATCTGTTTTAAACAAAACAAGTTCAAAATATAAAGTTCATAATATAATACAGTGGTCCATACCATTGAATTGCTAGAGTAGTCCTTGATGTACTTTGACCTATTCCAGCTAGCACTCTTCCAAGCAGCATCCAGACACAGCTAGGGGACAGCAGAGGCCGGGAGTTGTTCCTGGAATTATTTTTGGAGGGGGCTGGGAGAATTTGTGAGCATGAATAGAAGCTGTCACTGTAGCTGGTCTCCAGGCCAAGAAACATTTCCTGGCTTGCTGTGTTTACTGGTACGTCTACAGCCCAAAGCATCCCTTGGAAAGGTTCAGAAGTGCACTGATCATTATAAAAATGAGACTCCTTTTAAATCTTTGCATTTTACATTTTCATTCTTTTTTCTTTTTTTTAATCATGCTGACAGCTTGACACCACTTATGGCTTGTGACAAGTTGTAAACATAATTACAAGACAGAGGCTAAAAAGGCTGTCAGTTTGAGAAGCATGCAACTTTAGCAGCAAGCCAAATTCTAAAATCTAGCAAGTACATTTTCAGAAGAGAAGTTAAGTCTGTCAGATTGGAGCCTAAATCTCAATACTACCATTTTTGGGGCAACTTTGTATAGGCTGTCTTCTGCTAAAAAGCCAACTGAGCCCTCTAAGTTCCTCTGTTGCAGCTGTATCTGTTACTGTGTTGGGAATGAACTAAGCAGAAACGGAACAGTACAAGTTAAAAGCTTTTCCTCAGGCTGTCCTGGTGACAACTGTATAGCTGTCAGAGCAGGTTGGTTCTGCAGGCCTGGGTTGGACTGCAGAAATGCCTCAGAGGTCTCCTGAGTGCTTTGGTGCAGTGTATGCTGCAATTTCAGGCACTCACACAAGGGAGTCGGTTCTTTTAAGTGCTGAGGTCTGTGACAACTCACTTCACAACCCCTCCTGGCTCCACCCGTGTCTGCTGCCTTCTCCTGTAACTCTGCAAAGTGCTGGAAACTGTTGGGGAAGAGTGTGACTCCCTGCTGCCTCCGGGTTGGAACTGACTTCACACTGGGATCTAAGCAGCCCCACAGCTGCCATGATCCATGGCAGCTTCTCGGTGGCGTGCTGAGCTTCACTGCATTTCTCCTACTTGATGACTGCGTACACTGAGGCAGAAAGGCATCACCTCTCGGCAGCTGCTCGTCATTGATTCACGCCGCGGTTTGACGCTTTCAGGTTTCTCTATAGAACGCAGTTACGTGAGGGGACAAAACAGAGCTGAGAAGCTGTCACCTACCTTCAGAAGGGATGTGTTTTCAGAGCTATTTTTAATAATGGTGAGTCAGAAATCCAGCTGCCTGGCCAACTTTTCTGTCTACGTGCATAGCACTGTTAATAAGGACATACTTGAGCAGCTCTTTTGGCAGTTTCCTGCCAAAGGTGACACATTCATGGCACAAGAACTACTGCTTTTTGTACTCACCATCAGTTTACAACTACATGTGGACTGATACGCACATGCACGAGGCAGATGTACAGGTATGTAGACATTCCAGAAGTGCAGCAGTGCTGCACGAGAGAGAACGAAGTGCAGCTGGGTCCCCTTCAGCAGATGCTTCTCTGAGATAATTGCTGCTTTGAGATTGCTAAAAGAGGAGCAAAATGTGGTAAGCTCTGATAAACAGGAAATCTCTCCATGCAGTTTTCCTTCTGCCTGCCGTAGTGGGTAGACGCTTGGATGTCTCCACTTGTCATTGCAGAAAGTGTTTTGCAGTGCGTAGGCTGCTCCCTGTGCCATGTATTTAATGCTGCGAGCTTTCAGAGGTAAGATCCAGTCCAGGCGGCCTTCCTGTGAGCTCTCTCACACAGGCGTAGTTTAAGGTCTCCCTGCAATTTACAGCTCTTAAAAATCTAATACTTCTCAGAGTTTTCTGAATGAAAAAATACTAATGAATAAAATTCTGCTTGGTAGTTCTCTTGCTAGAACACACAAAAGAAAGAGCAAAGCATTTGCCACCTCATGAAAAGTCCTGACAGCTGTAACGCTGATGCAGTAGAAAAGGCATGGCTCTGGGGAAAATGCCTGCCACGGTCTTGGGGGTATCTGCACTCTTCTGAAAAACTCTATGGCAATCCGTTACACCTCCTTAGTATTTATTTAAAAGTATTTCACTTTGATTTTATGCAGAATTGCTTAGCACACGCTTAGCTTTATTTCCGAGTCATGCCGATGATTCATGAAATATGAGGCACGCTAATCTGCCCGTTCTTTTTGCAGAGATACCTAAAAGACAAAGGTATGGCTGTCCCAGAATGGGGCAGAAAGCTACACGCAGTGCTCTCATACGTGTCCAACCTGGTAGTTTTATGCTTTTGTTGCCCTCTTTTTTTTTTTTTTTTTTTTTGTTTGAATCAAAAATAAAACAAGGTTTTGTTGCTTTAACTGTATTATATATTTCATACTTATATTTTCCTAATTATATATTTCTCCCAGATAACTAATGACAGGACGAGAGGGAATGGCCACAAGTTGCGCCGGGGAAGATTTAGATTAGATTTGAGGAAAAATGTTTTCTCTGAAAGAGTGGTCAGGCACTGGAATGGCCTGCCTAGGGAGGTGGCTGAGGCACCGTCCCTAGCGCTGCTCAAGAAGCGTTTGGATGAGGTGCTAAGGGATTTGACTTAGTAGCTTGGTGGGTAGGGATGGTGGTGGGAGGATGGTTGGGCTAGATGATCTTGTAGGTCCTTTCCAACCTAATGTATCTGTGAATCTATGAATACGTGTCCTGTGACAGTTCCTCTTCTCTCAGAGCCAGAAGGTTGGACACCCATACACTATTCACCAGTTCTGAAGCTTAACAGAAACATGACATCATAGCGTGTTCCTGTCTGTATGCTTAACAGTACAAGCTTTCATGTTCTCAGGTATCTGAAACAGAAGTCGCTCCGTAGTGCTGGCGGTAATTCTGAACATATATTTCTATTCTTTAAAGGCTTCCTTGAGCAAGGTTTGCTGGTAAAGGACGAAAAAAAGTTACGAGATCATTATACCCGAACGTTACAGTTCAAGCTGGACGTGCTGTCTCTTCTGCCAACAGACGTGGCGTATCTGAAACTGGGTCTAAATTACCCTGAGCTGCGATTCAACCGCTTGCTGAGGATTTCTCGCCTGTTTGAATTTTTTGACCGCACAGAAACTAGGACAAATTATCCAAACATGTTTCGTATTGGGAATCTTGTCTTGTACATTCTTATCATCATCCACTGGAACGCGTGTATATACTTTGCAATTTCAAAGGTAATCGGTTTCGGAACCGACTCTTGGGTCTACCCCAACGTGTCCATCCCGGAGTACGGGCGCCTGTCGAGAAAGTACATTTACAGCCTGTACTGGTCAACACTGACGCTCACGACCATTGGGGAAACTCCTCCGCCTGTGAAAGACGAGGAGTATCTCTTTGTGGTCATTGACTTCCTGGTGGGCGTGTTGATCTTCGCTACCATTGTCGGTAACGTGGGCTCCATGATTTCCAACATGAACGCCTCCAGGGCGGAGTTCCAGGCCAAAGTCGACTCCATTAAGCAGTATATGCATTTCCGAAAAGTAACGAAGGATTTGGAAGCCAGGGTTATTAAGTGGTTTGATTACCTCTGGACCAACAAGAAAACAGTGGATGAAAAGGAAGTTCTCAAAAACCTGCCCGACAAGTTGAAGGCTGAAATTGCCATCAATGTCCATTTGGACACGCTGAAGAAAGTGCGTATATTCCAGGACTGTGAAGCTGGACTGCTCATTGAGCTGGTGCTGAAACTGAAACCTACTGTCTTCAGCCCTGGGGACTACATTTGCAAGAAGGGAGATATTGGGAGGGAAATGTACATTATAAAGGAGGGAAAATTGGCAGTGGTGGCGGATGATGGTATAACCCAGTTTGTAGTCCTGAGCGATGGCAGCTACTTCGGTGAAATCAGCATCCTCAACATCAAAGGCAGCAAATCTGGCAACAGGAGGACAGCCAACATAAGGAGTATCGGTTATTCAGATTTGTTCTGCTTGTCTAAAGATGATTTAATGGAAGCCCTCACAGAATACCCAGAAGCCAAAAAGGCTCTGGAAGAGAAGGGCCGACAAATTCTGATGAAAGACAATTTAATAGATGAGGAAGCAGCAAAAGCAGGAGCTGACCCAAAAGACTTGGAAGAAAAAATAGACAGACTTGAAACAGCCCTGGATACGCTGCAGACTAGGTTTGCGAGGCTCTTGGCAGAGTACAGCTCTTCTCAACAGAAAGTTAAGCAGAGACTTGCCAGAGTAGAAACCAGAGTGAAAAAATACGGTAGTGGCACCTTATCTGTTGGAGAGCCTGAAAAATCCGAGGAGCAGAAAAAGGACTAATAGAGTACTGATATTCCATTATTCAATGGAGAAGGTTGGAATGCGTGAAAGCCATAAATGTACATAAATACGTGTGTGCATACATAGCCATGATTATTTTTATATGGACTTGAGAACGGTTTTTAGCATTTTTAATGGAAGCAGTATTTTCTTGTAAATAGGATAATGTCAGTTTCTTCATAGGGGAGATTTGGTCTGTCATTTGGGTACATTTTTGTACTGGGAGTGGATTTCTTCTAAGTTATGCTCAGAACATCCAGTGTGTGCATGGCACGTGCAGGTCTCGACATACTGTCTCTTCACATGCACGTTGTGTTAAGAAGGCATTATACTTATAGTAGAGGGATTATTTTTTTTTTAAGGCTTGAAAAATATGTATAGAGTACATGCTCTACCTTCCTAGCCTATTAAATGCATGGATACACACCCCGGCTTCGCAAAATCTTTCTTCTTTCACAGTGAAGCAATCTGCACGAGCTGTAGGATTATGGCTAAGAAGGCACCTGGCCTACACAGCGTAGCTCTGTGTACAACAACCCTCACTTGGGGGGGGAGTCCCCAAAAGCTCACCGATGGAAGATGTCTGTAGCAATACAGCTTCACAAAACCTGGAAAGAGCAAAGAGTGGCTTGCAGCTCCTGGACACAGGGTTTGCTCAGTGCTGGAGAGACACTGCTAGGAAGCTTTGCTGCCCAGAGAGGTGGTGGATGTGCCTGGAGACATCCAAGGTCAGGCTGGATGGGGCTCTGAGCAACAGATGGAGCTGTATGTGTCCCTGCTCACTGCAGGAGAGTTGGACTAGGTGGCCGTTAAGGGTTCCTTCTGACTCAGGTTCTCTAAGCTACTAGGGCTGCAGGACAGCCTGTCCCTGTCTGCCTGCTGATCTTCCCTCCCCACAGGGTCCCTGCAAGCTAGGAACAAACCCCCGGTTGCAAAGTCTTTCCTGCCGTTAGCTCTATGTTTTCTTTATTTCATTAACTACCTGATGTTTGCTTCCTCTTTATTTCATTTAGCGATGCCTACTTCACATTTCTTTGCTATTTAGTGCCAGCTCTCCTTGGACTTTGTCCTTGGGTACCTCGTTGATATCAGTGCAGCGGCAGAGGCTGCTGAATCCGCAGCTCCTTCTCTGTAAAAGACCCTGATGCAACAGAACTCCAGGTGGGAACCGGGGGCCACGTGTGGTGGGGCTGCTCCAGACTGAGGCAGCTGACAGCAGCAGCCCCATGGCTGCTAACGCCTGTGTTTGTGGTCAGCCTGGCTGTGCAGCCCTTTCTGCAGGATAAGGAGAAGAACGACCCCTGCACTTAACTCTCTCAGACATCTACAGTTCTGTTCCAGCAAGAGGTTCGCTGGCCGGGATGAGCAAGGAGTTAATGGGCCAAACCTCTGTGAGGCTGTGCACAGCAGCAGGGAGGGCTGACTGCAGGAGAGCTGTGCACGTACGGACTGGCAATGGGGCAGCGTTTGTGCTTGGCTTCAAAGTCCCCCTGGCACTGTGAGCGTTTCCATCCTGGAACAGACAAAAAGAATCAGACCCGTGTTTACATCATTCAGCATTCATAAAACCCTTCGTGTGCTCCCGACAACGAAATGAATTATTTACGAGATGGGTCTGGCAACCGCGCAGGCAGCTGAAGCCAGGCGGCTGCAGCCAGGCCTTGGGCTGTGGCAGCTTTAGGGAAGCCGTAGTCTGGGAATCCCCATTTCCACCCTGCATTTACAGCAGAGGTGAAAGGAGCCCTGAGGGAGGCTAGGGAAGCCCCACTGTCCTCTGCTCTACCTGAGATGGAAGGGACACACACACAGACGTATGCATCTTGAGGAACCCCTGAAGGTCTGCAGCTGGCATGGCCTTCGGTTCCCGAAATTCAGATTTTGCAACCATTTCCAGCTCAAGTTTACTCACCGCGCTCACAAGCCAAACGCTGAGCCGTGCAGCTGCCAACGGCCCTCATGGCTTTGCTGTGGAGGAGGAGATTCCTCAGCCACATCTGCAGCACAGGCAGAGGCAGGGCAGACTCCAGGTGCACCAGGAAGTCAGCTCCTGCAGCCCGCACACTGTCCTCACCTTCTAGAATGAGCACAACCATTACCTTTACTCTGGAAGCAGCAGCAGCAGCTCTGAGATTTTCTCTGAGCGTTTGGGAGATTGCAGAAGCAGTGCCAATAGCTACAGCACCCACACCAAAACTGTCCTCCCAGCAAGGTGAGGATACCATTCAACTCTAGTACAGACCAGCCCCAAGCGTAGTTTAGCTCCAAGCTTTCTGCCTCTTTGGGCATGTTACATTAGTTCCTAGGCTTTATTTCTTCAGCCTTCTGTTGCCATCGCCAGCAGTTATTTTCCCCTTCTCCTGCAGAAGCTGTCCCACCAAGGCCACTCACCCCGAGCAGCCCCTCTACGTGCCCAGTTCAGCGAGAACCAGGGGCCTCTCCACACAGAGATGGGGAAGCACTAAAGCACCTTTTCTTTTGGCACCACTTACCTCCAGGGCTGATGAACTGAACAAACTGCTGCAAAGATCCACTCATTTTCAGAGAAACAACAGTTCCTCTGCAGTTCAGATTGTATGTCCAACGAGCTTCAGAGATTCTCGTTGTTTTCATGTTGCACGTGGACTTAGGCCATCTTAGAGCAGGTCTTGGGGCTGATTGTTTCAGTGCTCCACACAACGCAGCCTCGTCCAGCAGAGGCTCGGGGACATCCCTGCAGTGCTGAACCAGGTAGGTCATTCCGCACACGGCCCGCGTCCTGCTAGAGACCTTAGGCTTCGACATCTTTGGTCACTTCGGTAACACTGAGAGGCCCACCCCTTGTTTAATGTTAAAGTTGTGCACAGGTATGAGTGGTGGAGGCACCAGTCCTGCAGGTGTTGGATGCGGCACTTCGGGATGTGGTTAGTGGGCATGGTGGGAATGGGCTGATGGTTGGGCTTGATCTTAAAGATGTCTTCCGGCTTTAATGATTCTATGACAGACATGTGTATGTACGTGACAGACGCAGAATGGGAACCAAAGGTAAACTATCAGAAAACTTTGTGAACCTAAGGCCAACCCTAATATCAAGCAGCTTTTATCACAAAAGGATTGTGTGGAGCTAACCTTGGAAGAAGCTTCTCTTAACATCTTTTGTACTGAAATGCTCGAGTTGCTCTGCATGAAGAATGAAGCACTATCCAACATACTCCAAAACCTCTGGATGAAGGCACTCAAAGCCACCAGAAGCCTTTAATCCCCCTACGATGGGGGATTACTGCAGTCTGATGTTCCCACTGCAGCAGTGAAGGCAGCTGTTAGATGAGGTGCGACTCACGGAGACCCTGGCTCATGCTAGCTTGCTCCAGTGTCAGCTCTCCTCCAGGCATGGGATGGGAGGGCGTTCTTCTTGGCGGTTGTGGTCCAGGCTCACGCTAGTGCCTGCCAAAGGGTAGATAAGCCCAGTCAGAAATTCACAAAACACTATTTGTTAACCAAGTGACCTTAGCTCACGCTCTGATGGCTGTTACTGAAATCTTTCTAGCCATCAGCGAAAGCCTTCACCTTAAGTTTCCATGTTCCCTTGAGATTCTAGCACTGCTGTGCCTTTAGGTTTAAGAAAAACTATCAGCCCTCAAGAAATCTGAAAGGATGCCATATTTGTTCAATATTCTCATCTTCTCAATCTATCTGGTACTACTGAATTCGAGGCATGCAAGAGTACTACAAAATACAGATGAGAATCGAATATCCTCATCACCCTGAGGCTGGAAGCATCTTGGCGTCTATTAAAGCGCAGAAGGAAATGATCAATTTGTCACTTGTCAAATGAGACAGCACCGAGGTGCTCTCAAAGCACGTCCTTGTTAACATATTAAGAACACCCTGAGGGGAGACCAGCAGCATCGTGGCATCAGGCTGCTGCTTTGGAAGAGCTCTTCCAAGCACCCAAGAGAGGATATTTAAGTGACAGGTTATACCTACATTTTTTTGTAGACCCAGGATTTGTTAAACCTTGCTGAGGGCCAGTGAAAAAACACACAGGGTTGTTCCCAGAGCCCAGAAAAAAAGAGAACTGAAGTGGCACGTTCTGTGCCTTGATGAGCCCTTCCACAGACAGAAGACCGCCTAGAACTCCTGTACAGCAGGAGAGCTCTTCAAGAGTTACTTATCCGAAACTGTAAGAGCTGCTCCTGGAGGATTAGCTCACACAGAAGGAGATAAGATGTCAGTACTGGGGCATTTTGGGAAAGGGGGCAAATATTTGCGTGGAAAATTTGTCATTTGCAAAATCTTTATAGCTTACCTGAAAATGATTCCTCAAGAAACAGCCTACAGTTTTAAGGCTAACGCACTTACGCCTTGCTAAAGAATGATAGGAAAAGCATACTTACAATAACAGCGCTTCAGCGAGAGCTTCGTATTTCTAGCCAATTACGTGAGCTGCCCAGCTCTCAGATGTGCCCAGGAGGAACGTAAGGAACCCCAAGATTCCTGCACGCCTGTCAGCTGGGCACTGCCACCAACCACAGCTACATCACAATACAACATGCCACAGATACAGTTTGAGCAGTATCAGGCTCCTGATCCCACCTGCAGCAGGACTCCTGACAGCGCACTGTTCTCACCGCCTGCAGTGATAGATGTCCAAAGGAATCTGCAAGCACCGTCAAAACCATCTTGTATTTTCCTCTTATATCTGAGGCATTCAGAGCTGGTGTTCCTTAAGTGCCACCTGAAGGTCAAAGACGAGAAGGCAGAGAGCGTCCCTCCCACCACACCAAGTTCTGGTCCCCACGCCATGGCAGCTGTGCAGCTGGGACTCCCAGGCAGAACACCACCGGGCCCCACGCTGCTACGGTTCATTTCTGGAGAGCTTTCACACACCTGTAACCCTCAAATCACGCTATACTGCAAGGTTTTCTACACAAATAATTTAATATCCAGTTTATCAAAGTCAGGAAATTGTTTTCTTTTTCACTGAATCATGGTGAAAAAAGGTCACTGTTTTATTCAGCATCATAGTTACAGAGCAGTTGTCTGTTTCTATTACTAGAAAGTAATTATTAAAATAATCCTGAAAGACATCTTTTCTTTCTCTGACCATTTCAAAACTACGCCTTTTTAAAGCCAATTCCACACAGCCACTGATCTGATCTGTAGTAGTCAGCTGTAGCAGTTGTCAAGGCACAAGCTCAGCTCTGCACATCAGCTGTAGCTTGTATTATAGAAGAGATATGCCAGTTACGTCTTCGCTTAGAAACGCATAATCCCTTTGTCACATACTGCAACGGGAGAAATTAACATTGAACACAGACTACAAAAGGCAAAGGATTTATTTCCGATATGATTTGTTGAGTTAAATTAAAAACCTACCGAATATTTTCTATAGCAGATGAACATAACCTCATCATTTCACTTTCTAACAGCTTATTTAACGGTTGGAAGTGTACAACATGAAGTAGGCCTTTGGGCTGAATATCGTTTCCATTTTGCTTAACGTCAGATGAGATTAAAATGCAGCAGCCGTCCCTTCAGATTACGTTGCAACACTGATCATGTGCCTTGATAAGGAGGAACAGTGATTCATGAAATAAATGGCGATGGCAGAACACGTAGGGAAGACTTTGGATTGTCTATTTAAAAGGTCAACATAATAGGCAATTGAGAATAAAACTTCATTTTAAGTGCACTTCCACATGCTTTGTTTATAAGATAGCAAAAACTTCCTAACTTTCCCCGCCCCAAACACTTCACCACTCCCTACTCTAAAGCTGTTCAGTTGAAAATGCACTTCTCCCCAGTAAACTTTTTTTTTTTTTTTTTAGAAAAGCTAACTAAAACGTCTACCCTTTCGTATGCTACGAAATGTTTTTCTAATTAAAACCACAATTTATTACAAGACATGTGAAGACAACATATAGTGAAATGAATTTTAATTGTTGTGCTGTGACTAAAGTAAAGTTTTCAAGGCTGCGATTTAACATTCCAAGTTCTCCCTTCCATCTTTATTGATTCTTAAGGTTTTGCACAGAAACTCTTTGGGGGCTAGAACAGCAGTAATTGCATCACACTGTTTTCCAAGACTTCAAGTTTCAAAAGCAAACTCTTCAAAAAGTACAGTTCTTGATTTGATTAGATACAGGGACAAAAATATAGCACATACTTGAAGGTTACATAGTCTACAAATGATGGCAATAGTTTCCTTGGGAGAGTACAGTTTGTTTTCTTGTAAATACTCAAAAAGGCTCAACTTCAAGCAGTAATAAACACAAGCAAAAGTGATTTAACCCTTAAAATAAATATTCAGGAAAACCTCTCTGTACATACAAGTGAAAGAATATGTAACACTTTCACGCTAAAAGAAAAAATAAAGATTTTGTTCATATAAGCAGCTGAAATCTGCTGTTCCAGCCCAATGTCCCCAGTAAAGAAGGGAGGCACAAACACAGGTGACTACTGTAGCTCACTATCTTATGGCCTTTTTGGACAGGGACATCACCACCAGCATTATTATTATTATTTTTTTTTCATCCCTTTTGTTATATTTATTACAGCATGCCAAATCCTTTGGCGTACGTGATGGCCTTCAATAATCTTTCTTTAAGCTTTTCTTTGCTTGAGTACTCCGGAAGCAAAAGTACATTAAAGCATGTGTGAGATGTAGGTAACCTGTGGGGAAAACAGAAAAGGACTGAGATCCAGGAACACGCACACACGCGCTACATGCAACAGAGCAACACTGCCACTTCACTGTTAACGGATTTAGGAGTTCAAAGAGCATCTTCTTTGCCTCAAGATTCAACTTTCAGATTTAACTAAGATTAATTAATTAAACGGAAGCGGGGATTTTGTTTCCTTTTCTAAACAAGCAAGTGAAGCAGAATTTTACCTCTCTGTATCTGGGCCATTTTTGGCTATGATCATCTTTAACTTCCCAAGTCCTCCCACAGGGGCTCTGTCTGTGCCTGTTGTAAACTGCAAGAACAGTCTTTTCTGTTCATCCGTAAATGAATGGACTATCTCCCAGAATTCCCTAGCGAGGAAGGAAAAGAAATAAGTGAACTTCAGTGTGAAACCTTCAAAAGCAATTGAACTTCAACATTTTAGAAGCCCAACCGGTCTTAACCAGTTCACAAGTTACACTCAAGAAAACCCACCACCACCATATTTACCTATCACTGAGAGCCAAGTGGAAATTAGCGATACTACCAGAAGCTGAAGCACTGCTTATGCTGTCCGCTCTCATGACAGCACTTGGGTAAAAAATGAATTTACAGGTAAGACTTAAATCCAGTACCTCAAAAATACAAAATCTTACACTATTAAATTCATTATGAAGAAATAGGAAAGTAAACTTCAGAAATTAAAAGAAAAGAAAAAAAATTACCTAATAATAAGAGAGTCTCTTGTATAGCCACCATCATATTCTGTAGTTTCTTCTAGTGCTTGAAAATCTAAATTCTGTAAGAAGATGACATTTTTAAGAACAACCGCTGATTACATTAGGATCAAAAAAGCTCCACTTTTTTCCGATGTACATTCAAGACTCTTACCCTACTTCCACAAATAAGTAATTCGATTTCCTCTGGTCTAAATAAATATTTCAAAGGAGATTCATTGGTCACCATGTGGAATCCTCTCCGAAAGGCCTTGAACTGCTTTTCTACTGATTTATTGAGTATATAGTCAGCATACAGATTGACAAATTCCTGTAGGGAAACAACCCCCAAGAAATCCTTAGTACTTTGATACACACTCCACTCAAAGAATCTCCTATTAATGCAAGACTCCAAAATGCATTTAATTCTATGTCTCTGCCCAGATAACCTGGGCTCAGCTTCTGTGAGTCTCAAATATTCCTCAAACAGGTCTAAATACCCCCCAGAAGCTACGTAATATCTTTTAACAAAACAAAAACAAATAAAAGCATGCATTAAAACTTAGACTGGGAGACCAGATCTCTATAGTAAGAGTCCTAAAAAATGCTGCACAGGGCACCCAAAAATCACAGCTTGATTTTAAGAAGTTATCTGAGCACAAAGCATACCTTTCTATTTTCATTTGTAATAGGAATTTTATCACCGTTTTCCTTTAAATCGTGCATCATCGGATTGCCAAACAGATCCGTGTGAGATATCTGAAAAGTGATCATCATATCATCTTCCACACTTCCTTCATACTCCAGCAAGTCTCTCAAACTCTGGTAAAGAACCTAAGAGATTAAGATAGAGGTCTGTCATAACTAAGTTTCAACACGTTCCACAGAGTAACATCAGAAGGCGCAAAATCATCTGTCATGAGAACAGCTGTGACAAGTTACTTAATGCCCATGCACTCCTAATAAACGAACATCAAGTCCACTCAGTGTTTGTAAAAGCTACCAGGAGCAGATGCTAAGGAAAGATAAAAATCTACCAGGCAACAACTGATGACGACCTTAGGAGGACCCACTATTACCCAGCGGTCTTGTCAAACACTATGGTGTGCTCTGTAGATTAAGAGACAGCAATTAACTTTTACTTCTAATTCTTCTGAATCCGTATTTACATCCAGAGCATTTTACACCACTATGTTCAATGTGTGTGTTAAAAAGAAAGAAAGAACTGCATCAAAGCAAAACTGGGCAGCACGTTTTCATCTCTTCCATCTTGATTTAAAAACAAGCTAGGAAGTCATGTAGAAGCAAGCAATAAAGACAGGAGAGTCACTGAATTAAGAAAGTGTCTACAAAGGAGAAAAAAAAAAAAAAAGAAGCAAAGAAGTTATCAAATCCCAAGCTCTCACTTTACAAAATAAGTACAGCCGAGGTCAGAATTTGACAAGTGGAATCTGAAATTACTTTTGACAGTTAGTTCCACTGAAAGAAATGGTCAGTCTTCCTCCTTGTCATGCCTCAGGAAAAGCCTAAGGCTCTCTGGAAACCAAAGGCTATGAAGAAAAGAAGCAATTCTCTTGGCTGTGACAGAGGTGTAGGACTCAGACTGAAGACAAACTGAAGCAAATGTATTTCTGTCGTTAAGTAGAAGTAATAAGTTCCCTCTTTATGTTTTAATTGCTGAAAAATTACACGAAAGCCTCACTCTTTCACTAGCTGTATCCTTTCAACATTACCACAGCATCTCTTAAAATATCTTGAAATGGAAATGGTTGGACTTGAAACCCTTGGTTGGGGTAGGGAAGCCCTCATCCATCCTCCATTCTCTAGCGTCACATGGCTTGATTACTTGGAACTTCATCTTTGGTTTCTGAAAGCTCTGAAGTTTCTGAGTTACATGAAAATACCAGGAGTTTAAAAAAGATGATTCTTAAAGGAAGACAACACAGATGTTAGAACAGAAACCTAAGTGCATCATGAAGAAACTAAGAGCCACACCGACTGTCTTGTTCTAGAAAAATATATCTACGTTTCCAGCCAAAAAAACTGAATTTATAGTTAAAACTGCAAGAAAGGGGAAGAACTGTTTTTTGTTTCGCTGAAGATTTTGCAAAACTGCTTATGAGAAGCAAAAACATCCCACCATTTGGAAGTGAAATAAAGCACGAAAACAAGTCCTAGTCATTGGCACGACAAGAAGCGACCGGTGACCTTCAGCTGAAGATGGAGCAGGGCAAAGACATCCCGCACAGCTGCTCCTATGCTCTGCCTACTATTATCTGTAGGCAGAGCATATATATACATATAATTTGTATTATTATCTGCCTACTACCTTATTCGTTCACTGCCTCCACCAAGTCAGATACAGGCTTTCATTGCTATCGATTTGTTTTACCAGACACAGACTCCTCACACAAGTCGCTGATTAACTTACTTTCAACTCTGACAGCGCTACTGTGTTTAATTTAAATCTTGACAAAGGTAGACTTAGAAAATGCAGTAATAAACACAAAGAACATAATGAACTTACAGGGTGAGAGTCTGCCAGATCACGGAAAGTTCCTTTTTTGCCCATGAGCTTCCTGTAGACAACCATGGGAAAATGTACATCCAGTATACAGTTATTGTAAATGGCGAGGCCCAGTACTATGCCAATCAGTGTAAACTGACCCTCAGTTTCAAAAGAGGACGGATTAAACCAAAACAGTTTCGTAGATTCGTCGTATGTGAACATGCCTGTAAAAAATTATTGCAAACAGTTATGGTTACACTTCAAAAAACAACACGTAAAACATAACTTTATAAATGTCCACGTATTAGAATGTCTCTGAAACAGAATTATACTGAATTTAATGGCAAAGAAAAGCTACTCACCTTTAGGATAACAGAAGCTACTCAAAATGCCAGTACTCACATTACCACTGAAAGCATGCATGAGCCCTGTGACACAGGATCCCACAACGCCCGCTGAAGCAGCACGTATACAACCTTCTATCCCTTCCACTACTGAGGAAGCAGCAGCACATTATCAATATAGATTTTAACTTTGATAAATGCAACAGTGCAAGAGCAGAATGTATTAAAAAAAACCACGTGGATGAAATCATCTTGAACTGTAGTTACTACAAGTGGTGGGCTTTCCTCCAAGGCTTTTCCGTGCTGATTCTGGCCCAAGAACAGCACTACGTGCAGCTCCATCATTGCACTGTGCGGCGGGAAAGGATCTGGTGCTGGCTAACAGCCAGCTGAACGTGAGCCAACAACGTGCCCAGGTGGCCAAGAAGACTGGTGACATCCTGGCTTGTATCAGAAATAGTGCGGCCAGCAGGAGCAGGGAGGTGACCATCCCTCTGCACCTGGCACTGGTGAGGCTGCACCGTGAGTGCTGTGCTCAGTTCTGAGCCCCTCCGTACAAGAAAGACACTGAGGCCCTGCAGCGTGTCCAGAGAAGGACAACAGAGCTGTGAGGGGTCTGGAGCACACATCTTACAGGGAGAGACTGAGGGAAGTGGGACTGGTTAATATGGAGGCAGGAAGCTTAC
This sequence comes from Oreortyx pictus, assembly GCA_036925125.1. Classification (NCBI taxonomy): domain Eukaryota; kingdom Metazoa; phylum Chordata; class Aves; order Galliformes; family Odontophoridae; genus Oreortyx; species Oreortyx pictus. The sequence continues at coordinate 60,254,457 of JAUPFR010000001.1, forward strand.
CTGAACGGAAACCTACGGTGATGAGCTGGTGTTAACTGTTATAAATGAACTTATAATAATGAGTTAGATGCCCAGCATGCACACGCATATATAAATATATGAAAATGTAAACAATTTTTGATACTCAGCTGAGTCGCTTCAGTTGTCACATACATCCTAGCTTGATGAGATAACAGCATGGGACTGTTGTCTCATGGAAGGGTTGCAATTTTAACAGTGGCACTGTTAAAAGGGCAGGTGCCTTCGTCTTTTTCCCTGTACCCCCTCATCTCATTAACATACTGTTTCAGGCGACCGATTTATTGCCAAGCTCGCAGAAAGTTTCATTAAAAAGTTGACCTGGCACATGCTGAAAGGTGAAGGAAGGGATAGGAGCTAGATGAGCACGAGTAGGGCAAAGAGCCTCCCACCCTTTTTGCTATAGCAAGCCACCAGATTAGCTCATGTTTATGGAATCAGTTGTTATACACGCTATTAACTATTTAAATGAATCCCTCTATGAAGTCCACTGCTTCCAACAAATGTCTGGCATTTTACCCAGATTCACCTCTGAAAAGACTCTAAAATGAAAGCCAGTATTTTATTCACTGACCAAAATTTGGCCAACTGTACATTAAAATCACAATGTAACAGCAGGAAAAAAAAGGGAAGCTGAAATAAAGGGAAAACAACTGCACAATGTAGCAAGGAATATTATATGAAACTGTTCCTTCTTTTACCATGACAATGACTGGTAATAAATCTCCAACTTTGTGTTATTGCTTCCCTGGATGCTTTATGGTAGTTTATGATATGAAAACACTATCAAGGTACTTGCAAATGAACTATGATAACGATAAGCAGCACTCCATGTAAATACCAGCTAGTTCTCTCTAAAGGATTTTCTCTCCACTGGTAAATAAAGCATTTGCTAACCAGAAGTCACACTTGGTATACATGGTGTGTAAGCTGTTATACTACAGTGCATATTAATAGGTGCAGAAGAAAATGTGACAGCAAGATGTATTTTCTGCTTTTACACACCTATGTCATAAGCAGGTAAGTTAGTTCTTTGATGGTCAGTAAAAATGATATAAATGCAAACAAAAAAAAAGGTGTGTAATTGTTTGTACTTGACTGCAACAACAACATTTAAATCATGCAGGCACAACTGATGTATTACACATCTTTATCTGCAGGGAACATACATTCACTAACCAGATATTACTAGCTGAACCAGACTTCAGTTCTGACATAGGACTATTTCAATATGCAGCACAATGATGAAAACCCCCGTACAATTTGCCTCCTCGCCTCAAATCAAACAAAGAATTTTACTTTGGAAATAGTACTTTATCAACATGAGGAACTCTTGATACTTTCATACACTCTAATATATTCTGAGTCGCCATGCTAAGATTCCAACTCTCTTCAGCATTGGTGTTCTGAGGAAGACTTGTCAATGGATCTGTGTCACTTCTCAACAAGATAAGGCTCGGGTGTGCTGAAGGGAAACTTCCAAGATACAGATCGTTTTTTTTTTACCTCTTCTAGGAACTTCCTTTCTTGTCTGGTCAGAATGAAAACCTGTTTCTGTGTCAGTTTTCTAAATGGCAAAGCTCAGTGCAATGGCTTAAATATATAATCAGTTTGATGAACACGAGTTAACCACCAGCCACAAGCTGTTGAGCATTAATGGAAACTACATTACAGGAACTCATGTTCCATCAAACTCCAAATACATCATGAAATTAGCACAGGTAAGAGTCTTTGATTTCTATACTGACACACTGTGTTTACAATACTTAAACAATTTCAATCCTTTCAAAGCTACAAGCGAGCTGCATATTAAAAGCAGAGTAGAGTTGCACTTAAAAAAGTGAAGTATTAAAGCCTGACATAGGGAGCAAGGGAAAAAACAGTAAATGTGATTAAAACAAATATAAAAATTTAGACTAAAGGTATATTAAATTATTTGTAGTTCTTCTTAACCAACTACAAGCAACGTTGACACTACTGGTATGCATGTAGCCATTTTAGACAAAACCATTAGAAGAACTGAGACTATTTTGAATGAGATTTTTCTTAAGCTGAAGGAAGGGGAGGAAATAACTCAAGAACTCACCATAGTCCTACTCTGGTTTTTACTGCAGAAGCTCTTCCTCTTTGGTTTGCTTACTAATTCTAGAAGCTAATCACAAAGCAAAGCGAGGAGAAAGGTGAGAGAACAAACAAAGGAACCCTGTACTACTGATTCATATTTAAGCAAACAGCGATGGCTCTCACTAACTGCACAGTCACGCCGTTCATCACTGCTTCTCAGAAGGATGACTGACGGCAAAATACTGAACCCTAAAGGCATTAAGTACTCTCAGGATCACCAAGAAATCAGTCTGTGGAGCTTCAGGGAAAAGAAGCAGCAGATGTAGAAAGGCACTACAAATACCTTCACTTCTGAGCATTCGGCAAGTAATTAGACAACATACCAATATCTGGATTGAAGATCTCTTCCACAACCAGTTGAAAAAATTCTTTGGAAACACCTCCTTCATCTACCCCTTGCTCTCCTTCAAATTCAACATACAATTGCTTCTTCAAGTCTGCAGGATTTTCCATGGCAATCATCTCTAGCTATTGAGTGAACAGATGTAATTATTTCATTAGTACGTCTCAGTGGAACAGCAAGTAACTAAAGCAAAATTACCCTCCAGAACTAAGAAAGCATGTATAAATCACAAATTAAAATGAAATCACAAAATATACCAATATTAATGGTGAATCACTTTGAACATGAATCAGCATTTGGGGATTTCTGTAGCAAGAAACTTACCAAACATTAGATGTGTTAGCAGTTAAGTCTGCTGGAGCTCTCTACTTCCATTCTTTTAAACAACTTACTTCAAGTAAGTGAGCATTACACTGGACAAAAATCACTCAAAAAGCAATCTGAAAACAAGGTGCATTTGTGTGATAACTGAATTCATCTGACAACAAAAGCGTGCAGTTTGATCTACATAACTGACAACTACGTGTTCTGTCAGTACACAGATTTTTTGGAGGCTTCACATGATAACTCATAGCAGAAGATGCCTTTAAAAGGTGGCCATTAACAGCACAGAGATGGGAGGAACAAAAATAAATATAGTAATATTAGTCAAATGAATCTGCTTTCCTCCTGACCCTAAGAGAAGAAATCTCAAATCTCTTGTTCTTCTGTTTCCAGTGTCCTTAAGCAGATGCACTGCACTTCTTCCTGGGAAGTATAAAGTCAAACAGAAGTGATGTTTTACAGGAAACAGGTTTCACTTCTGTATACAACCTCTTACAGGTCTGTAACACTTTTTTTCCAACAGAAATCTGTCCTTTCGTTAAGCTACAAGTTAGAGGCTTCATACCTGGCAGGAAATAATGCTATCTGAAGTGTAAATATACTAAACGTGTGTAGCATTATTACATTAAACATATCTATATGCAGAAGAAAATTCAACAGCAGTATAGTAGAACAAAGATGAACCTGTACATTCCTCTATGAAGAATTCTTCTGTATTACTGACAGTAACTGCCAATTGTACTTACCAGCACGTATTCTTAACTCGTTCAACTGTTTCTTTTCAATTTCACTACTCTAGCTTATGCACACAACCACCAACACACCCCAGAATTCTACTATGGGAGTGTAAAGGAAAACAGGAAACAAAGAGGATAAAGAAGGAAGCGACACCAGTGCCTGAGACATCAGGGCAGACAAGTTACAGAGCTCAAGATGGGTGAAGACTTTGAAGCTCCTCATGCAAGAAAAAAAAAACATCAACAGGTAATGAAAATTATTATCAGGAAGGGTAAATACCTGTGCAACCTGGGCTAGGGAGCTGCTCTGGCAGGGGGGTTGGACTTGATCTCTAGAGGTCCCTTCCAACCCCTACAGTGCTGGGATTCATGTAAATCTTTTTAAGTTATGCATCATACAGATGCGTAAAAGAATTTTGCTCCTGAACAGGACAATAGAACTCTAAGCTCTACAGTGTTCTAAATAAAACAATGATCATTTTTTAAAAACACAGTATTAATTGTCAGACCATAAATACCAGTTATAAATGAAAGCTGGATAGACACAAGTGGCACTGATGTCAGTGTAACTGCAGCAGTGGTTCTATAGCGAGGAAACATCAACTTCAGCTTAAAGGATTTTTTTTTTAATTTAAATAACCAGATCTACTTCAGTCATGCCAACACAGATATGCTGTATCAACCCAATCTGAGTGCGTGTGAGTTCCCACAGTTTTAGAAGCTAACATTTTCTGCCAGGATGGTTTAGCTAAACATATGAAGTCGTTACACTCTCCAGCAACTTCCCAGAAAGCATCATCTTTAGCTGCATTTCATGGTTCAGGCATATGCTTGCCCATGTTGCTGGTATACATCAATACAGATAGAATAAAGGCTGAGATTTTCGATGGAACACACAAAAACCAACTTAGTCTACAAGGATATTGTAAAGCTCCTGGAATACTTGGTGCCCAACAATGTGAGAATCTGCACACTGGTTTTAATAGTCACGCAGTTTTCGTTCATTGATTCAGTTGGCAGAGTCACCTACAAGAGACTGGCTGCTTTCTAGCTGTCTAAATTCAAAACTAAGCCTGTCCAAGGGAATTTCTACTCTGCAAGAAAGTACCAGCCAGAGATACTTGTTTGCTGGAAGAATCCACCACTTTATCACCTGCAAAACTCGCCTCGTAGCTCATACCTCTTAAATTACTGCTACCTGAAAATAAATACACCTAGAAACTGTGCAAAAAAAAAAAAAAAAAAAAAAAAAAGAGAGCAAATTCAGAGGAAGAAGATGAAAGAAGTAACTGTTGGGAGATAAAAAGGCAGACGAGGGGATTTAAGGATAAGCTTTTCATTACCGCCATGTCCACGTAACATGACTCAGTTGTATGAGAGCTAACCCCTTGAAAGAAACGCGTTATTCACAAAAAAAAAAAGCATGTCAGCTGCTTTCTAGGACTGCAAACTGAGCTCTCAGCTCCCAGGTGAGAGAGTTCTGTAATAGAAGTCAGGACTAACACTTCACCATTTCCCCTCTCAGGACTTTTCAGACTAATGTTCATATAGATAAGCGTAGTGTAAGCATCTAGTACAGAGTCTGTTTCATTAAGTTCATTCAATAGAAAACAATAGTCTGATGCCACACAAGCAAAGAAATTAAACCATGAACTTATGAATGAAATTTGTGCTTAGATGTATTTATTCCAGGGGCATCTACAGTTCTCTTCATAGAAAGCAGCCTGCAGTAAGTATTACAAGGTATTACTTCAAATTCTCAGGATAAGGACAAAATCCTTCTGTAATTAAGAAGCACCAGTGTGCACATTTGCTTTAATGAATTCATCATTTGCATCTTGCTTTTTGGACTTCAAGTTTAAATATTGAGACAAAACCAGCCTGATTAGCAGAGATGTGTGATCAAGTCCACTTGCTCAAATAAATTACAAAAGCTGATTGCTGTAGTTGTTTGCAAAATATCTAGTACTGTCAAAAATATGACTAAGATCACCTCAACCTCACTTCAACCAATGTTCTTGAGAATGACTTCATCATGAAATGCGTATTGTCAGGAAGTCTGTAGAAAATACCCTGTAAAAACACTGGTGTACCGACACGAGGATAAAATTTCTTGCAATTCAAATAAGTCAAAGTATTCGGATCAATGCTTCACTGAATGCAATAAATAAAACAAAGAAGAAAAAAAAAAAGCCATCAATGAAAGAATAAAATATCAAAAGTGGTATTACTTACCCATAACTCAACCACTGAACAGATTTAAGACTACGCTTTTACAACCCGAGACTTGACAAAATCTTTTTAATAGTTTTCAGTGAGATCCTTGCCAAGTTCAGGATCACCTCCCAGGCTGCAGCCATCACAATACAAACCCATACACTGTAGTTTTTGCTTTTGCACCGTGTGTTTCTGCCCTGACGCTGACGGATCAAATCTGTCTCTGACCTGCAGTTCCAACTCTGAGTGCAACTGGAGACACCGAGTCACTGCTATGACTGGGACATAATGAAGACTTTTATCCCGACTTATTTCATGCCACTGATGTGTCAGGAGGTGGGAATCAATTGTGAACATTCTGATGGGCCCTTCCAAATCTGTTACGGAAGTACCGATAGTGACTGCACTGATGTTTAAACGGACATACAAGACAGCAGCTGAGGAAAGCACAACGCGATAGCACTGAGCAGTATTTCCCCACCTAACTCGTCCTGCTCCCTGCAGATTTACAGCTGACAGCCTCCCTGAGGTCTGTGTGGGTCACACCGCATGTCTGCATTTATTAGCTTTTGATAGATCCTTCTTTCACAACAGGCAAATACGACCAGTAAGCTTAAGATGCACTGGAAGAATGATGCCCTTCTGTTTACATTAAGCCTGCTTCCTGATAAGAGGACTGACAGCAGGCTACCAAAACAACAACAAAAAAATCCACAGTATTTGCCATTCAATCTCTTTAAACTATTTTTATGTCCTTTTTCCCCTCTTAAGGGGACCTTACGGTCTCTCTGAAGAGATGATAAATCTCCTGAATTTATTCCTGCTAATATTAAAAAGATGTAAAAGGAGAAGAAACAAAAGCAAGAGATAAACACATAGTAAACAGAAGCATTGTTTTCTTTCATTCCCTCGTTCCTTAACTATTAATGCTTCCTCAGAAACATTTCAAATCCCTTCCTTGAGCACTGATACCTCCTGTTGTCAGCTTAAACACATCCATTGCTTATAGGTGACTACAATATACTGTATTATTATTCAGTATTCTATTCTGTGTCAGTATTTTTAATCACTGTACACAGATTCATAAAACTGTTTGAGTTGGAAGGGACCTTTAAAGGCCACCTAGTCCAACTCCCCTGCAATGAACAGGGACACCTACAGCTACACCATGCTGCTCAGAGCCCCATCCAGCCTGGCCCTGACTGTCTCCAGGGATGGGGCACCCACCACCACTCTGAGCAATCTGTTCCAGAGTGTGAAAACAAGCAAACCCCAAACAAACAAACAAAAAACCCAACCTTTTCCTCATATCCAAACTATCAGTTTGAAACCACTGGCCTGTACAGCAGCGTGAATCTTCAAGTATCAGCATTTTCTTGAATATAACCTATTTTTCACGTTAGAGAAGTGCTTGGGCCATGCTTGTTTTTGTTGACAAAAACCGAAAGTTTACATTCAGGCAGTCTGAGCTGAAATTGTTCAATTTTTCCTTTATTTTCTGTCTCAGAATAAATAGTCTAAAATTTCTATTATCCTTAGGTTTTTGACAGCGTCAGACCACCATAATTTAACATGTTTCGACAGCCTAAATTAACATCCATTAGAGGATCCATGGCAACTGCCCAGGCATGTGTTTGCAGACTGCTGGGCAGTTCTAGGGCTGCTGCACATGCATCACAAATGAGTATGTTTGACTTAAATTACCAGCAGCATGGCGATGCTTGCTGTGGCCCAGCTGAGCTGTAGGAACTCACCAACTTGTCTTTGTCCATGAGCTTTCTAAGTTAAACAAGCTTTGACCTCAAAGATTTCTTCCTTACCTTCAGGATGAGGAAGGTTTGCCTCTTCTCTAATGGAACTGATATTAATAAAACATCTCCCTAGAACTAGCTTATACTGTTTCAGTTCATCCTCTCCTGAAGAGAAAGTACTTTGCCTCCCTCTTTTCCATTATTTGTGTGTATTAAAGTTGAAGAGCATCAATGAAATAAACTCCATTACTTTAAGGTGAAAAAACTTAACTGGACACAGTGGTAAGCTTGTTAGATAATAAATCAGAAAATGGGTACACAGGAGGGTTTCACCTTACAACAGCGTATTCCTCATTTGGCTTTTACAAAAACAAGGCTTTCAGACTGAAGCCATTTTTGCACCGCAAATTCCCCTCTTCATTTCCCCCAGCTCCACCAGGCACTTTGAGGCAAAAGTCTTCTGTGATAATCTGCAACTTTAACAATTCCTGTGAAGCAGCTGACCCACTGAGAAATTTAGATGTATGCTGCAAATCAAGGTGTGAGCTCTTACAGAGCTCTCATAACTGATCTTCACTAGTAGGTAAAAGTCAAAGTAGAAGTAGCTGTTGGATTGACAAGCAAAGTCACATTTTCCCTTAAGTCTCTCCCAGATACGTGCCCTCAAGTCCTCAAGAACAGCACGTAGCTGGAAGGCTATAATTCAAACATCCCTCTGGAAAACCCCCGTTATCCACAGATGACACAGTCCAGAGTTCTGAGAAAATAAGATAAAGAATTTGGCTGCTCTCTGCACCAAGATACGTAACAGCATGAAACCTGTTTGTGAGGGTTTAGAACTACCTGACACTTGAACACCTAAGATGGCGAGAGCTCCGAGATGAACATATACGTCTCCGGCAGCATGAATTTCAACTTACTGTAGTATTTCAATTTCACACTTAATACAGTAAAGCCATCTGAGATTCTTGCTGAGGAAGTCTAGCACACAGAACACTGAATTCACATCTAGTCTTTCACAGTTAGCCAAAGCCTGTGCAGTTTGTGGCAGTCAAACGCTACAGACCCAGGTTCCAGTTGCTGTGACTTACCCGCACGAGTGCATCATCTATGATGTGATCGCGTCTCACTTTAAGTCGTAAATATGGGTTGAGCTGCTGTCCTTGTACTAAGCTGTACAGCACAGTTATGCGTCGCTCGCTGTACATCCGGATCCTATTGTCGTAATACAGTCCCAGGTTCTTAGTAACAGCATTCAATATGAAGGGACAAGTCATAAAAGAGAATTTATTTTCTGTTTCTACTTTGAAGAAAGTGTAGTCCTTGTCCATTTCTAGAACATCATTCAGTGGTTCGTTAATAAATTCTTCAAAGGGGATAAGTGGTTTTCTGCAATCTATAGTTTTAACACCAAGTTCAGTTTCCAGTGGGTCCACTCGAGGACCTTTTTTATTTCTTCTTTCCTCACCCAACAGCTCTTGAAGAGTTAGTTCACTTGATTCCGGGATGGGTTCTTCATCTTCCTCTTCATTATGATCTGTATCCACATCCCCTCCTACTACATTTGCATAGTAAACCATTTTCAAGCACTTGGAAGCAGCAACAACAGCATCGTCGTCATTCACTAGGTTACGACTGTTGAACTCGTTGCTTATGACTTTGTAAGTAATAAGCTGCTGAAATGTCTCCATCATTCTCCGAATCTGGTCTGCTCTATACTTAGACCACAATCTGACCAGTTTTGCTTGAGCTGCAAGGGGCAGCTTGCTCATTGCTTTGCAAAACAACGGCAGAGCCATTTCCAGATACTCAGGGCTATGAAGATTGCCATTCTCCATAACGATAATAAACAAATTCAGATAGTTAGGATCCCGAGAGTATACATTATGGTAAGTCAAGTCACATTCCACATTAGGTGACAAGTACACAAGTGCATTTAAAAAGGCAGTTTCTATTTTTTCATTAGAAAGTAATCTATCGTAGACCCTCCTGACTGCCTCAATATCTACAGACACTTCATCAGGGCCTAATTTTTGGAGGTTATTATCTCCTTGTGTGTTATCACCTATTCTTGACGACGAAGACGATGATGCTCCTGAATCTTCTTCCATAGCAGCAGCCGAACAGGCAGCTTTTTCCTTTTCATCTTCATCTTTGTCTTCATCCTTTCCTTGGAGAGACTTGAGCTCCTCCTTGGTGTGCTGCTTGGCTTTTCGGAAACTCTGTACCAGTGCTTCTGCACTGGAAAATACTCTCCCAATCACTCGGATTAGAGGGGAATAATCCTCTTTCTCTCGACATAATTCAAGGATTTCATATATCTTGTCTTCCGTTAGAAAAGTCACATCTACAACAAGATAAAATACGTTATTAATTGTATTGAGATAAAAATTAAGAAAATACTTCTCACGTGCTTTACACAAGAAAGCTGTGTAATTATCAGCAGCACATGTTGGAGAAATAGTGTCAGCGCTTTATAAATTCAAGGCATACCTCACTTTCATTAGCACGATAAATCATGAACTCAAAACTCTTTTGTATACCATCTCATTCGTGGATGTTCATCAGAGAACATGCCGTGATCAAAAAAAAAATCTGCTTTGCAGCTGACTGACTACATTTAGTCCTCTTTGATAGTATTAGATTGTCTAACAGGAGCAACCAGAGCAATCAGTGAGATGTTAAAACTTCAAAAGCTTCAGAAAGGCTGTGTGATAATACCGAGGCTTCTGGTAAAGCTGTACAGCCAACACACAAGTCATTAAACCACCTGAACTAAACCGTATCAACTTCTTTTCAACAGAGCACATACATAATCTGACTTCAAGATGCATTTTTCAAAGATCCAGTAACTTATTTTGTTGAATATCAGAAATAAGAAATGTTGCATGTTCTGCAATAGTTTTTACACAAAACATACCTGGAAATCATTCCAAAAACCCACAACGCAGAGTTATAAGTTTATGCTGCAGTCTAAATTACATGCACCGTTGGGCAGGTGGGTTATTGTTTGTACAGATAACAGCTGGAATATACTCATCAACACGCCACTCAGACAAGCAGGTTTACACATCAATAGCATGGTACCCGCCTCCCGCTCTCTGTACTCATTTTGAGGTTCACTTGCTAACCCAAACCTTCCACTCTATCTAGTGTCAAGAGGGAGAAAGCACCGGTTACAGTTTTCTCCACGACTTCTCAAACAGCACCCACCGGTGCTCTCGCATCAGGCGATGATTTAAGATTATCACCGAACACACTGCTTATACTGGTGCTGTTGATGGATACAGAGATGCCATGTCTGTTCTCAGATATGCAGAGATGCTATTACACAACTGTTTCCAAATTCTGCCTTACCCAGATTCTTCTAAACGGGCACACAGAAGGAAAACTGAATTTATAACCACCTCTGCAGACAATAAGCCTATCGTCTTTACAGAGACAGTATCATGCTGAAGCATTCTGAAATATGATTGCCTACATCAATGGCTGCTTGGAATGAATGTTAAATTAAGAATACAAAACAAATCATGAAGAAAGACAACTTATTGATTTCTTTTGCAGATCCTCTAAACCATTCTTAGAGCACACGTAACTCACAAAAGATTAAACTTATGTCACGCTATGGAGATTGACTTCCATTAAACACAGCAGAAAAAGCATCAAAACTAAGATCTGTCCTGTTGAATAAATAACAGCAATGAAAACATTATAAAGAGATTCAATCCTAGTACACTTCCTATTTTTATCTGCTGTAGTGCACGTGCCAGCAGCAAGCTTGCCTAAAATAAATTCTGCCTCTCAGATTGTTCTGTGCCATAACTCTTGAAAACAAGGACCAGGGCCTCAATACTCTTGTCAGGGAACGTGAAGTCATTCTTTTACATGCTTTTAATATTTAAGAAACAAACCATGTGCTATTTCCTGTTAAAATAGTTTTGTAGTTTTGTAACAGCTTTAAGTCATATCCTATGACCGTGCTCAACTCAGTTGCTGTGTAAGGGACAATTTTACTTTATGGTAGTGAGTAATAATACCTGATACAGCTATAAAGACGCAAGCTGGCTGGAAAACAAACCCAGCATAAGCAAAAGTTCCTTCGAACTCCAGTCACTTTTAGCTGACACATCTGTATACGTGCTTTCCCTCACTCCTATTACAATTAAGTCTTCTAACAGTGTAAACATAGTTCCCGTCAAACCTAGCTCGCATTGGTACTCCATGACAAAGCCACACATGAAGTTTCATCAGTGATCCAAAAGTAGCAGTTTCCATCCAACCTCACCAAGTACTTTTTCAAATGTGAAAAAGACAGTTGGCACATTTCCTGATCAGCAAAACTTAATCATCTTTTTATTATCTCTTAAGGAAGCTCTGTTAGGATTGCGTCATCACCGCCTGTACACCACCCTCTCTGTTCCCAGCTCAGTGTACTGGAAACCAGAATGGAAGACGTGTTTCCAGGCTAATTATAACAAACTTTGAAATGGCTCCATTTATATTTGACTGCAATTCTAATCCATATTTGTTTGTTTTTAAAACAAATTTGTTATCCCCCTTGTTTTTTCCTTCTTCTTCTCAGAATGTCATCTAAGAGATTATTGAGATGCTGACAGTGGTCTCCAGATAAACCTTTCCTAAGAGGTAATAATTCTAGCATTTATCATTACAGGAAAGAAATTTAAATGATTCCAAGGGACGTATCCTCTTAATTTTGAACTTCCAACTCTGCATTCAGGACTTTACAATGCACAAACTTTGGTCACTGCTTTAGAGAACAGGCTGTCCTTGGAGACGGATTGCAAAGATCCTTACTTACCTATGTTGTGGAGAGAGAGTAGGGTAGAGGGAAACAAACAAAAATCCTGTACGTGCACATCTCCATTCAAATACACAAGACTAAATAGACAAGCTACAAAGCAGGCCTAATGTGTTTCTTGCCAGTCCAACACTTAACTGGCTCCCTTTTCCCCTCCCTGCTGTTTGAATCTTTGCTTACTCAGATCATAAATCATTTGGGGACGCATCCTCACATGGGCTAAAGATGAAACTAGTGTTAGTACTGACTGGAGCATTTCAGATCTCTTAGAACAGTTATACTGCACTGTTGATTCTACAGGTCTTTCTAATTCTTTGCTGTAAATGGTTTCATATTCTTTGCTTAAACTTTCTGGATTTGGTAGATGGATTTTTTTTTTTTATGGCTGCTTGTTTTTAGGTAACAATCACAACATCAGCTTCACTTGATTCGCAAATAAGTAATCTGTCCAGCAGTCATAATTGGAAGGTTTGCCTCAGTAAAAGCATGGCTTCACACTAATGGTTAAGTTTTGTACAGTCATGAGAAGGGTATGTTCTAAAGCCATGAACAGTCCAAAACAAATCTATAGAAGACAATCTCAAGGTTTTATGAGCCCTATTTCCACTTCCAAAAAAAAAAAAAAAAAAAGTCCACTGACCAAGCCTATGATCTGTTGTATCGTTTCTGTTCACCTGTTATATTTCTTAACACAGACACTGGAAGGGCAACTCTTACGTCTCATTTGCTAGAGAGCAATTACAAAACTGGTTAAAGTAGTCAAACTAATGCAGACATACAGCAGCACTTAAACAAAAAAAATCTCCACGTTTGCAGTAATCTCAGAAGACAAATACAGATGAGTTTTGGAGACGCAGTGAAGATCGAGATTTGGAATCAGTGTTCGGCATTCATCCAGACATTTCACACAATCCACAGCAAAACACTTGAAGGCTGAACACTGTGTTTTACTTAAGAAGGCAGCAGAACACCACCACACTGAAATCTGCTAGTTTGCACTTGTGCATATTAAATATGTTCTATTTTATAAGGATTCCAAAAAGTATCATCTTACCTTTAAAGTCATCTCTTGGGCCTTGCATTTCCTTCTTGTTCATTTTTCTGTCAGTGCAGGAATTGTTATGGGCACCCTTGGAATTGTTTTCTAGGTAAGCTGAGCTCGTTCCTTTCTTGGAGGGATGAGGATCACAGAGTTTTGCATTAATCTTATAAAGCTCGAGGGCCTTAATGGCTGCTGCATTGTTATCCATACGGAGAAAAGTTGGACAGGAAGCACAAAATTCATTCGTGCAGGCTTCATTTCCACAGCCCTCAGTTAACTGGTGGTAGTAGCGCTCTATTAGATGCTTTGCAGCTGCTCGCTTCCTGTAGCAAACATTCAAACAGTAAGTACAAGGATTAGTAGAGCTTTCACATACAAAGCTCATTCAAAAGCATCAGCACGGCAGAGATTAGTCAGGCACTGAAACACAAGATTTCTGAATCAGAGGGAACATCAGGAGGTTTTTTTTTTTTTTTTAATGCAGGACTCTCATCTTGACGAACGCAAATATGTTTAACACACAATTTGATTTATGGGTGCTATGAAAAGAAAAGGTAAACCCTGTTTACATATTGCTATCAGCTTTACAGTCTAGTGTTACAGTGTACACAATCTCAATTAGTGATAAAAAAAAAGAGCAGTTTAGATGCAAAGCAAGGCTGCAAATAGAACAGAACTGGATTTACAGGTAAACAACTATCTGATGCATAGTACTGAGGTACAGTTGCCACTGAAAGGGAAGCTTCATGAAAAGCGATCCAGGCATTTATTTAGTAAACACTATACCAATGGGATATAAATCCTTTAAAGTGTGTTTTTTCTTTTAATATACAAGATTCCTGATGACCACAGTTATCTGATATTTAGTCTATTATTTAAATCAGTAGGAAAAGTGTTACTCAGTTAATTGAACTGCTGACAAAACCATGATTAAAGATTAGCTCAAGGCTGAATAACCTCAGCTTAGTGAAGTATACGGTTCTCAAACAGCTATTTGTCAAGTTCTCCCCTTTCTCCCACGGTAACATATGGCAAGCAAGTACTCTGAAGAATTACAACTGTATCTCTATATGACTTAACACACACAGCACTATACACACACAGAAACATCATGGTCAGTTACTAAAGCAGAAACATACAAATGGTAAATAAACCACCTGAAAGTTACTGCTGATCAAGTCAGGAAGAGCTACATGCAGCACCAAGAACACCATATTTCACTGTATTTTCAAGAGAAACATCAGAAATTTTCCTATTCTTTCAAGAAAGCTAGTTGCTAAAGAAAGGTATCAGATATGAAATAAAGCCTCCAACATTTTGGATGTGCCTAACATACAGGCCTTTCGTGCAAATTTAATGATATACACGTCTAAACGTTAGAACACGAGAAGCAAGACATTAATCAGAAACTGTGACAACTGCCCTTCTCCAGAAGTTGATGCATGCACAAATTCTCCATAGAACAAGTACATGAGAACTGAAGCTCCAGACCTGCTGGTACTACTGAGCACTTGCTGTGCGAAGCCATCAGCGTGAGCAGGTCAAGTACTAGGGTTTCAATGCAGTGGCTTCAGAAGGGGAAGCGTCCTCAAGTTCTTAAAGTAACTCATGAGGTGTATACTAATCAACAATAGCTCCCCTCTTCCTTCTCTATGACCATGAGATCCATAAGGGTGAAAGGGAAGTAAGAAAATCATTACTTCAAATGTCTACCTGACCTTATAAACATTCCAAGAACAGAATAAGAAAGTTCCCCTGGCGTCCCAAGGCAGAGTTGGAAATCATGAAGAAATAGAGCACCACCATCAACACCATCAAAGCCACTGCTGTACCAGGGAAGAGCTATATCCTGACCTGAGGAAAGAGCTCCAGCCTTTCCAGCCTGTACATATTTGGTCTTAGGCCTGTGTACGTGTGCACACACATACAAAATGGCAGTCATTTTATCAGCATTTGGGCTTTATCCTCCCTCATCACATTTTTCTTTCATTACATTTCTCCACTGCAGTATACACACATGCCACCAGACCTTTGTTGCAATGTTTTCTCTGACCTGCGGAATACACCTATGAATATTCTAAGGATTATTTCTCATAAGCTAAACGTGTCTGTATTTTCACCTAGAGCAGCCAGTACTGTTACTCATGTCAATTACATTGAGAAAAGCTGACCAATTCCCTACAAACAGAGGGGTTACATTTTCAAGCTGGACAGGTTGCTAAAGAAGCAGGCACACCTTTCCAGCTAGGGTAACATTTAAACTGTTTCAGTGCATAAATACTCACTACATTAACAGTATTTTATAACATCAGACACTACACTTCACTGAGGTCATATCTGAGATACTGCAGCACAGCACTAAGATTAGAGCTGTCTCTGATAGCTGACATTAATGAACTCTTTCTTTTTTTCTTTCCATACCTGTCATGATAGAAAACAAAAAGCACAGAAATGGCATTAAAAAAGCTAAAATAAGCTACTGCAAAACTATTACCTATTTTCTCATGTTGATTCTTGATTTTTATGCATTGTTAAGTACCTACACAGAGGTCTAGCAAAGAGTTACTAGTCCCTTGTAAATTCAATGGCTAGTTTACTGCACGTTAGAACAGAGACACAGCACAGCTAAGACTGCAGTGACCGACTTATGTGCATGTTTGTAAACACACTGTTGTTCCCTATCTGATCTCAAAACTGCACTCGTGTGTGCACAGGTTACAGACTGCCTTGAGGATAACTTCCCACACAGCAGGCCTTGTATCACCTTCTTTATCAAAGACACTACTTCAGTGAGGGCAAGGGAAGTCTACTGTAATAGATACATATATTTAACTTCTTCCTTCCCCAAAGCCCAATAATTCCACAAGCACATTTTCCATGTTAAAAATTAATATTCACTGACTTACTTTTGCTGTACTTGGGGAAAAAAAAAAAAAAGGAATCCCTATAGGCTTTTTAATTGTTCTTTAATAAAAAGCCAGATAAGTACTTCACATTTGTAACTGACATGCTGCCAAATCTGTGGGGTAGCACTAGAAACTTGTACAACCGAGTCTCTTACCTTCATAGACATGGTGGCTAAATCACATTTTGAATCACAGAATAATATAGATTGTGAAAGGCCTTCAATATCGAGTCCAGCATACCTGGCATACCGAGTACTATCACCAGAACACGTCCATAAGCCACATCAGTATATCTCATCAATACCTCTAGGGATGGGGACCTCCATTACTTCCCTGGGCAGTCTGCTCCAATGCTTCACCACCCTCTCAGGGAAGAATTTCTTCCTAATATCCAGTCTAGACTTCCCCCTGGTACAACCTGAGGAAGTTTCCTTGCATCCTATCACTTGTTTCTGAGAAAAAGAGACTGACCCTCCTCCTCACTGTAGCCTCTTGTTTAGGCAGTTGTAAAGAGCAATAAGGTCTCCCCTCAGCCTCTTCCCCGTGCTGAACAGCCCCAGTACCCTGAGATTCCTCCTAAGTCTCACTTTCCAGTTCCTTCTGCTGGATGTTTAAAAGGCATACAAAACAAGGAACTGAATGTGCTGGTTCAAACATTTCAACACAACACATCTAATTTGCATTTCTCAAATACCTTAAATTAAATACAGAGAAATGCTACATGAAGCAAACATTTCTGCAACAGAAAAAAAAATGAGAACTTTGAATATTTAAAAGAATTAAAAAAAAAACAAAACCTGAAGAACTTCTTTCAGGTTCACACGTAAAGCAAAGAATTCTAATCCAAGCTTTAAAACTTGTCTGCTGTTAGAAATATCTGTGTAAAAGCCATCAGTTTAGCTTTAAGTATGAGTGTTTCATGCTCCTCTGGAAATATTAGCATGGCATGGCATTTCTGAACAGCTTCTGCCTAGGACAACTGTTTCCTTATTTCTACACCGAAGTCTCATATTGCTCTGAAATGCCCAATATTAATAAACAGAAACTTATAATGGCTTATTTTAACAAAACCATTAGGAATTCAGAAGTGTCAAAATATTCACATGCTGTTTTCTTCCTACTACTAGCATGTGCAGAAACCAGAGAACTGATATTTGTTTTCCAGACAAGAAAACACAGAAAACTTTTTATTTTTTTTTTTTTTTACTACCAGTAGTAACACAACTTTCAGCATATGCCTAAGCTGACAGAAGAATGGATACTTAACAGGCTGAGTAATTATACTACACCTTGGAACTAAGATCACCTTCGGATCCAAAGCAGTCAGAAACATCTCACATCCCAAAGTGCAGTTATGGACAACCATCATTGAGAATTTGAATGCTGTTTTTTAAGTGTGCCTTTTAGATTTTGCCTGCTGTTTACTCTCTTCTGGTTAATTAAGTGTAATAATGGCAATGCTTGAAGAGAAGTTTCTAGTAAAAGCAGAGCCCACAAAGTATGCCTGCACATTAAAATGCTGAAGGTTCCACCCAGAGCTGTAACCAAGCAGCACCTGTGATGTTATAATACCTTCTGCCCACTTCAGCCACAGGCATCCCAACTAATGTATGCCTGCAAACACACATGTGGAGCTCACATTTCCAAACCCTGATCCTTTCAGCACGATGTGCCTCAGGCAGTGAACCCCAACAGCTGGGCGCAGACCGTGACTCCCTGAGCTGGGGCACCCAGCCCACCACACATGCTGGATCTGATTTGTCTCCAGGAATTGTGTGCTGAAAAGAGTCATAGCACTCCATCAAGAAAGAAGAACCTGAGAACAGAAGAGTCTCCTGGATATATGGAGCAATGCAGCTAGAGAGATGGTGTCAAGAACGTGGTCAGCACATATCTCTTCATCTTATCTCACAGATCACTTACCTTGTCACAGTCTTATTTGAAAAGCATTCTTCATCACTGTCATTTCTTCTGCTGATTATTAACTCTAGGCTCTAGAAATGTAACATTATTCCACAGACTAACCACTTTCATAGTTTCCTATCATTTCAGCATTCAATTAGCCAATAAATCTAGACAAGAATACAGGGTTAATTGCATCCTGGCTTTCCAACCCAAGCAATAACAGGAAAAATGCCTGATTATTTTTTTCTGCAAAACATTTCAGACCTGAAGGCAATAAATTATTATAAGCAATCAACGTATGTAAATGAGACTAACTATGGACATACGATACTTCACTGTGATTGAAATGCTATGCTTGGATTTACAGAATTAATGCCTTTTCTAAAGATAGAGAAATATGACCTTAATAAAAAAGTCCATAAATGTACTTAACTACAAAGAAAAAGTAACTTGAATTACTGCTGGAATAACCTGAAGTTTAGAGATAAATGTAAGCCTACAGTGCCCTACTCTCTTTGAACAAATTTGTTATTGAAGACAAAAGAGAGAAGTACAGACTTGCTATCAGATGTGATTAGTTTTTATAAGTTTAACTGCACAAGACATTTCAACAGCTCTCCAAATTTTAAGTTATTGAGTAGGGAGTCCTAAATACTAATACTCCGTAGTAGCTGTGAGGCCAAGAAAAGATCAATTTTGTCTTTAATTGAAAGAAGCAAGACAATAAACATACTTGCAGGAGCTCTTCATTCTGTCTCATGTTCAGAAGAAAACAAACAATATTTTAATCAAATCATAAACAAAATACGTATAAATTACTATATTTTGTGTTGTTTTCTCCTCTGTTAAAAATGCCTTGACAATCAAGCAAATAGAGTTAAACAGATTAAACTCCATGCTGTACTGCACCACAAAAGCCTACATGTGTAAGGCATAACATTTAAAACAGTATTTTGCAGCTCTACCAATTGCACCTCCCTAACAATCAAACATATGCAGTGTTTTCTGAGATGCTGATTCTAATCACCTCCTTCTGAGCCAATGCTGTGTGTATGTAGCAAACCTGATCAACAAGAAACTGTTTTAGAAAAAATATTGCTATGAGAAGACTGACCACAGCAACATGAAGTTAACCCACTGAGAATGGACCCAGCTGCTCATCAACACATCCTCTCCTTGTACAACTCCAAAGAGGCCAAGTACAGTAAAGGGAACACCACGCAATCCTGTTGTGAAGTTAAAAAAATTCCGGAGTTTTTAGGAAGTTTGGTTTCCATGGCAGAACTCTTCTACAGAGTTCGTTCCATTTGACAACCATCATTAAACATTGACCATGGTCATGCAGAAACTGACTGCAGATAAGGTGAGATTGAAGACCTAAACACTTCAGCCCTCATTTTAAGAACAGTCTAGCATCTACAAATCAGAAAGCTTCATCTTATGCAAATCCAGCTCTGTTCTCAGCTATGAGGAAAATAATTTAAGGCATTCTACATCTAAAAGGCTCTCATGTAGCACTGGCATGATGAAACAGTAATACAGTCACAGTTTATATTATCGACAGCTATTAATCGTTTTTCTGGCATGCTTTGGGAGGCTGCAGCAGAAATCTCCTTTTGCCATCCTTTCATGGAAATGAACTGCAAAGCCCACTCCAACGTGAGATGACTATGCATCAAATCTAACTGACAACACTTTGAGGGGGGCAGCGATATCTGATGGCTTCAAAACCAAACAGACATTTCAAAGTTTAAAGCAGATCATCCACGAGATGAGAAAGAAAGCTGAATTCACAGAAAACTATGGCATCAGAATAGCAAAGCCTTGGGCATGCAAATGACAACATACGATATGCAGAGTGAAAATACATCAACTTAAGAGTTGTCAAGTTATTCTTAAAGTAAATGAACAAATTCCAAAAATTTAGTTCTAAATAGGTTTTTAGGATGCACTAATCAGTGCCACATATGACTGCAGTTCTGCAGCAGAGGCAGACAGCAGAAGGTCTGATCTTTAGAATGCAAGAACTTGAAAGTAAAAAAACCAAACAGATTCTGAGCTAACACCAAGATGTTCATTAGGCAGAGGAAGAACCTGAAAAGCTTGGGATAAGTAAGGCTACTATTCATGGCAGAATTTGCTGCATCAGCCTGAAAGACTCAAGATTTTCTTTTCATTAACATGTGAAATGCGTGACTATGCTCTTGGTATGGAGCCTTGCAATGCAAAACACAAACAAATAAAGCAATTATATCAGCCAACCAGGGCAAAACAACTTGTCATCGTGCAAATAAAACGCTCACATAAATCCCTGCACTTACTAATAAATTATAGGCACATAAATAACATGGTTACTGTTTTAGCAACACTGCAGGCCTGCAGGTCAGACTGTTACTCAGCATGCCATTCCACCTTATGCAAAGAGCAACCATGCAGTGGGATTGCAGAAATTCTCTGCAATTGGTGACATACACATCACATTGTGATACAGTCCTAAAAATTTGCAAGGCTGCTATGTATTGAGGCTGTGTAGCTGCCACTCAAATACATGGATCCCTGTAACTTGACTGGCTAGTGTATATTTTGGGCAGACACATAAAACCTACGTAGTCAGAGCAAGTCTGATCACCCTTCTCCACACACAGACGAAAAAGCAGCTTTTACAGAAAAGCTGCAGATATTAATCTTTCAGGTTCAGTTTTAAGGAGGAAAACACACACACTGTCAAGTTGCTAGAAGGGGAACATAATTGTACTGGTTTTTCTTTCTGATTTATCCCTCATCTTTATACGTTCTTCATTTCACACCTGTCAGGGTCCTCATTACCTTACTTATCCGCCTCTGTAGTAGGTGAAAAACAGCGAAGACTCCAGCCAAGACTCCAGCCACGCAATTGTTTAGGCCAGGAAAACAGAGAAACATAACCCAACCTCCTCCAGGAACACTTAAATAGGCTGCTACAGCAGAAGACATTATGGCAGAGCCTTTGACCTGCAACCTCTGACTGACATCTGTCCATGCAGCAGCTATCAGTTACCTCACAAAACAAGATCTCTGCAACTTGTACTCCTATGCAAGCAGCTAAGCAGCACTTCTGGTATGGGTTTGCATGAGAGAAGGCAAGCAAACTCGCCATCCCAGGAGCAACACTCTTCTTTGTACAAGAAAAGGACTTTCTCCACTTCAGTGCATTTCTAAAAATGCATGGGGAAAGCATTTTTTGTTTCTTATTCAACCATTAGGTAATGAAGCTCAATGTAAAGTAGCCCACCTCAGCTTTGCCCCTCTCTAGGTTGGGAAGCTACAACAATTCAAACTATGTCCATAACCAGGCAAGATACCCAGCCCATGATGTGTAAAATGCTAGACCACTTTAGAGAAGGCTGGGGAGGAGACAGTTGACTTAAGGCCACAGAAAATGTTTCTGACAGAAGTGAAATTAACCCAAATCTTTTGAAGCCTAGGACAGTATGCTAACAAATGGGCTACACTCCCTCTATTATTTCAGAAGTTCTGTTCTAAGCCAAAAGAACAATGTTTGTGGTTTCCCTATTTGAATTTTAGCACAGGATAGTCTGAATAGCTAGAAAAGAATCTTTCTTTGCTAACACACAGAAGAATGAAGCCTCAAGTAACTTTTTTATCTTTTTAAAAACGGTTCTCTCATTCCCACAACCCTTTTTTAAATTCAGAATTGAAATGAACGTTTCAGCCAAATACAATCCTGCTTCCACTTAATCTTGCTTCTGGGCTAATGAAGACAGACCAAAACAAGGTTCTAAACTGCTAGCAAGATGCTAGATGAATAATGTTTAGTGAAAAGAAGTTAGTCTGCTGTTTTTATGAGTAGCTAGCATTTGCCAATTCAAATCAGATTAGGCTTTTTTCCTTATTTTAGCTATCGATCTGCCCCAGTAGATACTAGTAGATAGCACGCCTTCGATCAGTAACCACTACAGAGTTGCCTTCAATCCCACACATGATATTAGTGAACAGCAAACAGAAATTACACCCTACTGCCACATCTGAATATAGGCCTGCAGATTTCTGACACTTATGCTACCATCTACTGGCTCATGTTAAAATAAACTCTTGAGCTTTCCCTTCAACCCATTCACCTTAATAAATAAACAAACAAACAAACAAATCACAGTGTTTAACAAAGACTGATTATTTTTCCGTAGTACAATGTTGGTTTGAAATCTTGTAATGTGATTCTGTATTTCCACTCAGCTTCTGTCTTAGGTACAAAAATAACTCCTATGTTCAAATATTCAAAACATTTCTTAAACTCATCTAGTCACGTACTTACATTCGGCTAGTTTCAATGTTTTCAGAGTGAGGTTCTCCTGGTGATCTGCAAATACAAACAAAGTCTTAAGTACCATTTGTTATTTTAAGTTGTTACAACACGAAGTTACCAGAAGTGCATAGTGATTAACAATAGTAATTACATTATTCAGAAGCATCAGCTTTTCTGCACTCGTGCATTCAACTTGCTTGACAAAACTCTAGAAAATTTAACATAAATCCTAGAACAAAATCAAGCCAAAGGACAGCATGGGGGTGGGGTTGGACTAAATAATTTCTAGATGTCCCTTTCAACCCCTACAATTTCATGGTCCTGCGATTTTTCCCCCACAGGTTATGCAGCAGCAGCCACCAGAGGACAGCTCTGTTGGCAGTACTTTCTTATTCGGGTTGCATGATGCAGCAGTTCTGGGCTAACACTTCGTAACCATTTCTGTAACCAAAAGGTATATTCAAAGTTTATCAGTGATCAACAGCTGAACTTCAAGATGCAGCAGCTCAGAAGCAGGTTTCAACATTCTCTAAACAAATTTCTTGTCTTTCATTACTCAGATTTATGTACTTAACTCCACAGAACATAAGAGTTACAGCCAGTTTCCTTTTTCTTCACTCCAATTAAGAGGTCAGCCAGTAATCCTGAGAATTAAATGTTATTGCCTGGCATTTGTACCTACCCCTTTAATTTAATACAGAGTTATTTAAGGGGTATAGCTCCATATTCACTTGAGACAGCTAAATTACAGCTGCCTGACTCTTTCTTACTCCCATCTTGTTCTTTAACTTCCTGAATCAGTGCTACATAATTTATTTTTATTCTTCTGGGCTCCCCCCAATCCAGTGAGACTTCTGAGCCAGAAGGCAAGGCAGTACAAGTACAGTTTTGATCTCGGCCACCTTAGGCTGCTTTTCAACAATCTTATGAACTGTACTCAGCTTTCACTGTGGTACATTTTGGTACAGTTGACTGGAACTGTTGAACTGGATGCAGTGCGTAGGAGTAGAAATACAGCACAACCATTACAGCAACGCTCCGTAGCTTCCATGAACAAAAATGTCTTTCATGACAGAGTTTTCTCAAAACAGAAGTGAGCTAATATCTGTAAATAGAACTCATTTTGTAGGTTTCACCCAAGTTTGCTAGGAGACTTCGGTTAGCACAGCTAATGTTCTCAGTATTTTCTATTAAAACCTCAGTTCCTTTACTGACACACCAGATCTTACCAACTTTCTAGAATTTATAAACTGTACTATATTAACAGATGCAGTGCCTAGAAAGCATTTCTGGCACACAATTCTTAATTCCTAAGCTAACTGGATACTACGCAGCAACAGACGACGCAGAACACAGGAAGTAATTTGTTTATATTTCAGTAAGTTACAAAATTCAACTGACAGCAGGGATAGAACTCTGAACTTACTATCCAACTAAGTTTACGCTCATGCTTAAAACACATAAATCATCCAGCTAAAAAAGAATTCAGAGAAACAACCCAGTCTCAAAATTGGATCTTTTTATTCCCTCCAAATGATCCTTACCTTACTTATTCAAACTCAGGACTGACAAAAAGAGTTGCTGGAGAAAAATAATGCTCAACAGCAAAAACAAATCAAAGTTCAATTTCCTCTTTGACTCTCCAAACCAAGTCCCCAGACACATAACAGAGAAGAGCAAACCTCTTCCTAATTGTTCACCTAAATATAAAAGTGCTTGAAGCCATCCAGTTTGAGGAGTGAAGGTGAGAAGTGTCTATATTCACACTGGCTAGCTCCTCTACTGACATGCATGACTACAGTCACTGAGAGCACAGAGCTCATTTGGAAGTCTGAGGCAGCTGTTTTCTCTGTTTTACTCATGTGCAACGTAACCCAATGAAGCTATGGATAATAGCAAAGCTTTAAGGTGCTATGAAAACACACATGAAACAGTGGTGTCAAAGAAGTCAAGAGTATAAGTCACTTTGATCGTTAAAAACACAGCAATATGAAAAAATACAGAAAAGAACAGTAGATTAGCATCTAAACCTAAAGTTGTAAAGAAAAAACTAGATGGCAGTCTGCAGTGCAGACAAGTAAACAATGTTATCAGTATATCCAGTGTCTTTTCCTACCTTTATAATTTATGTATAATATATGAGAAGACAAAGTTCCAGGAAAGTGCAGGGGGAAAAAGGACTAGCTGAGTTGAAAAAAGTTCAGTCCTCTGAGGTAAGTAGCTCAACAAGAAAAGGGTTCAAATTCCTTCAGATTATCTTTTGCTGTAACATGAGCAGATCTACCATAAAAGCGACTTGCAGAAATTTTAATCCACTCAATAAATGGATTTTAACAGGTTTCAAATGACAATGTAAGCGACAAGTATGATGAGCTTTCAATACTCATTAAAACAACGTCAAAGACCAAACTAATTACAGCAACTGTATTTATTTGTTGACAAGCTGTTTACTCTATAGTAACCGTTTACAAACAGGAAACCTTGTTATTCTTCTAGGCAGACAATAATACTGAAAACAACTACAGTGTGACAAATCTGAAACAACTTCTGTTCAAAGGAAAACCTCAGAGCAAATGCTCTTACAAATTTCAGCTTTGAATAAGATCGTAGAAACTGATCAAGACACCAACTAATCTGAATACTGCAGTATGAGCTAGCAAATTCAGATGGTGGCTCACTTCCAACAACACAGGGAGCAACTTCTCCATTCTGCAAGCCCCTCCTTTTACCTCCACTGTAACTCCCTAGGAGAGAAAAGTAAACGTATGCAAGTCTACAAATTTTTATCATCAATCAACCTGGACAAATACTTAAAATTAATAGAGCAAACTGCTTAAATAAGTATATTAAACAATTTACACAGAATTAAGTATCACAATAAAGTCACAGATATTTAAGTGATGGCTTTGCTCTTAAGAGGAGCACAATGGAGCACCGCAGTGCTTGTGATTTAAGAAGCAGGCAGGGACAAGCTCTGTGAGCTTTTGAAATCACTCTAAGCAAAAGCGTAAGTCAAAACTGACTTAAATAAACAATATGCCTTAGTACTGTTTATAGAATTAACTTCAAGTCATACAAACTGAAGTCTTAAAATAAACATTATTTTAACAATTACCTGGAGAAGCAACACAATACGTTTTGATCTTACCTTTTACAAGCTGTGGCCATTCGGTGACATCAGGGTGATCACAATTTCGAGTCACTGATTAAAAACTGAGTTGTCACACCAGTCCTGTGTCACGTTGGGCTAAGCATGAGCTTAACAACTCTAAATGAGTAAAAATAATGTAGTTAAAAGTCCTTACAAACTATTTTCAGCCAGCCCACTGAACAAAAACACAGATGCTAAGAATTAGTTTGTCTGCCAAAAAAACAGAGAAGGGCTTCATAAAACCTTGTTCAAATCTTTTAGATAGCAGTATGTGACTGCCTGAACACTTCACTACAGTACTCACAACTGGTGAAAGTGAACATTCGTCAGCTTATTTTTAATCTCTAAAAAGAAAAGAAAAATGACTACAAAAACACCCCACATCTCTTGAACCAGTGGAAAGCACCTGATCTAAAGACAAAAAGCACTTAAAGATTTGCATGTATATGAACGTGAATCATGGGTTCTAACTCTTCTACACCTAAATAAATACCAGCTCTTTACGGAGGTTCTGTGTTTGAAAGGGAAGAACAAGTAACTACTGCTCTTCTATATGCCTTTTCCCAGAAATTAAGCTAGTTAAAGCTAAGTTTTAAAGGAACAAGTTTTGCCACTGGTGGCCCATCTTTTACTTTATTTGCTCCATTTACATCGTATGGACTCTCTTCTTTCCTCTACGTTTTCAAAAGTGTATTTTACCTGTCAATTCTTTCCTGTGATCTGGCTCCACTGGTTTAAACCGAAGACTTGGTCCTTTACTTTGTCACTCAGGTGGCAGCCAATGATCACCCAGCAATACTCAGGCCCAGAGTGCTCTGGGACCATTCCAGCTGATTAATTCCATGGCTGAAAAGGAACCAATTCTTCCCTTACCTATTTATCTACTCTATAGTTAAACAATAAAATATTTCCAGTTGTGAGCCTCAACACTCAGCATCACCCCATTCTCTCTCCCACCCAAGCACTATCACTCAACAGATTGCAAAGTGGCCTCTGACTGAGTCAGACCAAACAGCATGATTTACTTTCTGCAGATACAAAGTTTCTAATTAAACTGAAACATTATTACTGTATTTAGTAAACAAAGGTATTTCATCTCTAAACAGCTAATATCAATACAGAACTCTGTCCAGTATCTGAAAAAAAAAAAAAAAAAGAGTTTTATTTCTGTGGCTCTAACAGGTGAATATCCACACGTTCAGATTTTAATGCAGCAAGGTGCACAAAGGCTACGGAGGCACCCGGACCAGCACAGCTCTCAACATCTGCAGTCATCGTGACCCAGTGCAAATACTAACAGCACAGCCTATAGCATATTTCAGCCATCAAAGCTTTTGTGCTTCAGCCCAATGTGTCACAAGCCTTTCAGCAAAGTCTTCAGTTTGATGAGCGACTGAGAACTCTCACTGATAATCCACATCTGTTGACTCAGATGAAATGGCTGAACAGGTCCTACAGTTTTCTCAAGTTTGTCTGTAAAGCTGTTGACTTCTGCTATTCAGTTACAATTTGCAATTCTGGTAGAGACTGCATCTCTAAAATGGAGTGAAGTTTATATTATTTTTGAACTAATGCTTTTGAATCAGGCATTTCTTGACACAAGAAGTGTCATTTTTATTATGAAGTCAGTAATACTAGAGACTTCACAAGTGCAGATGATATAAGTGAAAAAGAAGCAACTGAAAATCACCAAAATAAAACAGAGGTTCTCTGATAAAACATAGGTACAGGTTTACATTGTCAAAGCTAGAGCCAATAACTGAGTCAACGCTAGGAGCACAGTGCAATGGAAAAAAGTCAATGGGAACAGCTCCTCCTCCATCAAAATCAAATGACAGACCAGGTAAAGATTTTCAAACTAATATCTGTGGACCATCACCTGCAAGCAAAAGCTAATAGCAAAAAAAAAAAAAAAAAAAAAAAAAAAAAAAAAAAAAAAAGACACAACACTACAATCTTACTTCTTGCTGCTTTCTGAAGAACTGATTTGAAATGGCGCTGTAAAAATGCACTTAGAAATTAAAATCTAAGCTCGTCACACAAGTAACTTTCAGTACAACAGTGAAAGAGGACAGTGATGTAGTCTCTAATTCCTCATCTGTAAGGAAGAAACCTGCATTTTGCCTGGTTGCCCTAAGTACATAGTACAGTTGTGTTCTGTGGAAGTGGAAGCACATAGGAATAACAAGCCAACAGCAACATTATTAAAATTGAGTTTTCCCAGAAGTGTTTTGTGTTCTTTATCTCTTCCATACAATTGTGAAGAAATACATGAAGCACTGGTGCTGGTTTCAAAATCATCAGATTTTGGACTGTTAAAGAATATACTCTGAGGTGACAGCTTCACAGTCATTGCCTAGGCAAGCCTGCATCCAGGCCCGACAGAGATCCATGTGTTAGACAAACTTAGCACCAAACACAGAATTTACAGCCCCCACGTTAAGCAAAACTGTGTCCAAACCAGCACGAACCTCACTAAGTTGTTGTTAACTCATCTAAGTTTAGTTACGAAATCTAGATCTACAAACTAAACTTATCACCGATCAGGACACTGAATCTTGGAGCTGTAGTCCTTTTTAATCCATTACATGATACCTTAAGACTGAATTTACTGTACTGAGATCTAAAATTCTCACGCTCCACTTCGACAGCAGCAAGAAACCTCAATAAATCACATTCCCTCTTATGTCCTTCTCATCCCAGCTTCCCTAGGAATAGCTGCTGCCAGTCTCATGGGACTGGATATGACTGGTCAGAATTCTCTAGCACAGATAAAAATTCATCTAAAACCTTACTTCTTCCATCTGCAGAGCACTGTCTGTGGCAGCAAGAGATCAGAATGTTAAAACACGGGGTGGGTGTGAAGGACATCTCCAAAGATGCCTAATGTAAAACACAGTGTTTGAACGTGGGACATTTTGACTGCTGGACTTGTACAAGGCAGAAAAATTGCTAAAAGAGGCAAAAGAATCAGGAAAGGGAAGACTAAAATAATGAGAAAAAAAAAATGGACTGTGTAAAAGAAAACTGAGCTACAACAGGTATTCGTCTGTCACAGGTGTTCCTTCACAAAAATCTCTGGATGCAAGTTACCTTCCAGGAGGTACCATTCTAAAACAGCTCCAGAGCAAATATTTATTCTTAAAGCAAAATTACTCAAAAATTATTTCTCCAGTGCATGCCATGACTAACACTGCTTACAGTTTAGTCTTTCACAAAGAGATAGGGCAGCTGAAGGTAACAAGCAAAGTTCATGTCTGTGGAATATATCCCAGAAACCTGAGACGGCTGTTAGAGGCTCTTTGGGACTGGGCATGCTCCAATACAGATGCATCTATATCTGGCTAGCAACTATTTACAAGAGGTAGATAGAACCAGGACAGCAACAACCCATATTATAATCACCAATACAATGGGCAAGAACCGTACTCTCAAACCATGCATATGACACAGAGTAGCCATCATCAAGCAAAAGAGAAAATAGGGTAAGTAATATTTACACAGTACTCGGAGACAATATCCATTTCTAAAAGGTGAAAAAGGTGCAGCTTGTCTGAAAAGAACACTTATCAAATGAAAGGGAGGGAGGAAGGAAATAAATAATAAACCAGTGAAAGCAAGCAGTCAGAAACCACCTTCACATGCTTCAGAAGTGGCCAAAAAGCAACTTGGCTGCACAGTCTGATTAGATCTTCTCTTCAAGTCCTTCCTTAAACCTTAAATTCTGGAATCACAAACATGAGCCAAGATGAGGCTCCCAGCTTCAACAATCAGAATCCAAAGCTACACCACGGAGAACACAAGTACATATTCATCAGCAAATAAATCCAAAATAACTTCCAGCTACAAATCAGTGTAAATTAAAGTCTCCACCTGTACAGATTTTCTAAATCTACTCTTTTTTTCCTACGTAATTTGTCTTACAGGTGTCTATTTGCACATCTGGGGACTGACGCTCAGCATCTAGGTCTAGGAAAGCCTTTGAACTGAGGAATACCTGTGACTGACAGCTAAAAGGACTGATGCTCTCAGAAGTGGCATTTTTAAGCATCTGCTTACAGTTTCCCTCTGAATAAGCTTTACAATCATCCTTTTAAAAGATATTAATTAAAAAGGGGATGATTTACCAGTACAGAAAAGTGCTACAGCGTTCCTTAGCTGCCAGCACAGGAATTATACTTGTTTTAATTTAAAATAACCATCTCTGTCAGGAAACTCTCTCTCAAGATAGTTTTTATATGTTTGCTGAATAATCTCTCTGAATCCCTCAAGAATGAATACCCTTCTCCAAACTGATACATTCCCAGAGTGACTTTGAGTAGCATGATGAAACGGACAGTCAGCATCCACACAGTGAAGGGTGCCCTTATAACTACCATTGCTAGCTTAACACTCCTTCAAAAAGAGAACTGCAACCAATAGGAAAGCTGGTCATTTATCATGATCCCCAGGACTCCATGACCCCCAGAGGTCCCTTCCAACCCCTACAATCCTGTGATCCTGTCTGAAGACTGATTCATTGAGTGCCCTGAAAGAAACTGCAGAATATCCTCCATATTTCTAAGTTCAGTTTTAACTGTAACTGGCAGAGAAACATCAGATGCGCTCGAGACTTCTAGTCTCTCAGTAAGGCTGGAAACACTATTTCCTTTTATTGCTCGATTGCTTCTACCAACACAGAAAGCATGGAAAGACACTCCCTGTATTACAGCTAAAACAGATACAATTCACAAACAGTCACTGGGAAGGTACTCATCTACGCACAGTACTTTAGACACGTTCAAAACCTGAACCTAATTCTCCAATTACTCAATATTCTTCCAAAAGCATTCCCAAAGTAGCAGAAAAGAGCTGCCAAGTAAGCATGAGAACAAGAGAAAGTGCCTTGTGAAGAGGTAATGAAAAGAGTTAAAAGTTGATCAGGATAACTGATGAAGATGCAGGAAGAAACTAAGTCCTTTCATAACAGAGAATGAACACATACAAAAAAGATCTTCCAACTGAAAGAAAACACGCATACCAAAGAAATATGACTAGAAACTAGGCTGAAAAACTCAGCAGAAACGCAAGCATGCAGGTTAGCAAGTAATAAAACTATTTGGAGAGGGGATCTGAATTTTCAATTAAGGTTGGTACTATTCAGGAATCTACACTTCAGTGAAAACAGAAATTACTGAGTTTAATAAAGGTAGAATTTGGTGTACCTAGTAAACCTCCAAATACAGGAATCACATACAGACTTACATAAAAGCTTCATCTTATGGTAACTGTATACAGATACTTGCTATGCTTTGCCAAAAATACTCACAAACAATGCAGTAATAGAAAGTGGCTAGTGTTTGCTACCATTTTTCCTTCTAAAGCTAAAGGCTTCTTGCTTTCTTTGTTTCTCTCTCATTTTCTCCAACTGTCTCCATGACTCTGGACATTACAATTAGCTTTAGCTACTAAGTTTTCCACTTAGACTACAGCTAATTTTTCCTCTGTTTCCAGCCTTGTTCCATCTCTGAAAAAAACATTTGTTTCTATCTCAGCTACGTCTGCTACTTCAGGCTCCCTCCAAAATTATACACTTGTGAATGGAAAGGTCCTCCTACATCAGAAAGTGAAATACAATCACCTATTTAAATTTGTTTTGCTAGCTCTCCATTTACTGGGTAGGTATCAAATTATCTTCCAAACAGCTAAGTTTTACAGTTTCACTTCTGCTTAAATATTTAAGTTTTTATTCCACATGTCTTTTTTTTTTTGCTCATGCTTGATTATTTCGCTTTCCTTTTCCACTCACCCATCACAAGGAGCCTCTCATGTAAAGCACCTTTCTGTTCACCAAGTTCTCCAGTGACACCAGCATGTTTGTTTATATATAGGTCGTATTAAAACCAAACAACCATGCAGTTCTGCAGCACAACACTCAGATTTTCTGATGTTCTGCCAGCAATCACTACTTGAACATTGCGGTGTATTAGAGGGGGATTCTTATCCATCAGCTTACAAAGTGTCTAACATTACAAAGGCTACATGCACATATACAGTAGCAAATAGTTAAACATTTAGAAGAAAGCAGGCAGCAGAGATAACAGCAAAGAAGAAATAACAGCTTAGGTCTGAAAGAGAGCTGTCACACACACAACCGCTATTGAAACTGGAGAGTGAGAAGCAGGTGGGTGGTCCCACTGGTGCTGTGGGTGCGAAGTGAATGCACACTACCTGGTGCTGGAGTACAGGACCAATCCACAGAACGACCATAATCCAGATGTTCCTGAGTGTACAACTTTTTATATAAATATTTTTTAATTTTTTTTTAAACTTACAGTTTCTTAATAACCACACACCACAGTTAAAGTGTCAGTTTAGAATTAATCACTTTTAACTCCCACGAAAGAACTTAACAGAAAAAGAGACGGCCAGCAGTCCTTCCACGAGGCTGAAATCTCAGAACTTTAATTTTGTTATTATTTTTTAATGTTAGATAGCTTCAAAAGAAGAATCTAGACATAAATACTCAGGGATAAAACTTGTATCAGCAGTTACTAAATTCTTCCCAGGTACTTCAGGTGTTAAAAAAAACAAAAGTACCACCACATAGCTTAGATGTAGTTGTGGAAGTAACCCTATATGATTCTGTGTTAACATATATTTGAAAATCTAGAAAAATATATATGAATTCTAATATCAATTTTTTTCTGAATGTAGAAATTCAGCAAGTTAAGAGAAAAAAATCACTATGCATCAAGAACGCTATAGAACTCAAGCCACTATAGGGTGGCACAGATTTTCTCTAACACCACAGATCTCCAGCAGACTGCTGCAGCACAAAGTTAAAAAATGGGAACTAGAGTAACTGCAAGTTAAAAGTTTAATTTTGTTATAATGCTCGTGGACAATTTTAAGCTAGCTGGACACTTAAGAGCGTAGACAAAGAGAAACATGATGTGCCACAGGTTGATACTAGTGAAGGTTACGTTTCTGAGTTACCAAACATCACAATTTGTAAATTTTGCTTACACTGATGTTTGATTAACTTTTCCAGTAGCTCTGAGACTATTCTGCAAGTTATACTTAAGAAGTGTACAAGTCTGGCTATAAATGTTACAGCAGCATGGAAGAAGCTATCAGCAACAGCACCAAGTCTTATCCAACCCACAGAGAAATAAGATGGATCATAGCGGCATAACGCTGAGCTTGTATAACAAATTAAAAGGAAATTCATCAATGTTGCATCGTCAGTATTTATTTTCTCCAAACAGATTGAGTAACTGAGCTATCCAAAGAAAATAAACCTAAAAGTAACAGACACTGAAGTTGAACAAATATGAAAAAATGAACGTGCGTTTTCTTGAATTTTCAACTTCTATTATCGATTTCTTTGTTTAAATCAGCGAAGCATAATTATTAGTCATTATATATACACATAATAGAAATGAAAAACAAACATACCATATCTTTCCAGAGCCGCAGAAACTTGTTCTTTCCAATTCTAAAAATGGACTTGTGCAGTTCCTGTACCTATAAGCAAAACATTACACTTCAGTTTTTGCATTACGCGCCGTATCGTCACAAAACTCACAGCTGCTTCTGAATGAGATAAATGAGAACAGCAGTTCGATTAGTCACAAGTTTACAATGAAATGAAACGTAGGACTTTCAACACCAGCCACAGCAGAAAATATTTAGCGTGTCAGGGAAACGGCAAAAGCCCAACGTCCATACACAGTGTTCCCTATCCTTTCCTCTCTAGTGATGCAATACAGTTTTATAATTCCGTTCATCCAGTTTATTATAAATATCCATTTCCTTCTTCTGGAAAATTCTGGCAAGGTTTCTCTCCTGCTCCACCCTTACCCCAACCCCCATCCATTTTTTGACTCTTAAAAAGAAAAAAAAAAAAAAACAGTACTTTTTTTTTTAATTAAGGATATTAGTATATATAATAATAATAATAATAAAAATGCTTTCAAAAGGCACAAACAGAACCACACCTTGGTCCTGGCTGCACAGAACTGCTGAAGTTCGGTAAGCGTTTCTATAAAAAGTTCATTTTTAGAAGAGCCGTGATAAACAAGGAACTCACGCCTAAACATACCCCGAACAGTTTTAACGAGCAGCTGATGAGCACGGTACAGCCAACGTGAGGGATGTAAGTCACACTGAAATAGTCACATAATTAAAGAAACCTAACGTTTACTTTTTGGAAACGTACTTATTTGGTTCAAAGTACGTCTTTGGTATCACAAAGATTAATACTTAATTTGTTGGTTCTAAAGCTCTATTAAGAGCAAATAAATCCAGTGGAGCTGATTCAGTCTGATTTCCACCTTAGGTCAGTGCTCCCATGGAGGAAGCCCTGATCCAGTTACCTTAAGAGCAAGGTTTTCAACTTTTGTCTTAATGATATCAAATGAGAGAGAACCCATCCAGAACCCAAGGCCCAAATGTGCTCTAGGGATAAGAGCAAACCTGGATAGGGAGCATCAGTGCCAGTTCAGCTCCACAGCACTACCAAGCTGCGTGCAACTTTCTATATTTCCAGTGGAAAAAAATA
The DNA here is from genome assembly GCA_036925125.1 of Oreortyx pictus. Classification (NCBI taxonomy): domain Eukaryota; kingdom Metazoa; phylum Chordata; class Aves; order Galliformes; family Odontophoridae; genus Oreortyx; species Oreortyx pictus. Next base: position 60,288,642 of record JAUPFR010000001.1, read on the forward strand.
CCTACACAGAGCAGTCTGTCTGTTCAACGCAGCAAAACTTCTATTCCAATGCAAAGATATGGTAATTCTGTGGATTTATATATAATCAGGATGAAGAGCAAACCTATACAATTGCATCAATAAACTTTACTACCACTCATAAGAACAAATTTACCCAAAGAGAGAAAGTAACACGACTTTCCTGATGGGAGGAGGTATTACCAACAGCAGACATCACAAAGAATAATTCTTCATTCACACAGAAGCCACCAGGCAAACTGAGCTAAAAGTACTCCTACAAACACGAACAATATTTTTCGCATCTCCCACCACAGGACTTCCAGCTTATATCGTAATGTTTGCAAATTTTTTCATGTACACACACTTGTACACGCAGAGCAATGTTATCTATTCGCAATTAACCAACCATCCTCTGAGCCACAAAGCACCAGCTTGCAGAGTGCACGGAGTGCAAGCAAGGTATAATGTGAAGAAGTACCACAAATACATTTATCAGAGATAAACGAGAAAAGAGTGCTGCTTTTCTGCATCCCTGATCCATACGTTCTCCATCAGAAGACTTCAAGTTGCCCTGAAAACCACCAGAGATGGTAACCTATTGAATGAACCAAACAACTGTAGTGTAAAGAACTGCAAAAACAGTTAAGAAATAAGTAATGAAAAACACTTCATAACCTCTGTGCCTTGCCTGATGAAAAGTACAATGAAGTCATGCCTTTCAGGAGCTTGACAGCTCTTTTCTTCCTTTTAAACAAACCACAAAAACCCCGTATCACACAAGCCAGCTATCACAAGACAGAAGGTATTTTACCTAGTATTATAGGTTTTAATCACACAACATTAAATACATAAGTTGAATAAGAACCATTTCTGTCCCCAGGAGACATTCTTAGCATGTTATCCAAATATAACAAGTATTCACAAACAGTCTCCTTTCAGTAAGATATCCAGGTCAGAAGAACCACGCAAACAGACTATTTAATCACCATCTTACAAAAGAAAGGGCTCAACATTTTCAACCCAGAAATACTAGTACCTCAGTTAAGAGGTAAGAACACTCATGTCCTCCCCATTAACAGCTTGTGTGGACAGTTATCATGTATTTTCATCATCCACAGCACACAACTTTGGCTACAGCAGTTGAAACAGGCACCTGAGTACTGCTACAGTTGCCAGTGTACACCAGCGTACCTTGGACTTTCTAAACATAGAACAGAGCACTAAAGCCTAACACTGATTATCAAGACTTTGGACATTAGATTTCACTATGAATCAGAAACTAAGTGTTATCTGAATATAGCTATGCAAATAAAGACGAAAGCATCCCACTGGAAATTCTGAAGTAGTGACAGACAGCATTATCTAGCTCTGTTGAAGTTTTTTTTTATACCTTTTTCTTAAAAGGAAAATACGACACCCTAAAAAAAAATCAGAATGTTGTAAGTACTGAAGTCATCAGCTCAAAGGCATGACTAACCCTAAAGCAAAAAGTAAAGAAAACAAACCAAAAAAAACTTTGCCCACGAGTATGGAAGCATTTCCTGAAGTATTTTGACCTGCAGCCCATTTTGGAAGTTGAGCTCCATTAAGAGCCAGTTCACCAGACTCCAATACCCCAAGCCTGCTGAGCAGCAGCTGCTCCAGCCCAGGTCTCACAGAGCATACCAGAGCAGGAGAGCACAAGCACTGCCTGGGCCCAGCTGCCTGGACAAGCCTGGCATCTCTCAGCACCACGCAGCTTGGCATTGTGTTACAGATCTTTGTGCCTCTCGGGGAGAGGAGAAGATCTACTTTTCATTCCCATTGCTCACTTCACCAGTATACTTGGCATAACGATCATCAAGGACATATCGAGGAGTCCCAAAAGGGAGTCCAAAGGGAAGAGAAGCACAGCCATCTCAAAGACAGAGGCACAAAGACCTAGCCTCACCCTTACAGCTCAAGCTCAGTTGAACAGCAGGAGCCTTGCCATGCTGCTCCCAAAACACCAGAATGAAGAGGAAACTGTGTGGATTCATTGTTGCCACACCAGTACACAACAAGCCCCAAACCTCCACACCGATTCCATAATTTTCCACCTGTGATCCCACTGGCCACTGCAAGGTCCACCGAGACCAAACTTCCATCAGTCTGAAACAGGTTCTGGAACCAGAAGTTGATACACTCGATTTTTTTTTTTATTTAGATACTTAGGCCACATCCTGTGAAATCAGGTCACACAAGTATATTAAGCTTGACTTTTGATGTACTAACGAACAGAACACGAAAAAAAAACCCTAGGAATTGCCATACCAAGTAGCCAACAGGTACACCAGCTCAAATACGTACCAGAATGTCACAACTGGAATCTATCTCCAGCCCAGTCCCACTGTTGGCATAATACACAAGGTAAGGAGGACTCAAAACTACTTGAACACACAGCTGTTTGGATGGATGCAAGCAGTGATGCTTTTTGATGAAGTCTTAGAAAGCCACATAACGTGAATACCCTTTCCAAACCACCACACTGCTAAAAGGTTCAAGTCTCAGTGACACCTGCTCCGAGTTTCATCTTGACACATACATACCTGTCCTAAAGAAACCTAAGTTGCTCCAAAAGAAGCAGGCCGCCCCTCTTACCTTCCTAGAGGGAAACCACCCATTTAGATCCACAACTGCAGCTTCTCCTAATTCTTCACCACCCAGCAGAACACGGGTACAAAACACCACACGAGGCGGTAACAAAATGAGTCCTGGTAAAGACTGATCTCCACCCCCTTCCTCCATTCAGCAGTTACTAATACAGGGAAGCAGGTTCAACCTATTAAAAGTAAAGAGTAGTTAATGCTTCCTTGAAAAGATTCATTCATAACAAGACTATGCAAGATCATAATGCTTAATTTAGAACGTAATTTTGCAACCAACAAGTTGTTTTGTCAAAAAGCTCTTCCACAGTGAGGTGGAACTATTAAAAAATAGCTACGTGAAGTCCAGCTTACGCACATGTTAACACCGCCAGGCAGGAATTCTGGGTCTAAACATTACTTAAGTTACCTTTTTTCTTTAAATGTTTCTACTGTGAGGCTACTTTCCTGAAGAATGCCCCATCACTCCATGCAGTTTCTGACCTGTTGCTCTATTACAAAGCAAACCCTTTCACACAGTATTTGCTGATTTTTAGCTAGCCAACTAGATATATTATGCACATTACTGTTCGTATGAGCCAGCAGCCTCCAAACTCTCAGTCACGGCCCATACGTTCCTGTACGAGGCTGCCAGGTGTTGGCTGTATATACAGGAAGTTAGTGCAGTAAATGTTAGTTAAGGTCAAAGTATTGGAGATGACAAGAACAAAAGTCACTTCAAGCATGCGATTTGCTCACTGCTGTTGTCTCTGGGAAACAAATATTTAAGCAATACTTACAGTGCTCTCTTGGGGGAGGGGGATTGGGTCAGGCAAAGCAGGAGATTAATTCAAGTAAACAACAGATTTTGAATTATTTGGTAAAGACCCTGACAGTGAATTCTTGCCCCTCTCACGCTACGTACAAATCAGAATTCGATTACTAACAGCTAGCCCTTAAATACTGGTTCTCTATGAAACTCATGGCTCAAATATACAGATACTAAAGAAAAAACAAACAAACAAACAAACAAACATTTACCAACGTAGCCAGAAAAATAAAACATACCTCTGTTTAAAAACAGTACTGATCCGTTAATTGAAGCTGAGTGAACACCTGGCCTAACATGACCAGAAAGGAAAGTCAATGCTTGCAATGAGCCTATGTACTCCAGGAATTCCCTCCCTTTGTTTCTCAGTTTCATTTTAAGAATTTTTACCTTCCAGTGTATGAATAAAGTGGTGGAAGGGGGACAGGAAAAAGCCGTTTCCTCCTTTTAAAAAATGAATACTCTTTGGACATTCCCTAAGTAAACTGAAACCGAAAGTAATAAAGGAAAAAAAAACCCACCAACAACAAAAACCAAACATTCCTGCACAGCAAAAAGTAAAACGCTGAATGTTTAGAAAAATATAACACTTAATTTGTTCTTTTAAGTGTCATATCATGTATCACACTAATTACTGTTTATACAAGATGGTATATGCTTAAACATGTTCACACTTAAACATGTTTATGTTTATGATCATTAAGACTTGACTCAAAGATCTCTCCCCTCCCATCCCCAGCCCTCCCCCCCCCATACATTTATTTAAAGAGAACCTATGAATTCATGAGAAATCTAATGAACAACACATCCACAAAGCACACATTTACAGTGAAACACACGTGGTTTCATACACCAGAGGAACACATGTCACTTCATATTTCTGTAGCAGGTTGCCTCTTACAAAAACAAACAAACAAACAAACAAAAAGAAACAAATCAATGAAGTGAATCTGTCTATCTTCCCACATTAAACAGGTACGGACTAAAGATGCTCTAACAGACTGACAGGCATCAAATATCCCTGCCTACATACATTTAATGCACGGAGTTCTATCTTGCATCCACAGATCATCACTCACACGTCTTTAAGCAGGAGCAGCGATTTAAAAAAGACTGGAATTGTTTGTTGCGTGATAAATGATCAAAAATCACACATCAGTTTTGAGGAGGAGGTGGATTAAGATCTAGGCTTTGAAACTCACTGTTTGAAAAAAAATAAATGAAGACAGACAGCTCTGATCGCTCGAGGTTTTGTTTTAAATAGATGCACACAATCATACCTCTAAAAACAAACGAAACAAAGCAAGCAACAAATCAAATCATTTGTTTTGCCATCTAGGTTGATGTTTTTACTTCCAAATACTTGGGAGATACTGAATACTGCAGTGAGGAAAAATATCAAACAGCTCTGGTAAACAGAAAAAGAACTTGTTAATTCCCGTAGGAAAGATACCACATTAAACAGCTAACACAGAGTGGAATGGGATGTTCACAAGAGACAAAAGCATCCGTAAAACTGCACTACAATTATTTCAATTAAAGTTATTTTTCATCCAAACCTAAATAGTGGTATGCTTTTTGTACTATGTACTATGTCTGAACTGACAACAGTACTATTACAGAGAGAGTCACAAACACTGCAAACCGCATCTGTTTCTAAAGGCAAATGTAGATGAGGAAAGTTATTGAAAGTTATTGGTAACGCACATTTTGTATTTTCAATTCAGCCCAATCATTAAACACGGAGTTTCACAGTACTCTCAGATAGAAAAAAAAGTCCCTCTAACTGTTTCCAAGATCAAAGTACACAGAGTGCTCAGAACCACAACATGCAAATACTCTACCACCACTCAAAGCAAGGAGTTCGTGAGCAATGCAAAGCCCACTTAGCAACAGTTTTCTTTCTCACCAAGAGGTACCTGTCACAAGCTCAGCCCTCTCCCACCCGGGGGAGGTGCCTATCAGTACTGTCACACCCACACTGCAGCTTCACCCCTAGCCAGGAATCTCCAGGCGGATGCTACCTGTATGAATCTCTCAAGAACTTTAACTTTCAGACTTCCAAAGCAATGGAAACAAAACTGTTATTAGATACACTGACAGTACAATCAGGCAGCTTTTACTTCCTTGGGCAATCAGAACTACACTCGAGTAGTTTCACACTGGAGAACTTTCTGACAGACGTGCAGGGGGCACAGTAAAATGAATCTGCTGAGTGGGCTTCCGCAGAACCTTCAGGTTAGTGCAGCATCCTGCTGAGGATGCGAAGTTTCCATACGGAGGGACCATCATACAGAATCATAGGGGTTGGAAAGGACCTCTGGAGATCGAGTCCAACCCCCTGCCAAAGCAGCTCCCTAGCCCAGGTTGCACAGGTAGGCGTCCAGGTGTTTCAGAAGTGATGCATGACACAAGCTCTGTCCCAAAAGCCCCATCCCAAAGTAAAAAGTATTTTCATTAACTAGAGAGTGGTGGTGGGTGGTGCTGGGAAAGCTGGAGGAGTCTATAGGTTACAGATTCTTGTCACTTAAGGGAGAGTTGTGACACGGTCATTCACGGGATCCTGCTGGGGAACAAAGCATGGCCCACATCACCTCGGACACCCGAGCCGCAAACCGACCGAGAATCCCCGCGATCCGCAGAGTCCCTTTAAAAGAAGGCACCACAGACGCTCAACACCTGAGCCCCACGTCCGGCAGCCGGCAGCGACAGCTCCCACTCGGCAGCAACACTCAACTCCCGAGCCCGGCTCAGGGGAAACAGCAACGAGCGGATCGCACCACGCAGGCCCCGCGCTCGCTCCACGCCCGGACCGCCCCGGCCGCCCTCGCCGAGCCGGGGAACCGAGGCAGGGGAGGGCCGGGTTCACCCAAGGTCGCTCCGAGCCGCCCCCACCCCCTCCGCTCACCGCAGGGCCGGGAGCCCCGAGGCCACGCACCCCCCCCCCCCCCTCCCGGCCCCCGCGCAGCGCAGCGCAGCGCGGTGCCTACCGACCTGCGCGCCGCGGCCTGCTGCTCCCGCTCGCCGCCGGGCTCATGCGGGGGCCGCGCCGCGCTCGGGGCCGGGCCGCAGGCGAGGAGGAGGAGGCGCCGCCGCCGCCGCTGCCGGAGGAGCCGTCGAGGCGGAGGAGAGGGGCCCGCGGCCTGGCGGGAGGGGAAGGGAGAGGCGAGCGGCCTGGCGGGGCGGCGCGCAGAGGCGGGGGGTTGTGGGGGGGGGGCGGGCCGGGCCCGCGGGGCACCTCCTCTCGCGGCCTCGCTCGCACTCAGCCCCGCGCCGCCATCTTGGGAGAGCGCGGATGTCGGCGCGGCGCAGGCTCGGAGGCGGGAAGGCGGACGGAAGGATGAGGCGGCCGCGCCGCGCTACGCACCGTGCCGCTTCCCTCCTGACTCTTTCACTCGGGGCTCCCGGCGGAAGGGAGCCGGAGCGGCGCTTGCGCGCGTGAGGCGGAGGCCGCCATGTTGGAAGAGGGCAAAGCCTGGCAAGCGGGGGCGCGGAACCGAGTTTGCGCATGCTCGGCGCGTGCTGCCCGTGGGGGAGGGGCGGGCGCGTGGGGTCAGCCCCTGCGCGCGCCTCCGTGTGCACGCGCACGGGGGGGGGTCGGGGCGCCTCTGCCTGCGGCGCACACGTAAGCAAGGCGGGGCGCGCGTGCACGCGGATCCACGGGAACGCTGTCTGCGGATGCGCATGAAAGGCAAACTTCTAAGCCCGTGCTTAATTCTGTGCGCGCGTTAAGGGGACGGGCGTGCGCTGAGGCGTGGGACTGTTTTGGAAGGCCGCGTGCGCTGGCACCCGCAGGTCCGCGCAGAGAACTGTCTCTCAGTGCGTACTGGTGTCTGGGATCCCTGTCGCCCTTTGCATCCTTCAGCAGTTTCAGTTCCAGTTTTGTTGTTCGTTTAGACGGTGCTCCTCAACTTCCCTCATCAGTTTGTCCTATGCAGTCCCTGTGGGGGACTTTTGGTCACCTTTGCAGCTGCATTTTGCATCCTTAGAACAAAAAGGGGCGGGACAGTTGAAAGGTTAAGAGACACCTTGGATTTAAGCAAGGAAATTATCTTTTTTTTTATCCCTCTTTCCTTTCCAGATAGCTGACATTTATGTATTTATGTTCTCCCGTGGACCTATTGACCACGATCCTGGTACCTTGTCCCGGGTTAGGAGTGGCCGCCTCGCAGTCCATCACTGCTCTGAGGTGGCATTGCTTAGAAATTTCACTGTCTTTTTTTTTTTTTTTCTGAAGAAACTAGAGATAAAACCATCTCATAGCGTTTAAAACTGCAGTTGTGAGTTGGAGGCGGGGTGACGGTAGATAGAGGAAATATGCGGGATGGATCGTGGTCTGATAGTGATAGGACAAGAGAGAACGGCTATAAACTAAAAAGGGGAGATTTAGGTTAGATGTTAGAGGGAAGTGTTTCACTCAGAGGGCAGTGAGGCGCTGGTACAGGCTGCCCAGAAATGTTGTGGTACCCCATCCCTGGAGGAGCTCAAGGCCAGGTTGGATGGGGCCATGGGCAGCCTGAGCTGGTGGGGGTAGCCCTGCCCGTGTGCTTTTAAGATCCCCTCCAACCTAAGCAGTTCTGTGATTCTATGGTAGGACCCAGCTGATGTGAATGTTGGGGGTGGAGGGGTTTTATGTACTGCTCTGACCAGACCCAGAGGTATGGGAAGGAGACCTTCCTGAACAGGGCATGGGTGTGAAAAGACTCAGCCTTGCCTGTTTCAGGGATTTGAGGAGATGTGGGACAAATCGCGTTGGCTATGGACATGCAAAGACGCATTGAGGAATACCCCCCAAGCAAATAGCTCTGTTGCAACAGCGCGCAGATTGATCAAGGTGTGTGTTGGATTTCACTTTGATTCTGCTAGGGATAAATTGCTATTTGGGGGGAACTATTAAGTCACTTTGGTTTTACATTATGTGTTTGTGATTTTTTTTTTTTTTTTTTTTTTCACAGAAGTGCCTCGCCTGCCGTAAGTAAACTATGACCATCAATGTCCCCAGGCTGCTTCTGTTCAGAAGATGATAACTGTTCTTTACTGCCTTATTAAGCATGTTACATTTTCCAAATCACTCAGGTGCTGCGGTGTGGACACACTTTCAGCCAAGGTATAGCCAGCTGCTGGGAAGCTATTGGATCTGCCCAGCTAAGCAGACTCCACATTTGGAGAAATGCGAGTGGAATTCTCAGTGGAGAAGCCACTTCTGTGTGCCTCCTTACTAATCTGTGCTGCAGCACTCGGGCATCACTAAGTGCTGCTGCTGAGGGGAATGAGTGGTTCAGTGGTGTCTTGCAGTGATCCCCTCCACAGAATGGGCTGTGGTGAGATGCTTCAATTACCTGATAGAAGCAGTGCTGGGTAAAAATGTGAAACCCAACAATTATAGCTAATAGGCTGATTGCTATGTAGAAGCCCTGCAGAAAACCTAATCTCAGCATCCAGACGTTTGTAAACAAGTGTCTTTTCTTCACTGCTGGAGGAGAGCAGATGCGACTTGCCTCCCAAGTTGTGTGGAATAGGCAGTGATTTCCAGCATGAGGAAAAAGAAAACAAATTAATTAAAAATCGAATTCAAACTCGCCATTTACATGTAATGCTGGAGAGATACCATCAGGTCTGCTGCATATTAATTTCAGATGTTGATGTCTCACTTCAGAGAGAATAATTTTCTTTGGAGATATCTTAGTGAGCATATGAAAAACGCTGCCTGTGTCCCATTCTCATTTCATGTGAAAACTCCAATACAAAGAATCCAATAATGCTTCTTTTTTTTTTTTTCCTGTGTTGATTTCAGAGAACTATCTGTGAGAAAATGAGATCTTGAATCCCTGTAAGTGTAGCCCCGTAGATGAGAGGCATCTTTTTGTGAACAGTCTACCTTAGTTAATCCTCTTTTGACAGAAAGAGTACACTGAAGTGTTATGAGCCTTTGGGAGCCAAGCCAAATGCTTCAGCCTGCTGATAGCTGGAGACTTTATGTCTCCCTTTGCGGTTAAAAGATAAGGGACAGGAAAAAATAATCAGTAATATAATGAAATACTGAGGTAGAACCTAGTCTTGGTAATGGGGGGAGAAAAATCCCTGTGGTGATTGAGTGATTGTGATGGAAATACGAGTTGTTACTGGGATAAAAAGAGTGGTCTGTTACCCCAGCTGTTCCTCCCTTTTTCCCTTGAGGAAATTTGTAGATTGGGATAGCACTCAGCTCAGATCTCTTCATTTGATGTGCAGACAGAGAGACTGAAGCTCTTAAGACTGTCTATAGGGGACTGCAAGTTGGTTGGATGGATGCAGTGTTGCCTTTGCTGGAGGAGCAGAGGAGGCCAAGAGAAGGTGGTGGAGGCAGCATAGCCAGGCCGTGGCTGGTGAGCAAGATGGGGGAGAAGAAGGCTGCTTCTGGAGTGGACATTGTTCCTAATCTTTCCTTCTTGCCGTTGTGTATTATGGTCAGGAGTTGTCAGGTTTAGAGCAGTTAGTAATGTGCCACCTAAAATCTTAAAATCCATGGAAAATCTTGTCCACTCTACCTTTTGCTCATGTAATGAACATGTGCTGAGAGCTGTGGTGAGGTTTTAGGTAGAGTGAGCTACAAATAAAGTGAGGGGAAATAAGGAAACAGGAACTTCACTTTCCAGAGTCCTCTGGAGATCTGTTTTCACCACATCCCACGTATTTTATATGTGTTTGTTTTTTTTTTCCCAGTGTTAATTTTTAATGTCTGAAACCAGTCTTAGCTTTTATTATTGGCTTGAAATGTAGGAATAGCAAGTAGGATGTTTAAACTCCACCAGGATACTGCTCTTTTCATTCATAAGACGGAAACATTAGCCAGAAAAGCACAGAAGCTAAATGCAAGCAATACAGATAAAAGTTTATTTGATTCCTTGCCTCAGCTTGACACTCCCTTTTGTCAGGCATGCTTCCAGTTACCCTAAATTCCCACTGGAGGCAGAGAAGGTGGTGAATGCTTGGTGAACAAACTATGGAGCGTGGCTTTCAGTGCTTCCTTCTAGGATGTGAGCTACTGACCTCTGCTTCTTCATTTCAACCTGAAGGATGTTTGTCTTTCAGAAATGTAGGTGTTTTCAAAAGGCAGTGCATGCTTCTGAGTCCTGAAAGACGTGCTTGTTCTGCCCCTTCCTCACACAGGCTGGTCTGTGGGTTAAAGTGTGGTGTGGAGGTTCCTGCTACCTTGACCTCTGTCCTGTCTCTGGCTGTAAGGCTGCTCTCAGCTGCTGGTGACAGTATTTTGGTTCCTCTGTATTTTTCTGCTTTCTCCAGCACAGCAGTCTCTGGAAAAAAATAGAATGGAAGGAAAAGCAACTCATGCTCACCTCTTTGTCCTTGAGTCTTTGAGTTGGCTGTCTTTCTGCTAGCCGTGGGTACACCTTGCTCATTTTCCTTGCAGGGGCAGATTATGGACGCAACTGTTCTTCTCTTGAAGTGCAGAGCTTGTACTTCACTGCAGGTCACCAAAATATTCTCTTCCATCACCTCTGCAGATGAGTTCAAAATGCTCCTTTGTGCCACTCTACCTTCATTCCTTTTATTTTTTAATCTGTGCTGTGAAGATGACAGCACTGCAGGTATTTCCGACCCATTTTTTCCTGCCTCTATGCTCACTGCTGTGCTCGCACACTTCTCTAGGTTCACAGCCCAGCCGTGGCTCCCGGGAGAGCGTCCGGTTTCAGTAAGAAGTCCTGAGTCGTTGCTGTAGTTCTGAAAGATACTCAAATGCAATACTTCTGTATTTACTCTGAGATTTCATGGGAACATCTTGGTGTCTCCTGCAGCACACAGCTGAAACTGTCTTGCATCACACAGCAATGCAGGTTTGGATTAACTCTTGTTTCAGTTGCAAGTGAGAAGCCTGATTGACACAGCTGTTTTTCTGACCACATGCCTACATTATTTTTCCTAGATATATATAGAAGCCTGACATGCTGAGCAGGGCAAAATGACTTTGTGCAATTAATGTGACGTGCTTAATAATGCTTGGAAGGGTGCAGGCATCTGCATTCATCAACCTGCCACGGCTAGAAAAAAATAAAAACGTTCTGCCAAGCAATCCCAGCACAAACACATGTTTTTCTAAAACAAGGGGCCACAAGGTGCCCAATAGGTAATAGTGCTTTTGAGATGAGGCACTGTATTTTTTCAAGAGAAACTTATGTCATGCCAGGAACTCCCTTTACCCTTGGGTTATACTACTGGGTGACAAATTCCGTTTATGATCTTTTTTTTTTTCTTTTGGCATTTTAATGTCATAATTACTTCCCTATTTAAGCAGCTTGGTCCTTGAATACAAAATATGGTTTGGTTAATAGCACTGCAGTGACACTTTGGTGAAATTAGGTCTGACTAGCTATCCGTATTTTTTCCCAGTCAATAATAAATGATTTTTAAAAGGTCACTGTGACATAATTGAAAAGTTGAAGGCTTAGGTAATTAGCATAGGATATGCAGCTTTCCACACCTGGTGGTTTTGGTTCAGCTGCATTAGTAATACTGATATCTGGGGAGGCTTTAATGCGGAAAGGAGGATGCTCCTGAAAGATGTCTGCTTGAAAACAAAATCTTGTTTAGCACAAGAGGAAAAAGCATTGAAATAGCTCCAGTTTGCCCTGGCTGTGGTGTCAGGGGACACAGATGTGAAGCCTGGCTCCCCTCCTTTCCTTAGCAGCAATACATGTCTTACTGCAGCTCTTCTTCAGCAGCTGCAGACAGTGAAAGCACAGAAGCAAGGAGGAGCAGGGGATAAGAGAGAGAGTTTAAGCAGCCTCTCGTGCCTTGTTCTGCTGTGAATTGCCTGGTTTTGGTTGGAGGTGGAAATTTAATCTCTGTGTTTTGGATTTTGACCCATGTGTTAATTCCAGGCAGTATCAGACAACAAGGCAGAGGGATGAGGAAACACTGACCATTGAAAGAACCTAACTGGGGAAAAGAGGATGAAAAGATCAATTTAAGGGGGGATAAGTTGCTTAAGATAAGTAACTGAAGGCTTAAAAGAGCTACAGCCAGTGTGTCTCAGACAACCCATATCCCAAGTGTCCAGCTTGCTGTGGAGGTACTGAACTGGGGGAAACATTGCAGATCTCTGTTGGAGGATAAAGTGCTCACTGTCCTGCTAGAGCGTGTCCTGTGTCTGATCTACATACTTGCATTGCTTTTCTGTGGAAACTACAATATCATCCCCATCTCAGCCCCATGTGATGCTGGCATGTGGTCATGCCACACCTCATGACCTGGGGGCTGAAATGTATCCTGGTGCACACTGAGCAGAGATCACCCAGGCCATTGTGCACCCAGCAAATGCATTCAGCAGGTGTTTTGTCTGGAAAAGCATTGAACATCCAGTCCATACATTTCAATCCACCACTGTCCGAACACAGATGTACAGTAAGGGGTCTTTGCGTTTGTGACTTTGCTTTCATGGTTTTGCTTATGTAATTTTACACTTGGTAGTATAAGAAAGTAATATTTTCTGTTTGACATGCTGGTGGAATGCAGGTATTTTCACAGAGAAGGTAAAATCTTTCATGCCAGAGGAAAAACCTGTTTAAATGGTTGGGAATTTAGCTCAAGTAAATGCTGAAAGGCGTGGCCTTTGGGGTGGAAATACACCTTGGAATTGTACCAAGGTGCCTCAGTGTTCCTTATTTCCATTGCTTTTCTCTTCCAGATATGATGACTGGGTGAAGAACTCATTTGAACTAAAAATATTTTAAAACAAGGAATTCATTCTCGTATATCCGAAAGTCTGCTTACACACAAAACAGCATATTGCTTTTTGTGCTGGTTTTCTGGGCTGGTCTTTAAAGTGTTTGAATTGTGAAACCTTGATTTTACTTTTCATGTATGGAAAAGGCCAAAGCTGTGATCAAATGATTTGGTTTGCAAAGATGGGATGAGCTGCTGTGAACTAGTTTCCTTATTAACACGCAGGGATCATTTATTTTAGGTACTTAAAAAAACAGCCATTGTACAGTTTAGAGGCATTGAAAAAGAACTATAGTGGTTGTCATGCATATGAGAATCAGAATCAAATAATTGCAATCAATATTAATTGTGTTTTCTTCTCAGTTTTTCCCTTCTAAGCCTCTAAGTTACCTGGCAGCCTTGCAGTGACGGAAAGAAATGTAAAAAAAGATAGATGACTGGACAGGCATGATTCTGTGCCCAAGGATTATTCTGTAGCCCTTGAAGGTTGCAGTGACATTGCTTTTGCTAAAGGAAGGAGCAGGTAACAGCTTTTTTACCAGTTACATCTGATTTGAGAAGTAACTGGTTTCCTCCCCATTCTAAGGAGAATATTGAAAATAGATGCCATTGTATGCTTCCAAATTCAGCAATTACAGACATAAAGGCATTGTAAATCTGGATGAGTGCTCATGATGTAACTTCAAGCATATGACTTCTGTATGATGTAGATTCTGTAGCAGTGGCCGTCACTGCATAGCCTGCTGCTTTTCAGTCTTACTGTATGAGCCAGACTTGATGCTTATTTGTCTGTTATTCGTAGAATCATAGAAAGGCTTAGCTTGAAAGCTAAGATCATTTAGTTCCAACTTCCCTGCTGTAGACAGGGTTGCTGACCGCTAGATCAGGCTGCCCAGGGCCCCATCCAGCCTGGCTCCCAGGGATCGGGCATCCACAAAATCTCTGGGCAACCTGTTCCAGTGCTTCACTACCCTCTGAGTAAAGAATTTCTTCCTCACATCCAAACTGTATTTTCTCTCTTTTGCTTTAAAGCCGTTCTCCCTTGTCCTGTCACTATCTGCCTGTGTAGAAACTCAGTCACCCTTCTGTTTATAAGCTCCCTTCCTACCAGAAGACTGCAGTGAGATTGCCTCAGGACCTTATCTTCTCCAGACTGAACAGACTGAGCTCTCACCACCTTTCTTCATAGAGGAGAGGCACTCCAGCCCTCTGACCATTGTCGTGGCCCTCCACTGGATCCGCTCCAACAACTCTGCATCCTTCTTGTAGTCTGGGCATCAGGCCTGGACACAGTGCTCCGGATGAGGCCTTACAAGGGCAGAGTAGAGGAGGGCGGTCACTTCTTGTCTGTAGTGACCATCAAAGAGGTGAAAAGGTAGAATGCATTTTAAATTGGTCTGCTATTGAAGACACAGTCGCCCGAGCTGCCTTTTGTGGCTCAGTCACCAGTGGGAACTTCCATACTGGAATGATCATTTTTCCTTCAGCGTACATTTTGTCCTCTCCAACCTGAAGTTAATGACTGGAAATTGCTGGAGATTCTGTTCCTCAAAATGAGGGAAAATGCAACAGGATGCATTGTGTAAGGTTGGGGTTTATCTTCCATTAATGTACCCACATGGATGTTTCCAAGACTGGCATACTGGAAGGGATCCCTCTCTAGGAGGAATACCCTTCTTTTTTCATGTTATAATTTAGTTAATTCCATGCTTACCGTTACTCTTTAATGTTCTATTAAACTAACGAGCTCCTAAGTATAGCAAGCAATGCCTCTGTTTGTTTATTTCTTCTCCGTGAAAGCACCCCTATTGGACCTTAAAGCAAGATTTGCACAAGAAAATCTTTGTCCTGGGAGTGAATGCTGTGGCTTGGTTTCTCTGCCAAGACTCTAGGCTCTTCAGTTATAAGCATGTAGGATCCTCAGCTAACAGTTGTGTAATGTGGTAAGTGCTTGTAATCATTTATAAACTGGAGTGAAAGCCGTAGCCTAACTTCTACTGCTATAATGCTTGTAATGCTGGAAATAAATCCTTCGTGCAGAGTATCAGAA
This sequence comes from Oreortyx pictus, assembly GCA_036925125.1. NCBI lineage: Eukaryota > Metazoa > Chordata > Aves > Galliformes > Odontophoridae > Oreortyx > Oreortyx pictus. Next base: position 60,303,844 of record JAUPFR010000001.1, read on the forward strand.
GTGCACTAGATGCTGTGCCTAGATATTTTCTTTTTCAGAGTAAAGTGATGCCAAATCTATAAAATTATGAACTGAAAGTAGTTGAGAATAATATCCAAATTCGTTTGGACACTTGGGGCTGGATACGATCTCTGAAGATTAATGCCTCGATTGTTTTGTGACCATATGCAAATATTTGGGTAGGGACTAATTAGGGAACAGCATCACTGTCCTTCATATTGAACTTTCCTTGGCAAAAGAAATGCTGTGCCAGTGCAGATGCAGTGGGCATGCAGCCTTTGCCTTCCACGTGAGTTTATAGGGAGATGTTACTGAAGAGGCCAGCTCATGCACTGACACCTCCCAACCATTCCTTTGTGTTTGCATCTTTGTCTCCACTCTCTTAAGAGTTAAAGGCTAATGTTTGAAAAGATTCTTTTGCAGTAAAACCTATCTGTACAGGGTTATCATACAGATGTGAAAAAGAGAATTGTTATCACCCTGATGAGGAATTGGTAATAAAACAACAGTGGATTAATTTTAATTGCAAAAAAATTTGGGGGTTTATATTACTCCACTCATTGTCAACATAATCATTTCTACAGAGGCGTTGTAAAATGGAATAGATATTCGTAAGGAATTACTTTCTGATGTGACCCTTATGTGATGTAGAGTCTACTGCAGTGAACATCACTGTGTAGTGTGCTGCTTTACAATTTTTGTTAATTATTTATATTTTTTACCATCTGAGGAAGACTTGATGCTTGGAAAGGTGTGTTATATTGTCAGCCTTGTGGCCGTGAAATTATTTTCAGCCAAAGCAGAACTGATAAATAGCATCAGGAAGGAATGTCTTTACTCCACAGGTGCTGGTAGAAGTTGATTATTGAAACAGAGTTTCTCCCTGGAAGTTTGTGGCAGGTTTTGATAGCTGGAAAGTGATGATTACTGTAGGGTTGTCTGTGGAAAAAAAATAATTTTATCTGTAACTAAAGCAATTATAAATGTAGCGTATGCATTGCTTTGCAGTACTAATTTCTTACCCACTTGAGAAAGTAATCTGAGAGGCTTTGAACCTCTTGTTGCTCACTGAGAAGGTCACTGGGCAGCTTATGCAGACACAGACCTTTGTACAATTTTTTGCAGAGATTGTAATGTGAGGGAAGCCTGCTGTAGACCCAAACTCTTTCAACTTTCCTGTGAATTGAGTTCTGATAACTGATTTTCATATATGAATTCATGAATGCAATAAAAGAGATCTTGTAACTTCAATAGAGTTTCCTTACAGCGGTCTTATAGTGTTATATTTTATACCCACTTAATGTGAAGGATGTCAAGTGCAGTTGGAATTTCAATTTCCAGTTATATTGCCAGAACACTGTTAAAATGAATATGCTTATTAGTTTTATTACTTAATTTAATGCATCTATATACCATCTCTGTGTACATCTATGTTTAGCACGGATATGGACTGAGCAGCAAAGTTAAGTAGCACAGTGCAGCCACATTACACCCTTGACTCTCTGAGAGATAGGCTAAGTGTGTGGTAACCACACCTGCGGTGCGTTAACAAAACCTTTGGATCAAGAGGCTTCTCACTTCTCAGCCAAATGGACAGGCAGGAGCACCCCTGGCTGCTGCTGCTACCCATCAGATCCTGAAACAACATGAGATTCAAGCAGGAGAGATGATGTTTCAGGGGAAAATTCTTCAGGGAATGTGAACCAGCCCCTCCTGCTTTCTGAACTGTGTGCGGCTTGGTCATCTTTGCTGCAGAGCCGTGCATGCAGCAGGGACTGCTCCTTTGGTGCATTCAGCTCTGACCTGGTTCATCTCCTGTTGGCGTCAAGCAGAACAGAAGTGAGACAGAGCTAACTCCTTCTGACAGCTGCTTAAGTAAATGATGCAAGTAGCATCTCATATATGAGACTAGCAGGACATTATGGGCATCGGGGTTGATTTCTGAGCCATGGTCACCAGGAAGGAGATCCTTTCTCAGCCCCCTGGCTTCTGTTCTCAAAGATTTAAACTAAGTTTTGACCAGATAAAGCGAGTGGCTTTCCCCAGCTCTGTCATTTAAGTCTATGGGGCCCAAATTGAATGGCCTTTAACGTTAATCTTTAAATCTTTCAGTGTAGTGATTAAACATGACAGGGATTATGCCTCTGCCCAATGGCTGCTCACCTAGGTGCGCTGCTGGTGAGATGGGAAGCACAAAGCTAAATGCTCTTAAGCATCCAAGCACGCTGCTATTTCAAAATATAACAGGCCCTGTCATGTCCTCTGTTGATGGAGCATTTCTTTTTTGCTGGAGGTAGAGTGAAACAAACAGATATTAAAATGAACGTTTTTCAAATCAAGTAAAAAAAAAAAAGAAGAAAAGCTGGTGGACAAAGACTGGAACTGAAATTTAAAGTTTTCATCCTAAGTATTTTTTAAAGGAAAAATGTTATGTTTTAGATGTATTTATGAGGTTTAATTCTAATGGAAAAAACACTTACAAAGGGATGATTTCCTCAATTATCCAGGTGAGAGACTAAATTATGCATACAGAGCACATTAAATTGAGTTTGACACAAAACCCATTCACAAACCTTCTGTTGGTTGCCAAGTTGCTTAAAAAACTTCCAGGAGATATAGAAAAGAAGGTGCATGTGTGAGCTAAGGAGTCTAGTTCTACCAGCAGCCAGCTTTTTAATTCTTACAGGATTTCTGCCTTGGTGCTCTGTTTGGAATGGGCAGGGCCTGTGTATGGCTTTTTTTTTTTTTTTTTTCCTCATCGCTTTGTGTGGGTCTTTACAATTTTTGCAGGATTTAAATCCTTCTCCGAAGTCAACATCTTTGTTTCCTCCTAGACCTTTTCCTGTGATACTAATTGCTATGGCAACTGAGTGTTTCACATTTTGTTTTCATAACATCACAAAGATAAGAATAGGTAGCATCACTGTGTTTCAGAGATTAACAGTAGAAGGTTTCAGGTAAAAAATGAAGTTTACTTATTTACTGAGGGGAAAATGCAACTTCAGCAGGATCAGATTGTCCGCTGATGAGTTTTACCTGGAAACCCCTCTGGGAAGTGACTGTTAGAAGTAGGGTTCTTATTTTTCCACTGGGAAAATCAAATGAAGATGTTTTCCTTCCACCACTTGGGCTTTAAGCCTTTGGTGGGCTGCATCTCGTAATGCAGCATCTCATAATGCACGTTCTCCAAACAGGAGTTATATGCTGCTATGTGCCATAGCAAATGGCACTTAGGGAGTTTCTCAAAAGCAAAAAAAAAAAAACACTTGGACTAACCACGCTGCTGGTACATGAGCATGCTGTGCTGTCAGCCAGGACAGCTGGAGGTTTCCTCAGACTAGAACTGGCTCTGCAATGTAGGATGTAACAGAGAGCAGCTGGCCCATGTGGGGTGCAGGAGGTTTTGACATTTTGTTGGAAACTTTCAGAGGCATTTCTTGATAGAGCAGAGAGCAAAGAAAGTTGTGGTGCCTGTAAGCACCTGAGCACAGATGCTTTTGCTTTATTTTTTTTTTGCTTTTTCTTTGCATGCTGTTTTGTCACCCCCCACTCTTGCCTTTCTCCACATTCCCATTTCTCCCCAGGCTCCTGTGCTTCTTGTACAATGTTTTATTTATGCAGCGCTGTTCATCCTGCTGCCGTGCTGCATTCCAGTCTCTGCTTTGCTCTTTTATGCTCTCACTAGTCAGCCAGTCCCAGTTTTCCCTTATTGCTCTCCCTCCACGCTTTTCTTCTTGTGGTCTCTCCAGCCTCCACACCTGTACGTCCTCCATCCTCCATTTTGTTCCTCCTAATCAAAGAATCGTAGAATGGTTTGGGTCAGAAGGGACCTCACAGCCACCCAGCCCCAACCCCTGCCATGGGCAGGGCTGCCCCCTACCAGCTCAGGCTGCCCAAGGCCCCATCCAAACTGGCCTTGAGCACCTGCAGGGATGGGGCACCACGGCTTCTCTGAGCACCTGCTGCCCTCCACCAGGAAATTGTTTGAAGCAATGGTTGTGAGCAGGGGTGGTCACAGCTGGTAGTTTTGAGGTTGTCCAAGGAGGCCTGAAGAAGAGGTGAACTGGTGCAGAAACTGAAGATAGTGCAATGTCTTGAAGGCTGTGACATGAAGATGAAAGACACCATCTATATGGCAAAGAAACTGTAATCTGTACTTGCTGTTGCACTTCTCTGTACCTTATGTTTGAAAACTTGCATCCATGTGAGTAGTACGGCTGTGTTAAACTTACAGAAACAAAGACCTTGCCCAAAGGTATTCTCCATCCCAGCAAATGAACTGAAAATATAAAACATGTGGGGCAGTCTGAGTCTTAACAATGGTCAAGCAAAAACATGAAGAAAAACGAAGAAAGAGAAAAGAGCTGTAAGAGCTTTTAATATGTATTTTAAAGGAGTTTTAAGGACAGCAAAAACTGCTGATGTGATTTAACTGCGTCCAGAAAGCTGATGCAATCCCTATCAGTAGGGTATTGCTTAACACATCTGGGCAGACTTCCTGCAGGTTACATCTGCTGGGCTTCTCTGCAGCCTAACAGACAACGTAGGGGAGCTGGTGGTCCCACTCCACACCGCTCTCAGTCACCTGGTCATTTCCTTTCCCTTGTTGGCTGATGGTCACCAGCTAGGTCCCAGCTGTGGGGCTGGCCTGTCCTGTCAGATGAGTAGGTGCATTTGAGTCCATGGTGCCTCAGACCCCCAGAAAAGAGAACGTAAGCCTCCCTGCACTCAGTTTCCTAGGCAAAATCATCAGGAATAAAGGTACCTGTGTGGTCTTTTGCTTTTGTGTTTCTTTTTTAGAGCTGAGTTCTTAATTGTCATAGTATGTATATGTGAACTAGCTGTGCGCAGCTCCTTTACAAAATACCACTTTAAAGCACATCTCTTTCTTCCCCTGCTTTTAGTGAATATGAGAGGCAAACTAATTTATGTGTGTTTGTGGTGATTTAGCAATATTCTGCTTTTTTTTTTTTTTTTTTGTGAGAAGAAGAAAGTCCTCATGAAGAATATATATGGATGTGTACCTGTGGGCATGTGTGAGCAAATTTTAATTCAGAAGTGGAAGTGACGGCAGCTAACAATGTCAAAATACAAACTTATTTTTTACTCCTGTCAGGCTTTTTCTTGAGCTTAAAAGGCTGTCACAGGATCTATTGGTTGCTGACTTTCAAGCGTGCAGTGAAGTTACGTTCTCCTGGAAATTGCTGTGAATTTTAATGGCTATGAGATACTAAGGCAGCAAATAAAACTGAGAGATTTAGCTTTTCTTTTGTCTATTCGAAACATGGTGTTTTATTATTATTCTTGTCAGTATTGCTGATGATCTGAAATGTTGAATTTCAGTACTTTCCTGGAAAAGAAAAAACAAAGAATTCTGCGTTTTCATGGACAACTCACATTCTGCTTTATTTGGTACAATTTTCCCTCTCATGTTTTCCTTCTGGTTATCAAAAGTACTTTTTAGTTATCTAAATCACAGTCTTACATTATAGCTTACCTAGTCTATTTTTCTGTTTCAGAAAAGGGAAGGCAATTAGGCTCAATGAAACAAATTCCATTTCTTCAGATGAGAGCGTTGCACTGAAGTCATAGTCCTGAAGTTACATTGTCCCCTCACTAGTGGGTGGCATTTATTTACACAGATGCAAAGCTGTCCCAGTTAGAGGAATTGTTCCTTGAAAAGGCACAGGTAAGAAGGGAAGATATTTTTTTGCCTATATAATCTGTTTATCTAAGTCCAACTGTGGGCTGTTGAGTGGGGTGCCTATGGGACAGGTCTCAGGATGAGAAATGATGCAGGTGCTTTCTTTTTTGTCCACATTTCCCACATGTTTACCCTTTGCCACAGTCTCTTAAATGTTTGGTTCCAGCTGCCCATCCCAGCTACACTGCAGATCAAACAGGAAAGTGCATCTTTATTTGTCACTGGTAAGGCTGCAGTTTGAGTGCTGTGTTCAGTTTTGGGCCCCTTGCTGTATTGACTGTAAAGAGATTGAGGCTCTGGACCATGTCCTGGGAAGGGCAGTGAAGCTGTGAAGGGTCTGGAGCACAAGTCCTATGGGGAGCAGCTGAGGGAGCTGGAATTGTTCAGCCTGGAGAAGAGGAGGCTCAGGGGAGACCTTATCGCTCTCTATAAGAAGCTGGAAGGAGGTTGTGGTGAGGTGGGGATCGGCCTTATCTTCCAGGTAACAGTGATAGGACTAAAAGGAACAGCCTCAAGTTGTGCCAGGTGAGATTCAGTTTGGATATTTGGAAAAATTTATTCTCAGAGTGTTGAAGCATTGGCACAGGCTGCCCAGGGAGCTGGTGGAGTCACCATCCCTTGGGGAGGGTTCAGGAACTGTGTGGATGTGGCACTGAGGGGCATGGTTAGTGGGTATGGTTAGTGGGTATGGTAGGGATCAGTTGGTGGTTGGACTAGATGATCTGAGAGGTCTTTTCCATCCTTAATGACTCTATGATTCTACCTTGTTATGGAGAGTGGGAGATACAGAACCAAGGGATGTGCAGACTCCTGTGCCTTCCCAGCTTAGGCCACGGCAGAGGCCATAGGTATCAGACTCATTTTTTTCTTTTAAATTACCATGTATCCCACCAGAATCAGCAGAGAGGCTGGAGCTAGAAGTGATCGCACAGATGAGCTTGTCCTCTCTCTTTTATCTTCTGTTCAACAAGTTTTCATGGGCTATGAGCTGCACAGAGACTTTTGAAGTTACAGTTTCTTTCACTCAAATCTCTGTTCCTGTCTCTGAACTTGAGAAGTTGTAAGTGTGCTCAGAACTGGAGTGTGAGAGGTCTGTGCAGGGGTTTTTCAGGTGGTTAATACTTCCTGTGTGGTGCAGAAATCCATACCTGTCTGTGCCTTGTGCTTGGCTGTTTTCCCCTGCTGGTCTGCCCTGCTCCCTGTTTTTCCCCACAGAGGGGCATCTTTTATGCAGAAATGGGAAAGACCTCAGAGAGAGAGCATAGCCTTCAAAGCAGTGGCCTGTCCTTTGTAGAAGAAAGGCTGAAAGAATTTGTAACAGATAATGAGTTCCAGGTCAATAAGGGGAAGGAAAACTTGAAAATGTACATTCTACATACAATGGAATTCCAAGTTACTGAACAAAAAGAGACACAAATAGTGCACAGGCAGAAGGATCAAGTTAATCTCTTCACCTGGAGCTATGGAAAGCAGTACTGAGAAGAAATGAGTTGTATAAAAACCTGTGTTACTCTTAGCTCTTCATGCAGGGTGACCATATGATGAACTGTGCTTGCTGGAGGTGATGCTGCACAAAGGATGGATTGGGAAAACTGAAGTTTAAACAGCACAAAAATAAGAATCGTGGGTCAGAACTTTTTAGTTTCACTGAATAGATACTGAAATGTGGAAGAAGATGGAACATTTCTGAAATACTGAATATTTGTGTATGGTTTATACAGTCTCTTTTAGACCACAGACCTTTGTTCTAAAGTTAGACATTTGTCCCACCTTGAATCTCTATGCAGCCAACAGATAGATGGGGATTCCTGCTTGGCGTCATTCCTTGTATCTCAAAGGGTAGCAAAGAATCCCTTTGAGATGCTTATTCGTATGACCCCAAGAGCGATACTGTAGGCCTGAAAATTTTAATGCAAAGAATGATGAAAGAAATGGGATATGTAGCATCTGCTGGAAGTGATCATATTTTCCCATCTTAAACAAACAACCAACAAAAAACTAAAACAAACAAACAAAAGAACAACAAAAAGGGAAGATTCAGTTTTAGTTAATCCAATCAGGAAAAAAAAAAAAGAACATCTTTTCTTCTAATGTGTTTCAATTGCAGCAAACAACACTGGGAAACCGTCAATGAAAGCAGTAAAATGAGTGGGAATTACAGTGTGTGACTGCACAGGTGTGAAGGTGAGAGTGTCTGGGGAAGCTTGGAGCATCATTATTTCTCTACCAGAGCAAAGACACCATCTGCAGTTGTTACATGGACAGCTGCCATCTTCTGCTGTCCTCAGTGCTCCCTGCATTACTCGTGGTGCCTGGACTTTGTAGAGGGAGTAAGATTTTCACTCAGTGGCTCATGTCAATTTAATCATCTCTCCTGACGGGGGCTGTTCTTAGTGCTTCTTTCTGTCTGCCTCTGATCTTTTCCCTAACAAGGCTATCCCTCTTTGAAAGTCTGACTGCTTGGAAATTGAGCCTGCTGTAGGGATATATTGACATCACAGTGTAAGAAGTACGTAAAGCTGTTAGCATCCAAAGGAGGGCTACAAAGATGGGGAAGGGTCTAGAGGGGAAGATGTGTGAGAAGTGGCTGAGGTCCCTTGGTTTGTTCAGCCCAGAGAAGAAGAGATGAGGGGAGGCCTTGTGGAGGGTTACAGCTCCTCACGAGGGGAGCAGAGAAGCAGCACTGAGCTCTGTTCTCTGACAACAGCAACAGGGCCCAAGGGAGTAGCATGGTGTCAGGAGAGCTGCCTCTTCTTGTGTCCCTGTGTCCACATTTATCTTCTCACACCTTTTTCACATTTGTTGGTGCAGAAGATCCAACCAACACCTCCATGACCTGTCCCTCAAGCATCTTCTCCAGCACCTTCTGGAACTCAAAAAGGTTCAGGTCGTTCAGTGAAAGGTCTGGGGAATGCTCTAGCATGTAGCTCTGGAAAGAATCTCCTCTGTGGAGAAGTTTGCTATTGCCCACTCTTAGAGTCTGCTTAATGTCCTGCAGCCAAAGCAGGAGATTAATTTCATTAAAATCAAATGAAAGTTTTATTTTTAGAGCTGTTTTTTGTTTGTTTGTTTGTTTGTTTTGTTTTCCATACACATTTCCATTCACTTTTAATTCATGAAACTCCTGACCTCATGCCTCTGATGGAAAGGACCTTCACCAGGCAATGGCATGCTGTGGGAAAGGTCTGCTGTTCACCCCTTTGCCTTCTATCTTTAGCAGATACCCTCCTGTTCAGGAAGGATGGGAAATGATGACAGGGCTTACTTTCTTCGGTACCACTTATTGTTTTGAACACCATTAGTGTTCATTAGTACTCTTCTCTAAAGTGAACAGGTCCAATTTTATTATTCATCCAGAAGCTTTTCATGCCTATAATTATTTTCAGTGTCATTTCTGAACTCACTTCATGTGTGTCACCCTTTTCAGGGTGCCCAGAACTGATTACAATGCATTAAGTTGGGATAATAGAAAGTGTTCTCAGTATCGTTATTCTGTTCCATTCTTCATTCCTTCCTATTCCTGTTTTTATTACTGCAAGACATCTTCACCAAAATGCCTACAGTGACACCCAGGGTTTTTTTTGACCCTTTACTGTTATGTTTAGAAGCCAGAAGATGTAATTCATGTGCTTCCTCTCAGAATGCACATTTTAGGTTTGAAAATGCTTGTGGTGGCATCCAGTTGTTTTGGTATCTCATCCAAGCTCCACTCTTAGTTTACCAAAACATTTTGCCTTCTGCCATTTCTGCTGTTCTATTTTTTTCATTTGTTTTCAAACTTTCTCAGCCAGAATCCTTTGTCACCTGACTCTTTGATTTTGATTTGTATTTGCATTTGTATTCCAGCTCTGGGAATGGAAAGGAATAAACTGTACTTTTTTAACGTTACTATTCTCCATCTTTTAAATACTTTAAGTCCAGGTCATATCAAGGCATTACTGTGTCTGAAAATCTGTGACTTGACTAGTCTGCATTTATTGCATACATACTTCAACTAGGATTGCCATGGTTCACTTGGAAGTAAGCACCAACCAGCTCATCTACTGTACAGGCTGCAGAAGGCCATGGGGTAGCAAGTAATAGTAAATGACTGAAAGTTTTTGGACTCTGCTTTTTTATTGTTTTATTTCTTGCAGGTACTTAAAACGAGGCAAAAAGAGAACAGCATAGCTGTGAATGACATGATTTCATCTTCTACAAAGGCAAACTGGCTGATGAAATAAGAACATGTAGAGCTTTCATTTCATTTTATTTTATTTTATTTTATTTTATTTTATTTTATTTTATTTTATTTTATTTTATTTTATTTTATCTTATGAAACAATGTTTACCCAAAAGTTGTTTAAGCAATATTTCATCACAAGAAAACAGTAACAGGTTAAAAAAATGTAATAATGAATTCTTAAAACATTTGAAAAAAAGCACAAAGCCCAGTTTCTTCTTTACAAGCTGCCAGTTTCTGACTTCAGGACTCTGTTTCCAGGGCAACAGTCGATAACACAACAAACACTGAAGAAAGTACATGAGAGAATTCCCTGTTCTATTTTAGGTGAGAGTTATGTCCCTCGGTTATTGCTAGGGATATAAGGAGTGTTTTGTGCTGCCAAGTATTTATAGCGCACCAACTATGAGCCTCGCGGTCTGTTTGTTACCTCGTGTTTGCCAAGAGATGGAGCTGTAGAGTCAGACACCTATAGAACCTGACCGCTGTAAATCGGGAGAAATCAGAAGTGATGTAACACAGCCCCTGGCAGCAAGAGCCTGCAGCCTCTGCACTGATGCATGCTACTCTTCCCCCAGTGACCTGGGCCCCTGGCCAACTCTTTCCAGTTTATTCCAATTTCATTAAACCATGCTTCAGAAAAGCCACGGAATCAGTTACGTTCATCTTAGTGGATCCTGACTTCTAGTCAGATAATGCTGTAGAAAATGCTCGACAGCCCCACAGCTGAGCAGTGACAGGATTAAAACAGCTGTCCTCTGGCACTTCCCTGGCAGAATCTATCCCTGCACACAGCCCTGTCAAAATGCCAGCTGTGCTGCACAGCTCCTGCTCAGCAGGTAATACTCAGGACCCACCTTTACAGATTGGGCGTTGCTCAGACCTCTTCTCAGCTGCTCCATCCTCCTGGATGCTTTCTACACACCTCCAGTAACAGAGCACAACAAAGAGATACCCTAATTTCTGCAGTCTCAAGTTTGTCAACCCATGAAGTGTCCTTCCCCATACGGGTTTATAGACTTAGCTCTGAAAGTCAGAAACCTGTATCAGTACAGAGGGAGGCCAAGAACCAAACCACAGTCCCTCTTTGGAGCTTCAGACTTCACAGAGATTTGTAAAATATTCTTAATATGACTTCCCAGTAGGAAGCAATCATGGTACCTATTTGTCAGTCAGTATGACATTTGGTGGTTGGTAGAGAAGGAAACTCCTTTAGTCTTGAAAGTCTTCTGACACGTAGACCTGCAGGTCCTTATGCTCCAACAGAGCAGTGACTCACTTTTCATAGCCATGTCCCTGAGGCCATTGAGTCACTTGTCTGCTGGATTTGGCAGCTGGGTCACCAGGCTGTTCCCATTGAAATATGTGTGTTGCTTGGCTCCGAAGCACACGTCACTGGTTAGGAACTCTTGTCTAGGTAAGTCCTGGTAACTCAATGAACCTCATGTCAGCCTCTCTGCACTGGTAAATGAAAACATCAGTATGGTAACAACATGTTTTTTGATAGCTTAAAGATGTTTGTTCTGCTTAATACAGTGTCAACGGTTTACCGGGCTGGATCGGCCCGGTTCCGTGACGATTGGTGTGGAAGACCCGCAGACCCACGCCCCAGGAAAGGGGAAGGGGAAAAGGGAAAAGGGAAAAGGGAGATGGGCCTAGAAACAAAACAGCGGCAACGATCTGAGGAGGAAAGCTAATTTACTAAATAAGATATCAGAAAGCAAAATAACACAATATAATACAATATAATTGGAATTGAAGCTAATAAATCAAATAAAATGAGCAAGAGAGAGAGTGTCCAATAAACCGAAGGCCTTACGCTAACGCTGAAGGCGATACGGCAGCGAGCACCCACTGCTGAGTCGATCCCGAAGGAAAGAGCGTGTCCCGTGACCGCAGAGGGTTTTTATCTTTTCCCTCTGAGCGGAAAATACGTAAAAATGCAAAGCATCGCAAAGTCCTCTGGGGAATGTAGTTCTTCTCTTCTGAGACAGGTATACCCAGAAATATCAATGATCTATGGAGTTGGAGTATTAACTCTTTAACTCTTAATGCACTACATGTTGTTATGATGTGGAATACCAATACCAGAAATCATAAAACCATGGCATACAGTTAGGCACTGAATTATTAATATCCCTGCTTTAGCGATGCGGTTTTTGATAGAGTTGTGTTGGTGACTGACTGTGGAGCTGGATTCAGAAAAAAGCTCCTAGAGATTTCAGTAAGCATTGGAGAGATGCTACTGTACTTATGTACATGTGTATCAGCTGATAAACATACAGGCTGTATGGTATTTTTGCTTTGCGAAATACTTGGGAAAGTCTGGTTCTATCTTCTGTGCTTCTTTGTTTGAATTTACAGTAAGTGTGTCCATTCATTGGCAAATAGGCAAACCACAGGTGTATGAGCTGAGCTGTCTTTTAATTAAGCAGTTGAAAGCAGTATTTTGGAACTGCACACGTAGTTCATATTCCAAATGATGTAACTACGCACACATACTTTACTTATTAAAGATAAATTGGCCAAACTGCTGTGGTATAATTAAGTAACCACTTCTTGTTGGAGGAGCCCTGTTTTCTTCACTGTAAAAACACTTCCCCTGACTACAGAATTTATCTCAGAGTTCAGTTGACCCCTTAGGCATGCTCTGCTCTCTCTTAACCACGAGCTGGATGATGGAAACATGACAGCCTTTAACAGGTAGCTCTGGTGTGACACCAAACAAAACCTTCAAGCACTATTTATAGAACATATTTTCTCACTCACTGCCTGAAGTGCTACGTTAAAGTAATACTGAGTACTTAAAACATATGTCAGGTGAAGCAGGCATCCCATGCACATTCTAGTTTTGCTCCTCTGTTACGTTAAAGAGGTATCATGACTCAAGGAATTTAAAGTCATCAGATTCTGGGAATATTTGAACCCCTCTCCTTCCTGTGCCTGCCCACCTGTGGAACAGTGAGCTGTTATTCCCATGTATTGGGCTGGGAAGCATGAAAGAATGGCAGTGACCACCCTTCCTCTCAGGTTTGGACTCTGTTGTTAGTTTAAAGATTTATTGCACTATGTGGACTACAGTATGGGTGTGTTCGGTTAAATGGTGTGGGCTAGGTTGGGTTACATGGGTCCAACTGTTTGTAAAGGTGAATAATGGGAAAGAAAGACACACACAATCTTCTAGCTTCTGGAGCTGTCATTCATGGCGCTTCTTGCAAACAGTACATTCACTTGAAACAAATAATTTAAAAAATTGCTGATGCCTTTCTTCTGTGCTCATGGCTCAAGCTGTTCCCTCTGAGCCTCCTGCTCTGTGTTGATATGGCAACAGGCTGCCAGACTTTACATCAAGAGCAATACTGCAGCACTTCATTCTGGCAGTTTATGATTGTTGTTTCAAGATATCCGAAGAGCTTTCTTCACTGCTTCCCTTAGCTCTCCTGACCTTTGAGCTCAGTCATTATTTTCTTTGATTAAACCATTAGGTTATTCTGGTTCTTATTGCATTCCCCTCTGGAGTGCTGCCTTAAGTGCAACATGCACTTCTGTGGGGAGCTATGTAGGCAGTGGCTGGTTCTTTGAGATGGTTCTCTCTAGAGAAGGCTGAGGACAGTGGCAATGGAGAAGGGCAGGTTGAATGCTCATTGGGAAGTATCAGGGCAGTGAACAAGGTAACACCAAGGAAGTATTTTCAGTTTCCTTCCCAGGACTAATGGACATTAAATATTGAAGTGTTGTTTTGTGGGATGTCCAAAATGGCATGGCTGAACTAGTTTGCAGCTGCAGATACTGACATTTTTTATGAGAGCTCACAGTAGGTCCTTCCTGCTTGAAGGCAGCAATTTTTTCATTCCAATGTCCTTAATTTAATGTGTGAGAAATATATGAAAACTCTTTTTTTTTTTTTCCTAAAAGAACACATTTTTTTCCACATAATATGACAAATTAAATTAAAAAAAAAAAAAAAAGGACTTCTTTTTGTTTGTTTGTTTGGTTGGTTGTTTTTTTTTTTTTTTTTTTTTTTTTTTTTGAGTGTTGAAGAAACGAAGTTTGGGAATGTAACAGAACCATCTTCATTCAGTGAACCAAAGCTTCAGGGATACAATTTTTTCAGGATGAGTGGTTTTATAGTCCTAGTGGAATTTTTCATTTTAATTAAAAACAAACAATTTGCAGAACATGTACATGCCACTTGAGTATAAACTATTCTAGGGACTTGCAAAATAAATCAGAAATAGTTATCTTTAGACTAAGTAGACACTGCTGCAGATAGGCAAGGGAGGGAGTAAGCCTTTCTACTAACAGTGTTCCGAGTCTTCATTGCAATATCCTTGTTCATCCTCTCTTAATTGATGTCAAAGACAGTTCTCAAACTGATATAAAGGAGGTTCTACACAAATGTGCATGAGAACTTGTTCACAGTGCAGGTGACGGGGCACTGGCACCACCAGAGAGGTGGTGGAGTCTCCTCTGGAGACGTCCAAGACCCGCCTGGACGCCTACCTGTGCAACCTGGGCTAGGGAGCTGCTTTGGCAGGGGGTTGGACACCATGATCTCTAGAGGTCCCTTCCAACCCCTACAGTTCTGTGATTCTGTGATTTTGTGATTCTCATTTTGTACATACTAGCACTTTCCAGTTGGTACCATGCTGAATGACTAGATCTGAAAGTGAGAAAAGGAATTCAGGCTTAAAAAGTCTGCACCGACTCCTGAGATGTTCTTGTCATTACGATATAATTATTTTTTAAAATAACAAAACATTGGTAGAACAGTTGCTGTTTACTCGCTATTGTGATCCCATTCATATTCTCTCTTCTGTACCTGGGCTAAGGCATCATCTTAGCATGGAAGGAGCTAGCAATTTGTACATTTGTTAGTCATGCTCCTCAGCCATCCTTAATGGAACTAAAGCCAGAAACTATTTCATGGTTCGCTTAATTCAGTGTTTGAAGAAGGGGAGCTCAGAAAACCATGGCTCCAGAACCATTTAGGAATGATAACATCACTGAATTTTCTAGTACTGTTTATTCTTTTACTGATAAGGTTTTGTGTTTTGTTTTTTTATAATTATTATTTTTATTTATTTTTAGGGTTGTCTAAGTAAGAATAAAAATATATATTAAAAAAAATGTTGAATATGTTAGTTAAGAATTTTGACTATTTAGACCAGGTGGGGTGAACTGAACTTTCTGTCATCATTTGCTTGACACAGTTTTATCTTCAAGGATCTTGCAGTGAGTTATATACTCAAATAGGATTAAACACTTCTTTTGTTTCGAGCTAACTCCTGGTACAGGATTCAAGAGTGAAAAAGAGAGATGACATACTTTGGTTAGATGCTACACAAGGTTGATCTTCCTTCTCGTCACAGAAGTTAAAATCTATAGAACTGGTAGGGGATGTTACACAAGTGTGCCATCTTATACTGTCTTTGGGCTTCATGGGATTTTCTGAAGGAAAATGTAACCTTATTTTGTCCAAGTAATTCCAGTTTTAAAAATGCTTTTATTCTACATTTATTTCATTACACTACACTGAGGAAAGTCATCCTAAGTCATTCCTTCCCACTGTTTCACTGCTGAGTAATTTTTAAATAAAATACAAGACATCATTCTACTGTCAATAAATAATCAACTGTTATAAAAAGGGCTTTTCCCTGAAATAGCTAAACTCAAAAGACATACAGTTTGCTTTACTTATGATGAAGCTGTTGCTTCATCCACAAGAATAATATGATTGACTGAATTCTTCATCTCTTACATTGATAATGAACTTGAAATGCAGTTTTCCTGCATTGTGATTTTTTGCCATTTAGTTGTAGAAGCTATCACTTACTACTAACAGACAGGCTCTTTCCACATAGCTGGATATATTTCAGAAGAAGAATAGGATGTATCTGCAGCATTTGAAAGCCATGAGATCCTCTACACGCGTTATAAATGACTGTGCTTGGACACCTGAGTGGCAGTGGAGGAAGAGAGAAGATAACACCCCTAGGTTGTTACATTATGTATGGATAACCACAACTCACACTTATACATATGCTTTTCCCTTTGGCTTGCGAGTCTTTTTGACACGTAGTTCCATGTCACTCTGCATCACAGATTATGAAAGCTGTTGAAAAGCATATAGGCTGTTGCAACAGGAGTGTTTCCCCACCTATGAACCATCTGCTCATTAGCACTGAAGATTGAATCCACCAGTTGAATTGCTTGGAGGCAACAGAAACAAGATGCAGAAACATTCTGTGCACATTGGCCCCCTAGTTTAAGGAGAAGAAGAGAAACTAAGGCGGCAATAACAGAGGAGCTTGTTCTCTAGCCAGCTCACTTTGAGATAGAGAAGAAATCCCACCCAGCCAGGCTACCTCCCGTGAAAGGAGGCTACAGAACAAAGGAGAGGAAGAAAATGAACTTGTTAGTACAAGAGCCGTGCTTTACTGTCTATGTTGCCATTACCTACCTTATTTCCCTTTATCCAGTCTGTCCAGACAGGGTTAACGTGCCTGACAACAGCTGTTGCAGTGGGAGTAGTCACTGTGAGGCTCATTAGCTAGACTCTCTAACCAGTCCAGATCACCCAGTCCAACTGTCCTCCTATCACCAATATTTCTTACTACAAGGAGTGAAGCTTGCCATTTCTCACTTGCAGTCACCAGCTTACAGTGTGCAGTATTCACAAAGCTGCTAAAATCAAAGGAAATGCCAGAACATCTCTGGTTTCATTGTGAGAAAGAGAATCTACCCTGTCTAGTTCTGAGAAAAGCCTGAAAACTTGAGGAAGGCATACGTGATAATGGCACAAAGTGCAAAAAGCCTCCTCTGGGTGTTTTTTGAACCTAATTTTTCTGGTGTTAACTTTGAGTTTGGCAGTAGTGCAGTTGCCAGTACGCTAAATTGGAATGCACACCCAAACACGTGTGTGCATCTGCAGCTTTCCTCTTGGTGCAGGGCTGTGCAGCAGTCTTTCTGCTTGCTGTAAACTGCGATGTTTGCCCAGCAGATGCACAGTGATAGTTTCTCAGCAAGAGAAGTTAGTCCTGCATGTGCAAAAAATGTGTTTAGTGGTGCTTCCTTAACCACTTTTTTCAGTAAACTGGTGAGTCCCAGGACTGTGCTCCCGTGTGTGTAGTGGAGGATAATAAGAAAATGAAGTTTTCTCCAAATAATCTTTTCTGAAGTTTTAATTTGATTTTTATCCTGCTTCAAAATCACAAATAGAAAGGCAGACTTTTTTTTCCCAGTTAAAGATTATAGTTTCTTGTGTAATTTTAGGCATAGAGTCACTGCACTCTTAAGAAAATAGAATATACTTACAACCTGACGCCTGTTTCAGCACACCTTTCCTCCACAGGCTCTCCCTTCCTGCGTGCCCCATGGTAACAAAATATAACAGAATATTGGTGGAAAGGTCCAGCATCTACTGTCATACCAACAGCAACTACCTCTGACGCTGTGAGTCAGTGGAATAAAATAGGAAGTAGTACATCTGACATCTTACATACGTCCCTTGGCAAAGCCCACGTGTACTGGGAAAGGCTCTTCTCTCCCAAGGCTGATCCTGTGCTGGGGATGCTGTGCCGGGATCCCTTCTTCTCAGCCCCTTAGGGTGTGCGGGCAGCATTTCCAGCTGGGGCACTGAAGGAGCTGAGGTGTGTGAGAGCTGTGGTGATTGCAGATGTGGCACAGGCCGCTTCCTCTTCTGCTCTCATGATTTACAGTGCAGCGAGCGGCTTCAGCTTCCCACCCCAGGTTTTGCAAGGCATTATTAGATTTTGCAGAGAGTATATAAATTACTTGTTGAGCTGTGCCTTCTCCTTCAGTACTGCATTTATTTTGGATGGCATTTGCTGGGTCAACAGGCACAGGCCCTTACAGCAGGACAGGGACAGAAATGTGAATCCTGGCATGGCTGCACCTCCAGCGCTGTGTTCAGTTTGGGGCCTCTCACTGCAAGGGAACTGGGATTGTTCAGTCTGCAGAAGAGGAGACTTTATCGTGCTATACAGTGACCTGAAGGGAGGTTGTGGCAAGGTGAGGCTCAGCTTCTTCTCCCAGGTCTCAAGGCACGAGTGACTTTCTTTTTGAAAACTGCATAAAAATCAGCATGAGCCAATACTCATAAATTACAATGGCCCTTCTGTTAAGAATAATCTGGGAAAGCTAGCTCAGAAGAGTTAAATGATGTATACAAGGCGATGGTATATACAAATGATACATATATCTGGTGCCCATTCCCCTCTCCTTACACACTTCCAAAATAAAAGGAAAAAACACGAGACAGAGCTCTTAAAAATCCTGCAACCACTGGCATGCAGTTGGAGGACTGCTGGACATAATGGATGTCCAATGTGGTGCCCAGGCCCTGCATTTACACATTTTAACTGCAATAATGTTCTGGGGAAGTGCATCACCCATCTTCACAGAAGTCAAGAAAGTACATGGCAAGTTATAGAGTGGCCCAGTGTTGTACCTAATACATTTTTCCTATCATAAAGCGCTTTTTTTTGCTGGAGATGGGGAATTTTGGGAGGAAAATGAGCAGTATGAAGTTTTACTGTTTGCACGCCTCATTTTCGAATAAGCCCTGCTGAGAATATGGCATAAAAAAGGGGAGTTCTTGCCAGGAGAGGTGAGGGAGGCACACCTCCAGGGTATGCACAGACGGTCACTTGTGTCACAGCATCCCTGCACACGTATAAAAAAACACCTATAAAAGCAGTAATTAAATACAATCCCAGTGATTTGATCTTTTTCATCTGGGATGACTGCAGATTTAGGCACCAGCTCACTGATGCAGCTAATGACCTCATAGACTTAATTTTACCCTTCGGGGTGAATGTGAGTACCCACTGAGACCAGTGAGCAGGACCCAAGCCCTCTCCGCCTGCTCTGGTGGGGCACTGAGGGCCGCGGGAGGGTGTCAGTCCTGGTCCTAGGGATGCACCCAGTAGATGTCACTGTTCTCCCACTGAACAAACGCTCCCAGGCAGGAAAGGGCCTTTGGAAAAAGCCACCGCAAGCAGGCACTTAAAAATGAAATAACACTGCCTCAGAAGAACATTTGCACTTAGTAATAGGAATAAAACCTATTTGTTTTCATAAGGATAGCAGGGGACGTCAGTTTGCAGTAAGGCTGGGGCAGCCCTTCAGCCCCCAGCCCTGCCATGATGCATGGGGCAGGAGATGGGAACAGACCATGGGTGGAGATGAGCTTTGGCTGGCCCCACCAGGCGTTACTGCACCGCAGCTTGTAGCACGATTTAATTTTGGCTAATAATTCAGCATTTTAATCATGACATTATTCTGTAGGATTAAATCATGAGTAGCCATGCCCACGTTTTATTCATTCAGTATATAGGTTTGTATATTGCTCATATACATACAAAAATCATATTAAGTATTGGGAGACTTGAACATTTTTCCCCTCTGTACAAAAAATTAGCCACGAGCAACCTGAGACACGCAAATTTCTACCAGAAACAAGTTGCATCCCTGTTCTGCGTTGTTGTTGAGTTGTTCTGCGATGCTCTTCAGCCCAGAGGAAGGCTACAGGAGTGCTCTGTTTTCTATGCAGTGTGGTAGCGAGAGCTGCGTCTGGCACACGGCTAAAGCACCACTGCAGAGAGACGCAGGCACCACAATAAAGAATGCAGGCATCGAGTGGCAGAGCTGGAATGCTGCACTGCACACAGGCAGTGGCTGCAGTTGAGGAGCTCAAAGGACATTGCTACAAATGGGGTACGTTTGGCATGGGACATTGGAGATAGCTGCAGCTAATACAGAGCCAGATTTCAGCCTTGGTGAAAAAAACTTGCTTGCTGTTTTTCCAGTCATTATAGCCACCTCTATTGAAAAAATAGTGCCTTCTCCTAGCCTCACTCCTCTGCTCACCCCACAGGCACACTCATGCTTTCACAACAGTGCAGGCTCTGGTTGGGAAGCAGCTCAATTTGTTTGCCCCCTTCTCACAGCATTATTCACAGACATTTGTCTGGGTGCCAGCATTGTCTTTGGGCTGAGGAGCTCCTCAGCTCCCCAGAAGGCATTTCTAGGAATGCGGTCCTGTCCCTCTGTGCCCCTTTCCTGGGGGACTGACAAACCAAGCTCTGGCCTTCTGCATGCCTGGCCCTGCACTGTGCCTGTGTGTTTTCAAATTCCCTAGGGCAACCAGGAATGGGGGTGCTGTGCTTGATTTGGTTTCGCTGGTACATTAACTTTACCAAGCATTTTTTATTCCTCTAATTAGCTCCTGATGGGAAAGTCTGAGCCATCACTTACATCCAAACACGAGTGTGTGTGTGTGTGTGTGTGTGTGTGTTAAGACTGCAGACCATTGATAACATACTTGCCAGGAGCTCCAAACCTGAGTTGAGGAACTTCACCAGTGCTGTCCTTTTAGCACAAGAGCTCCCCTTGCTGAGCTATTTCATTGTCCCCTGTAAATCATTTTCTTCTTTGCATGTGCTAACAGTAAACATGTCTTCTGAAATTATGAAGCAGTAGTGAGAAGTGACTCAGTGTAGAAGATGTGCAAAACCTACCATGGGTGGATAAAATTCCTTTCTGCTTTTCTGTTGTTCACGAAGACTCAACATACAAATAAGCAGTTTTAACAAAGGGTCATCAGGTAAACAGAGGTCATTGAGTCCTTGTTCATAAGTAGAACTTGCTTTCCAAGCTCTGGGCCTTTTTTCTTAACCCACTGTGAATTCTGTATTTCCACTAACTTCAGCAGTAGCAGAATTTGTTAAAGAAGGTATCAAAGGCACCACTGGCTGAAGTAGGGATGAAAAATCTACATATACCATGCACGTGTAACAGGAGGGTGACCAACATTTTACATGGTCTGATAGTGATAGCAGAGGGGGAAATTATTTTAAATGAAAAGAGGAAAGATTTAGATATTAGATCTGAGGAGGAAATTATTTACTCAGAGGGCAGTGAGGTGCTGACACAGACAGGTGCTGACATAGAAGCTGTGGTGCCCCCTCCCTGGAATTGCTCAAGGCAAGGTTGGATGGGGCCCTGGGCAGCCTGAGCTGGTGGGGGCAGCCCTGCCCATGGCGGGGGTTGGGGCTTGGTGGGCTGTGAAGGTCCCTTCCAACCCAAACCATTCTGTGATTCTGTAAGTTTAGATGCATCATTTCAAGGCTAGGGAGGAAATGCCCGTGAGATGCTGCTAAAGCGGCAAGAGTCAAAGCAGAGTGGGGGTAGGAGGACATGGAGGATGCTCTCTCTCTTGCAGTGATATTGCCACACTTGCCAGCTCTCAGCTCAGTTGAGAACCATTATAAATTGCCCCTCATCAAATACAAAACACTTGTCTGACAGAGTTGGAGAAGGCATAGTCTGTTCCTTGGATGTAATTGTGACTAAAATACACCATGGTGAATAGATCAGCCCCCAGAGAGATGGATGCTTGTGAGAGGTTTCTCAGTGTTGGGGGTGTGAAGTACACCCAGAGCAGACCAGGAGTAGAAGGAGAGGGGAAGCTCAAAAACTGCACATCCCATGGATGTACCGTGTGATCCTTCAGCAGCACTGGCAAAAGTGGAACTGTACCATGATTTCCTACTGGCCCCTGCAGCCCAAGAGTCATCTGAAATATAACACAATCTCAGCCATTAGCATTCACCCCTCAGCACAGGTATTTGAGATATCTTCACTGCCATATTTGACACTGAACTACTGAGACACCCATGTCCTGGTGTGACAGCTGAAGGCAGCTCAAGTGGTGCAGGGTGGCAGTGGCACTAACTCCACCCCTAACACATATTCAGGTACTTGGATTTAAGAATCTTACCTACTGGTGTAATCAGAATACAGTGAAAATTCTTCCTCTTCAAAAAACCCACAACTTTCTGGATATCTACCCTTCTTCACAGTGCAGTGACGGAGCACTGGCACAGGCTGCACAGAGAGGTGGTGGAGTCTCCTTCTCTGGAGACAATCAAGACCCGCCTGGGCGCCTACCTGTGCAACCTGGGCTAGGGAGCTGCTTTGGCAGGGGGGTTGGACTCGATGATCTCTAGAGGTCCCTTCCAGCCCCTACAGTTGTGTGATTCCGTGATTAAAGCAAGCTGACATGGGTTGAACCTTCCTGAAGTGCTGCAAGATCTGTGAATGGGTTTGGCTGGAAGCAGTCAGCTCATATCTGGGCCTCCCCGTGTTAATCCTCTTGCTTTTCCTTCAGAATGCCTCAAAGGAAAGACTAGGAAATCGGTGAAATGACAATAATTAAAAAAAATACATAAGCTGTTATTGATGGAAACTCATGTTTTGCTGGATTATGCTGTTTGAAAAAAATGCCTCCCAGAAAAATTCAGATTTGTGTTGTCAAAAGGTAATGTCTAAGAAAAGGCAGTTTATGATTAGGATGAGGTGCTGTGGTGCCCCATGGAGTCACCCACCTGTGCACTGGCTCCAGCATGTTCCCATGCTCCTGGGTTGCTTCCAGGGCACCACATAGGCAGAATGCAAGGACTTCTTCACCTGGGGCACTTCCTTGGCTTGTAGGATGGATCGTCTCATCCAGAGCTCACTCTGCAGTAGAAGCAGAGAGAAGAGATGACTGGATCAGCCCTCTTGTGAAACGCACTGGCACTTACAGACAAGGTTTCAGGGAAAGTCTCAGCTTTTGTTTGAAAGTCGAGCATTTCCATGGAAATGCCCATAAAAGCTTTTCATTTCTTTACGTCTACGTGCCTATTAGCAGAACTGAAAAGAACTGGTGAGGGTAGAAGCAGCCTTTGAGTGACTCGGGATAGTGAATGACAGGGTTAGTGAAGCAGTTATCTGCGAGAACATGCATAGTGTTTCTGTAAATGTGTAGGCGTAAAGGAGACTGAGAAGATCAAGGCAAAGCTATCAAGTAAAACTGAAAATGGCCGAACTCTTTTTTTCCATTCCTCTGTGTCACCATTAATAGGATTTCTCTTTTTTACCACCAGTCTTGATGAAAAATCTATGAAATACAGCTGAGAATACTACTCTCTTTGACCGGAGGAAATTGCCCCATGTGTTCAGATGTTAATAACAAAAAATGAACATACATGCAGATAGTGTGACGCTGTTTCATGCTTGTTTCATTCAGGACAGAGACTCACAGCAGAAATGTAACTTTCACATGGATAGATAGATTCTTGTTGAGCCTTCCACTGGAGTATGCTCTGCACTGTGGATGCTAAGAAGTCAAACCAGGTCACAGTCTTTTAAGTTTAAAAGTCTGTCTTATAAATGGAGTAGAGAGGCAGAGAAAGGTCACACACTGTTCACATATTGTGAATTTATATCCCTTTCTCCCCTGCTGTGACCACTACAACATGATACAAGAAGTATTTCAGTTGTAGGATTCTGCTTTACAACTAAGAACATGTAAGTAGACCAAAATTGTCAGAAATGGAAACTTTCTTGAAATACTAGAAGTGTCCCTACTTAATATTTGCTTTTTAAAATTAGCGCAGCAGCGACGCAAAAATCTTGCTCAGCATTTGGCACCTGCAGATAGTAACAGCTGCATAATCTCAATATCACAGTAATTATGCAAACGACATCCTAATGAAGAAAACTCAATTCAACTTTCCTCCATCCTTACCCCCAGATGAAGTCTCGATGCTAATAAAATAGTTTCTCGGTGTTGATTTTAAAAAGGAGAAATATTGGCAGCACCATTTCAACCAAATGAAGAAAACAGAACTGTAGATAACAGCTCTGCTGACATCATGGTCTTATGTTCTTCCATGGAGCTATTAGAAGGCTCTCAGGTAAAAGTCTGGACTCAAGTGTGGGATTTATTAGCTTTTTCATCCAGGGAAATCCATACTCACATACTTCTTCATCTTTTCATTTGAAGAACTTGATTTCAAACCACAAAAGCTCATTAAATCAAAGTTTGGCAGTAGAAAAGGTGAGAATCTGACCCTTCCAAACCTGCAATAACATGAAATCTGCCTGGAATCCATTCCTGTGGATAAAGACAAACTTTACTTTTCCTAATGGCACTGTAGAATAATACAGATAGGAAGATGCAAATACATCTCATAAGTTGCTAGCAGAAAAGCTAGGCTTAATGTAATGCACGTGGGACTACTGAAACAAAAGGCTGAGCTGCGCTTGGTGACTCCTCTTCTTCCATTAAATATATTCTGCTGTTCCTGCTAGTGAGGGACATCTCCCTTAACATGGAAACTGTGAGAACTGAAAATGAACTTACAGATAGAAAAGCTTAACATTTAAAATTTGATTTTAAACTTCTTAAATAACCCCTATAGCAAAACCATTTGTGGTATGACGCCCGTAGTTTGGTTGTACTCCAGCAGAAAGCTGTGAACTTTAAGAAACTCTTTGGAGAGTAAAAATCTAGCTTGATAGATTTGGGCTGCTTATGGAGATTGTAAGCATGCCTGCACACTGCCCTGCCACAGTCCTGTGGGCAGGATGAAGAAGGACAAGAGGATGATGTCCCTTGTCATCCCTCACTGCACTTGCAGTGCCCTGAGAGGACATTTGTCACAGCAGGACTGCTGAGCAGCATCACTCCAGTGTCCAGCACTGCTAATGGGAGGGAGGTGCAAGATAGTCACGTTCAGGCAAATTTGTGTTGTGCTCTTACACCCCAGCTTGCAACGAGTGCACCATCCATTGTGTGTGCTCTATCTGTAGGAAGGGAAGTTCAACATTAGATGAGTCTCACTCTGAACATCCAGAAATAATATGGGCACTGCTCACAAGTATGGCAAATAGCAGCTTTTTCCATCCATTTACTGCTGAAGTTGGTTCTTGCTAGCCAACATGTCCCCCCAGCTTGTTTCTTTATGCTTTGTTTTCTTCTTTTCTCACAACTATGATCTCTCTTTTGTGTAAGATTTCTGCTTTGCTTAGGACAAACTCTAAGCTCTAAGCGGGTTTGTCTGATCCCATACCTTCAGATATCTTTGTTCTTTGTTCTCCAGCTTCTTCCACAGCTGAGCAGAGTGGATACATGCAATGGGACAGATTATGTAATTCTGCTCAGCTGGAGGTGTTCATAATTCAAGTTCTGGTGACAGAGCGTTGCCTTGGAAATGCATAGTTGTAATATAGACTTTCTGTATTTGTTGTTCCCCGTTTAGAGCTCTAACCATTCAAAAAGTCACTTGTAGGTCCTTGTTGTCAAACACCCTCTAAATCTATGTGATGATATTTTCATTTACTTTTTTATTTACTAGTTAAAAATGCCACCTTCTGTAATTCATGCCTTGCAGTGTTCACCAGCAGTGTTTAAATATATCATAGGGAAGATTTATCAGCTCTTTCAGCAATTTCCTATTGGAAGCAAGGGTTTCTTGTGAAAAATTGGGAATTACAGTAATCTCTGTCACATCAAGCAACAGCCTCACACTAATAAATTCTGTGCCCAGACATATTTACCACTTCTTTAGTCTATAAATAATTATCATTCTTGTTAATGGGGCAGTGTTTATAATAATAAAAGTTATTAATAATAAAAAATAGGCGTAAGTGGCTTTCCAGAATATGACTAAATGGGACAGAATGCTTTCATGTATCAGTATCCAGGACTTTGTCAGCTATTACCAGGCAGTGAATGAACATTTATTCAGCTTGGAGAGGGCCACAGAAGATAAATATTTAAGAAGACTTTTAGTGAACAGCTTCCAGTGCATGTTGTCTAGTAATATAGTGTGCCTTCAGTGCAGTGCCCTCAATTTGAGTTGCTATTGTTTCCTGTCCATCCACGTGTAATTTCTTTGCTGGCTGCAGAACTCACTATTATCTAAGTTCAAAGGCAAGTAGCTATAATTTAAGACTCTCATGCTTTCACTTATTAGTCAAGATGAAATTAAACACAAGAAAAGGAATGGTTAGAGGACTAGCTCTGACTCAGCCCACCTTGCAATTAAGTACCTGAGTGAAAAAGATTCCATAGGCACCAATGCTGCTCTGCTAGGCTGTTTCTGTTGTGGATGGAGAGCAATAGACAAACCCAAGAGAGATTCAGCCAACATAAAATCATAGAATCATGAAATCACCAAGGTTGGAAAAGATCTACAAGATCATCCAGTCCAACAGTCCACCTGTCCCCAATAGCTCTCACTAAACCATGTTCCTCAACATAATGTTTCTTGAATACCTCCAGGGTCAGTGACTTCACTGCCTCCTTTGGGGTTGTTGTGGCCAAAAGTGCAGGACCTGGCACTTGGTCTTGTTGAACCTCATCCCACTGGCTTTAGCCCAGCTATGAAGTCTAAATGGCTTTTCAGCATTTCCTCTCTGGTGGCTACAGTGGGAAGTGGACATGCTGTACTTCTGTCATGACTGTGCTAAGTGAAGTGAAATCATGCATTGCTATCTGTGGTTCCCTCTTCAAACCTCTTTTTCCAGTTCTTGGAACTACACCTGGCTTCATGTGTTAAGAAAATAGCTCCATTCTTTCCTGAGTTTATACCAAGACTAAAGTCTTCAGCACTTGCTACACCAGAGAGGAATATTTTATCCCCTTTCTAGGGAAAAGTGCTGGATTTTCTACCGTCTGCAGCTTCTCAGTGCCCAATTTTATCTGAACACACAAAGGGAAGGCAGTGCTCCTGAGGTCTAGCAAGCTGGCTACAGACAAAGCACAGCCCCTGGTGGCCTTTGTGTCACATCCAACTCTGCAGGTATTCATAATTCCAGAGCACCAGCATGAATCTGTGATGACCTGTAGAGTTTAAGACTTTCACTATTGTTTCTTCAATTGGACATCTCTTCCAAACAGAAAGTATGATCAGGATGTAATTTTTGCTGCATGAAAAGGTAACAAGTCAAATAATCTGCCTGCATTTTGGGTGTACTATGTGAGCCAAGAAGAACCATCATCCTGAACACTATTAAAAGATCTTTCTTTATTTCCATGTGTCCATGACAGAGAATCTGTATACCTCAGATACAGAGTTTGCTCTTCTTTATTTCTTAAATTGCAAATTAATTGGTGTTGAAAAAGTAGCCACCTATGAATTTGGATTCACTGCAGGAGAATGGTTGGCTGTAATAAGCTAATTTTTATAGAGGCACTTTCTCTTTCTCTCTTTCTATATCGCCAATTAGATTCTTCCTGCTCTTACATACTGGGTCAGTCTGGGAAGAAGTTAACTATTTTCATAGAAACCTATATATTGCTGGACTTTGTGTTTGTAGATATAACAGTGTTAGTAATAAACTAGTGTTTGGGCCGTACCAATGAGCCGTACTTGCTCAGCATCCAAGTTTTCTCACCAACCAAACACCTCTAGGGCCAGAAGGATGGGGATGGGCAAGAGACTCGAAGGAGACACAGCCAGGACAGCTGACCTAAGCTGACCAAAGGTGTATCCCATACCATATGGCATCCTGCTTCCTATTCAACAACAAAACTTGAGAGAAAGGGGAGTCCCTGATTCTTAGGGAGTAGCTGGACATCTCCACGATGATGGCAGGTAGTGAATAAATTCCTCGTTTTCTTTGTTTCTAGGCACAGCTTTTGCTTTTTCCATTAATCTGTCTTTATCTCAGCCCTGGAGCTTTTCTATCCTATTTTCTCTCCATGTCCTGTTGAGGAGGGGAGTTAGAGAGTGGCTGGGCGAGTGCCAGGCTCAGCCACCACATCTTATCTGCCAACATCTTCAAAAAACCCAGCTTCTGTGTGACTTCCTTATTCCAGATTTTAACTACTGTGTTGCCAGCGATGAAATGAAAGATTAAGACTTACTGTACCCCATACTGGGCCTCAGCAGGCACAATGATGACAGTGAGAGTAGGACAGACCTTAGAAGAGTAGGGAAAAGAAAGCAAAAATAAAGGCAAATGCTGCTTATGATTAAAAACAACAGGGAATCAATTCAGAAGAACATTTTCTCCTTTAAGCTGATGTTAGTCACTCTCTGTCTCCAACTGTGCCAGAACCCCATGATGAAGCTGCACAGCTTGAGGGCTGTTGGCATGCCTAGCTGCCCATGCCAACATTTTGACAGCTGGTAGGTGTCACTGCATCATCACTGTCCTCATACTAGGATATATGATCATTCTTCAGGAACTAGAGAGCAGAAGAGAGCCTTGGTGTGGCAGAGGTCTGGAGGAACGGAGCCTCCAGCAAGGAGTTTTAATGATGTAGTCTATGAACAGCCTGAGAAACAAAGTTTTAAACCTGTTAAACCTGTTTTCATAGGGATTTTCTATTTCTTCCATTTTTATTTGTCAGAGAACCTCAGTATCACATCTGAAAATTTCTCTGGCAGCGTTCATGTTCAACAACAGAAAGTTTGTTCTTCCCTTGTCAATCTCTCAGACAAGGCCAGGGTTAGATAGAGCTGGGTGGGGGAGTTATGGGTGAGCCTGTGTCCATCAGGCTGTTGTGCTGTGCATTTCAGAAGTTAGGAAAAGAAGCCTTCAGTATTGCTGTCAGGGGGATTAGGAGGTGAGAGAGGGTCTGGTCTTTCAAAGTGGGGAATCAAACATGGAACTCCATTCCTTTATGGTCTTCTACTGCAGCTATCGTAAGTTAACAGTATTTGTATGCCTTCAGAGTTAGCTAAGTTTTGCATACAGTCTGCCCAGTTACCAAAAGTGTCATGATATAAAAAGAGGAAGGGAAACCAGAACAAGCTGTAAGACCTATAAAGCTTAAGTACAATTTTAATTTTAACATAATTCACCAGGTAAGAAAATTTCATTTAAAAGTATAAAGCTACAGAAATTATAGGTCTGATTAGCTACTCACACACTCTCTCCTTCATTAGAGCGACCTCAGATAGTTCATACTGGCTGCTATTACAGAAATACTACCCTTGGGGGAGTATTATTTTCTCCATGAAAGTATCAGTTTTCAGTGAGTTTTACACATCTCTGCTGCCATTCTTCTGGTAGGAATTTGCACAGTCAACGCTTTCTTTTATCTCCTGTTGTGTCCTTTTCTCCCTCATTATATGATGAATATCAGTGCTTTTTAATTTCTTATAATTGTACGTAAATATATTGCCATGGTAAATGTTTCTGTACTTCAATGCTTCATTATTTTAACAGTCATGAGGTTCTCTGATCTCTAGCCTTTGAAAATGAGTGAAAATTAATACATGTCAGTCCTGTGATTTCTATAGAATGTTTCCTGTATATCAGATGATACATGAAGTCATCACATATGTAAAAACTGTAATTTACATGAACTCAGTTAATCCCATACTCATAATGTCATGCTGTCAGACTTACCGCTAAATATGGCTTCTGCATCCTTGAAAATCTGAATGATGCTCAAGTGGCATTTATTTACCTAATATAATAAAAAAGAACTCATATGCGAACTCTAATTTCTTACTTTGAGATTTTCATAATTTCCTTTGGACTCTGCAGTTTCAAATATCTTGGTATCTGATGAATCTGAGACTGCTGGGCTGCAAAGGTTATAATCCTGTAAAACTGTATGGCCTCCGCAAAAGCTCAGTAGAAATGGCTGGGAGAACTGGATGCTTCTGAAACAAAATGGAATTTTACTGTGTATGCTAAAAATAAAGTAAACGCATTGCCTGGTACAAGAACTCCTGGATAAGCTGAAGCAGCAAAGCAGAAATCTTCATTTGGCCCTCAGAAATGTGGAAACGTTTGCAGGGGAAACTCTGGCAAGAGTAGATGCTGGTCATACACTAATGGCCACTGAGCTCCCTGGTGCTTTTCTGGTTTCACAGTACTTCACTGAGCTTCCCACAGGCAGAGCATCTCTAGGAGTGGCCATAAATCTTCATGTGTCATCCCTCACCCTACATGGACCCACTGTGTTTCTTGGTGCCCTGCTCTCATCATAACACCCGACCTACATGTGCCTTTTATTCCTTCCCCTCAGATTTCTCTGGTTTTCAAGTCCAAATCCTCCACTGCCTCAGTGCAGGTCCCCTTGGTTAGAGCAAGCTGCAACTGGTCACATTAAATTACATTCTGCTTGGCACTGGATTGTCCTCAGGCCACCCAGGATGCTCCTGTGACTGTGCTTGTGTTTTGTTTTGTTTTGTTTTTTTTTAATTTAAATTTATTGTTATGATTATTCTTATTCATGTAAAATGCCTGGGGATGTGGAGGGCTGTGCTGTAGCCCCACAGCATGATGGTTTTTCTGCACTGACACTGGTGTGGTGCTGAAGGCTTTGGGAGGTGCACTGACAAGCCTAGGGCACAGTGAGGAGGCTGCAGGGAGCCACACCTGGCTCTGCCTCCTCCATTCTCCCTCTTTTCAACAATGTCTGGGGTGCAGTAAGACAGATGTAGGTCATACACGTGGTATTGCCTTGCACACTTTCCTAACTTCACTCTGTCCATGGCTGAGGACTGTTTTTCAGAAAGCAGTTGCAGACAGACCAGCATTTTTAATAGCTTTCAGTGGAGTTTTGAGAAATGATCTAATCCCTTTTTGAAATCATTGCTTTCTCTGCACTGCACATTACCTAGTGTCAAGCAGTTCTGCAACGCAATTATGTGCTGCGTGAAGAAGTTTTTCCTGTTCTTTGTTTTAAACCTGCTGCCAGATCATGTCCCTGCTCCCATATAAATAAGGAACAATAAGCAGACTTTCTCTCTTCACTTTTGCTGCAGTGCTGCTGATTGTGGAGCTCTGTGTTATGTACCCTCTCAGTAACATCTTTTCCAAAGTGAGCTCCTGCCCTGCGTAGTCATTTCCTCGTGTGGAATTCATAACATGCCGTTGTCCCTCAGTGCTGTTTTCAATTGTATTATAGTGCTTCTGAGATGGCATAGCCAGAAAGGTTTTCAATATTCAATGAGTATATACTCCAGGGATTTATACAACGGCATAATGGTATTATTTTTTCTCTATTCTTTTGCTTGTTATTCCCCAAATGCATTTTTAACCATTGTTGAGTACTGAGTTATTTCCACATAATTATCCACACAGTCTCAAGTTCTCTTTCCTGAACTGTCTGTGCATTCTTTAGATAGGTTATGCATTTTCCCATGTCCATCACTTTGCACTCAGTGACACTGAAACCTGCCTGCCATTATCTCCACATTGTGCAGCCCCTCTGCGCCTCCTCACAGTTACTTTTATCTCAGCTGTCCCTTGCAGTCAAGTCTGGCTGTTCCAAATCACTCTACAAATCACATCCCTAAGTACTCCAACAACATGTCCTTTGAATACATCCAAGGACCAGCAGCAAGCACGTGGCAGCACCAGCTCTGTTTTGGGTAAGAACAAGACTCTGTCTGTGGAACAGTTATTTTTTATTTTATCTTTTAGTTTAAAACTAGCGTAAGCCCTGCTAGCAGCACCAGGGAGGTGGCCTCTTGCAAGGCTAGGGAACTGGTGGCCGCCCTTTTCAATGGGGTGCTGGGGCCCCCAGAACAGTACTTCCTGTGCAATGTGGGGCAGGACAGCTGTGGCTGTGGTGCTGGGCACTGGGCATTGAACCCTGCTGCCTCCTGCCCTGGCTCCTAACAGAGCTACTCCCACTCCACAGGGCTGAGTGAGGCAGGGAGCTCACCAGCATCCCAGTGAAGGATTCCGCTGGATGTGCTGGGGAGCTCCTCCATGTCTGGACTCACAGAGATGCTGGAGGGTGCTGTGTTGGGGGTGAGGGTCCCCTGTGAGGAGGAAGCTGTGGGGTTGTTCTGCTGCCTTTGGACAGTGCCCTCATCTTTGAGGATGTCTCACAGTCTCTGGGCCTCGTGGCTGACAATAGCGTGGATAAGCCGCTCAATGAGTGGTGCAGTGATGGGTCCCATGCTGGGCTGTGAGCACTGGACCATGGCATCCCTTTCCTGCCCCAGTTGACACAGGCAGCACAGGAAGAGGCTCTTTTTCGATCTGATCTGCCACCAGTGGATCCTGAGGATGGCAGCCAGCTTTGAGTGGAAGGAGGACAGCACAGGTTGCTCCCTGAACAGTGCTGCCCACTCCTGTGGCAGGAGGCCACCCACTCTCTCCCTGCTCTCTGGCTGTGCAGTGCTATGCTGTGGTGGAATTGGTGCAGGGGACAGAGCACACGTTGCAGTGCCACTGGAATGGGTGACAGTGCTGTGATGGAAGTTGCTGGGTACTGGCTGTGATGGAAATGATTTCCCTTCACAGAGACCTTGATAGTGCTCATGGCAGTCCTGCACAGCAGGCATCTGGCTCTCAGTCTCGATCACCACTGGATGCAGCCAAGGCAGAACATACGGCTGCATGGGGTTGCATATGTGATGTCCTGTCACATGTTGCAACAGATGGGACACGTCCCATGCCTCTGCTACAGCTGTGGTCTTCTCACTGCTGTGGGTGAGGAGAATGTACTGCGATGAGCTGCTTGCCTTTACCAGTACTGCAGTAGTGCAGTAA
This sequence comes from Oreortyx pictus, assembly GCA_036925125.1. Classification (NCBI taxonomy): domain Eukaryota; kingdom Metazoa; phylum Chordata; class Aves; order Galliformes; family Odontophoridae; genus Oreortyx; species Oreortyx pictus. The sequence goes on from JAUPFR010000001.1 coordinate 60,336,099, forward strand.
TGCAAGAGGAAGGGAAGTCACAGTCACATGCTGAAGACATGGCCCCATCCCTCTGCAGGAAGCCCTCCCAGCCCTGCAGCTGGGCCATGTCCTGCTCCCCACCTGCACAGGGCCAGGCTCCCTGCAGCCATTGTGGGGATGTGTTTCTGCACCACTCAGCTCTCCTGCTGTGGGCAAATCCCACCGGGCCTTGACTTCCTGCCCTGGGCAGGGCCAGGGAAACACAGGAAGTGCTGTGGGAACAGCACTGAGTGCTGCTGCAAAGAGTCCAGCACAGCTGAAGCCTCCCTTGGCCTCCAAGCCTCACAGAAACACTCAGAAGGATTCAGGTTCAAGCTAGACTGAGACAGGCTCTGTTTTCACTGCAGTATAAGCAGTGAGGGCCATGCACTCACAATCCATCACCTGGTAACGTCAAAACCTGTTGATCAGTGACATCTGACATCATTTGGGTTGAAAAAGACCTCTAAAGTCATCAAGTCCAATCATTAACCTTAGAGCACTGCCAGCTCTACCACTAAACCAGGCATGTCCACCCCATGGCCCATGGGCGGTGTACATGCCTACACAGCTAGTAATGTGGCACACACAACCAAAAACTTCACGTGATGTGATTTTTAGCAATATTTTTCACGAGTCGATTGCACTCAAGTGCAGATTGCACGTGTCAGCAGAACACTGTGCAGGGAAGGGCACAGTGCGGAGCTAACTCTGCCTCTCACGCCCACAACACACACACAGATCAATCAAAACCTAGATGTATTGCATGTTGCATGCGATTGTGGCACTTGGCAAGTAGTGACTACTGATAATAATATCTCATTCAACCTACTTACATGTGTGTGTGTGTGCCTGGGAAGGCATTTTTTGTTAGTAAGCAGATGTACATTTTCTTAGTTAATTATTAAGCTTGGGTGTGTGTTATTTTGTAAAATAATTTAATAAACTAGCATGTTCACTTCAGAAGAAATACCCACAACACTTATACAATGCTGACAAATTTTCTGATTTTCAACATCTTCAAGGTGAGAATCAACTTATCTGTGCTATGCTTCAAACCATAACAGCACTGGAAATGAAACTCAGCTTACAGCAAGCACAAGTTATGGTAAATAATATTATGCATTTTGATACATTTTCTAAATGCAGACCTGTGAAGAGCTAAAAATATTCAGCTGTGCTTTCTGTTTTGATAAAGGAATTTGAGAATAAGTTTCAAGATTTCAAAAAAAATCATCTTTTTTTTTTTTTTTGCATATTTGTGACTCCATTTTCAGCCAATATAAATCCATAACCTGTGAATTTTCAAATGGAATGAGCAAACTTGCAATCAGACATTCAATCTAATCACGACTCTCTACTAGACTTTTATAAGCCTTCTCTTAGCAGTGAGAAATATCCCTCACTTCACGATCACTCCATATTCATGTCAATGTTTTTAGCAGTATGTACTTTTGTAAACAACTGTTTTCAAGAATGAAGAGTAAAATTTCTCAGAAATCTCTGATGAACACCTTGAAAGCTCACTACAAATTGCAGCCACTTCCTTCAAACCAGATCAGTGCATTAGTTTCACAAGAAGAACATCCAATTAGTTTGTTTTGGTTGCTCTTGTTAGTTATACACATTAACTACATTATATATTTGATATGCAGCCCAAGACAATTCCTCTTCACTCAATGCAGTCCAGGCAAGCCAAAAGGTTGAACACCCATGCTCTACATTGTTTTCCCTTTCCAAGTCTTAAGCTGTAGAAATCTCTCAGATTGGGGACATTCGCTCCACTGTGAGTCTGGACCATATCTGCACCCTCTCACTAGTTGCTAATCCAGAAGAGTGTCTGCCCACAGATATCGTGGCAACTTAGATTCTGAGCAAGTGAGGAGCTTGTTCAGAGCCTTCTGAAAATCCAGACATGTACACACCCTGTTGCTTGCTTGCATACTAATGTCTTCATTTCTTTGAACTGAATATCTTGACTTACATGCACGCTAGAAAGATTCCTTATACCTATGCAGGGTTTGAGAGTTGTTGCTCATATGCAGGTGCCAGAGAAGATAATTTGCAAAAGGCAACTACAACCATACGTTTATTTACTGACCAAGTTTAAGTGAACCCACATGAATCAGGTTGACCTTAAATTTAGTAAATTAGCTCAACACAGTTTATTTGACCAAAGGAAGAGATTCCCCTTCTCCATCACTGTCTAGTAGTACGTGCTTTTACTAGAGCTAGCTTCTTGGTGCAAGCGAAAGGATATTTCCAAGCCTTCCTTTGCCATACCAATGAAGATAATGACAAATACTGCACACAAATCTGTAGCTGAAACTCAACCTCTCCCTCTCAAAAGGGAGAAATGAGCACATCCAGTCTCGCCTCATAAAAGGACAGGCTGCAGGCTTTGCCAAAACTTATAATAAAAGGCAGTTATATGAAGATTTCAGTTTCATCTTTGTCATGCATGCATGAAGTATTTTGGAGCCCAAGTCAGACACTGTGTTTTCATGTTTATGTGTCAGAATGATGTTTGCTTTGGAAATACCACACCTCCAAATACCCCTTAGTCTTCCAAGAACCAGACAGGGAGGCAACAGAAGATGACTGTCATTATGAAGACTTCTCATTTATTCATTGTTCCAGCAGTTTTCCCGTCATATAAAATCAACATTCACTATGAACTAAGTTCTACAATTTTATTTAAAGAAAAAATACAGAACTACTGGGTAGGTGTGTGTTGAAGTAAACCCTGAATCAAAACATTAGGGTGTGTTTTCATATTTCATCCATTTTTAATATCTGAAGCCCCGACTTCCTGTGAAACATGGACACAGAGGCCTGGCCTGATTTTGGGTCATACCTACAATTCTGTCATTTATTCATCTCTTATCTGAATGGAGTTATTGGGAAATCCTTTAACTAGATGACTGTTTTACTCAGTTATAAAGTCAGTTTCCTTACTGGAGTTGTCTAATGGCCACGCAGAGGCAATGAGGAGGGAGCTGCCTTAGGTCAGAAGTGAGTGAGCTTTGGGCAGTCTGGGTGGGGAGAATGGTTTGAGCACTCCAGAGCGGAGGGCAGGTGGGAGGGCTGAGGAAAGGATGTGAGAGTAGGAAATGTTTTTAACAAGGGAAAATCAGAAAGTTCTCTGTTGAGGAGGAAAATGCTTGAAACCGGGAGGTCTGCAGGGAGTCCATGATGTTCTGGCAGACCCCTGTGGACTTCAGAAGGTGTCTTCTGACTGTGATCTGTCCAAAATCCCTGTGGAAGATTGTCTCTGCTGATTCTCCAGGATATTTAGAAACACAGTCACCTGTGTCAGACCACAGAGTCTCATGAACTGGAGAATGAAGCCTTCCACATGTGCAGTAGGTGTATCGGAAATAATGTAAACTACCAGCAGAGCCTCTCAATCTCTCAGCAATTTTAGAAAAGATGACTTGGAGAAACCTGCCCTTTATGTTAATCCATTATTATGCATCTTTTGGGTCACAGGAATTGCCGATATGAAGCAATCAACTGCCAGCTGAGTCCTATAAATATTAGTCTGGGATGTATTCAGCTCCTTGTGAAGGTTTTGATTGTGGGATTCTTGATCTTATTGTCAGCAGCAAAAGGCAGTGCTCCTGCTGATACAGTCAACCTCCACTTGTACTTGCTCCAGCAGTTCTTCCAGCTCTTCATGTCTGGGGATGATGTGTATCACTGGGATATGTTTGTTTCCAAGCATTTGAAGAGATTGGTTTCACGGAGATTAGCATTATTATTAGAATGGTGCTTATTTTACTAATCTCTATTATGCAACTGTTCATTCTTGATTATTAATAATCATTTCCTTTTGATAGAAACAGTTCCACAGCAACCAATTATAGTGCTTTGTGCAAACACAGGATTATGAATTCCAGTGGGGAATAAACAACAAGAGCAGTGGAATTTTAAAAACAAAGAGCTTGTTTTCATGCAAATGCCTCAGTGCTAAAAACTGGGGAAAATTATATGCTGGAGAAGCAGAAGTTGCTTCCAATTAGACTGTTTTTCAACAATTTCCATGAAGTGCCTAAATTAAGGACTTAGCACTTGCTAGAATAGTACATTTTGTCTGGTATTCTCCCTGCTGCAGCAGCCAGTGTCTGAAATATGTAATCACAGCTCGTAACCAGATCTCATTCCCCAAGAAAGATTCACTGGAAGCAAGGTTTGATCCAGTATGCCTAATTAGGCAGCATGTCACTAATTTCAATGTAGAGTTCTTACTGAGCAGATATAACTGAAAGAGCACACCCTGACTGTGCAATTTGTTTCCTTGCTCTAATACTGCCTGTCTTCAGCAACACGGTGGGATCAAATGATGGTTCCATTCTGCAAATACTTAAATATATGATTAATGCTATGTACCTGTCTGGGGTTTTTGTGTCTAACCACAAGCAGAGGACAAAGAATTTGCATCTATTACTCCAATAGCTTCTTCTCCCTGAAAAAAATACAACCTTGTACTCCTAATCTACAAAATTGATTGGTTCAAATAAAATTGACTTTCTGTCTGTGAGAACAGTTCCAGTGAGAAAGAACAACCCTGCTAGTAGACGCTTTCAACAAGCTTAATTCTGTTATGTTGTACTTTTATTTGGTAAACACCTTTTACACCCTAAGAAATGGTTTGTGCTCTGAGGGATCTTGATCATCCGTGAAAAGCAGACATGGAGTTACCTCATGGTAGAAATGTGAGAGTATAACTTGTATGCCTGTTTGAAAGACATAGCAAAATCTTAGAACCATAGAATTGTGAAGGTGGGAGAAGTCTTCTAAGATCACCAAGTCCAACCACCAACCCCCTTTTCATTCTGAGGGCCAGCTGTGCACAAGACAGAAGGTGGGCAGACACTTATCTCCCCTCTTGAAAGAAATAAAAGCATAAAAAAATAGGGTGCACAGGCAAAATGGGGATGGTACAGAACCACAGGATGGATGAGGCTGGAAGGGATTTTTGGAGGCCTTTTGGCCCAACCCTGGCTCAAATAGACCCATCCAGACCATGGTGTCCAGATTAAGTAAACGCTTTGTTCATTAATGTCTGCATCCTGATCCTCAGAGCATAGGTGTTGGACCAAAGGTAGCAGTGCTCAGCCAGGGCTGTGACACTGTGAACTTCTGAAAACAAAGCTGTTGTCCAGTTGTAAACGAAGCAAAAATCTCATGGGTCCCATTTATCTCAAGTGCAACATGTCTGAAGTCAGCCTGCTTGACCTTATGTTTTGATGCTCTGCAAACAGCAGTGTTACAGGTGCCTCCTCGCTGTCTGGCTTTTATTAGCCTTGTCAGCTTTGCTCAGCTGTACAAAGAGATTCAAGGAGCTTAAAAAAGGAACAACCACTGTGATTAAAAGACCTTAACCTGCCAGCCTGGTTCCTTCTGGGGCAGCCTTGAAGTTTCACAGCCAGCACTGTCTCATCAAAAGACCCCAGTATAGCAATAATGCAAACACAGGGAGCTTCTCCCCCAAAATCTCCCCAAAGCATTTCTTCACAAGTACTGTATTTTATTCTATTTGTTAGGCTGATTTTCTCTGCTAGGACGGCCCCCTATGAGAGGAATCCCACTCTAGCTGAATTCAAGGGCAAGTCTGGCACTTGTTGTGAAGGAGCAGATAGAGGCAGACTCGGAGAATCATAGAATGGCTTAGGTTGGAAGGGACCTTAAAGGTCATTAAGCTCCAACCCCCTGCCATGGGCATGACTGTCACCCACCAGTTCAGGCACCCAGGGCCCCATCCAACCTGGCCTTGAGTGCCTCCAGGGATGGGGCATAGACTCCTGGAGATACAGACTCAGAGAGGGTGGTTTGGAGATGTGGTGGTTTGGCAGGGCTTGGCTTGGATGCTCTGTTACTTTCACCTCAGTGAAGTCACTTCAGTGATGTAAATGTTCCCTTCCATTTCTTCTAGCACAGCTGTGTCAGTGAGATCAAGTTTTGTTGATCTGGGCCTTTAGGGGAGAAAATGCTGACTTAGGTGCAAGGCTGGACCCCAGGTGCAGATACTATAGTGTGATTTGCAAGCCCAGCACACGTTTGCAGATTGTTTCTTAGCAGTATGACAGAAGTATAAAGCCAAGGTTATCATTATTTTGAGTTGGTTTGGATTCCTTCACTAAAAGATGTGTTGTGACTGTCTGTGGTGTCTCAGCTGGCTGATGTTTGCTTTCCACCTCTGTTGTTCAGGGGCTCTATTAGTCCTGTGTTAGGCTCTTCATGAAACTCTTTTACTTATTCTCAAAGCAGTTGTGGAAATTAGTTTTTCCTATACTCGTTTGAACACCCCACAACTGCCCTAAAGCTCTTGCTATTTTTGGAAGTTTCTGGCAGCTTGGCTGTGTTGATGGCTTGAAGAGTGTGCTCAAAGGGCTAAAAATCTCTGCATTTTCTTCTTCACACAATGCGCTTGTGAGAGAAAGGGAATATTATATGTGCCAGGCATGAATTATGCTCTCAGGAAAACCGTAAGTGCAGGGAAAGAGGATTCTGTTAATACAGTTTGCCCATCCCATGTTCACTATACAGTCTAGTGGACACTGTTGTCTAGTGGTGAGTAAATTAGTCACTGGCATCCGTAATCACACTAAATTTGTGTCTGTACTCAAGGGTATGGGGCAGAGAAATCTTCAATTTCAAAATGGGAATGTTTTTTTATTTAGTAGCTGTTTGTGTTGTTTTTCAGTATGTTTTTATTATAATAATTACGCTGCGCTGTGGGTGGTAATCATTTGAACTTGAAATTTTAGCAACAGGAAAGAGATCACATACTGGAGCTGATCAGGGAAGCTGAAGCCATGAACAAAGAACCTGACATTTTCCCACTGCTGTAGCCACTTTCTTCTGTTTCAGCGCTATTATTTAGTTCCCGCCTTTCCGACTCTCAACGGGGATAATCCTACTGACCTCATCAGCAGATGTATTTTTAGATGTATTGTTTCTAGCTAGAAGGTTGCACTGGGAGGGGGGGATGTTATCATGTGTTACTTTGATTTTGGGATTTTTACGATCCAGAATACAGTTAGCTGCAGCCCTCAATGTCTTTGAATGGAGTGGCCTCGCTGCATTTTCATTGCTCTTTTATGAACATCCTTGACAGGTCAAAGTTATCTCCGTCTATGAAGCAGTCTTGGTTTTGGCAGCTTTTGGTCTGTAATAAATCAGGCATTACCCATAATACTGCTAGTTGCACTGGCTAAGACACAGAAGAAAAGACTATGGATCATGGAAATACACATCTAATAATTAACATTTTTAATAATAATAATTTAATAATTAACATAATTATATGGCATCAGAGTCACTCCTCCTCTGAAAACACTGATACTGATTAGCTGTCTCATGGTTTATGTGAACAATTTCTTACTCAAGTAAAAAATTTTACAGTACAAAATGTGATGGAGCAGCTGGGATGACCCTGGAGATCTTTCCTGGAGATCAGTATTCAAATAAAAATTAATTCTGAGGTACAAATATAAAGAAAAAAAAGGTGAAAAAGTTGATAGACTATTATAGAGGGTGTGTTAGTTCAATAGCTTTCTGTAACTCCATGGAACAGGTTGCAAATAGGTACCCCAACCACACACCTTCCCTATTCCCGCTATTATGTGTGAACCCTTAGGAATGTCCCTTCCTTTACCACCCAGAGGTACCGCAAGGCTGCAGGCTTCACTGGAGCTCAGGAAGGGAGCTGTAAGTGGTAGAGGCTTTCACACTGGAAGGAATGATGTCTGTATGCCAGGCACCTTTCTTGGAATGTAATTGTGACTGCAAAGTTAATGGCAAATGAGAGCAATTTGTTTTAAGTTGCCAAGAACAATGGCAGGACAAAAATCGTGCCAAAACTCAAGAAGGTACCTATGATTTAGAAACTTCAGATGCTGAGAATTTCAGCCCTTCATTATAAACAACTTTTCTCCAGCTTCTTTCCCAGGGTTATTTATTTCTGATATTTTCAACTGTAAAATAGGGCATGTATTTGCAGGGGCCAGTTGGAAATCAGATAGAGTAACAAAGTCCTCTAGCCAGCAGCAATGCAGACTCTTGTGGCTATGCCTCCCCCTTGCCTTCTTCAGGGCACAGTGCTCCTGAGATGGGAGACCTCTTCACCAAGGTTTTGGAGATGTATGTAATGAAAATGCACATACAGCAGGGCTTCCCTCTCCTCTGGCTTTCCTGGGGTGTGCTTGGTTCAAAGCCAGGCAAGGGAGGATATCTCAGCCTGCTGTCCCAGGGTCACCTCTGCTTTATCAGAGGTGCACACCACACCACAGCTGCGGGGAGAAGTGTCATCAACTTCTGTGTGCCTTCATCTCCTTCTCGTGGTCCCTGTCTGCTGCAGATAGAAATTCCCTCAGCTGCTTTGTAGACTGTGCTATATATAGCCCAAACACTTATTGCCTGTGTCTATAAGGATTCCTATTGTGTAGCGAAAACGAGCAGTGGAACATAATTAATCCTGGAGCCCCAGTTCCCTCACCAAAAAAAAAAAAAAAATCAATAAAGAGTTTTCCTTGCTTTGCTTAGAGGCAAGGAAGGAGAGGAGAGTGTTCATTACAATTGACAGTCCCCTTCCCTGAAGCAGAAAGGCTTTTCCTTTGCATTTAGCAAAGAAAACACAGCGCTCTGCACCTGCCAGATGCAGTTGCTATGGCACTGAACTGGCACACACATAGGGACAGCGAGGCTCCAGCAGCACCAGCCAAACACATGCAGCTTCTGCTGGGGCTGCTGGCTGACCTAGGTCTTCTTGCCACTTCCCTGTCTGAAAGATGGGCATTTGAATGTTTCCAGTGATTCTGGCATAAGCACATTTTGAGTAGGTGGTTCTGGCTGGGCAGCAGGTTGTGCATGGGCTGCTTGTCCCTCTGGGAAAGTGGGTTGGAGGAAGCCCAGAGGCCACGAGAGGCTGAGAGGTCCCCACCAGCCCAGCCTGCTGTGATGCCCCAAGCTGCCATGGGGCTGCGGAGACCTGTTCTCACTCAGAGTCAGGCTTAGGGGCTGTGGTCAGCCAGCTGTGGACTTTTTAAAGGGATTTCCATCTTTCTGAGTTCCTTTGCTGGCGTCAAAATCTTCCCGAGGCCCACCTGTGGATGGTCTATAGCCACCCTGAAGTGCCCACAGGCCTATGTGAGGAACTTAAGTAGTGCAAAATGCTCTTCCTGTTAAAAGCTAATAACATATTGCATGAAACCACCATATTTCAGAGAAATGCTATTGTTCAGACATTTTCTTAGGAGTGACAGACTGTCTGAAATGAAATACAAGCAAACTCTGAAGCAGCATGCTACAGTATTCAGTCTCTAGGACCTTTAAGACTAGATGATGGAAAAAAACTCCTTTAAACTACTCTCCCCTGACTCTGATAGCCTCTAATTCTCAGGACCAGTCAAGATCCTGGCATCCAAATGTGCTGTGGTGGGACTGGCACTTGTGAACCCAGACAGGCACCATTGATCCCCTGACAGCACTGCAGGCAGCAGATGGGGACAGGCAGCTGGTTTTTGTCACCAGTGCAGGCTGAAAGGGGCAGACAAGCCATCACTGTATGTGTAAGTGCACTGAAAGAGGTTTGAGGATTTTTCAAAAGCATTTGCCCTCCTGCCCCCTGATGTAAGCCCCTTCCATCCATACACTGCTCTCCCTTCAAAATGAACATATTGTACTCTGCAGAGGCGGACAGTTAGCTGAATTTCATTTTGCTCCTTCAATCTGCTTAATGAATAACAATGAGTTTGAAGGTTTCATTGGATTCCAGCACTGAGCTGAAATTTGTGCTAACGAGTTTTCAGACCTCAGTTGTTCATGTTGTGCCTGGATCACCTGCCTCTTGCCTGTCCTCACTTCTATGCCACCAAACTAAACTCACCTCTCTTGTATTTTTTTCCCTAAAAAGCAGGAACAAACCATTCAGAGATATTCTTCAAAGAGACTTATAATGCCAAAAGTTATTGCGTGGACAGATTTCACTCTTCTGGTGGTTGTTATGACTCATTTCTGAATTGGATAATTGCTTTATGGTGGCGAATTCATCATTTCAAAACAAAAAGAGATGTGGGTGTGTTTATGTGTGTGCAGGGCATTACTGTGTATCACCCATTAAAGAGTATATCTTCAGCCTGCTATTAACTTCAAATCTCAGTGGACACCCTCTGTTTTACAATGGGTGAGAAGTACTTAAAACCCAGTCAAATGTCAATGGACTTTTCTGTGAACTCTGTTAGAATTGGCCATGAAAGACAGATGTACACAGTTTGATGCGTGACTGTAGCGAAGATACAGTATTTACAGTGGAAAAGCTCACACTCCAGTAATACTGGTTGTGATCTCCAGGCTGAATCTTCATTGAATGCATAGGAACAGAGTAAATGTAGAAATGGATTCTAAAATCACCTGACTCTTGTGATCTCTGGTTATCCTGTCATTCAAATATACTTGCATAATATAAGTTAAAATACAAAAATCCATAGTATTTTCAGTTTCAAAATTGTAGCAAATAAATTCTTGGGTGAGTCAGGACCAGGCTGTATCAGATCTATTCAGTGGCAGAGACCAGGTGTATAACCAACTTGTGGAGACAGAGGGGAGGACTTCCAGCCTGGGTATTTTCCACAGTATGCACAGTATTCCACTCTTACTGAGTTTTCCCCCACTCAGTAGTTCTCTAGTTGATTATTTTTGTGTACTTGAACTAACTTGCATCTATCTCTCTGAGTTTTCTGCTGTTTTTTTTTTTTCTTAGTCAGCTTACATCTCCCATTTGTCAAGATAATTTTGAATTCTAACCCTGTCTTTTGATGTACTTTCACATCAAAGTCCTCACAAAGCTTGGTATTTACAGATTAAATAACCAGGAGGTTATTAAACACTTCCTGATCTCACTCTTCGTTGCACCTACTTCTTACAAATAAGCCACAGAGGAAACGTGAAAGACCAAAGGAAGATATTATTTTTCTATTGGATGCTACTTCTGAGCTGTGTCTTTGCTGAGGAAAACAATATCTCCAGTTATGACCACCTCCAAACAAAAGCAGTGTCATGCTCCAGCTCATCAGGCAGGGTGAAGGGTTACGTCCTGAACCAAGACAGCCAATACACTTGGGACATATATTCCCCATCTCTTGTTGAGCTGCTGCCTTCCTTCAGAGAGCCACAATGACAGACTCTTCATGCTGTGTCTTGGCTCTCTTGTGTCCCATGGATTATTATGTCACTGTCTTCCTTAAGTTTTTAATTCATCCTCACTGAAGAGCATCTGCACAGTCACTTCATATTAACTGGTGTGAGGCTCACAGTCAGAGGGCTCCCTGTGCTCACTATTTTGACTGCTATTTGATGTTTGTAAGTATGCCCCTGTTCTCCTTGTTGAGAGGAATCAGAAATGAGTAAGTGGCCCCTAACACTGTATAGCACATTTGTTAACTGTGCAAAATTTGCTCCACATCAATAGCACTCTGTGGGCACACAGCTCTAAAACTCTTTTGCCACACTCAGATGTCAAATCCCATAAGTCTACCACAAGCCAGACCTGCAAATGTCATCAGTCTGTTAGTCTGGGTGTAGTTGGAGATACATGATTTATCTTCCTGTTGCAGGAGATGTGAGAAATATTTCTTTATGAAGCACTTTCAGGCTTTTAGTCACCTCTCTCTGCTGTCTCCAGCTCTTCACATGTGAATGGCTGGACAAAATGAGGCAAGGAGTCCTGAGAGCAGACCTGGCACCTTCACTTTGCCAGGACCTGAAGGCTGGACTGTCTCCGCAAAAATCAGATTTTCAGAGAATACAAATAAATCTGCCATAGATTTGCACCATGCCACTGAGTACAGACAGCTTTCTGTTCACACTGTCAGCTCTTCATCAGATGCAGTGATGGGTCAGGAGTGGCAGTTTGCCCACAGGATGACACCACTACTCTGAGCTGATTCTTTCAGTGCTGGTTAGGGATTTCTGCACCAAGCTCTCAGCGTCAAGAAACTCCTTAGCTGTTGCACCCTATGTAAGTTCAGAAAGGTATCTTTGTACTGGTGCAGAACAAAAATGAGTAGGTACTGCTGGACACGGAATGTGCTGTTGGCAAAGGTAGTATGGATATCTCTGTCCCTTGGTGCAGTTTCTCCATAAACCACTTGAGCTACTTGTGGCTGAGGGAAACCCAGCTGTGCAAATAATGTTTTGTAACTAAACAATTAAATTACATGAAAAAAAAAATGTTTACAATTCTTTGGGCCCACTGGCTGGGTCCCTGTTCTCTTGTTATTTCTTCCCTCTTCCTGAGCTGGCCTGGAGAAAAACCTAGGGAGACAGTTCTTCCCAACAATCCTATCTGCAGAGGTCTGGGAGAGCAGCTTACATCAGAGGAGATCCTGATGTAGATCAGAGCCAGCTTTTGCTCTGTGCTGATGGACCTACTGATTGCTCCCATGTCCTGTTTTCCCTCTGATCCTCTGCCAGCCTTCAGTGCTTCCAGCTATGGTCCACCAAGCTTATTCCAGTACAGAATAACAATTGGATCATTCTCGTTTTTACAGAGTGTACTGTATTATTAGAAATAGGCCAAATTTCAAATATCTGTGCAATAGAAAGACATATGACTCCTACTTGTGCATTAGCTCAATTCACCGGTTTGTGTATCCAAGCACAAACTTAGATGTACGAGTACCAGGCCCCACAAAGCCTTTGTGTGAAAACTGTGATGTATAGACCTATATGACTAATGTCAGGTATACTTTTTACTTTGAAATAACATGTTTTCTTTCAAAGATAAGAGCTCTTTGATAAGGTAGATTTAAGACTCAGTGCTTAAAAGAGACAATGATCTGGAGAAGTATGAATTCTGCTCTTTGTGTCTGAGCCTGTTGCGTGACTCTCAGGAAAAAGCTGTAAGAGGATCTCTGCATTACTGGACTAGTGTGTATCTGAGTCCATAACTGTACCCTTAATGAGAACTTTTTTGAGGGAGATTCAGCTCATCTAACATACTTATAATTGTAGGTGTCTTCATCTGAATTAATCACTCTGGTCTCCCTTTATAATCAAAGGAGTGAAATAGGCAATTTTAGGCTGTGACTCATCTGACATATCTTAGACATCTACTTAAGGATGAAATGAATCATGCTTAGGAGCTGTTTTTTTTCTTCTTCTGCATATTTTTTTTTCCTCCTGAGGCAGCTAGGAATACTAAATAGGACAGAGATATCTACAATGTAGGCATCTGTATTTGTTCAGGTGAATCTCTTTCTCTCCTTCCACACTGGAGCTCCCTCTCCTTTTGTCCTAGAATACAAGCAGATCACAACAGCTCCCCTTACCCTCTAAATCTTAACCTTTGCTTCAGGTCTTTCATACACTTAATTTGCAGTCTTGTCTGTGCTTTGCCATGACTTAAAATGTATTCACTGGTGAAAGTCTTTAAGAGTGATCCTACAACATTCTCTTCCTACATCTACACCTTATGACTGCAACCTTCCAGAAACTCCTGTCTTTGCTGAGGACTGTCTTCTGTCCCTGATTTGCTTCCTCCCCATGTTCTCATGGTATTCACTTGATGGCTAGTCAGGCGGCAGCTGGGCACACCCTTGAGCTTAATAGGAAGAGCAGAGCAAACTGTAATTTCAGGAGCAGAAGCCACAGTTCAAAAGCACATTCTGAATGAGACCTATCCGAAATGAGTCCTGCTTCTGTAGGTGCAGCAGCAGTCTGCTGAGAGCTCATTTCTTGGCACACACATGAGTGCATAAGAAGGATCTGCATGTGCCACTACTGTTCCCTGCTCAGGCTGAGAAGGCTGTTTTTGTGAACCTTGCTAGAGTATCAGGTATACCTGCAATGCAAATAACACATAGATATATTACTGCCATAGTACCACTGTCAAATTCCCCAGGCTTGCATAGTTCAGCCAGCTACCAGAAGTTCACTGGGTTCCAGTTAGCAGTAATTACTGGTTATTACATTAATAGTGTTGGAGTTATAGCTGCCTGGGACAATCTCGTGACACAGATCCATAGGAGTTTGTTTCCTCCAGAAGTTCTGGAACCAGACTATGACACTGACACAGTGTGCAAATGTGCTTGCTTCTAAAGAACTGCTTTGCAGTTGGAGTAAAGAGACAATCACAGCATCTACCATGCTGTGCAAATGTGTGGTACCCCCTGCTCTTGGAGATCCTCTGAAGATTCCTGTGGGTCCTAAGTGTTTCTTTTCCCATGAAGGCTTCAGCTGCAGTGGGGAAACTGGGTGGCTCCACCCTGCTATGAGATACCTAATTAAGCAGTGCAGAGCTGTCGTGTCATCATTCCAAAGCAAGGCAACAATTTCCATCTCTCAGAGCTGCAGAGAGCAGAAGGCAGTATCCATTGCTTCTGTGCCAACTGCTGAGCAGAGAAATCATCCCTCATGCTTAGAGATGCTCTGCTTTTATCCCCACAGTGCAGGGGTGCCTGTGATAGCTCCCCAAGCTGCACACCAATACCACACAGTGAGAAGAGGAAAGGGCTGGCCTGAGCCATAAATTGACTTGGTCTGGATGGAAAAGGGACAATCACACAGGCTAAGCCAAAGAAAGGCTGTGCTATCAGATACCCTCATTTGCCAAAATGGCAAAATTACAAGATGCAGGAAAGCAGGGGCTGGGATGTCCACTCCAAGAGGTGTATGAGGAGCATTGAGTCACAGTGTTCATTAACCTGACTGGGATTTTCCATTCTGATATCACATAGGAGCTGACAACCTTCTCTAATCCTCCAGTCACTTCCCATATTTCTTACTACTTGTTTTGTATTTAAAAAAAAGATGGAAGCAGCTGTAGTGTCAAACACTTCTGGAGAAAAGGGAGGAATAAAAGCAGGGGGACAGATTGCAGCCTATTGCTAGTTTCAGAAGAAACAGCAGTTCTATCACCGAAAAGGAATTGGTAGTGCAATATTAAAAGATAAATTTCTTTGGGAAGGAAATTACTTTAAGAGGGATGAATACACTATTGCATATGTGAGATTGGTGTTCATCCAGGAGAAAAAAAAAAAAAAAAGACCTTTTATAAGGTCAGAAGAAACATTTTCAGCATTAGAAAATGTTGCCCATTTACATTCCACCGTTTTCTCTTATATTTTCTAGCGCAGAAAATGGTTTCAGGCTAAGAGAAATCATTCACTAGAATTACTTTTCTCTTTGGTTTGCTCACTATGTATAGGCAAAAGTGTGGTTCTGCTATCTGCTAAATCTGAGCTGTATTTAACTACAAAAATGGCCCGGCTAAAACAGTAAGTCTTTGCAAAGAAGAGGCAATTCAGTGGAAATATGGGAAATATGGGAAATATGGTAGTCCCTGACAAGAGGCCCAATCCTATAAGATGCTTAGCAGTCTGGTGCTGTTCCATCATAGCCCCCCTAGTTTGAAAACTGTGGACCTAACTGCAGGCCCCAGATATTGCAAGACATAGGCCTAAATGAGGAAGTAAAATAGCCTGAGTGTGGCTTGTGGGAATGACAGAAGTTTGTGAAATGCTTAGACAGCTGGTGAGGTTGAAAAGTGTCCTCAAGAGGTACCCAATTTATGGGCAATTGGTGAGTGAGCCAGACATTTTTTTTAAATGGATAATGACTGGTGAGGTAGCTCTATTCCAACCAGCTGGTATCCTGTTCTTCGTCTTCAGATAGAGGACGGAGGCAATTAAAGTTAATCCTACTATATATGCTACATGAAGATTTGGGAGCCAACAAGATTGTCTGGCACTTGCTGTAAATTTGCTTCCCCCCTTTTTTTTTTTTTTTTTCTGAGGGAAGTCAGGATATTCCTTATCTCCCCTTAAGCATTAACACCCTGAAGCTTTCATGTTCTAGCAGATTCTGGAATTTGTCTTTCTGACTTCCACGCATTACACATTATGTCTTGAATTCTCTGCCAGTTTGAAAATAACGACAACAACAACAACAACAATAATTGAAATCCAGTAGTTTATTTCTTCTCGCTGTCTTTTTTCTGGAACTTTTAAAGTTTTTTATTTATTTATAATAATTATTTATATTCCTCTGTTTTTTTTATTTCTATATATTTTAAAATTATTTTAATGGAATTAATTCCTATATCAGTAAAACTGGAAAGAAATCCACGAAGAATTATGGAACTACTCCATACACACAGAATTCCAAGTGAGTTTTTCTATCAATTTAATTGGACATAGAGATACTGTTGAAGTACTGTTGAATTCATATTGCTTACGAGCAAAGAAAGAAATTAGCATTTTGTGTCACATCTTCTTGGGTAGAAAATATATTCTCCAAGACTGGCTAACCATGGATGCTTTGGAAGGAGGACTAGGGCATATGACACACTTTCCCTCATCTACAGCCACTCATAGCTGAGGGACTTTCCACAGGGATCCTTCCTTTCCTGGATTCTCTGCCACAATCCCTCTGCAGAGGACATGCCTCAGAACTACCCTGAGGCTAGAAATCCTCAGAGGACCTAATGCTACAAGTTTCTGGGCAGAATTTTCTATCTAATTTATCTTCAAAAGGTAGTACTCTTTCCAAAATGAAAGTCAGATGTGGATCAAACAGGCCCAGCCAGCGAGACACAGGCCGATCAAAGCCAAGGAGCTGTGGTGGATGGAGCTGCTTTTGGGATCCCCTTTTCCTATGCCCAGGATCATCAAAAGCCACCAATGGTTGTCTTGGTGCTGAGTCACAAGCATGCACAGATGACTCCCTCACCCCTTCCCACTGTGGAGTCCAGTGAAAGCTGCTGGCCAGCCTTGTGCATGGGGTCACATGCACGGGAGGGCACACTGGCTACCACACTGCATCCTGAAATGTCTGTCAGGCTCTGTAGGGGAGGGCAGTGTCCACCCAGAAATATCCCATGAGCTGCTGGATACCAGCTGGACCACTGTGAATAGAGGCTTATATTGCCCCAAGAGTACACACACAAAAAAAGAGGCCATCCTTCCTTCTGTGAAAAACAGAATGATAATTCTCTTGTTTCCTAATAAGGAGATTTTAGAGCAAATTGACTTTAGCCAATTTTTGTTGCACATTGCAATTTAATTGTTTTCTTCTCTTAATTAAGTTCATCTGACAGGATTTAGCCAGAGAACTGTATCTAAAAGCTTTTTTTTTTTTTTTGCTGACTGTAAACACTTGTCTCTAAAAACATTTGTCCTTAATTTTTTTTGTCCCCACTCTGTTTGGAATTGTTGATGAGAGCTGTCACAGGTTCAGGACAAGACTTTCGGTTCATTTAAGGAAGGCTGTGAAATATATAACCAGCAAAGTTTAAGTCTGAATAATGGTATTAGAGCTTCCCACAATTCTTCCTCTCCCTGCTCTCTTCCCCCGAAAAACACTGAAATACAACAACAAGACCAGAGGTGGACAAAAACTTGCTGAGCTTCATAATATCTACCTTAGTAAACCTGATCCCAAATTCCATAACGTGAGATGATTTATTGTTTTGCAGCAGAATCATCCAAGACTTGGCTTTGTGTGGTTGTAAGGGAAAATTCCACAGCTTTGACATGTCTCTGATTTTGTTGTGCTTACACAGTTAATTTTTAAAAGGCAAAACAGATGCTACTTTGTGAAAATCTATGTTAAGAAATTAAAGGAAAGTTATGATTGCTGACTGAACCAGAAGAAAAGGAACAGTATATACAAAAAAAGTTTTTGGACGTTTTATTAGCTAAAAGTATGTAACAGCTAACATTGCTTTCCTTGGAAAAGATACAGCAATAATGATACCTTACTGCAGTAATTTTTTTTTTCCCAGTAAAATTTTGCAAAACCATTTCAGTCACATTATTTTCAAGTGTTTACTCTTTCTTAGATTTTGGGAGAGTCTTCTGGAATCCTCTATTTTTTTTTTTTTTTTTCTAAAACACACACCCATGGGTTCCCGGATTTTATGCAGTGTTTCAGTATATACAGCTATGAGTTACTAGACCTATGCTTCTCCCCTTGTATTTCAGTGTTTGTATTGATCACCTTTACTTTTCCTGGGTCATGAAGAATTATCTTTACCTGTCTAGCTTCAGGAGAACAGTTGTCATCATTTGTAAAAAGTCTGTATGTTATATTTATCTTTACAAATTACGGACAGAGGAATCCCAACACAATGGACAACAGCGCACTTGTTATGGTGAAGTTTCTTGAGTCTGTGTCCAGCAGTAGCAGCCTGTTTCTGGAACGCTGGGTCCAAATTTCCATTAAATGATTCCAGTGAATTCACAAATGGTTCCAAGCAAGCAGGGTAGCAAAAAGAATGCAAATCCTGAACATATGGGAGACAACTCCCCAACAATCCTAAATAAATCACAAGAAAAGGTCATTCTCTCACTGTGGTTGGGTCTTGAAGCACCTCATTGTGGTTCTGCAGCCTTCCAAGGTTCAACTTGTCCTGTAGAGTTTGAGGAAGCTGCACAGCCTGGAGAGCATTTTCCAGCCACACTGTGCTGGAGAAGCCTGTTTGCACCCCTGAATAGCTGTGTAGCCCTATAAACCCTGTAGGAATTGTGGACAGAATGACTATCTGTCAGTGACTGGTAAAATGCGTGGTCCATTTGATCTTGAAAAAAGTGGACAACTATGTTGGGAGGAAATGAAGAGAAGAAGTTGCCAGGAAGTGATGGCTAAGGAGGAGATCAGTTCTCATCTAAATGTTCCCAGCTCACCTGTATAAAATGAAACTGATTTTTTAATGTGTACGTACTACTGGCACAGGCTGCCCAGAGAAGCTGTGGAGTCTCCTCTGTAGACATTCAAGACCTGCCTGGACACCTACCTTTGCAGCGTGGTATAGGGAGCTGCTTTGGCAGGGGGGTTGAACTTGATGATCTCTAGAGGTCCCTTCGAACCCCTACAATGTTGTGATGTAAATTGCTAGGTAAGCAACCAGCCAAGTGCAACCCTGCAGTAAGCAGCCATGCGGGTGAGCAGGAAAAAGAATGGAAGAAAAAGGGAGGTATATCCATTTATAAGGAATGAAAAGACTTGATAGTGTTCAGGAAACAGCTCTGTCCTTGTACCTTAAACAGCCACAGTCCAAATAAGTCTCTGAACAGGACTCCAGAAAATAAAAAAAACAAGTGTCAGACGTTCTTCTAAGGAGATTATTTTTTCCAATTGATCTTTTATGTACAGAGAAACTGATTCTGTCCCGTCTCAATCAGAGTGTGTTACCACATTTGCCGTTTTTCTAGTCTTCAGTGAGCAGAATAATAGTTTGCTTTTCACTTCACCTTGGAGCAAAACACCGAAACCTAGAATTATTGCCGCCAAACAGATGGGGATATTTCTCATGAAGATGAAAAAGCAAAGACCTAACAAAAGAAAAACTTTTGGAAAGAGAAGGTTAAAGCAGGCTCTGCTGCACTGTTTGGCATTGCTATTTTAGCGGTGCGTATAGTTTTATGAACTATTCTTTTTTTTTTAATATTTCAAACACTGCAAAGCTTCAGAAGGAAAGCGTGATTGTTGTTCACTGTTCATCACAGAGTATCTGCCTGATGTGGGCATGGACAGGTCGCAAGCTGGAATAACTGTTTTGTGTGAGTGTGTTTGTTTGTTTCTGGAGTGGAAGAATATTTTGTTCATTCAAATAGTTTCTAGTCAGGGGAAGATTTTCTTTCAAAGTAAATGTATGGATGATGTTGGCCCTTGAGAACAAGTAGGAATAATTGGCGACCCAGCAGAGAGTGTATCATAAAGTTACCAGCCTGTAAAGCTGATTATCCCAAAAGAAATTTATGGATTTTAAATCCAGAAAGGACATTGTGGAAGTGTAGTATGACCTCTTGTGTAACACAATCCATAGATTTTCACTTAGCAATTCTCAAAAAGCCCACATTAACTAAACCCAAGATTGTTGGACTCACTTCAAGAACTCAGAAGATGTACCCTCTATTGTTTTTCCAATGTCTAACTACTTTGCCATTACATTCAGGCTGTTCTCACCAATGATCACCTCATACTCACAAACACTCTTCTTCAATCCTGCAGGCTAACCAGGATGAGCTACCTCATGTGTCATGATGAGCTGGACTTTATGGAACTTGAATCATTCTTCTTGCTGTGGGTGTCTTTCATCTCCTGTTATTTATTTGTTTGTTTATGTTTTTCTTTATTTTATGTTCATCCAATGTACCAGCATCTTTTTCACTTCCAGAGAAAGTGTTTTTTTCTCTTTTGGTTCAAGAAATCATCTCAGCACTTTGTGGAAACCAGCAGAAACTTTGAAAAGCCTTGAGCTTTTCCTTCAGCATGCCATCAAGAGACTTTCCCTTAGTGTCCGATCAAGAGGCATTCTTTACACTGTTGGAGCTCTTCTACTCTCTTTCCCTTCCTGTATCTCCTTGCTAGCCTTTGAAACTAGCTGCTGGCATGCAAGGAAATGACAGCCCCTGTTTTTGAAACAGTCATTGGAAGGATGAATATTCTGCACTGTATCTAGGTTTACTTCATCCTTCTGAAGGGACAGGCTTCCTCCTGCTTTTCTTTTTAGATGTTGGTGATACATTTTTCTTTTTGTGACTGTACATATCATCTTATACTGTTAATAAGTGACAGTCAAATGTCATTTTAATGTACAGCAGCTTACAGAATGTCATGTTTTTATACTAGGTTGTCATATTTTTATTGCAGATGAGCAGGCTGTTGCTCTGCTAGAAATCTCAGTCATTTCATTTGGACTTGCTGTGAAGTGGCCCCACTGACAGCTCAGCCTCCTCCTTGCTCCTGCTAAAGCAGTCATTGGCATGAATGGGAACCCTTCGATCTCCAGCATCTCAGCCCTGGTGAAGCAGCAGTGTCACCAAAGCTAGCAGGATGAGGTTTGAATTTTTGTTGGAATGTTAAGCAGCCCATTGTTTTATATTTCCTACTTGGTTTCCTTTTAAAAATGCGTTTGATCTAACTCTATTTCTGGTAGTCCAGAAATAAAGCAATTCCTAGGGGCATGTATGCTATTCAGACAAAATAATACCAATACTTGTCTACTTTCACTCCCTGGAATCCAACAGCTTTGCCAGGTCATTTTTCCTCGAAGAGGAAATAACCCATTTCTGGAATTCAGATTTTCCTGACTTCTTGGAAACAGGGAGCATCAAGTGTTCTGAGTAATGTTCCCCTTTGAAGCTTTCTTAAAATAGTCTTTTAAATATCTGCCACTTCTGAAAGGTTTATGTTTCCTGGGGGTGTAATTCTCCTGACATTGATGGCATCTGCCAGCAGAAGCTCTGCTTCTGCTGCATCTTCTGTGAGCTGCATTGCCCCTTGCTTGATAAGAAAAGCTCATGAAGTGGGTCCCAGCCTGGCCATGAGAGTCTTCTGTTATGCTTTTCTCAAGCTGTGCCCAGCATTCAGGCAAGTCTGATGCTAATGTGATGGGAGCTGAGCCACTGCAGTTACCAGAGTCATCACTCACACAGCAGAGAGAGGGCAGTGCTCACAAGCATTCGATAAGGACAAAGACAAAAGTATTTGATCATTTACCTGTGCAGCCAGTCCTCCCAGGAAAAGGACGATAAATCAGAAAGAAAGTAAGTCTCTCTCACGTTAGCAGGAGAAAGGTAAAAGGCTCATAATTCTTATGGAACAAATCACATGCAAGTGAGTCATTCATAATTGCTTTATAAAAATAGTGAATAAACGCTGTCTTATTCTGTACTTGATTAAGCACGTGTATAACTTTAGTCAAGAGAACCTGTCTTGTGAGCATAAAGTTGCAGAAATAAGGCTCAGTGAGAGAGCACCTTGTGGAAAACATGAATCCCAGAGCCAAAAGTGTCTTTGGTAGATGCAGTTCTCTTTTAAAGCACATCTGCTGCAGAAAGATTTGCTTCTGTGCAGAGAAGAGCTTGTGCTTGTGATTTCCATCTATCTTTCTGTAAATAAAACCAGTTCCCAAGGATGGTAAAGGCAGGGATTTCACCTATCTAAAACTGAGATTTTCCATTCCATTATTTTTTTATTCTACCTGGGTACTGGATGTGAAAGATATGTCATTTGTGCTTTCTCTTTCAGCAGTTAGAATTTTGCTCATAAAACAGTTTTCTCCCTGTGAGGGTATCAGTTAAGCGCTGAATATGAAATAGAACCGAGCCAAACATTTGGATGCTACACACTGGAAGTGTAAAGCTCATTCCATGACAAAGTTTCACAGTCTCCTTTTTTGAAGGTAAATACTAACAGTTTGCTTCCAGTGCAGTTAACTATCTCTAAAGCCAAATTCAATTCAAAGGACATTTTTCTTTTTCACACGTACATATGAAAGTCAACATAAATGTGTGATTTTGGACTGAAAAATATTTTCTTTGGTCGGTATTGCCTGAAAGCTCCATGTGGAGTTCATTCCTCCCACCCACAGCTCTCTTAACTGATAGGTGAGCAAATTCAGTGCTCCTCTGACAAATATTTCAAGAGCCTGCATGGGAAAAGAATGTGTTAGAAAGCACTTGCAAAGCAGAGCAAGGAGTGTTAATGTGGAGGGTTAAGGAGTTCATCAACACAGTATTGATGCAGACTGTCTCTGAGCCCTGCACTGGAAAGGCCACATCTCATCCACTTGCCCAGTTTCCCCTTTAATTCCCCTATGGGCAGAGGTATGATGCATTTATTAATCCCAGCCCTGTGGGCTTTTGGTCCTCTCTGACCCTACAGGCCTGTCAGGACTCACACTTGGACAGGAAAATCCATGTGCAGCATGCAGGTGTCTCCTGCAATAGTGGCTGCTTCTCTTACCAGTGATGGGTATCCCATCAAGGCAGTCCAGGCACAGTCTGTTGCACTCTGAAAGAGATGTCTCACTGGTTTTCTGCATGTTCCTCTGCAGCTAGTGTGGGCTATGCTTTGCTTTAAAACAGCACTGGTAATCCTCCTGTCAGAGGCTCGAAGTAATCCATGGTTCAGGCAGCTCTCCTCGGGGTGGCTTGTTTGTTGGAAATAGTTGGAAGAGTAAATAATTGCATTTGCTTCAAAGGGAATTTATGTACGTGGTGGTTATTTGGAGGGGACCAGCTGTTCTCCCTGGACGCTGTGTATCAGACTCAGTGGGAGGGTGTTTTCCTCCCACTTTTCTTCTGCAAACAGGACCAAGCTAGGATCTGGGCCTTCTGATGCCGGACACCGTGGTAGCTTTGATGAATGTTCTTGTCACCTTCTGTATTGATCCTTTCAGTTTTTTTCATGTCTCTCTCCTGCTTGGCCTAATTCAGGAGACTTCTGCTTGGCAAGAACATTGCTGTCTTTGCCACATGAGCAACATAACCTATCCAAGCATGATCTGCTCAATAGAGTGGATGCATTTTGTTCCTGATCTGCAGTAGGGTGGATTTGTTTCTATCTCTTCACCACTTGCTTTGTCCCAGAGCTCAGCTGGCCTGTTTTACCAGGATGCTGGACATCCACCCTGCATGGCTAATAGATTACACATGGGGGTTGCCACAGGTGATGGGTGTTCTTGGAGAGAACATGCAATTTAGAGAATTGATCACAACAGCGCTGAAGGATAGAGAGGAGGGGAATTACCACACATTCAGCACTCCAAGTTTTGAAGGTCCAGCATGCCTGTTTTTCTAAAAGAAGATGCAGCCATTAATTATCATCTGATGGGAAACCAGGAGACGTGATTATATGTTATTAAATATCTCTCTAGTAAATGTTCCAGGATCAACTCCCAGGTCTGTGCTTGTTGCCGCAGGAAGAACATGGATGTGGAGAGGTGGCTATCAGCCCCAGGCCAAGCATAGCCAGATGCAGTGCTACCCTACTCAGCCCATGCATGGGGAGAAGACATTTCTATGCATGACCTCAGTCCCTCCTGGGACCTGGTCTGCCAGACCAGAGCTCTTCTGAACATACACTACTGGTGCATAATATATGTGTCACAAGAATGACCCAAACTGTACTGAGTAATGAGTTCAGGTGCACTAAGACAACAAACCTTGCTGCCAATGGCAGGTACAGTATGTGTATGCACTGCATACCTGTGAGTTTTACTAGAGTACTCCCAAAACTGTCTTCCTTGTTGATTCAGGAACAAAAAAAAGTAAAATAGAAAGAAGTACTCATAGTAACTTAAACATACCAATTTGATTCAAGGTGCAACATAATTAATTTAGTTTTAGTATAAAATAGAGGTACAATATTTCACCACTGGATGGCAGAATCTTCCTCCAGTCTAGCAATATAATAACAGAACTGTTTGCTGGAATTAAAGCAAGGCTGAAACTGTCATAATCAGTCTAGTGTTTGATTAAAGTGGAAATGTATTTGCAGAGGAAAAAAACTATACTTTTAAAAAACTGAGCTTTAATATCTGTCCTGAACACACGAATTATAGGGCCTTTGTTTTTTTCTGTAGATTTGTCAGTGTCCACCAGATTTGCCGACTCTGTCACTGTGTTACTTGAGCCTCCACAGAGTATTTTTTTTCTTGAGTCTCATTTTGTGTCACAGCTAAATGTTTGAATTGCAGAGATCACAGCACGCTTGGGAAAGATGCTGTACTATAATCTCTTGAAAATACAAACAAAATACTAGCTATTGATACTAAAGCTCAAGTAAAGTCATCTTGGACCAAAAATGACAATATTTCTATTAAGAAGATGTGGTGTTTTGAAAGGCTTGTTGGGACTTCTCCAAAATTACTTTTAATTAGAGAAAAATTAATGTTCAGATCCAACATTTCTCCTTTTATATGTTCAATATACTGAGCAAGAGGAGAAGAGAGAAAATGAGCTAAGCCTTCATCATTTTCAAAAAGGAAGACAAATTTTGCTCTTAACCACAGAGGGTTTGATACTAGTTTCTATTTGGTGAGACTGTTAATTGCTTCCAGTCACTGTTAAGAACCCCAAACTCTGTTTCTTTTCTGAGACCTACTTCCATGGGTTGTATAAGCCTTTACTGAAAGTTTTCACAAAAGTTTGAGTAGAATGATAAATGAAACAAAACTTGTAATGCTTGGCAATCATCACTTTAAATATTCAGAAGAAAACTTCCTCCAAATGATTAGCTTTTATATGGGTGACAGGAAGTTTATGGATAGATCAGAATGGACAAAGACTATGGTAAGACATAAGTTGTTTTAGCACATGAAACATCCTCTTCATGTTTATGACTTCTGCAGCATACTGTAGCAACAAGTTCAATTACTTCACTATAGACTTTGTACAGAGTATGCCTTTAGAAGTCCTCATTATTGTTATTGTTACCCTCTCTTTTCATGTCATTTCTGAATCTCCTAAGCTACACCTATTTATTAAAGTCGTTTTAGCTTGAAAGAGCCAAGATACCATTTACACTGATAAGAAATATGCTCTGAATCTCAACAGCAACCATACAGACTGTAGCAGAAGAAGTGAAAGCGAGCAAGGCAGTATAAGTGAAAAAAAACCCACCAAGAAAATCACGAAATAACATGCAGACAGTTCCGGAGGCCTGGGGGATGTAGTTTTGTTGCCACGAGCTAAGCATTTTAAGGATAGAATCAGAATCATAGAATGGTTTGGGTTGGAAGGGGTCTTGAAGATAATCTATTTCCATTCCTAGACACCTACCACTAGACCAGGTTGCCCAAAGCCCCATCCAGCCTGGCCTTGAAATGCTTCCAGGGAGGGGGCATTCACAACCTCTCTGGGCAACCTGTTCTTAGTGTCTCATCACTCTCACAGTAAAACATTTCTTCTAATACCTATCTTCTCATATCTTGGCAGGCACTGTGCTGGAATAAGCTTCTAATAGGCAAGGGCAGCACATACGGGCAAACTCTAGCAAGGACTGAGAACGGCCCATTCTCTCTGCTCTGGAAAATACTATCTAGGTCAAGATTATGCTCATCTTGATTGAAAAGACCTGCTTGGTCACCCAACATAAGCACCACAACCCACAGATCACCTGGCGTGTTCTCTGGAGAGCATCTTAGCCCTGAAAACTGCACGGCTCCGTTTCATAGAATCTTAGAATCAGTAAGGTTGGAAAAGACCTGTAAGATCATCTGTTCCTCTCATCAACTCATCAGTACCGTGCCCACTGAACCCTGTCCCTAAGGGACACATCCACACATTTCCTGATGACCTCCAGGGTCATATGACTTCTCTGCTTCCCAATGCTTGACCACTCTTCCTGAGAAGTTAATCCTAATATCCAACCTGAACCTCTCCAGTGCAGCTTGTGACCATTACCTCTTGTCCTATCACTGTTACCTAGGAGAAGAGACCAGCACCCAACTCCCTACAACTTCCTTTCAGACAGCTGTAGAGAGCAATAAGGACTCCTCTGGGCCTCCTTTTCTCCAGACTGAACAGTCCCAGTTCCCCTCAGCTGCTCCTCATAAGACTTGTACTCCAGCCCCTTCATAGCTTTATAGCCCTTCCTCTGCACTCTACCCATCAAGATGTGCCAGAGGGTGAGTGAATCTGAGAAAACTTGGATTTAAATTGAACAGGAATTTGCGATAACTAGACCTAAGTGTTTTGAACAAGAAATTTACTGATGTTAAAGGCAGCTGAGTTTCCCCAGAAAATACTGTGTTTTTTCTTCTGTCCCGAATTCAGTGTAGCTTTGTAATTGTACTGGGAGAGTACTGGGAAAACTGCTTCTTCACCTGAGGGCCAGCTTCAATTCCAGTAAAAGGCCTCACTCAATAGTGTTACCATTTACCTGTGTTCTGGGCTCAGCAGAGAGATGTGGGACTCCAACTGCTGATTAAGAAATGCAAATCTGGATTCAGGGAAAATAAACTATCACACATGATGTTTTTAAATATCCAATTAAAGGCACAGTGAAAGTACACAACGAGTTTGCTTCACCTAGGTTATTTTTCTAAAGCTTTTTCATTCAGCAGGAGCATGTCAGGATAAATCCCTGTCACCTGGAATCAACACTTGAATGCCATTAACATGCATAATAAGCTAGGAAGCATACTGATGTTGCATCTGAACAAAAACAAACCACCCTCTTGCCTTGTGCTAGCCTGCTTGAGATGGCTGTTACCTTGAGTACTGCCTGAGGTTTGGGCCCATGATATAAAGACAAACTATTATGGACCATCCAAACAAGGACAACAAAGACGAGATAGGGTCTGTAGGGCAAGGTATATGAGGAGCAGCTGAGGCCCTTTGGTGTGCTCAACCTAGGCTCCAGCTCCTCACAGGGAGTGGAGGGACAGCAACAAAGCTAGTGCTGCGAAATCCTTGGGTAATCAACATTTCAAAGCACTATCACAAACATCAGTGACTTCAGGGATGGAATGAGTTACAGCAAACTTACAGCTTAACCTGTCATGAAGAGTAGTCTCTGAAAAATTAGTAATCCTGCCTGTGTTTTGCAATATTTGTCTTTGTTTGGCCTTGATATAGAGCTGAGGTCACGCTGAGAAGTCATTGCTGAGTGTTTAACAGGAAAAATCGTGTACAGCCTTGTGCCTGTAAAATAATCCTTAGTTTTTGCTTGTGCTTTGAACATTCATTTCTATCTTTTATTTATTATCTTTCCTTCTGCAAGGTTATCCCTGCTATACTAGTGTCTTCATGACATGTTGCTGTCTTTCATCGTTAGTGTCATGGATAAGAAGTTTTATCTCTCTGCGTCTCTATCTCTGTCTGTAAAATAACACATTTAACCACAGAAGAATAGACGAAAGACTTCGTTCCTCCTGTTTTTAGGGTCACCCAATCCATTAGTGACAGGCTAATTGAAAAGGTTTCACTTTCGGCCTAACTCTGCTCTGTAGAGCGTCAGGATTAAATGTAAGATTTTCCTTAACCAAGATCTTGGATGCTAATTCCTGTCCTCTGGCAAAAAGATTTGTAGGACTTCTGAGAAGAGATTCATGCTTCACGTCTCTGATGTGGAGGAAGATTCCCAGTGCTCATCTTCAGTTGCAGAAGCCACTGTTCATAAAATCCTGAATACACCTGGGTAGTCCATCTGCTGATTGAGTCCAACTGCTCATTGCACTATTTGTAATTGTCACTCTTGGTGCACTTCCTTTGGCTTCAGATCTCACTGCCTGCCTAAATGATTTATGTTGGAGAATAAATGTCGCCTACCAAAAGGCCTGTGCCCAAGGGGGAATTTTATGCAGCAGCTCAAATCCTTTCTGCAGGCCTACATTGACCCTTAGTTCTTGCACACAGATACAAACCATCACCCCAGGATACAATTCTATCTACTTTGTGAAGATAGAAATCTGCTTCTGTTTCATTAATTGGGGTATGATTTGCAGAGGAATTTGGGATGGGATGGAAGTGACTTTGTGACTCACTTTCTTGAGTGAAATGCAAAGTAGGATGAAGATTATAAGTAGCAGCAGGCAATTAGAGGGCATGTGCCTGGAGGTGTTATCCAGGCAGACAGGATGGAGCAAACACATTTGGTGTTAAATTTCTGGTCTTTGCCTCATTGCTCAGTGCATATGAAAAGGTGCTGGGGGGAAATGCAGCCACCTTTGGGGCAGGATGGCTGGATGCAGCCCCTTCTTCCTTCCTGGCCATAGGACTTGTGGTGGAGAGATCTTTCAACTGTTTCTTGATTCCTTCTCATCTTCCCTCTGTTTGTGTGACTCCACATTGGACCCAGCTGCAACATGACCAGGCAGCTGCAATGATGAACTCTCAGAAAATCAGACTCTGGCAGTCGGTTTACTACTAGTGTGAAGTCTGCTGGTGGGATTTGTCCAGAATAAATGAGGAGATGTGTACATGTGTATATGAAAAGAAGTGGGTTTGTGATAAGAGGAGCACCTACAGTTCTTTTGAAAGAAAACTACAGGGAAGTCCCTGCAAATCCAGCTTTTTATTTTTATTTTTTTTATAAGAAAAAAGAAAAGCTTCATGGTGTGGAAGCAAAACTCCCCAAGTTTCCTCAGAAACAATGGCTCATACTCCTCCAGAGCTTCTTATTCCCTTGATGGTCTTTGTAGGGTAATGAAGTGATCTGTGGAGGACTCCTTCAGCTATTCGTCTTCCTAGGACTGAGTGGTAATGCAGAGAATTAAGGCTCCCAGAAGACAATGGCCATTCCCATGGCCTCAATACATTTCATTTCTGTAAGTGGAGAAAGGCTCCAAAAGAATTATTCATCCTCCCCCTGTCCCTCAGAACTTCCTCCATTGCTGCTCTGTAAATTAAATCTTGGTAGGATTTTTCTCCTTAACAGGCTCTTAGGGCAAGTGCAAAACTCATTAAATGAAAGCAAATGTTCATTCCTGCTCTGTTATTTCCCTCCGTAGTTCCCCTCTTAAGAAAAAAATCATAAAACCAAAACACAAAAAGGTAGGAGTGTACTGTTTTGCTAACTAAGGTGGAAGGCTGAACTGAACACAGGTGCAAGTGGTGAGACATAGATGAGAAGAGAGAAGCAGACTTGAAAGCAGGTGCTGGGATGCTGAGCCCCAGGGACAGCTGGTGGAAAGGACGTGTCTCCTCTTTGGAGGAGTTACCTACAAAATGATCAGATGGCAGCCTGAATAGCAAAAACGCAGGTGATGCCAAACAGAGGGACTGCAAAAAACTTTGAAAATGCCACTGAACAAAGTGCAGTGGTAAACAAAGCTTTCTAAAAACTTCAGGGAGACTTTACCAGGATCTACGGGAGCCTGAAACAACAGTGTTTCTGTTTGCTAGGAACACCAGCACCCGCGTGGCAGCCGTCCTCTGACCTGGTCTGAACTGACATCTTCATAACTCTCTGCCAGCAAATTGTATTCGCCGTAGTTCGGAGTAATCAGTCTCTTGGGAAGTTACCATTTGACTTTCGCACTTGCCCTTACTAAGCAATACCATAAATCTTTGAATTGTCTGGCTGCCTCTAATCTGGCTGCAAGTCTGTTGCATGCTTGGTGGCAGCACAGCATCTCTGTGCTCTGCTGAAGTCATTCAGAGTGATGAAAAAAACTAAACAGGTGGGTATTGTTCATTTTCCTAATTAAATGAGTTCAGTTTGCATGGTTAAAATTTGTGCAATCACGCTGCAGAGCTGGGGAGTAATGTCTATTTTCTTAAGTGTATGCTGATTGGGAGAGTGAAAATATATGTCCAGCTGACTCATAGAATCATCTGAGTTGGAAGGGACCTTTAAAGGTCATCTGGTCCAAGTCCTCTGCAATGAACAGGGACACCTACAGCTACCTCAGGTTGCTCAGAGCCCAGTCCAGCCTGAAAATGTATCTTGAAATGACTTTTTAATAGCATCCTGTCAATAGCAGAACTCACAGGTTATTTGTAAGTGGTACCTCTGTGCACTGTAAAGCAAAGCATTTGGACAAGGCAGGTTTTGGAGGGATATACTACCTGCTGGTGGAAAATGAAGGAAACCAGGTTTCAACCTTGTTTGCAGCACAAAACCCCAGGTGATAAACCTAAGGGCCATAAAGATAAAGCTTTGGGCTTCCCAAAATGGGGTTCTTTGCACCCAGGTTCAGAGCTTGCACAGTCACCTAGACTCCCTTCAGAGGTTAAAAAGCAGGCTTATGGGCAGCTATCTTGTGATGGACCAGGCACTGCTAAGGAGTATTAGGAGCAAGACAGCAAGCTGTGCCATGGTGGGTGTTCTCTGGAGAAACATCTGGTCTGCTGAAGCTACCTTGGTCTACCACACCACACCAAGTGACTGGGATCTTCACTTTGCTCTGAATCTGTTCAGAGAAATGAGCTGTGCCAAGCAATGCATGAAAAACTAATAGCGGGGGTTGTACTTAACGTTTGTGAGACCATCAGCCACATCCATCAGCAGTCATACCTATTAGCATGATTGCTATCGATAACGCACCCCTCTGTTCTGAGCTTCCTTAATTTGAGCATTCACGGCAATCAGGCAATTCAGGCTTCCGATTTTTATTTTCCCTGTATATTATTAGACAAAATTGTTGTCTGTGATCAGAAATCTTTGAAAAATGCCTTCCTCCAGGAGTTTAATTCTGGCATCCTTTTAAAATTATTTGATTTATTTTGTACTCTGTGAACGTCCGCAACAAGAGCAGAAATAGGAGGGAAACATGTCCTTGAGCGCTCATTCGGCGCTGAAACTCAGCTGCAGCACCAGATTTGAATGAGACAGCAAAGAAGGACAATAACCTTTTACTCCTGAATGCTCTTGAGGTCAAAAGGGAGAAAATACACCATTCAGCTATAGAGATTTCCAGTTTCTGAGGCAATCATTTATTTTTGCTGTTATCAGCTACTCATACATTGTAAAAAATGACTCTCCCACCCTTCAATATCCTTGTATTGTGCTTGTTTCTGCAGTTCTGCAAGGAACTTTGGAAACAGCCAGAGGAAGCCTGAAACTAAGCTTCCCAGAATATTATACGTACATGTTTCGAGAGTATGTGTTTGTGAAAGAATATTGTATTTTTCTCTGGAGGCTATATAGTCAGGCATCCCTGAATGCATTTATACATGTCCTAAATAGAAGACTGTGTCATTATAAAAATGTGGTTATGCAGATAGACACATACATTATACGCATAATTGTGTCTCCACACACACAGAAATAGAAATCAACTTGCATACAAGGAACAAAAGGGCAGTATTTAATCCTTGGTCTGGATGTATAGCAAGTATGAAGGGCTCTGCTTACCCAAGGAACATGCATATGAGCTCAACTCTTGGGCAATGCAGACCTACTCAGAGGGGGTCTGTCTCTTCTGCCATACCAATGCCCACTTTCTGACAACCTGCACAAAAAATGTTTGTTGTGCATTTATCTATAAATACCCCAGAAAAAAAAAGAGGTGTGTGTATAATTAGCAGTTCTCCAGTCCCTGATGGAAACATCACTTCCAGCCTACAATATGCAAGGGCTTAGTAGCCATGAATTTCTTTTGGAGAAAACTTTTTGATCTTCATAAAGAAAGGTTGACTGAAAAACGAAGAATTATATATATATATATATATATATATATATATATATTATTTTTTTTTTTTGGGGGGGGGAAATGGATGCTATGCACCAGAACAACACAAACTCCTTTCCAACTGGGGAAAGAATTCAGGATCTCATTAAATGGAATCCTGAGCATGGGGTAAAAAAGGCCAGGAAGAGATGGCATGGGAAATACCAATTCTCTCTAGTGGTTGAGAGCAGAGGCACAAGCATTTTCTGTAGCAGTGGATCATCCTTGAGCTGGGCCAGCCCCATTATTCTTGGCTTGTAGTAGGGTGAATAAAAGCTACTCTCTGATTGTAAGGCCAGGCCAAGGAGGTGATGTTCCCCTGGAGAAGCTCCATCATCCCTTCTTCATCTCTGCCATGTACCTGTGATCAGTTTGAGTGCATTACACACCAATAACCCATGCTGGTACTTCGGAAGTCTGTGTGAGAGCCAGCCAACAGGGTTGGCACGCTATATATGGGTGGACAACCAGGTCTGCTGACAGCAGCCATGTTGGCAGCAGCAGCAGCAGAGTGTCATCTTTTGGTGGTGAATGCAGTGAAATAGGACAATGTGGCATCTGTATCACTGATGCACTTGCTGCTGCCTCAGAAAAAGCAAGCATTTCTGACTCATTTTTCCCAAGCCTGTCTCAGGTGTGTGATGCACATGTGCTCAGATGCTTTGGGGTGTGCTCATGTGAGCAGCTCCCAAGTGTATCCAATTTGCTCGTAGCTGTTGGATTTCTCTTTATTAACATTTCAAATGAGGGAAAAAAAAATCTTTTTACAATACTGAATTTTTCACTAATCACCTTTTGTGATTTTAAAAGCCTGGTGGTGATTTCTTCTGTAACCAAGGGAGAAGCACAATCGTCTTTCCAGTCTGTACAGCACCTGACAGACACTGAAGACACCCCAGGTGGAAGCTGCTATGTGCAGTGACCCCAAACCCTGGGTCAGAATCCTGAGTGAGTCCTTGTCGCTGTTTGTCCCTCTGATAGAATCACAGCATGGTTTGGGTTGGAAGGGACCTCACAGCCCACCCAGCCCCAACCTGTGCCGTGGGCAGGGCTGCCCCCACCAGCTCAGGCTGCCCAGGCCACATCCAACCTGGCACTGAATACCTCCAAGGACGGGGCACCACAGCTTCTCTGGGCAGCCTGTACCAGGGCCTCACTGCCCTCTGAATAAAGAATTTCCTTCTAGTATCTTATCTAAGCCTCCCCTCTTTTAGTTAAAAAAGAAGTAAAATTCAGGCCCTGTTTTAATTATTTTTCAATCAGCCAGAGTGAGTGTCTGAAGCTTAACAGTGCAAAAAGCTTCTGAATTACTTGCAGGAACAGGAGAGATAGCAGAAGGAATTCCTGCTACAAATGAGAGCTTTCTTCTGTTCAGTGCTAGAGGCAATAGTCACTCCTGCTTTGCGGCACTTGTGACCTCAAAGCCCTCGGACATCTCTTAGTCACCTTTTTCTCTCTGCAAGAGCTTGTTGCTGAAAGCCAATAACCTCTCACCAGCAGAAGCCCTATGGTTTCACCCTGCAGCCCCCACACCTCTCTGGGCTCAGCCCCTTCCTTTCCTTCCTTTAGTGCACGTGTTGCTCCCAGTTTACCAGCTCCATCAGACTAAGAGGGGCTGTAAAGATGATGCTCCATGCCGAGTTAAATGTTGCTAATGGTGTTAAAAGACTGCCGTAGTACAAAATGCCTCCTGGCTGAAAACACAGTAGTTAAATGTGGAAAATGTGAGTCCATCCACACAGTCAAAACACAATTTAAAGGAGCCTGGCTCCAAAAAGGCTTCAGTTGGGCAAACACAGTGCATGCTTTTGTTATCAAAATGCACCTAGATCAATATGGCTCTTTGAAATCATCACGGCTGCAGGAAGTGAGCTGTAACGACAATTGCTCTGTTGGGGACTTCACGCTGGGCTTTGTGTGCTCCCACAGGGAAATGGGGGTGCAGCATGGAAATCAGCACCCCTGCCTCTGCTGAGCGGGGAAATGCTGTGCAGAGCCATTCTTCTGAATTGCAGTGGAGACAATGTCTCTACAAGCTTATGCTCTCTGTGGTGTTATGAAACACATGCCTTGGAACGCACGCTATGTCATCTGTTCTCGTGTTAGTGTGATGCGAAAGGAATTAAAAAATAGGAGGGAAGGCAACGCAGAGATTTTTCACTGTTATCTCCTCGGCTTTCTGAGCCCAGGGGATGTGGCACGGCCAGGGGGCACCAGTGGTAAACGAGTTGGCCCTTGGGGAGAGCAGGGAGGGAGTGCGGAGTGGGGAGCTGATCTCTGCCTGGTCTGGGAAACGTTTTCAGACGAAGATGAATTAAATGTGGACGTGCAGGCTGTAGGTAGGGCGAGCGCTGCACGGTGCTGTGGTTGAGTGCTGCTCTGCGGCTCTCATCGTTCTGCAGGCAGGACTGACAGACGCTGCTCCTGCAGCATCATGCATCATCATGCTGCAACGTATCTGCCG
The DNA here is from genome assembly GCA_036925125.1 of Oreortyx pictus. Taxonomy (NCBI): domain Eukaryota; kingdom Metazoa; phylum Chordata; class Aves; order Galliformes; family Odontophoridae; genus Oreortyx; species Oreortyx pictus. The sequence continues at coordinate 60,370,475 of JAUPFR010000001.1, forward strand.
TCAGCCGACAAAAAAAGAACAAAAAAAAAAAAAAAAGAAGGAAAAAGAAGTATTTCCTGCAGGTTTCCCTGGCTGCATGACGTAGCTGTGATGGAAATACCCGAGGCTGGGTTTCCAGGGTTTCCCGTACACGCAGGAGCTAATTAAAGGATTTTTCTTGGCACACATGATCCTCCTTCAGCTGTGGCCGGAGGAAATAGGGCAAACCCAGGCACTGGGAGCTGCATCAGCCATAGGTCAGCAGCTACAAGCAATGAGGAGCTGCAAAGCTTCCTGCCAGACCTGTCACTGCACTCAGCATCAGGAGGCAGCAGCTTCTGCCCTGCTGTGGGGCATCCGAATAGTGGCGAGGGGTTGCAAGGTGCCCATCAGGGTAGTGGCACGTACCCATGTTTTGCAAAATATTTCCCCTGCGATGCAGAGCGCTGCCCAGGGATGGGCTGTTCCCTCTGCAAGGCTCAGGGCTGCAGCTTTGGTAATACGGCCACTTGCATTTCTCCTTTTTTTTTTTTTTTCCTGCTCCCAGTGAACTAGCAACAACAGCGAATGCAAATTGCTTTTCTCTTCAGACAGTGCCTCTCCTAAATTATCTTTAAGAAGCACTCAAAAGCCTATTACTTAAACTTGAAGATATCTGCATGCTTCCTTCCTTTCTTGAAAAATTAGAGCATCCTCCTCCACCCCAGGCTGCTGGGGACAGCAAGTTCTGGTGCCGCACCTGTGCCTGTAGAGTTATCTATGTGGTCAAGCATCCCCAGGTGCTCACAGCCTCAGGGGGACTCATGTCCCAGAGCTGCTCCTTGTCCACTGCTCTCCTGCTTGCAAAAAAGGTGATACTGTGGGCTTTGTTATAGGATGGCCCTCTGGGACGCAGGATTGTAGAACTGTTAGACTTGGAAGGGACCATTAAAGGTCACTTAGTCCAACTCCCCTGCAATGAACAGGGATGCCTACAGCTACATCAGGTTGCTCAGAGACCCATCCAGTCTGACCTTGGGTGTCTCCAGGGATGGGGTATCCACCACTTCTCTGGGCAACCGAGCTAGTGTGTCACCACCCTCATTATAAAAAAAAAAATTCTTATATCCAATCTAAATCTTCCCGGATTTACTTTGAAGCCATTCCCCCTTGCTCTGCTGAAGAGTCTGTCTTCTTTCTTACTGACACCCTTTAGATACTGAAAGGCCGCTCTCAGGTCTCCCCAGAGCCTTCTCCCATCTGTCTCAGCCTGTCCACGTGGGGGAGGGGGGCTAGCCTTGGACAGAGCATGCAGTATGGTGCTGTGCAAGTCCTACACAAACAACTGAGACTGGAAGATGAGGCTGCCTGCTGCTTGGTTCATCCAAAATTTGCATGCATCGCCAGTATGTACAGATATGTTAATTTGTTCACTTCTAAGCCTCAACATTCAGTGCAAATCTAAGATGATCTACGAATGTAACTGTGTTTGCAAAATGACAGGGCTGGTACAGACTGCAAACACCCAGCCCACTTGGTATAGCATCGTTTCATGCAGTGCAGCAGTACACACAGCTGACTGAAAGGCTTTGTCAGAAATTTGGGCTTGAAGAAACTGTAACTATTGCAGATGTGTGGCTTTAAAAGGTTTGTCTTCCATTTGAAATCAAACCTTCATATTTTCATAATCATTTTGATGGAAGAAAAGCACAGCGTGTTTTCAGGTTTGTATGGTGAAGTGCGGAATATTCCCATTTTCTCTCTCCAGTGTCTGAGTTTGCAGGTAAGGGCTGGGATGAGAGCAGCCTCAGCTGCTGCTGAGTCTCCTCCAGTGGGCAGGTGTGAGGGGTGTGGAGGAAGTATCCATCAATGCACCACTTAGGATTGGCTGAGAAGCCTCTCCACTGCCTTCATTGGCAAAAGGCCCTGAAAGAGCCACGCTTTTGTTTCTAGTCACAGAATCACTGATCCTCAAATGGCTGACACTGGCAGGAACATCAGGGTCCACCTGCTCCACCCTCTGCTCCAGCAGGGCCGCCCAGAGCAGGGTGCCCAGGCCCACATCCAGGCGGCTGCTGGAGATCCCCAAGGAGGAGACCCCGCAGCCTCTGTGCAGCCTGTGCCACTGCTCCATCACCTGCACAGCACAGGAGTGCTCCTGGTGTTCAGGGGGAGCGCCTGTGTGACAGTTTGTGCCCATGGCCTCCTGTCATCGGTGCTTTTTCCAGTTTCTCCCAGGTTATCCCTATTTCGAGTTCAGAGTTTGATCTAAACGTTGGGATTAGGGCAGGAACTGCCACTCCCAGAGCAATTCTGATGTAGTTTATTTTAAGCTCGGTGTATCCGTACCACTGCGTGTGGAAGCACCGAGTGTTTGCTTTCTCTTTTATATGCCCAGTCGCAGTGCACCAGCGTGTGTGGGAGATGTTATTTCTGAGCTTAGAGTGCTAAATTGATAGAAGGCCTCTCCACAACCTAGAGAAATTTATAAAACGGATAAATCACAAACAAGTTAGTTCCCATAAATAAGAGCAAGGAATACGGAACACTGCGATGCTTAATTCATAGCTCTGTTCTTCTGGGTCATTAATTTCAGCGTGGACTTCTTCATCTGGCAAAAGCTGGCAGATGTAGCACTGCTTGCAGGGCTCAGTGCGGCTGTTATTTGAAGCCGTGTTGGTCACAGACTGAAGCTGGGTGTTTTAAGGGCCTCGTGGAACCATGCATGAAAACAGTTGTATGCTTTCACAGCATTGGCCTCATGAGTTTCAAGTTTTCTTCTGTAAGACATGACCACAGCTCAGCTGCGGCAACAGGAATAACTTGAGAAGTTTATTTCTACTTGATTAAAATCAGTGTACACAGCTTCGAGAAGCTATTGGTGTTTGCTTAGCTAAAATGTTTCAAATATTAATAGCAGCTCCAAGTTGTTGACAAGCCCTAAAGCCCAGCAAGTAATGTGCTTTGATGTGTTTGTCTTCTGGCAGCTGAGGAGAGAACTTGATTTGAAAGGTGAAGAATTAGCTTGCTTAATACTTTCTTTCCAAATGTAAAATCTGTTTGTTTTTTTTTTCTTCTCCTTTTATTTTTTTATCCTCCTCTCCGTGTTTTAAACTCCATTTAGATTATTTTAAAGTTTATCTCCCCAAAGAAAATGGAGATCTCTTTCTTTGTACCAACCATGTTCTGAGCCCCTCCGGGATCTCACTGTGTACTTGTGGCACACAGAGGCCCTGATGTTATGGGTCTCCCTATTTGTGAGTGTGTACGCCATCCTGTTGAGCTCATCACACCACTGAGGTCAGCAGGATTATTTGGTTTATTTCAGATTAAACTCAGAGATGTTTGCACCATTGCCACCACAACAAGATTTTTTTGTACCCTTTAGCACAAAGCTTTTACACTATGCATTTCAAAATATATCCCTAATATATCTCTAAGCAAGGGTTTCTCTTGCAGCAAAACACACTTCTTATTGAGATCTGACTCCCAGATGAGGTAACTCAACTTGAAGAAACAAAAAGCTGCAGTGGCAGACATCAATCTATGGGAATGATGACTTTTCCTGCACACATGACACAGGTCTACCAAGCACAGTCTTAGTGTGGCATTAACACAATCACATGGCACTGCATGAGCACTTCTCAGCCCCTGAGCAACCCTTTCAGGGGAGGATATTAGGAACAATTTATTCTCAGAAAGAGCAGTGAGGCAGTGGCACAGGCTGCCCAGGGAGGGGGTGGAATCACCATCCCTGGAGGTGCTCAAGAACTGTGTGGATGTGACACTGAGGGCCGTGGTCAGTAGGCATGGTGGGGTGGGCTGGTGGTTGGACTGGATGATCCAAGACTTTTTCAGCATTGATGATTCTATGATTTTATCTGTCACAAGGCACTGCTGGAAAGAAATTACATTCCTTTCAATGAGAGTATTTCCAAGAGGGTGCACAGTGATACTCCAGCCCTTTCTGCTGCCCGTGCTGGGCCATGAGGTGGCAGTAAATCGATAAAGTGGTTTGTGCTTACATGGTTAATGAGTCCATGTCTGGATGGAGGTCGGCGATGAGTGCTGTCCCCCTGGGGCCAGTACTGGGGCCAATACTCTGTTGTCTTTGTCAGCGACATTCAAGGTAGGCATCCTCAGCAGGTTTGCTCATGACACCAAGCTGTGGGGTGTGGTTGACACGCCGAGGGATGGGATGCCATCCAGAGTGACCTAGACAGGCTGAGTAGTAGGTCCAGGTGATACTCATGACGTTCAACAAATCTAAGTGCAAGGTCTTGCACCTGGACTGAGGCAACCCCGATAACCAATAAAAGCTGGGGATGAAAGGACTGAGAGCAGCCCTGCTGAAAAAAACCTGGTGGCACTGGTGGATGGCAAGCTAGAAATGAGCCAGCAATGTGCCCTCACAGCCCAGAAAACCAACCATAATATCCCGATCTGCATCAAAAGAAGCGTGGCCAGCAGTGCGAGGGAGGTGATCCTGCCACTCTTCTCTGCACTGGTGAGGCCTCACCTGGAGTAGTACTTCCAGATGTTGAGTCCTCATTACAAGAGAAACATAGACCTGTTTGAGCATGTCCAGAGGAGGGCCACAAAAATGATCCAAGGGGTGGAACACTTCTCCTATGAGGACGGGCTGAGAGAGCTGGGGCTGTTCAGTCTGGAGAAGAGAAGGCTGTGGGGTGACCCGATAGTGGCCTTTCACTTTCTAAAGGGGAGCTACAGGAAAGAAGGGGACAGACTCTTTAGCAGGGTCTGTGGTAATAAAACAAGGGGAAATGGCTCCAAGCTCAGGTAGGGTAGATTTAGCTTAGATATAAGGAATAAGTCTTTTACACTGAGGGTAGCAAGTCACTGGCACAGGTTACCTACTGTTGTGGTTGATGTTCTGTCTCTGGAGACTTTCTAGGCAAGGCTGGATCATGCTCTGAGCAACCTGATCTAGATGTGGTGTCCCTATTCGTGGCAGAGGAGTTGGACTAGATGGCCTTCAGAGATCCCTTCCAACTCTAAGAATTCTATGGCTCTATGATTCTATGCTCTGTCCTGGAGCAGCTGCAATTTGCTATCTGTAAGGCTTGCCTCAGGTTCATGAGGTACTGTGGCGTTGGAGCCAGGAGCAGTAGCTGAGCCCTCAGAATGCTGTTGAACTTCAGTTGGCTGTGGGAGGCTGAAGAGAACACAGTCTGCTCCATGGTTCGGCTTCCATCCCTGTCACCTGCTAGCTGTACTGGACTGTGCTCTGTTTTGTGTTGTTTAGCTGTACAAGGCAGAGTGATGTGCACGACACACATGGCACACTGATGCTGTGTCCAAAGGTGCATTTAATGCCTCTCAGGTTTTCGCATGCTACCTACCTGGCAGCCCACACCCTGCCCTTCTGTGACAACCCATTTTACAGGCAAGGAATGTTTCTAACCAGATGGCAAAACTGACACATTTCCCCTCTGACATTAAAAGATTTTGCAGCTCCACGTAGGTGAATTATTTGTAACAGCAATTGCTGCACAGTTTTGTGTGAAATACAGCTAACTGACCTTGCAAAACATTACCTGCACTGTCATCCCGACAGATGGACTATCAAGATGCAGAAGGCTGGCAGAGCAAGCAGAGGTGTCTGCACGAGGAATCCTCTCAACCAAATGGAGGCAGTGCAAAGGGTTTCCCCACCTGAGCTGAGCTACACAGTCCCCCTTTGCAGACAGCAAAAAGGGCAGCACACCCCTGACCTGCGGGTGAGGCGTGGAGCAGGAAGCTTGTATGCTGGCACCACAGTGCCTATGCCTGCCCACCTTCACTGAGCTCACAGCCTGAACTTGAGTCAGCCACGTGCTCATAACTCTTCACAGAAGGCACTGGCAACTCTGCGAGGCCCTCAGCATATTGTTCTATTCCTAATTAATTCTAGTTCCAAAACATAGTTTAGCTACATGTGGATATGCCATGTTTGATCAAGGTAACAGTTACAGGTCGATAGCTTTGTTGATTGCTTTTGTGTCTTCCTGTCATTGGCATCTCCCACTTTCTTATTGCCAATTCTGTCTTTGGGAAAGAGGCCACTCACTGCATGAGCCTTAAAAGCTGAGATCCCAAGCAGATTAGAAAGTGACACATGGTAGACACCGCATCTTAATTGGCTGAGCAACCCCTGTGGGACCTGGGACCCTGCTGCCAAGAAACAGAACATGATGGGAACAAGCTCTGACCTGAAACAACCAATGGTAAACAAGGTAAAGAACCTGTGCTGAAGGAAGTGTGGCTGGGAGTGTACACATGGACGCATGACAGGGCATGAGAGAGCCTAGCAGCACCCCAAGGTCTGACAGGTCTGCACAATGCAGCCACCAGTTGTGCTACTGACATGGAAAGTCTGCTCAGGCACAATCTCAAAAGCAGAGTAGCTCCCTGCCTTTGGGACCAGAGCCACCTGACTTAGAGCAGGCTCAGGCAGCTTGCCATGTCTGATCACCAAAGGCTTGACTGAACCTGGCTGAAACAACAGCAAAGATGTGAACAGAACTTTCCTCTCGTGCTGCCTGTTAGCAAGCAGGACACACCTGCAGTAGAAGCAGCCCCTCCAGAGCAGTGTCCCTGCAACAGATCCTTCCACGTTAAGCGCTGCAGCAGGCAACACCTCTTTGCCACCCAATAGTTCCAATGCAGAGGAATGGCTTTTTTTCTGAAGCTGAACAGCCACATACGAGGTTACAACCAACCAGATGCCACGTACTGCAAGTGAGGGGCTGAGTTCGTATCAACGCCAGACGGAGACGTCACTGTACGATATGGATGGTCATTTATTTATTGTTTTATCGTGGCACAGAAAAATGCTACGGCTGCAATATCAAAGTAAGGTGTCACTTATAAAATACCAGTATTATTAACGCGGTGGTAAGGTACTGTTAGCATTTACAGAGAGCTGTGTCGTAATCCCATAGTCTTGCCCCATGGTTTGCTGCTGTGACAAAACCCCGTGGCAGCAAGCAGACAATGGATGGGATGCAGTGTCCTATCTGTTATCATGCTTTTGCATCTTTGATTACTGAATGGCCCTTAACAGTATTGATGATTGGCACTGAATCTAATCCTTTCGGATACGTTAGATCCTTTTACAGCACGTGTCAGAATAAAAGAGAAGCGTCTGAACAATAAAGAGACGGCGTTTCCTTACAAAATGAGATGAAAAAATAATAAAAAACAACAATATAAATGGAACATTCAAGTGTTTCTTTTTATATTTAAAGCTCTTATTTCAATATACTGTATTTAAACATTCTTAAATAATCACTCTGTACCTTTGATTTTCTGTTTCATTTTTGGAAACAAATAGAGTAATCTCACTATAAATGTGTGCAAATAGAAAATATATAAATATATTTGAGGCCCATGTCATAAAAAGGTGGACTCAGAATTGTCACTTTTCCAATGTTCAGCTGGGGTCCCTTTCATTTTGCCCTGCACGTTATTTGAGCTCTGTTCTTTTAAGTCTTTGAAGTCCTCATGCAAGGAAGAGCCAAGCACACACATACTGTCTCGTGTTTCATTTTGTAAACTACTTGATGACACCTGTAAAACAGTTCCAAAGCGACTAAACAGCGGAGTTGACGTGATCCACTTCAACAAACTGAAGTCTGTTTGGTCGACTGCTGAGCTCCATGGGAAAGTTGCTCCCACGGGAGACAACTCCATCTCTGAAGCGCTGTGAGTAACTTCATGAAATCCCATGGACCTTTCCTGGCTATTTGCTGCTGAGGGGAGACTGCTTTCCCCATAAAACAGAGCACGCTGTTGTGGAGAGGCAGACATCATCCGATCTGCTGCGTGTTCTGCCCTTGTGTGCTCCTGCAAAACTGACTCATTTGTTGGAGATGTTGGCGAAGACGTGTTTTGGTTGTAAGCCTTAAAACTGTCACTCGCATTTGAGACAAGGTTTGGTGAGTAGCTGTTTGCAAAGGACTGTGCCTGATGCATTAATCCTTTTTTGACATTCAACTTGGATAGAAGCTGGGTGCGAATCTCTGGAGATAGTTTACTCAACTGGCGTCCAAGCTGAAGCTGCGTTGGGAATAGTGTTCCCTGAAGGGTTCTGTACAGAAATCTGCAAGAAGAGAATGTGCATATGAAAAGATCTGAAAGAGAGAAGTACCCAAGTTATTAAATATGCTTTGGCAGGGGGGTTGGTCTAGATGATCACTACAGAGGTCTCTTCCAGCACCTACAATTCTGTGATTCTGTGAAAATTAGAGATTTATGTGCCTTTCTTATGTTTGACGCAAGAAAGATCACTGATGAAAAGTTCTGCCTGCTGTGCTAATATGTGAATTAATAACAAGAGGTGTAATAAAAATGTGTTTTTAGCCAGTGATCTACTTTGTGATGGCATACGGTCTTTCACCTTTCCTGATGTGGACCCAAAAGCAAACGGGATCAGTTGGTAGGGAAGGCTTCTTACATTTATAAGCACTACATAGGGACAACCTGATCTAGTACCAGATCTGGTGGTTGGTGTGGCAGAGGGGTTGGAACTTGATGATCCCTGAGGTCCCTTCCAACCCAAGCCATTCTGTGATACACTATCAGAATTTCTGTACAGTTCATGAGGACAGGTTGAATCTGGAAGCATCGTGAAAAACCTCACAGGATAGAAAATCTCTGTATGGCCAGGAGCTTCAATCTACACCAGTCTACTGGTAAACAGCCAACTGTTTACAATTATTCCCCTCCTGTGACGTAGAGCCAGGAGCTGTGGTCTCTTCCTGTGGTCAGGAGCACAGAAAACGTTAGACAACTTGACTTGATATAACGACCCACTGAAAAATGGCTTTGCTGATAAGACAAAGAGGAAATATTTCCTGCCCTCGTAATCATATGTATGAAGTGCTTTCACATGTAAAAAAAGATACAATACCTGGGCAGCAATGCAACGACTGGTGATATAATGCAAGTGAAGTAGAACATGGGGTCTCCCATCAGCCTTTCCATAGTCCAGTAGGGATTGGATGGAGGATGGCATACTGGGCAGGAAGCATTGTAAACCAGAGCCACGAAGAAAAACAAAAGGATACTGAAGATGCAAGATGACCAGTGGAGAAAAGTCTAGAACAACAAAAGAAACAACAAAAGAGCAATGATACTTTTCTTTCTGAGTTAATTCTAAATTAACTGTTCTTAATTTCTGAAGCCAAATCCATATATGGCAAAGAATTTAGAGCCTTGTATTTTCAAAGATTCATATTAATACAAAACACTACAAAGCTGTTTGCAAGTCACAGTTCAAAACCTTTTTCGTGTTTGCTTAAAACATCTGATAAAAATAGAATGTGCTGAGTGAACGAAACAAACACCTTGTGTTTTTATAAAACTGCTCTAAGGAAAAAAAAAAAAAAAGACCGTATGGCAGCATGGCAGCAAGTTTCTGTACAGACTGTGGGTACCTTACCCAAGTTTTAGTTTCGATGGCCAAATGTAGTATGATGGTGAAAAGCGCTGCTGTGGTGATGGGAGTTCCCCAGGAGAAAATATCCACCTCCGAATCATAGTAAGTCTGTCAAGAAGGAGACAGAATTCAGCCCAAGCTGATACCAGCTCTCCTCCAAATGCCTGAAATAGAATGTCTTAAACCAAACACTCACAAAATAAGGGATGAAGAAGCAAACGAGGCTCTGATACATAGCATCAATCATGTTCATCCAAAACATGTGTGGTTGGTACTCCTGTGGCACAAAACAAAAAAAAAGGAAAAGGAAATCAGAGATGCTATTTGCTGGGCTAGGTATTTTCGAGTGAACCTTCCAACGGACCCTTTCATAGGCTTGTGGCACTGTCTCCAACACTTTGCTGATCAGTTAGGTACCTTTGGGCATGAACTATAAACTCTATCAGCAAGTCACTCCACTCTGGGAGGAGAATCATCCCCTTCATTTTTGTTTGCTAACAGAGGGTGTAATCTGAATCTGACACAAAGCACACTCAGACCAGCAGACATTTATGAAGGTGCCTACATTTATGCACTACAGCTACACCAGTGATTTCAGAAGGTGCTCTCTGAGGTGAAGACATGTGAGTAAATGGATTTTAAATCGTGTGCATCACGTGCACCCAAACACGGAATAAATATTTGCAAGAGAGAAAACAGAAAATGCACAGATACTTAGAAAACACAACAATGACCCTTAAATGAAAACTCATGAAGGAATGTATGCTATGTTACAAATACACACACAACACATATGCATATATATAATTTATCTGTGCATCGCTTGCTAAAAACAATATTTCATCTAACATTTTGATTGCAGTGGTATGAATGACCACAAAAAAAAAAACAAAAAAAAACTGAGGTATAAGAAAAAGTATTTTATAAATGGAAAAATACGTATTTATTTGTTTTAGGATATAGACTCCATCTCCACCCACCAGGTACATCTCAGATCTTTCCCCTTTTGAAGAATATCACGGCAGCCTAAAAGCAAAAACTGAAAGATGCTTAGAAAGAATTATGGTGTTCTTTTGCCCACTGAAGTAACATGTGAATGAGGACTGAATCAGGCTGCTCAGTGCAATTGTGGAACCTCCATTCTTGGAAATATTCGAAGTTGGACTAGATAAAGCACTGAGCAACCTCATGCAGCATTGTGTGGAGGCTTGTGTGGAGCAGGGGGTGGAGAAGATGATTTCCAGTGATCTTTCCAACCTCAATTATTTTGAAATTCTACAGGCATAAAGGAGATACCTTCCTGAAGCAGGGCTTTTGCCAAGTTTTCAAATGCCTTTTTGGGTATTCAGAGAAAACATTCACCAGATTTCAAATGAACTTAGAACAGCCCCCGAGCTTTCCTATGGGAAGTAATTGTACTGTACACTGGAGACTTCTCTCCCCAGCTTGCCAGCTGAAGACACGCAGACACAGCTACCCAACAAATGTAACCTGTGATTAAATTTAAAAGAAAGGTAAGAAATGGAGCACAAGAGCTGGGTGAAAAAGAGAATTTGCACTAAAACGCTAAAAATAACTCACACTACCACTCTTTCATCTTTTCAGCACAGTGTCTAGCAACGTGTAGTGTACCAAGGACAGTGAGAGGCAAAATGGTCACTGCCTCCCTCAGAGAGCACAGTGTCAATATGTTTAAGAAAGGCTTTTTCCTTGAAAGCAATAATTGGATGTGGATAGTTTTGCCAAGCAAAAAGATTTTCCCACAGTACACTGCAGCTGTCATCATTGGAAATGGTTTGGTTTCAATCCCTTCTGCAACTCCTCCTGTCTTTTTTGTGCAATTTAAGCAGATAGGGACAAGGTGTTTTCAACAAAGCTTTCTGAATCTGTCATCTGCTGCTGATGACCTCCCTCAGAGTGTATCAACCTCTGTGCTTACTCCTAAAGCCATCTTTGTCTTCTGTCTGTAAAGGGCTTCAAGTTGTGAGTTAGTATGGTGAGGCGCTGCACAAAATCTACTTCAGTAGCTGTTTGTGAGTCTAGACCATGAGAGAGGTGTTCAGCTCAGCCTGATTTCAAGTGTTCGTCTTCCCACATTTCAAAACATTGTTTTTTTTTTTTTTTTTTTTTTTTTTTGTCATTCATGTTTTAGATGTTTTACCATCTAGACACTTTGACTCAGGTGAAGAATATCAAGAAATAGTAACAGTGACTTTCTAGATCTTTTTATCAGTCATGTGCCTGTTGGGAGCCAGGTTGCTTCCCAGTGGAAACTGAAGGCATCTAGGAAAAAAAATTACAAAAAGCAGAAGCTTTTACCTCCATATTCTGTCCGCTTTTATAAAGCTGAGGTACAGATAATAGCACTTCAGCTGGCACGTCCTTATCCAGCACACCAGTAATCAGTTGTGGAAGAGAAGAGAAAAGCAAATTAAAGAAGATGAGATACCACTGGTCAACCATCGATGAGCCGGAGAACCCACAGTAGAACTGGTACCAGAAAAGAAGAGCCACAAACATCTGAAAGAGAAACAGCAATGCTGTAAATATGAGAGGAGAGACAGGATCATCATCCCATTGTGTTCTGAAAGCATTCTCATTCCAGTTTTGAAAGGACTTATCCATGTACCCTAAGCATACGAGTTTTCCATTGAAATCCAGTCTTGAACTCACTGTTCCTCATGCCTGTACCACTTAACTAAGCTACAGTTTGGCAAATCTAAAATCTTTGTGCTGCTGAAACCTCAGGCCTTACGAGTAAGGACTGGCTTCACACAAAATTAACCTTCAGTTCAAGTGAAATTCTGAAATACAGTTTAGTTAACCATAAAAAGTTCTCCCAAATGATGTTGACCTCTACGTATTTGAGTAATGATCCCACAGCACTTAAATTGCTGCCATAACAGGCATTTCCGTAATAACACCTTCTTCTGGTTTAAAAGGCTCAGCTAGTCTTCAAAGGGTAAACGCAGAGTTTTTCCAGGACCAACATGAGACTTCCAGAAGCAAAAAAGATGAAAAAATAGGGTCTAACAAAGTGGTTTTAACAGTTCTGATCTTTGTGCTTCTAAATTCACCAAATGAGCAGCGCTGCGAAGATTCCTCTGCCTTCCTTTGAATGAAGATATTGATTGCATGGGATTGTTCATGTAGTTTGGATCTACCTACTTTTTCTACAGCCTTTGCAGGATGAAAAATCCAAAGGATTTTAGGGCTCAGGAGTGATTCTGATCTCACCTATGAGGGAAGGTTTCAGGTCTAGAAACAGAAGGGTAGCTTCCTAGGGAAGGAAATAAATTTCAAGGCTTGGTCTTCCTAAAATTTCAATTTTAATTACTCTTTGTAAAGTGATTAACACTACACAGAAAGCAACCTTGGCAACTGCCCCTCAGGGGTTTTCCTCATTTTAGCCACGAAGAAGGGAAATGACATGACCTCTCCTTTCATTTCCTCTTCTTTTTATATTTTGTTCTCAAAAGCTTTTAATTAGCTGGTGCACGTTAACCCTTCTTCATCTTCAGGTATTTAGAGGAAATTAATTTATTCTGTCTGATATTCAAATCTGGGAGAAAAATAGCCACAGCCTGCTTAGGCAGTGAAAACCACTGTAAGGAGAATAAGCATGTCTTGTACAGGGAAACTGCCACATAACAGGCGGCTTGATCTTGCTATACAAAAATGTATGCAGACACATACAAGGAGAGGTATACAGTATGTGTATGTTCAGGCAATATGTGCATACTACACTGTAGTAGCTTCTATATCAGTAGCAATGTGTCTCACAGTCTGTGAGCCCGTACCACAAACTAATCTTTAAAAAGTTAAGCAGTACATATTCTCAAGGATCAGCTCCAGAAGTGATTCATATATTTCAGGAAAAATGCCTGTTTTTGCCTAAAACAGGACTGGATTAACAGAGCTTACTATTTTTTGATCAGTTGGCTGGAAGATGGCAGTTTCATACATAACTGAACAGACTTCAAAATTTATTTCCTTTCCACACAAAAAGACAACAAAACTTCCTGAGACTTTTCACAAAATGGAACTGCAACAAATAAATGGATTTACAGTTTTCTCTTGCTCGCTTGAAATAAATAAAATCCAGCTAATCCTGGACCTAAGAAATCTTCCCCTCCAGAGCCTTGCTGAAGTGAACCTATCCTGGACACAGTTTGGCTCTGGCAAAAATGGGGAGTTTGATGAAAATACACCCAGCTGAGAGTTTTCATACCACCTCTAGTATGGGTCCCAGCAGTGTTGCCAAAGAAAGCTGTACAAATAAGCACCACTTCAGTAACCAGTGAATCAATTTCTCCCCCCCTCAGATTTTATTTTGGATTAAACAAATTTTTTTTTTATTTAAAACATAGCATTTCCTCATCTGTGTGCATTACCCACCTGAAAAACAGTAAAAAAAAAAATAAGTTTAATGATTTTTTTATGTAAAAATTGAGTTGGATTTTTAGAAGAAAAAGATTTCTTTTTTTTTCTTCCAGATGAGTCTCTTAGGAATTTGGCCCCAAGTGGAAGACTTCAGTGAATATAATTCATGTCAAAAAATTTCCAGTACTCTCTTGCAGAGGTAATGCATTAAGGAGAACAAGCAGCGCATGCTTGAGCAGTAGAAGTCTGTTTATATAAAGTCCCTTTGTATCATGCTCAGTTATTTCCAGTCATGCTATGTTTTAGTTTATGTTTTATTTGTATTTTTGTTCACTCTTCCAAGCCAAACATCTTCTTGGACAAGTCATCTGAGTTTTCAAATGGCTTTTGCAGCAATTTGGAATTTAAACTTTGAGTTAGGATCTACGGAAGAATGGAAAATTTCATAATACAAGCAAATGGGAAAAATAACACTCCAGTGAGCAGAAACCTTGCAGAACAATTGCAGTGTATCTATCTTGTGCTCCACTGAGAATCATCCAGAACTTTCTCCTAGCAGAAAGATCAGGTGCTCCTATCTTTCCTTTTTGAATAATCTTCCCTTAAGGGCAGGCGCAGTGTCAGGCATATTCATGTCTGTATGCTGGATGTCCCACTACAGTTTAGAGACAGTAGAAACAAGCATTGCTCAGAAAGCTCTGAAGGCTGCCAAGGCAGAGCCAACACAAAGAGATATTCTTCAGTTATATGCTAGCCCTGAGGCAGCAGCTTTTGAAAATGTCTTACTAAAAATGGCATGAGAAATAATACTTGTAGTTGTGGGGAGTTGTACCAAAGGAAATGGAAGATTTTACAAGGGCTGGACAAAAATGTGGATATATAAACAACAACTCTGGCTGCTGATTGCTGGAATGTCTTACGTGTATTACTTCTTTTTTTTTTTCTTTTTTTTAGTTTTCCTAATTTTAACATGAGATTGCTCTGCAATACATTTCCTGGAAGTTGGAGGTTTGATACTATCGAGACAAAGGGTATCTTGGAAATGTACAGCGCTGGGGCTGGAGTACAGATGTTCAGCATCGTCCAGGATCAAGCTTCAGTACTCACACATTTGAACATCAGCCCATATTTCATTGTGTTTCAACAGGTGGATCTCCACTGACTGCAATATGATTTAAATCCGCTTGCTATTCCAGGCTCAGGCAGCAATTCAGACTTTCCAAGTGCCTTCTGTTTTTTTTTTTTTTTTACACGCAGTTTATAACCAGACCACAGGCAGCATTTTATCATGCTTATGTTAACACAAAGCTGGTTTATTAATACTTTGGTTCTCTATATATTCCAAGAATATTTAAAATTTTGAGCACACAGTGGTCTTTTCCTGAGAAGGTAACTGTCTTCAGGTTGAGATCAGACAGAGATTAGACAGATCAAGAGGAATTTACATAAAAACTTACCACTGACTGAAAAATTGAGACTGGAAGGAATTTGGAAAGCAACTTCTACAAAACAGAGTGCTACGTTTTTTCTTAGTAACATTTGGATAGTGAGGATGAAATGCATTCTCCCACTCACGGTTCACACATTACCCTCTGGAGTAAGCAGAGGTCTGAGAACTCTGGCTCTCTTCTTTTTCCTACTTCTTCATATCCCTGGCTCCCAGAGTGATTTGTAGGTGTTGAAAGAGAGGAGATCTATGTGCCAGCCAGCCACTCCCACACAGCTGATGGAATTCTTGCACGTCTCGTTAGGCAGTTTCCAATCAATCACCTTTGTAATCCGAGATCAATGCAAAGGGACTTCGTTAGAGCCAAGGAGTCGAGCTGCTATGGCTCAGTGCCCAGGACTGGACTAACTCCTGTTTCATGCACCAGGGAGGAAATGCAGACCCTTAGTCTGTTATTCACCATGGTGTGCTTTCCTTCTAATGAATTCTTTCAGTTAGCTGGGAATAAGATAGATCAATGAAAAATCTTCCAGATCTTGGCATCTGAGACACACAGGGCTCATGAATTATCTCAAGTTACCAGGGAAATTGTACAATGATTCATAAGCAATTACAAGATGGAGTCAGGAAGAAAAAAACACACACAACTGCTACTTAGGACCAATGCTGGATGACCTCGGCATTAAAAACTCCCGTGTCTAGCCAGCTACATTCTGTGAAACTGCTCAATAAATGAAACTTTTCTTAAGCAGTGCTTGTTATTTCTGTTACCTAATTTGCACATTCAGCAGCACACTGTAGCTGTTATGGAGCGAGTCCTGTATTTTTGCAAATGGCAGCCAGCTGTCTTTCAACTCTGCAAGTTTCTTTGCAGCTTATTTATAAGCTGTTTGAAGGCTGACCTAATGCTCACTTAGCACAGAATAAACCCTGGAAACATATGCTGCCACAAAGCTGCCAAGTTAAACACTTACTGCATTTTTGTAGAAGAAATACAGCACCATGTTGGCAAGTCGGGAATAACACCAGTGACCATGAACAAGCAAGAGCTTCTCCAAATGCCGGAACCTTGGGATTGCAAAGTCACTTGCCATCACCGCCTTTAATGAGAGAAACGTTGAAACCATTATTATAAGGTGTCACTTTCAACCCCAACAGTGAATCTAGTCATCTTCTCAACTTATAAAGTCACTGGAAGTTGTAGTGACGAAGAATCAAACTTGTGATAGCGCGCAGGAAATGCAGCTTTGGAATTCACATAAGAAAACGTGGTGGCTTTGCAGAACATGCAAGAAGATCTGGTACTTCCCCAGTGGAGATGATGGTCTACGCTCCAGGTTGTGGCAAAAAGGAAAGTAAGAGGTGGAAGAATGGCTGGCAAGTAGTTGCATGAGCCTGAGGGCTCGGGATAATATATGAGAGAACATCTCTGTGGCTGTAATGTCTTTTTCTGTAGAACCAAAGGGTTACTTACAGGGCAAAATGAACTGCCAGTGAATGAAACAGAAAAGCACAGTTAAAAGCTTGCATCACAGTTACTGGACTTTAAAAGACAAAACAACAAAGACAAATGTTCAAAAGAACGTTTGCAATCCTGTCTTATAAAGTTTACTCAACAGTCTTAAGGCATATGTATTTTGAGGGATTTTTAAAATCATGTGCTAAAACTCTCTATGAATAATCATGTTAGATGAGACTCCCCTGGGGTTGTGCAGACTGCCAAATCAAACTGACAACATGAGTCAAGTGGATGCACTTTCTCTCTACTTCTGAATGACTCAAATTCAAGACACTTAACATCTAGATGACACTGTCCTATAAGTGATGGTTATCACAGATGTTTTATGATCTTCCATATCCTAGCATAGCACTAAGATTTCATGTAATACAATCTCACATTTTGTTGTTTTTTCTTTTATTTTGATATCAGCTATCTTTTCACAGTTCAGCAAAAGCATGGGGAAAGGTAAAGGTCTCCAGAGGACCAAGTCTTCCCCATGCTCTCTAGGGTATTTTGGCCATGTTTTTGAATGAGACATCTTTCCTTTTGAATCTTCCCTCTTCCTTTTCTAGGTAAATCATCAAAAGGAATCAGTTTTGCCAAATAAATGTGCTTTTGGAAGCTATTCAAATAAACTCTAAAACAGCATGCAATGTAGTGTAATCTAAGCAACTGATTTGTGTAAGCACTTTTTTAAATGTTGACCCATACATCCTGGGATTTCTTAGGTATTGAGATACAGTTGTCACAACCTCACTGCACGCATCAGTCTAATTTGTCTTGCAGATATGTTGCTCTTCATGATTTGAGAACAGAGCTGTGCCACATCTGCTTCCTTGTCCTCTGCCCAAACGAAGCCCATCCCGATGTTCAAGTAAAATGGTTAGCTTCTTTGCAGCTACGTTTCTAGGATATTACTTCACAACACACTGTGAGAAACGTCAGCATTTTATTTTTTTTACATTCCATTTTGATTAGAATGAAGAACTTGGAAAGACAGTGTTATCCAATTGCATCTGCATGTTTATTTCACCTCAAAATACAGTCTCGGTTTTTGCTTTTCTTTTTTTCTTCCCCAGCTTTTTCAAAGGAAAAAATGATTCATGCTCCACACAATTCCATAGAATGTGGAAAGAAAATAAATCAGAGTGTACTGCTGTTTCAGACATCCAGATCCTCAGAGCCTTTTGAGTATCTGCATGCATAAGATCCTGACAGCTGTTTATAGTAAAAAGGCCTGCATGGTTCTTGGGACTTGGAGCAAAGGAAGGGCATCCACTAATATTTTCCACTCTACTGAACTTTCATTTAGAAAAACACAGACAGTTTAATGGGTTAATGAGCAAATAACTTTCAGACTTAAATACACCACAAAAAAAAACCCCAACCAAACAAGGGCATTTGAGGACTTGTTATTGTCGGTGCTCAGCTGAAAGTAGCATAATGGCAAGAGGATTTAAAAAGAGTGCTACATCCGTCTGCATTAGGGAAAAAAATTGATCTGAATTAATGCATAGGTTCTAAGAGCTGATAAGTTAATAAGAGCTGGTAAGACTCAAGGAGCCTGGGCAGACCCTTTTAGGCTTGGAGGAGACTCCACATTCTTTTCTGGGTTTCCTGGACTGCCTGCCAAGTAAGTGATGCTGCAAAACCTATGCAAAGCTCTCAGGGCTTTGTTAGGTAGCAATGAACATACCTGGTATTAGCTTAATACAAGACTCCCTTTTCTCCTGCCCTCTCCATCCACCTCAGTCAGACTCAGAGGGCCTATGGATGGGACGCCATATGTACAATAAAGATCAGAATATTTCTGTGGTAGCTTCTTCCAGTCTAAGTTACAGCTGCTACCAATTTTGGAGAAGCATTTTTAAGAAATTTGAAGGTAGAAATCTTTCTCTTTGTTCTTAACTCAGTCGAACTATAGTACTCATGAAATTCTCTGGAATAAAAAACTATCACCACACCTTTGCCCCACTGTGGGGCACAGAATCACCTGCTGGTAAGTAAGTCAAGGATTATGCTTATCTGCTCAGGTCCACAGGAAGAAAACAATTCCTATCCTGCCTGAAGAGCTCTTATGTTGTGGAAATGAGGTATCTTCCTCATTCTGTGTGCCTTATTGCCACTTCTAGTATTAGCAAAGGAAGTGAGCTACGTTAACATTAGGAGACAGAGGCAATAGATAGTTCAGCAGGTAAACAATCTTCCTCTCTTTTGGGGAAGGGAGAAGTGCCTCTTATACAGTAGCAAATGCAGTAATAACAAGCCAAACACATCCAAAAGACTGCAGGGCAAGTCCCTTTACTGTGCCGTTTCCTGTGGCAGAAAATGAGAAAAACAAACACACTTGGTGCTGTAGGGAGCAGTGGATCTGCAAAGGGCTGCAATTTTCTCTTTCTTCACTGTTCTGCTGTCTAGATAAGGCTAAGTAAAAAGATGTGTGGGATGTGCTTTGCAGTGAATGAGCAACATTACCTGCATGCCTTCTTGACCAGAGATCCCCACACCGACATCGGCAACTTGGATCATACTGACATCGTTAGCACCATCACCTAAAGATAACAAAAGATGGTTTTGCTTGTCACAAGTAGACCAGGAAACCAGAGAACAAGTGAAAACTAGTTACTTCTACGTGTTAGCTGAGCATAGGAGATGTGGGATACAAAACAAACAAACAAAACAGCTTTGGAACCTGAGGTTCAAAGCTTGGCCAAGCTGCTGAAACATTATTTTCAGTAAAACCAGAAAATACTAGCCCTGAACTGTACAAATATTAAAACACTTCAAGAATGAACTTCTTAATGCTCTTCCTTCCTTATAACTGCAGTAAGGTATTATTAAGAATGAAACATGCTGCAAAGACGTCCATCTAGCAAAAAACATAACAGTAAAGAGTGGATGAATTCTTGACTTGAGCTGACTAGTCTGATATCATTAATACACCACTGCAGCCACATTTATCTGCATGGGTTACAGTCACCATTTCTTGCTCTTTTTTCTAATCATCACACCACAAGGTGACAAAACTGATGTCCTAGTAACAGTTCAAAATAAACTCAGCTTAGCTCATGTTGGGAAGATAGAACAACTAGTTTTTTAAACCAGAGCAAGAGCCTGAATTCAATGCACACGTTCATGTTGCTTAGAAAGATTGAAAACACAAGCTGCTCATTCTTCACTGTCATTTTTTATCTTTCTGGATAATTCAAGTTAAGCAGTTAGATATTTTTGACAACATATGAAAATGATGATGTCAGCTAAGGACATAAGCTAAGCATGAAAAAGGAATATTTGTGATTTGTGATTTGTGGGCACGGGGATTCTTAAAATCAGCACACATTTGGAGCTGTCAATATCACAGGTGTCTGGCAGTTATTATGTACTTCGGATTTCTCACAGGTAGGTCCAACCCATGTGTTTACGTTACGATTAAACCCAGATAGATGGATGAAAGCTAAGGTGTTTGGTGACGGTATATGTTACAATTGTATCTTCTAGTGCAACCTGAGCCTAAACTCGAGGCAGGGAAAGAAAAGCTGGTTGATTTTTCTTAGGTAAAAATCATGGAAACGTGGAAGAAGCTGCCAGATTTAAACAGGACGCATGTCAAAATCTGCCCTCTACCAATTGAACAATTGGCTGTGAAGCAGTGCAACAGCTGGCATGATGCCAGTCACAAATTCATTCTCTCTACAGATGGCCAATTCACGTCCTATCCTGCACTGCTTACTTGTGATGAAAAACGCAGACCCTTGAGCTCAATCATGGCTGAGTGAAACAATAACGAGCATGCTTTTGTTCTGTGTCATACAGACTGCAAAATGGCGTTCTGCACAGCACCAGCTAAATCAGTTCTTCACAGCAGTGCATGGACATGCCAAAACTTCAAAGCATATTGTATCATCGCCAGTTCCTAACTTCTGTAGGATGAAATCCTAAACACTATTCTAAGAGTTCTGTACTAGTTTTGAATAAATATGTTAAAGTTGTTTGAAATATTTTCAGACACATCTAGAAGATGTGTGAGTTGTGCAACAGCTGGAAGGATCCTGATGCAAGTCAAAAACCCAAGATTCTTAGTAAACATCAATTCAGGCTAGTTTAAAATGAGATATTTACCTATTGCCAAGGTCATTGCTTTGAGTTTGTCTCTGACTAGTTTCACTACCATGCTCTTTTGTAGCGGAGTAGAGCGACAGCACAGAACTGAACGGCACCGCTTGGCTAGTGAAAGAAATTTATCTTCTAATGTAGGTTCCAGGGCATAAGCTAGAGTTCTTCCATCAATCACTAGGCCCAAGCTGGAAAGCACAGGGGAAGAGGGTGGATAGAGAGGGGTGAACCCAACAGTCACGTTCCCAGTAGCGTTGTCTACCATGTTGTTTGAAAATTTAGACTCTACGCAGTGTAGACACTGCTCCAGCAAGACAGCACATGTCTCCTGAAAAAAAAATCAAAGTAAAGATGTTTGAGAGAAAAGAACATGAATTCAGAAATTTGTCTTCTATGTATATTTAGGCATAAGGAATACGGAGAACGTGTTACATCTGCTGCATCATAGAAGTTTTAATTTCTAATATTCTCTGTTAGCTCTAAACACATTTTTTTGTGGAAGACATGACAACAGTGCAGACATGAATGACTTAAAACCTAATTCCTCTTTAACATGCAGTATTGTATGATGTACTAATTTCTTGTAGCTCCTTCTCAGAATAACAGTGTTAGAGAATAATATAATAATCAGTATCAGTAGTAAGTTAAGCATGGTGATGAGCACCATGTATACGCCTACAACACTTATCAAGTACTTATGCATTATTAAAGGGCAATTAAAAATTATTTAAGCCAAATTCTCTGTCCTAGGAATACTCAACTGTAAGACATTACTGAGAACATACGAACTTTTAAAATGAAATGCTACTGGTTGTACAGCGAAGTATAACAAAAACTGAAAGATCATGGAAAGTAAATTTACCAGTTCAGTTGATACACTCAAGAAGGGAAAATGCTGTTATCTTTTCGTCCTTTTCGAAAGTAATTGGAGCTGGATACTGCTGACCTACCTCTCCTCTGCTGATCTGAAGTCCAATTTATATCACCCCATTAAAGGACTACAGCACTATCGGTCTGGTTCCTTGCATGTTAAACCATATCAGAAAACTCTTTGTGACTGTCTGCTTGCAACAAGTTGAGCACAGGAAAGATCAGTAATTCAGAAGAATTAGAAAAGGTCTGTTAGGAAGCAAGTCATTACTGACGATGTGGTTTTCTGTCTTTTGAGTGCTAGCACCGAAATTTAAGTATTGCTTGTATTTCCAGACAAAAAGCCATCTGAGAAAACATGAATGAGTTATCTGGATACTACATTTCAGTGTAAAGAACACATCTTCAATTCAATTGTTTTCTTCCTAAGTAAATGTTCAATAACAGGTTGCTTTAGTGCCAATATGCAAAACAAGGGATGTTTTCAGAAAGCATACCAAAGGCAGGCATTTATGTTGTTATGGCATGTTGGTGGATCCCAACACACACAGTTAAATGTCTTCAGTAAGTTTACGACACATGACATTACAACTTATATTTATAATTCACTGAGAAGTATTCAAAGATTTGTCCTACCTGAAAATTACGGTTGAAGCAGGAAAAGAAAAAAAAAAAAGAGAGAGAGAGGGAAAGGAAGAAAAAAGCCATCAAACTTTTAATTGTACAAGTTGAAAACAAAGCAAAGCTACTTCACAAGTAGACTTCAGTATAGGATTGGATCTGCTTACTGGTGATTCAGCATTCAAAGTGATGATCTCCTCATCATGATCTAGTAGCTTGCAGGCATATGCAATATTAACAGCAGTTTCTTGCTTGTCTCCAGTAAGAACCCAAATCTGCAACCCAGCTTTGCGCAAGCTTGCAATGGTTTCTGGAACACCATCCTGTAATCGGTCTTCAATACCAGTTGCACCTAAGCACACAGAAAAAGTAAATTATTCCACATTCAATAAATACTTAGGGTTCACTCAAATGTAAGCCTGGATTTTTCCCAAAACAACAGTCACTTTCACTGGAAAACAGCTAAATGAAACTAACAATACATGCAATATCAGTCAAATGCAGTGAAAATCACTTTAGCCACAGAAGTCCACCTGCAGCTTGAGCACTAGTTATGTAGGTGAAGTGCAAGGTCATGAAAGCTTCTGAATTATAAAAGCTTTTATAATTCAAACAGCACACAAAGGAGAATACATTCCTTTTCCAGAGTCACATTTTTTAATCCCAGAACCTATCAGCTCTCTTATTTATCACACAATTCAGTTTCTTTTTTTCTTTATTTTTCTTTTTTTTTCCAGAGCATAGCCACAGCCAACAGGGACAACCATGGTGGGAGCTTCCTGATTAATGTGGTCAGAATCAGTCACCTCAAGCTCCCCTTTAAGTCAGAGGAGAAAAACAGCCACTTCGAACACATGATTGATCTAATCCTAAAGGAGGTATGTCAGATAGATCAAATGAACTGCACTTTCTGCTTTTTTTTCCTCTCTCCACTGGTTATATAAGGAGCCTTAGAGATCTACAGTAGATACAAAAGAAGTTGGGTGAGGTGGATCTCATCTCCCAGAGACAGGCAAGCTGGCAAACAGTGACGGCTATTACCTCCATCAGCGTCCCAGTTCCCTTGCCAGAGAAAGGAGTTGGATGCTTAGAGTAATAGTGGATATATATGCACTTTAAAATCTCAGTGCTCTCAACTGAGCAGAGAAACAGCATGACTTTGCCCTTGGAATATATTTTACATACACTGATTTTAACTACACCATTATGAAGTACTGCAGTCCCCTTCCACAGTGCGCATAGGCCCTAAGTGTTGAACCTGATGTATAAGAGCTGATGTCTCTCACAAAAGCATTTTACAAGCTTTGCTTTATGAGCATCTCTGGTGCCCCTGGAATTGTGGAACTCCCTGAAATAGTAAAGAGGCTCTAAGCTACTGAAATTCTGCAGCCGGGTTGGGCCAAGTCCTTCTCCTACCTAGAACAGCAGTTTTCATTTATGATATTGTGTCAAATGCCTCTCTTGTTTTACTCCAGCCATTTCAATAGTGATAAAATGATTGCAGGAGCAAGGATAAAAAGGGTATGTCCGTTACATTAAATATAATCCCATTCCTTTGTGGTGCTGCACATGACAGTTATGACGATGTCCAAAAGAAGCTAATTTCTGTACTGTCAGGAAGTATTTAAAGACAAGAATGGATTTCATAGCCAAGCTTTCAGAACTTTAAGCACTTTTTAATTTTATGCCCAGCTCTCATTTCATTACCTAGCAGATGCAAATTCTTCTCTATCTGCAGTGCTGACTGAAACAGAAGTTCTTCACGATTTTCAATAGAAGATTCTGCTTCCAAATGACTTTTTAACCAACAAGCATACTCCTCTTTGCTCAGAACCTGTTCAAGAGAGTACGTGAAGGCACAGTCAAAGTGATGCAGAATCATTCATACTTCATTAATCACAGAATCACAGAATTGTAGGAGTTGGAAGGGACCTCTAGAGATCATGGAGTCCAACCCCCTGCCAAAGCAGCTCCCTTTCCCAAGTTGCACAGGTAGGCATCCAGGCGGGTCTTGGACATCTCCAGAGAAGGATTCTCCACCACCTCTCTGTGCAGCCTGTGCCAGTGCTCCGTCACTGCACTGTAAAGAAGTTCCCATGCACACCTGCTTGGAACTTCCTATGCTTCAGTTTGTGGCCATCCCCCCTCATCCTATGACCACTGCTGAGAAGAGTCCAGCCTCCTCCCATTGCCTCCTGCACCTTAGTTATTTATAGAAGTGGATGAGATCCCCTCTGAGTCTTCTTTTCTCAAGGCCGAACAGACCCAGGTCTCTCGGCCTTCCCTCATAAGGGAGGTGTTCCATGTCCTTCATCATCTTTGTAGCCCTCTGCTGGACTCTTTCAAAGGAGATCCCTGCCTTTTTTATACTGGGGAACCCAGAACTGGACACAGTGCTCATTTTATTGAATAAAATGAGGAAAAATACCCACAGAAATTAAGAACAATAAATTAAGAAAGTCTTCAGTTATCTTTGTCAAGACTCTTCTTAAAATAAAATTAACAGCTTGCACTGACTTACTCGTTTTGCAATACACAGGGTTCGCAGCCCATCCACAGCATACAGATTAAGGTAATTCTGGGTTTTGGTTTGAATTTTCTTTTGATGTTTGCCCCGAGGGTCACCTAGATATCAGTAAAAAAGAAATTAGTGATTGAAAAATAACAGCAGCTGAATGGCCTCAGAAAATAAAAATGTGCCTATAGTACTTATGTATCATCACTTTAAAACTGATACTTTTATAGAGCTGTTGATGTCTCCTGGGAAACTTTCAAGTAAAACATTCCATTTAGTAAAAAAGGAAACCCTATCTCATAGTTCCATCTTTTCTTTCTTCTCTCTTCAAAAGTCCTCCTGAATGCATGCTAGACAGACCTTCTTTTTATTGCTCAAGTATTTTTTTGGCCTGAAGGCTTTGAGAAATCATGATACTCTTAACAACAAACAATAATGCCAGAAGGGAAATATGATTCAAATAGTCTATTGGCAAATCCTTCTGTACATCTCATCATGTGCAGAAAAACTACACTTTGGTTTTTCTCATGGGTTAGTATCTCAGGACAACCAAAACCAGCCTTCTATTATTTATATCTAAGTATATGAAGGCGCTACTGTTACTACTGTACAGGTACTACTTTGTGGCCTCAGCCAATGCAAGAAGTTCTGGGTGTGACTTTGATTCACTCTGAACACATCTTTGCTTATGCAGACCTCACAACTAGCTTCTACCTTGAATGCACAACTTCCACTTAGTTTTATTTTTCCCTCAAAGCTGACATGTCCAACCTGCAGCCCAGCCCAGCTGGCAATGTGGCCACCCCCTGCCCTGTGCCACCATGGATGGGGCTGTGCTCTGCAGAGAAGCCCAGGGCACGCACCCATGGCTCAGCAACAACCAAACCATCTGTAAGCAATTAACACTGCAGGGCACGGGAAGGGCAGCGCTGTGCAGTGCTGACTCAAGTAATGGCACATAACTGTATTCATTTTGATACGCTGGCTAAACACGGTGCCAATGCCTGATGTGTTAGTTTCACAGAAACAAGGTCACATATCCAACTAGTCTTACGGTTTTGATCCTCCTTTTTTAATGTTTTAAGAAAAGCATTAAGAATTGAAATGTTTTGTTACTTATATACTAGTGATACTGTATATTTTATGAGAGTTGCTGCAGAAGTAGTGGCTCCTATTTTATTATATTGACTCATTTTATTATGTTGGCCCGTGACATCAGAGGTGGATGTAGGTGGTATGGCAGTAGAGGCCAAACCTTTCTGCCAAGATCCCATTACATTTTGTTGTCACGTGACAGATGCAGCAGTAAGGGCAGACTGACACAATGGTGTCTGACATGGAAGTGTGGATGAAACAAAGGTGTGTCACTGAATTCCTCCTCGTGGAAAGAATTCTCAGTGTAGTCAATACTGTGATTTAAAACAGATTAATGAATACGAAAGTAACACACTTTGTTCCATTTCATTACCTGAGATGAGGTATTCAATGTTAAAAAAATGTGATATAGACCTTTTTTAACATGTAGGATCAAAACTTGTTCATGTTCACTATACTGTTGTAGTGACTTTCAGTAACACAAACAGTAGTATTACTACTAAGGGAAACTGCCATAGGTTTTATAATGAAGCCACTGATGAGAATGACTGGTACCATGAGACAAGTTCGATAGAATTCTTTTGTTATGCCATTACATAATGCAGGTATCTAAATGAGATGTCAGGAATATCCAAGTCTTTATACTTCTTAGTGTACACATTCGCAGTGTGCGTTCATACTCAATTTGATCTTGCTTTGTGTGACTATGTACACACATACCTGTCTACCTATACACATACACACATTCAGCACTTTCATATTTATACAGCAGTACAGTGTCTAATAGGGTATTTCGAGGCTTTAGTACAAATGTTTAGAAGTACTGATACTGCAGGCAGGAAGGAGTTGGGTGTTTGGAATCCCAGTATCCTGGTCTTGCTCACTGTTAATCTGTACTGCAATTTTCAAACCTTTAAAGACTATCTCATCCTCTTTAGGTCCTTAAAGCTGGGAGTGCACATACCAATATTTCCCTAAAGGAGTCTATAATGACTGTGGTATTTCATGCATACCTCACCTCCAACTAAGGTCACATGGCAAATACTGTTGAGAATATGCCAGTAGGCCTGTCCATCTATCTCTTGATACTATCTATGCTATCACCTCAGATTTTCTCAGATGGACAGTGCAGATAGGCTGCTGTGGAATAGCATACTACTTGCAATTGGAAAGGCCTTCCTTACACTGTGTAGCTCTGACACACACCACATGTTCTTGCAGAAAAGTTCACAAACAGATTCAGCTGCAACATACAGCTGAAATATACACGTACCGAACTGAGACCTAAGAGTTATTATTTATCTTCTTTTCTGTCTGTGCATAATAACATTTATGGCATCTGTGAATTGTCTGTATAATACATAATCATTTTGTTAAGGGAGAAGTTTTGCAGCACGTGTTCTTGGGGGCTTCTTGTATTAGTGAGTCAGCCTTTTTTTCTTTAAAAGAACAAAACAAGTAAACACCATTCCTACATTACAGGGATGTATCACTATTCCAATGTATTTCTTGCATATCTCACATGCAACTGTGTTATGGGGGTGTCTATTTCAGTCCCTCTCTAATTTCAAATGATGCAAACTTGAATAGCAAACGACATTTCCATTGCTTTTAGTTAAGTGGTATTAACCACTTCATACCTGTCTGAGTATCACAGGCACTAATACAGTGATCATAATGCCAAACACACAACTTTCAATGAACAAATGCAGTAATTCTCTACAAACAGAAATGTGCACACTGGTTTCCATGTGAATTCTCACTTCTAGTATGAAGAACTGCATCTCCTTCCTCTGCCAGCACACCAATGAGAGCTAAAACTCCCTCTGGCTTTCTGTATGCCTTATCGGTCTCAGCTAGAGATTCACATTGGGATCAAAAGTTAGAAGAGGGGAAGGACTTTCTTGCAGACAAAATCCAATGGTGAAAATTCTTTTTAGCTGGGATGATACAGTTTCTATGCTTAGCAGCATGACCACATGCACTATGAAGAGAAAAGCAGAAAATTAGTCTACTACAGAAGAATGATAGAGAGCTAGTGGCATTTTGCTTGCTTCATTTCCTTCCATAATCACCAGCTGTAGAAAGCCAGCTCAGTCATTGTTTTCTCGGTGACTTATGTTCACAGTTCCTGTGCAAGTTAGTTACTGACTCAAACAGTAACTTTCTTATTTACTGTTGAGATGAAGTAAAAACAATACACCCTTGGGAATCATTTCAAGGCTTTTGAAAATATCTTGGTGCTATCAGAAAACATCAGTTTTCAGAATCAATATACAGGCAGAAGGAATAGAGGGAATTCAGAAACTTTTAAGTTTTGAAGCTCGTGACTATTTTTTGTTTGTTTGTTCGTTGAGATATAACTGAAGCTACAACATAGTATTTTTGCATCTATTTTGGGGCTTTTCCTTGTGGCATTTTTAAAATGCTTTTCCTCATAGACAAACAGAAGCTTTCTGTTTCACAGGACTCGGTCCTGCATGGAGACCACAGACACAGCACTGCCTTGGTCCTTCAGTCTGAGAGCACAAGTATCACAAAGTCTCAAAACATACACTCGACTGGTGTACAATTTACTTGTCCCTGAAGCACTAAGAAAGCAAAACAAACAAACAAATAGACAACAAAATCCAAACAAACAACCAGAAAAAAAAGAGCTTTGAGCATTGCTTCATTTGTTTGTCCATAAACGCTTGAATTCTTAAAGTACTTGCATTTCCTCTCACATATTCCATGATCAATGGAGAACAGAATGAAATCATAGACAGATTCGTATATATGTATATATATACATATAACTTTCACAACAAAAATCCTTGGGGAATCCCTCTAAGCGGGGAATACCACCCTGTGAAGTGAAAAGGAGGCAGCTCCCTCAGGAAATGACATGTCCCCTGATTTTAGGAAACTACAGACAGGGGCCTTGAATTCATTTCCATCAGTGAAATTGTTTCAAGAGACACATTAAATATTTTTTAGACAGATCTGCTGCAACTTGCAGAATTACTGAAGCTAGCAGGAGAAGAGAGGGCTAGAAAACAAAGGAAATTGCTTATGAAGTTCTAGTGACTGCACTTGACACTGCTTGCAAAAGCAAAATATACCAAAACTTACAGTTCATTTGGGGCTAAAAAAAGTTCAAAAAATGGCACTAATTCAAATCACCTTTCAATTCACTTGCCTGTAAAGACGCAGCAATCTCTCTATTTGCCCAGCTATGGAATTTGCTCAGTGGTAACAACTGTCTTCAGAGACTCTCCTCCTTCATCTCTGGCATGGCACCTTCTGTCATGTTGCCACTGACTGCTTTCCAGCTGCCTTTGCTGGATCTACCCAAGTAGGTCCTAGACCCACCTGAAATTTGCCTTCAAATTCCTCCATCCTTTGTATCTACTGTGAACGTATACAATCATTTCAAGCATAGTCTGTAATATTTTTATCTCACGGTTGTGACAAAATATTTGAGATTTAGTGTAAGTTAATGATTTATTTTTGGTGCTCCATTCTCATTCTGAGAACTTGTTTCCAAACATTATTTTCCAGGTATATTACTAGTAATTCTGAGTACACCAAATTCTCTGGTACTCTAGAGGGAAACAATTTTCCACAGATGTTCTCAGTACTGTCTTTGATATCAGATCTTTAGCAGAAAATTACTTATGAATACTTTGTTGTTAGTTGAGGACATGTCGTTCCTAATTTTTTGGCTCTGCTTTGATTTATATCACTATAAACTTAAAACTAATGCCAACATTTTTCTGTATTTCATTAAACTAAAACTGCACAGTATAAGCCTTTCACAATTGTTTACTCCAGCTAATGTCAGAGTAACCGCACAGTCAATGCACTAGTGACACACAGGAAGCACCTCCAGCACTTTTGGGTTCTGTCCATTCATACTGTAACCCTTAAACACTTCATTAAATTCAGTGTTGAACATACTGTAAATTAGATTCAAACTGACTCACGCAAACTCATGCTCCCATGTTTACGCTAACTCCTGAAAGCTTACACATGGTTCTTCTTGAATCCAACTCATTGTGACTAGCAGCAATTAAAGTTCTATCTGACTTAAGAGATACCTGGGTGCTGCAGACTCTAGGGAAGTAGTCCATGGTCACAGCTATTCCCTATCACTATTTGAAGATTTCTCATGTGAACAGATTCTTTCCTTATTTTGCCACTATCTTTCTCTTCCAATGGCTGATTGATTCACAGGGTCCTTTAGCATATAAATCAAATGCAACATAAATGTGATGAGGTATGCAAATATATTACTACAGAAGGAGGTAAAGACTCATAGATGAAACAGATAAGGGAACTGGAGTAGGAACTGCTTGGGTTTCATATAAAATACTGAAATAGCCATGCACTGCCAGGTATGTTCTCCTCAAGAAATGTGAATTGTTTTGGGAGAGTTTCAGGGAATACCTTCAAAATACAGTTTGCTAGTAGAAGTTCCTGTACAGAAACTGATATAACTTATTCTTGTAAGGCAAGGAACCAGTCAGAAAAGTTGCTGTAACAACAAAGTACTATAAAAGAAGAGAGATGGCTGCCTTTCTACCATTTTACGTACTCACAACAAAAGCAGGCAGGCCTGCTTGCTAGGAAAGACAGCAAGACATGATCTTTCAGCAATTATGCAGAACCGCCTCCCCTCACCCCCCCCCCTCTTACAAAGGTAAGTAAGAGGTGTACCTGAAGAACAAGGTAGAAGGAGATCCATAATAACTGAATCTGCTCCTTTAGTGTAAACATTTATTTCATCCGTGAGAGGATGTCTGACCACTACTGACATCCTCTTCCTGATGGAATCAAAGCCCAATGTGTGTAATACTTCAAAGTTTAATGTTCCCAGGTGAGGTAGCTCCACTGATACCTGGTCAGACAGCCTTCCAACCAGAGAACAGTTGTATGCCCTTGCTGCATAGACGAGAGCAGCTTCGTCTGGACTCTCCGCTTCGTAACGGAGCTCTCCTTCCTCAGGCCCGCTCCCTACAGCCATCCTGCCTTGCTGGGAGCTGTAGCCATTGTTATTCATCTGTGCAGAGTATGCCAGCTTCTCTTCCAGTTTTAATAAAGTGCTCTCAGTAGATGTTGATGAAAGGATACTTAAACCAAATCTATGCATTGATTTGTTTGTAGTTAGGCTGGATGAACTGCTGCTGTTAGATCCAGAGGTCAGGCGACTTGGAGTGAGTCTTCGGATGAAGTCTTCTATGGTTTTTACAGGAGATTTTAATTCAAATCGATCCCTAATCTTGAGAAGAATGAAACAAGACAATGAACAAAACAAATCCAGGAGAGCTGTATAAGAATTTAGACACTGAATTTAGGCATTCTGCCTAAGTAGCTCCAACTTAGGAAGAGAGTTTCTTTGTGAGGAAACAGTAATGGCATTTGCAATTTGAGAAGGGAAAGTAAACAGACTTAACAGCAAAAATACCCAACAAGACCTAGAACTTCAGAACTGTGTCTCTGCATGAAAGTATGTACGCTTGCATTTAAAATGGTTTTACTTCTTTCACCTTTTCAGATATGCCTGATGGATAGACCATTGATGCTGGACCACCACCACAGAAGATTCTGAAAGGCTACTGCACGTAGGAAACATTGGCATTCTTTGTAAATACTCAGTGAAGGTAGTAAACTATATGTTAATGCTAGAGTTTTGTACTGAGAAGTGTGATACCAGAAAAGTTTTAGGAGAATATGCCAATGTCAACGATGTCTTCAAAATCAAAATGTTGATATAGATAACTTCCACTGTCTTCTCTTTTGGATTCAGTTTGCTTCAGTTTTATCATTTATTTCAGTTTATTAAAAATTTGCAGACTAGTTCAATTTTTATTCCTATTTGGAAAAGAAACAGATCTCAGAATTTTCTCCAGAATGGAAATTCAACCTGTAGGCTAGCTTTAACACTATGTTCCACTACAGTTTTTTCTCGCAGATCATCTTGGGATTGTATTGTTGAAGTTCTCATTCATCTAGTCCAGGTTGATTTAAGCAGTAATAGACATTATTTCACACAATGATCTTGATATGTCTTATACACAATGTGAAAGATTCATGCAATGTTTCTCAAGTATATTCTTTTCTTACACATTTTAGAAAACATCTAACCCTATTCTTAATTCAATCCATGTTTAAAAAATATACACACAGCTTAAGAATATAACTTTTTTGGTAAGTTTTGCATATTGCAAATTTGTTTCCACACAGACTTGCACACTCACATACTTACATACAGATGCATGTACATATACATACATACACACACATTTATCAACTAAGTTACATTACAAGAACTCAGAAAATGTTCAGAAGTATCTTGAAACTGTAGACAAAAGCATGTCTTACCCTGAAGGTAAATGACATGCTCCATTTAATAATGCTTGACTGAATCTGTTCATTCACAATGCAGTTCTAAGAATTGTCTCACATCTAGTTTCCAGTTGTATCTCACCAGAAAAGGCAATTTTCAGTTCCCCAACTTACGAAATAAATTAGTACAAACTCAAACAAGCTCTATTTTGCTGTTCCTTTAACCTACCTTCTGTCGGGGCTGATTTGGTGCAGTAACCACAACAGTATTACAGATAGTCAAAGCAATGAAGAAGTCAAAAATATCACATAGCTCTGGACTCAGATGTGATAATGGCTGTTCGTGGCTCCTCATGGTCTCCAGATACTTTGCACATTCATTCACCTTTTCTAACAAGCTAGGATCTGGTGTGATGTCCTTCTCCTAACAATAAAAAGCAGTGAATAATATCAGTGATTCTGATTTTCAAATTTCCAAAGTAGCATCTAGCAATCAAAGTGCCCAAAGCAGTGTCAATACCAAGAGTTTTATGGAGGACTCATACCACAGGGCTGAGATGGAGAGGACTGTAACTCATGCGTCCTAGAATATACACTTAACAATGAGGCTACTGGTAAAAATAGAAATGTGGGTATTTGTGCTGTCAGCTTTTTCACTACTGTTATACTGGCAATGTTCATCTAGTATGGGAGTAGAGGACAGGGGAAGGAGTTACACACTAATATTCTTCCCAATCTCCAGTCCATTGAAAACATTCTGCATGGTTTGTTAGAGAACAGCTATCCACATATCTTGAGAGCAATTCACTCGTCTTAAAAGCTTATGCAGAGCACTCTCAACTCTATTTCATCAGCACTTTCTACTTATTTAATCTATTTCTTGTCAGAGCGAACTCTGGTATTCCTTAAGAAACCAGGATGCTAGGATACTAAACATTTAAAGATAAACTGAACTCAGGCTCTTTCCTCAGTAGAATTTTATCTGATGATACTCAACAGCAGATGAGTCCAAGCAACCAGTGAACTATGTCTTTAAGAAGTGGTACTGAATGAACTTACACCTGACTAAAATCAAGAAGTTCCATCAGTGAAAGCAACTTCTTTCTTTGCCTGTATTTGTAGTTTGTTTTGAGGGTGTACTTACGTCAATAGTACAACACATAATCCCTTCATGGACAAGACCTGGTTTCTCTGCTCTCTTAATAGCACTTAGCTCGCATAAAATGTCCAACAATACCATAAAATAAATTAATCAAAGAAAAGTTGTAAGGGCATATATTCACCAACATTGTGAAATGTAAAGGTTTTTTTGTTTTCTAAAGTACGTGTGCAGAAGAAAAAATGATAAGATGAAATCTGAGCAGCATGCAACGTAGTACAGATTTATCTTTTCAGGATATCACTCTGAGATATCCTGTAACTAAAAGATACAGCACAGCGTGCACTTAGTTCTCATGACTTACCATTGGGCTACTGAATGCAGTATGCTTTGATAGTATGCTTGCTCTCTTTGCTTCAGCTCTGCTTCCAGTGCGGCGGTGGGTTTTGGTGCTCTGGCTTCTGTGAACTACTTTGATGCTCTGATGGCTGCAGATACTGTCACGCTGGGACAAAGTTCCTCCTTTTGGGGCTACTTCTTCTTCCTCAGAGTCGGGTTCTTGGTACATTGCTAAGCGTTTGGCTATCAATAAAAATACGGAGGGAGAAAGGTTGCATATGTTAAATGTTGCTGAGAAAGTGGGAAGAGGGACATGCTGACTTCACTGAATTGTTCTGGTTTTACTCTTATACCTTCAGAGCAAGACTGAATGATTCCATTATCAGGGGATAATATGAGACATCTAATCTTAACTACATAGTATCTTCTAATGGAGGGTGCAGATTACATAATTAGAAATATGATGTAATGCATTGCCTCCCCATCACGTGACTGAGAGGCAGCTAAACTCTGTGGTGATACACGGCACTCCTGGAAGCTATTCCACAGCTCTGCTTGATGAAATCAACCAAACCATTTGGTCTTCACTTGCAAACTGAGAAGGAATCAAACTATCACAAAAGCTTTCTTGCACTTTCCAACAGGATATGGAAATTTCACAGGAAGTATCTTCCAGAAAAAAATGTTTCATCTACCCAACCCTGGTTAGGTGGCAACCGAAGAGTCCTGAGTCTTCCCTCTATACCACTCCTACAAAGCATTACTGGTCAGACCACAGGAGGGGTGTGCACAAGATCAGGCCAGCTTCTGTAGACCGGAAACATGAGCCCAGACTGCTGAATTCCAGTCCACTGCTGAGAGCAGCCTGGGGTCTGTCTCCTTTTCTGGGACCAGTATGACAGGCAGAGCAATATTTTCTGTGGTACTATGCTTATCACACTTATAGCTGCTGCAGTGCACCACACCTCATGTACATGGAATCAGAGAATGGCTTAGGTTCGAAAGAACCTCAGAGATTACCTAGTTCCAATGCCCCTGCTGCAGTCAGGGTTGCCAACCACTAAATCAGGCACTGATCAGACTGCCCAGGGCCCCATCCAACCTGGCATTAAACACCTCCAGGGATCAGGCAGCTGTAGCTTCTCTGGGCAACCTGTGTCAGTGCCTCACCACTTCACTTCTGTATCCAATCTAAATCTCCTGTCTTCAGTTTAAAACTGTTCCTCTTTGTTCTATCACCATCAGACTGTGTAAACAGAATGAACCTGTTTTTTCAAATGATGTATTTTAGTGGAGTACTTGGCTAATCAAGACTCCAAGTACAACAACTAAAGTTAGAAACCAATCTGGGCAGTTTGATATATAGAAGTTAAAAATGGAACAGAAAGAAAAGGTGGAAAACAGACTTGAATCCAGCCCATCTAACAACAGATTCCATTCAGACCTAACTGCAACATAGTGTATTTTTCCATTCCTAAAGATCATGGGCACTTAATAGCCTGTGTCATTCATTAGACAGGCATATGTCACTTTAACAGGAATATATTTATTCCTTCATTAGACATTCATGAAAAACCTTTTCATTATATTCTCAAAATAATCTACACTGTGCAGATGTACAATACAAGTTATATACTTTTGTCTCTGCTCTCTATCCGTTCCATGCTATAATAAATTACATCTTCCTAATGTCAAATGATAAATCATTAGCATGTAAGTCAACGATTCAGGCATTTTGCAGGAAAAATAGTCCATGAAGAATTTTCTTTCAAAATACATTCCTGAGAAAAATCTTGTTTCGCATACAGCGAGTTCAGCACACGATCAATTTAAAGGGGCTTGCTTTATGATCAAAGGAAAAAATATCCTCAACAACTGCTGTAACTTTCAAACACGTTTTACCTGTCAGCTAAAATCGGACTGCACACAGATGGTGGTGATAGGTCTACCCGTGCAGTACTGTATGTTGGAGGCTTTTTTGTATCTATTTGGAACATCTGCTCTGTCTGAAATGCAGGAGTTGGAAGAGGTTCCGGACAAACTACACAGCTGTTCAGAGAGTCACACAGCTGCAAAGAGAAGAGCACAGCACCACTGGTTTCTCCTTCCAATGCCTCCTTTGTACTATGATGCAGACAACAGAATCCAGAAGTTAGCTCAAAAAATCAGGGTGGTCACCGGTCCCCTTCGCCTTTCTGTTGCGAAGGGAGGCTGTAGTTCTGCAAGACCCAGGTTCAAAAAGCATTGCTCAAGATGACATACCAGTGTGGACTTATACACTTAACAATACTCAAATCAATCATAAGCACATTCCAGTAAACCCAGCCTCAAGGAGAGTTGGTGTCATGTGTGGACACACAACTTTAACCGTGCTTTCGCACAGTTAAAGCTTGGATTTGCCACAGGGATAATCTTCCCCACTCCAAAAGTGGGTACTTGAATGGCAGACTGACAGAATGCTGCAGCCTTGCCAGCAGAAGGAATACTCCTTGGCAGGGAAAGGACTGGGTACAACTATTCTTTCCAGCTTTGCGAAAGGTGGTACCCAGTTGGTCAAATTCTTTTCAAGGAGAGTTGTTAGAAAAAAGGCCACATGTTTTCTTTAGTAACCATATCTAATTCATGCTTCTGCTGCAAAAATGTGTTGAAATACATGACTCCGAAGACCCTGAACCAATTGGGGCTTCATGGTACAAACAAAACCAATAGGATTAAGCAGAGAATGCATTTCATGCACAATATACGGTTACATTTGCATACCATACCTCTATATTCTTCACTGCTCTTACCTCTTACATTACACTTAAAAATATTTTGTTTAGTCAACAAAGCAGAAGCTGGTTCCTAATGCAGTACATGTCTTTTTTATTAGCATTATACCAATAGTGAATTGGTACATGCTCAAATTTGTCTGTGCATCTCTAAGCTATATTTTTTTCTCTTTGCAGATTTTCATCGTAGCACATTCATTTAATTGTTGCTGCAGTGAGAAAAAAAGAGAAAAAGAGAAAGCAGATACAAGACTAGAATCTCATTTAACCAAGTCAAATGTAGCTCTTTTGATACAAAGGGTATTATTTCAATTTTATACCAAGGTAAGCTTGTATAATAAAAAGGCCACAGCACCTTTCAACATTTTCTCAAATGCAGTCTTACCATATTATGCAACAAGAATTAAGAAGTTTGAAGAAATAATGAAACACAGTGTGATTGTTATGTTATGGCTAAGGTTCATAACGCTTTAACTGTGCGAAGCGTGCTTCTCTGGGAACATTCTGTTCTCTCCACCCACTCAGCCCTCTCAAACTCAGAACCTTTTCCTATGAACATTATAACCTGAAAGACATTGTTGTGAGATGCTTTTCAGCTTCAGCACTGAAAATTCATGGCCTTGATCTTTTGTCTGATAGAGAGTTTTTTTATTAAAGGCAGAGACACAAACACTTGGCAAAACACAGTAATGCAACACATGGCAGCCTAATTTCACTGTCCTCTAGTCCACTTGATATTTACAGCACAAAGAAGACAGGATAATTAATACTTATTCCATGGACTCTTTCATCTTTCAGAAGTTAGCAGTAAAAGATTCACTAAAATTCCTATAGGTTCCAGTAAGTATTTTAAGATACTCTTTTATTTATTTTCTTTATTTAAAAAACGTCTTTCTTTTCTTTTCTTTTCTTTTCTTTTCTTTTCTTTTCTTTTCTTTTCTTTTCTTTTCTTTTCTTTTCTTTTCTTTTCTTTTCTTTTCTTTTCTCTTCTCTTCTCTTCTCTTCTCTTCTCTTTTCTTTTCTTTTCTTTTCTTTTCTTTTCTTTTCTTTTCTTTTCTTTTCTTTTCTTTTCTTTTCTTTTCTTTTCTTTTCTTTTCTTTTCTTTTCTTTTCTTTTCTTTTCTTTTCTGTTTCCTTTTTTCCTTTCCTTTCCTTTCCTTTCCTTTCCTTTCCTTTCCTTTCCTTTCCTTTCCTTTCCTTTCCTTTCCTTTCCTTTCCTTTCCTTTCCTTTCCTTTCCTTTCCTTTCCTTTCCTTTCCTTTCCTTTCCTTTCCTTTTCCTTTCCTTTCCTTTCCTTTCCTCTTTCCTTTCCTCTTTCCTTTCCTCTCCTCTCCTCTCCTTTTTCCTTTCCTTTTTCCTTTCCTTTTTCCTTTCCTTTTTCCTTTCCTTTTTCCTTTCCTTTTTCCTTTCCTTTTTCCTTTCCTTTTTCCTTTCCTTTTTCCTTTCCTTTTTCCTTTCCTTTTTCCTTTCCTTTTTCCTTTCCTTTTTCCTTTCCTTTTTCCTTTCCTTTTTCCTTTCCTTTTTCCTTTCCTTTTTCCTTTCCTTTTTCCTTTCCTTTTTCCTTTCCTTTTTCCTTTCCTTTTTCCTTTCCTTTTTCCTTTCCTTTTTCCTTTCCTTTTTCCTTTCCTTTTTCCTTTCCTTTTTCCTTTCCTTTTTCCTTTCCTTTTTCCTTTCCTTTTTCCTTTCCTTTTTCCTTTCCTTTTTCCTTTCCTTTTTCCTTTCCTTTTTCCTTTCCTTTTTCCTTTCCTTTTTCCTTTCCTTTTTCCTTTCCTTTTTCCTTTCCTTTTTCCTTTCCTTTTTCCTTTCCTTTTTCCTTTCCTTTTTCCTTTCCTTTCCTTTCCTTTCCTTTCCTTTCCTTTCCTTTCCTTTCCTTTCCTTTCCTTTCCTTTCCTTTCCTTTCCTTTCCTTTCCTTTCCTTTCCTTTCCTTTCCTTTCCTTTCCTTTCCTTTTTTTTTTTTCTTTTTTCCTTCCCTTCCCTTCCCTTCCCTTCCCTTCCCTTCCCTTCCCTTCCCTTCCCTTCCCTTCCCTTCCCTTCCCTTCCCTTCCCTTCCCTTCCCTTCCCTTCCCTTCCCTTCCCTTCCCTTCCCTTCCCTTCCCTTCCCTTCCCTTCCCTTTCCTATCCTCAACAACTTCATAAAACAAGTCTAGAAAACATGAAGATTTTCCATCATCTCTCCTCTTGGCAACCCCATGGGTATGAAAAGAATAACTTGAAGTCTTTCATTGTGAACTCCTAACTCCACTTAGAAATGGAGATTCATTCTCCCAGATAACTAATGACAAGACGAGAGGGAATGGCCACAAGTTGCGCCGGGGAAGATTTAGATTAGACTTGAGGAAAAATGTTTTCTCTGAAAGAGTGGTCAGGCACTGGAATGGCCTGCCTAGGGAGGTGGTTGAGGCACTGTCCCTAGCGCTGTTCAAGAAGTGTTTAGATGAGGTGCTAAGGGATTTGATTTAGTAGCTTAGTGGGCAGGGGTGGTGGTAGGAGGATGGTTGAACTAGATGATCTTGTAGGTCCTTTCCAACCTAATATATCTATGAATCTATGAATCTATTATATCCATCTCGAGATCTTCCAGAGCAATTTTGAGTGCAGGCATACCTATACTCATGCATACAAGCTCAGTGGAAATTACTACCTGTCTCTAATATCTCCATCATTAATTATTCTTTAAAAGATCAAAATACAGCACTCTGAATGTATTCAGTTTTACATCTTCTGCTTCTGACCACATCCTTTATTTTATTTTTTTTTTTGTTTTTAAGAAAGTAATAACAAATATAAAGTACGAACAAGCTAAAGAGAGTGCCTGTTCTGTTGACTGTTTCCATCTTTCTGGAGAAGACCTGAAAGGACCTTCTTGACTTCTGAAGGCAGTCAGATGGAAAAGAAAAGCAGACTGGTCGTCCTCTGGAAGAACTAGCCACATTTAGAGAGAAGGTTTTACCTTTTTTATGCTTTTTTTTTTTTTTTAAGTAAATTCAATTTTCTGATGTGGCCATGTCCAAAATGATCAACGAAGTTTCACCACAACACAGTCCCTCAAATTAAGACAAAGATTTTTCCAAATAATGCCCTTTCCAATGAAAATTAGTTGCTGGTCAATCTTCGGCATGAAATAATACAGCATGGAAGAGAACTACTTCTTTCTCAAATTCAGTGACTAAGAAACTTGGCCAGCCAGGGAAAAATCACTGGGCCTTCATTCCCAAAAAATTATCTTTTTATTCTGTTCTCTATGTTCTCTAGAGTTTATTTTTTTGTTTTTTTGTTTTTTTTTGTCACTGGAAGGAAAGAGAAAGAATGAAAAGAATGAAAATATTTAGCTTTTTCAGATTTGTGTGGTTGCATTCACGGAGATTCAACTTGTGCATTGTCAAAAGTTCCATACAATGGGTAGCTAAAACTAGAAAAACAAGGGATCACACAGACAACCCATTGAGCATTTGGAAAATATCTAGGGCAAATGTCAGGCCAAGAGCATCTGGTTGTAGCTAAATCATATAATGACTTTCACAAGCATAGTCAGCTTTTGGGCACCTACCCTCTCTGGAATCAGCAGATAGACTTGAGGCATGTCCAATTTCTAGAACTGTTAGAAGCTGGCTACTAGTCTGAAAGGAAAAGCTGTGGTATGGCAACATAGTTTTACATATAGGACAGTAAGTCCTTGGGTTTTTTTTTGTGCCAAAATTCTTTTGGGCTAGGAGGAAATGTTGATTAGTAGAACAATATTTTTTTTTTTCGTGTGTGTGATGTGGCACTCTTTTGCAACATCATCTACTGTGGAAGAAACTCACAGTGAGGCATTGTCTTTAAGAAGTAACAGACAGATACAACTCTAAATTTCTGGGATTTAACCAGAGCATAGTGCCAATGGGTATTCCATAAATGCTGAGGACATTTATGAATGAGACTATAATTCTTCCACTTGGAACAGTCTATGACACAGAATCATAGATTCTATGATTCCATGAATGAGACAATCATTCTTCCACTTGGAACAGCCCATGATATATCCTGCTCCTGAATTAATACACTCTAATTCAAGAAGAACCACTGAAAGAAACAAATAGATTTAAGAGAATATTGAATACAGATATGTGACGGGAATTCTCTTCATCTGTACTTAGAATTCTAAACCATAGAGAAACAGTCATCTAATAGATAATAAATGTATGGGTCTAAAACAAATCCGATGAACTAAATCCTTCAAACGTTCAACTTTATTAGCTGTAAAGTTACTAGATGACTATTTTCCACAAACATCTCAAGCCAGGTAACAAAAATCCCAGCTCTATCAACATTGTCTCCACAAGGCCCACTGATCAGTTTAACCCCGATCTTTGCATAATCTATACCAGACTACTACAGGTGCACTTCACAATGATGAATATTCAATAGAGCTTGCATCATGGAACAGTTGCTAAGCACACTCACACCTTCCCTCACAGCTTTCACAAATGTTTCTGGATCCTCTTTGGTGCTAAGCTCTCGCACAGAAGTACCCATGAGTAATAGTTTGTACTACCTCCAGCTGGCTAGGAGATTCTGTCCCATGCTGGTGGAATTTATTGGTCTCTATTATTCATATTTTTGTCACCTCTTGTCTAGACTAAAACAATGCAGTATTCCTAGGCATAGTGCCATGTGCCCTGTAAGAAACTTAGAACCAATACAGAATTTTGCAGAAAAATGCCTTCTCCAGCAAATTACAAAACTGCTGCATGCTCCCTACACCACCTAGAAAATGTATTAAGTCCTTCTAAGGATTTTGTGTTTTCTTTCAGAAACAATTAATTGCTTCATCCCTGCATGAGATCCACAAACGTTTCTGTGATGAAAACCATAGTTAACATGCCCACTTTTGCTAGAAAACAGAACACTTCTCTATAATCATCACACTCACCTTTTATGTGGTTAATTAACATGATTCTGTGGAAAAAAAATTCCAGAGAAAATAAGAACACTGCTAGCACTCAAAAAACAACAAAAGACATGCCTCCCCAAATGTCAGTTTTAACACAGCATAGAGTTCACCTCTAAAGGAGCCCCTACACCCACACAAACTGCACACTGTGCACATAGGGGAAGAAAGAAGGGGACTGAAGAAGCTGCACATCATTAGTGTCACGTACTGCTCTACACTTTAGTGCCAGGAACTCAGATATGACGACGACAACTGCAGGATAACAATGCCTGCAGGACAGAAAAGAATGAGATAACTGTTCATAACTGAACAAATTTTAGGGAGAAAAGCTTACAGTACAGCACACATAAAATTTGTGAAGGCTATGCACAATCTGCTGGTTGAGTAATTAACAAATATATAGCAGTCCCAGCTTATGCAGAAAAAGTACTTCAGCCGAAAATTAAAGTTCCAAAGAGAGGAAATTTCAGACTGCAATCTGCCACTGTAGGTATGAGTTTCCCCCTTTCTGTGTATCCACAGCTGAACTCCAGAATACAGGGTCTCCAGACAACTTTAGAGTAAAATTTGCCAGAACTTCTTAGCATGGGAAAAAAATGTGTACGTCGTAGCTTTGTTCTTGGATACGGCTGAACGGAACTGTTCTGACTGAAATTACTCCCCCAGACTTCATGCCTGAGGCAGACATCTGGCATGGGAAACTTAAACCAAATAGGAACAACGTTTGTAAAAGTATCCATAGCTGAAAAAAGGATCTTATCATGGGAAGGGTCAAGCAACTGTAATAGCAGCCACTGCTACCCAGCCACAGCAGAATAACAATTTTAAACCGAAGAACTCAGAACAAGTGTATTTCCATAACATCTTCTATGGTAGAAAATGACTTCTTATCTTCAGCTTTTGGATCTTGACCTATGTAGAAAAACTTTAAATTCAGTCCCACATCTGAAAGACTACTCAGATTCTGATTCCAAGTAACAAATCACTATGCCTGAATAACATTCAAATAAGCAAAGAAAGACCCAGATTATCACTGAAGTAGATGAGAAAAGGTAGATGCACATATATATATATATATATCTTGCATATATGGCAGTCCCGTATCACCTGCCAAATCAAAGTGTTTAGAGTTCTCTAACTCGTGAAATCTTCAGTAAGGTCTCAGGAGGGAAGCTGGATGGCATCCAGCAGTTGTACATTCCAAAAATTCAGAGGGGAATTCAGATACTCAAGTATAAACAC
The DNA here is from genome assembly GCA_036925125.1 of Oreortyx pictus. Taxonomy (NCBI): domain Eukaryota; kingdom Metazoa; phylum Chordata; class Aves; order Galliformes; family Odontophoridae; genus Oreortyx; species Oreortyx pictus. Next base: position 60,413,133 of record JAUPFR010000001.1, read on the forward strand.
TGAAAAGCAGCTGACAAATAATTTGCAATTAAGCACAGAGCAATGAAATGTCATTGATGCACCTCTCGTAAAAGAATGAGCTGTGATAAGCATCTTACTCTTATCTAAACAAAAAGATTTCAGCAACAGAGAAGTTAAGAGATGGTTAGAAAATCAGACTGGCAAACAGCTTAAATGAAGCTTGAATGAATTTCCTGATTATGGGGAACTAAAGGGATTATTTCCTGATTATAGAGAAGAAAAGCAGTAAAAATTATCACTATTTATGCATAAAATGACAGAGAAAGTTCTATTTTCTTTAGAGGAGAAGAATAACATTTAAAATACCTCAATTTTAAAAATACGTTCATGTTTTCCATTTTATACCAACTGAATTCAGACGTAGTCCAAGCATAGGAGTAAGTAAAATGAGTAACAGAAAAAAAGAATCAGTTGTTTCATTTATTTAGGTACTTCGTTTTCACTTTTGTTTATAGCTAACTGCTTTTGTTAATACTTTTACTGTAACCTCAAATAATACAATGAAAGCATACATAAACTTAAATTTCTGTTAAATGCATTATATTTGAGGAAAAGAAGATGTGAAAGTTGAGCCTCAAATTAAAGAGCCAGAGCTCAGCCTCCACTGATGCTATTTGATACATAAACATACACATTCAGCACTGTTTTAGTTGGCAGTACCACCATCATTCCTGCATTCTGAAATCAGTATAAACAAGCAGACAATCAGTGGCAGAGGAAAAAAGAATGATTATGGAGCATCTTGAGCAGAACTAGGAGTCCAGCATCATACTCTTAATACTAACTCTTCCTTCTTTCCTACCTACAGTACAGAGGTAGGAAGTCCTCTCTGTTTTTATTCTTATTTCTGTAACACTGGGATAATAAGACTATCCAAACACCATTTTTGAAGAAGAATGCACGATGTTAGTACTACTTTAAACTAAAAGAAAAAAAAAGAACAATTGCCACATAATCCAAAGCTTCAAAATGTTATTTAACATCTTGGAATCTTACAAACTTTTTAGATTTTTTCAGTCATTTTGATTATTTATCTTATTCCACATCTTTTTTGCAAGCTGAACTTCTGTAATGGCTTTCGAGAAAAAAATTAAAACAGCAATTTTTAAATGTTCTGTTAAGAAACATATTTTTTTGCTGTTAGGAATGCAATACTGTAACTATTGATATTTTCTGGTACACGGAACATGATTTGAAGAGTTAAAATCTGTTATGTAAAAACCAATAACCAATAAAACATTAGAGAAAAAAAGCTTGACACTAACTGCAAACAACTCAAAAAACAGGAAACCACTTCATTATTTTGATAGAGTGATGAGATGACACAGGGATGACAATCCCCACTTTCCCTTGTGGCCTAGCATGAGTTTTTAATGTTTCAAAATGCTGGCACTTGGGCACAGTCTCTCAACTGCAATGGAGATATCTTAATGCAGACACCTGTCACATGCACAGCTGTACTGAAAAGAACCTGATAAAAGTAACACAAAATATGCTATTAGATAAGATTATGTTTCCTGTGAAAGTGAAAACTAGCAGACTTGTTTACGTTCTGTTCTCAGCCAAAAGGATCTTAGTCCAGCTATTCCATCAGAGACCGATCTGACTGCATGCTTAAAGCTGCTACTTTGCATTGAACACTTCAAGCACACAAACAGTTGTGTACTGGCGATACTATCCATTTTCCTTAAATTAGCCATGTGCTGAAGTGCCTTACTAGATCAGAAGCTAAAGCTCGAAGCCCTAACTGTCTTGACAACATACTGTTGATGTTACAGAACATGTTGAAAAGACTGTCTTTACCAGCTGAACAAAGCCATCAAATTATAGCATGAAAACATCTATTATGGAGTCTACTGAGTGGATACATGCAATTTCTTTTGTTTCTCTTTCTGATTTAAGATTACAGCAACTCTTTCAGATTTCAACAAAATACAGCAGTTAGATATAAAACAAGATCATGAGCTCACCGTTATCATCGTGGGAATACTCAATTCCAGAAACTGTGCATCTTCGGAAAACCATCTTATTTTCAGTAAGCGTCCCAGTCTTGTCTGAAAAGATGAACTGCACCTGACCTAAGTCTTCTGTGATATTTAAAGCTCGGCACTGCAAATGAGAGTCTGTCTCTTCGTCATATAAATCTTTATCTTGATGAATGAAGTACACTTGGCATATTTTAACTATTTCAATTGAAACATACAAAGAAATTGGAATCATAACCTAGAACACACAAAAATAAAGCGAATTAGGAAAAAACAGTCTGAATTAGTAAAATCTAATTAATTTGGCAGTAGTCTAGAATGCAAAGAGGCCATGTACTTTAAGTGTCTACTGTAAATCTATTAACACATTTGAAAATAGTTTATTTACTGTGTCGGATTAGGAAAAACTGTCATGAATTGCAGAACTGAAATGCATTATTATGTCTGGAAGAGTGATTGTTCAAACTTGGACAGAATCAACATTTTTTTTCTGGGCTAAGAAGGTGAGCTTAAAACTAGCCAGGAAAACCTAACAAAGCAAAACAAAAAGGCAGCGCAGTCTGAATCCTGTAAACGTGAGTGATGCACACCTGAAGAACAGAATGAATAAATAATATGCTGCTCATAAATTCCCTTTGCAGCAATAAGAAAACAAAATGAGATGCGTAAAGCTTTTCATAGGAACGATCTCTCTGACCTTGGCATTTGCAATGTAGATCATTTGAATGAAGAAAAAAAGGTAACTTCTGAAGAAAGAGATATGAGAAGAAGTTTCTCCAGAAACGTTTTTCAGCTGTTTCTTAAGGTTTGCCAAAACTCCATGAAATACCTAATTTGTACTTGAGTTTTAGCCTGCAGATGTTTATTCAGCTGATACAGAGTTGTTCCCCAAATTTTCTGGAAGTGGTTAAAAATGTATACAACTTCATACAGGGACAGTATACCCAAAGTGGTAACCCAGATCGTTGAGGTGGTGTTCCACAGTGAGTGGATGTGAAGCATAAAGCTTGTTTTCTTCCACGAAGATCCAATCTCTTCCTACTTGTTTAAAATACAATAGAACACCTGAGTCTTTTAGGGAAGGTTATTTTTCAGATGTTTTTCTTCTCCAAAGCCAATGTAACTCTGAGAGCTCACAGTGTGATCAAGAAAATTTTCACTATTCACAAGTGGGTAGACCACTTATTTTCTTTAATTTAGATTTCTGGTTATATATTATCATATTTTCTATATCTAAAATCTGAAGTCTCCTACTACTTGATTGTTGTGGCTTCTCACATGCCTTAGTGGTAGAAGGGGTACTATACACAGGAAACTACAAACACAAGTAGCTTTTTGCACAATTTGGATACCTGAAAAACTATGATTGCTGTCAGAAATAAATATACTGAAGCTAGAGCAGGAGACAAGTATTTGCCATCAGATCCTGGAACATCAAAAACTGGTTTCTTCTTCTCTCCGTATTGCCATACCCATAGGCCATGACCTGCAGAAAAGTTGAAAGAGAGAAAAGTCTACAGTAACTCCAAGATAAAACAGTATATAATATAAATTTGTCCTCAGAGAAGAGTTACATTGAAAAGTGATATTTGCTTTCAACTATTCTGTATGACTTGAAATAGGTTCACAAAGCCTACTTTTTTTTCCCACTGGGATTTAGGGCTTGGGAAAGGCATTTGTCTGGTCTTAAAGACAGTACCTACAAGTCACTTTTTGGATAAACTTTATCCAAATAAGCAATCTGGATAGTGTGAATCAGTAGTTCAGGCTAATAGTAACAGCAGTGCCAACAGCAGGGAAGCTGAGGAACTGAGAACAGAAAAAAAATCATAAGTGTTGTTTAAAACCTTTTGTTATTGATTGTGATGATAGCTAAATGAAGATAAGGATGATATTATTTTGGGAAAAATACATTCTTGTTAAAAACATAAAGTTGACTTTTTAAGAAGAGCAATAGGATCTGCACTTAGTTTCCTCTGAAAGATTCAGGAGAGATCTAAAATGGTTTGTCTGATGTTTATGAGGTTAAAATCAAAGATGAATTTCCCCACCATAAGATAATAATATTATCTTAATTACATGTCAGATAACAACAGAAGAGGATAAAAGCCTACTTTAAAAGTAATCTTTTGAAAACTGTTATCTGTCTACATTTTAAACTTGCCTTCCCATCTTGATACAAGAAAACAGTGTTGAACTGTTGAAAAATAAAAGCAATATTTAAGCCAAATAAGCAAATTATTTTGTCCCTGTACTACCAATATCGTCCTACTGATATCTGTACTTCTATTCTTGATTGTAACTCACAAACCTAGAATGACCCACATCAAGACTTGTTTTCTAAATATCTTGACTCCGATTTCCTCCACTTATATACAGTCTTGATAAAAGATACAAGAATTGCTTGACTCTTAGAGAACACAGTTTTGCTTGCACGCAGCACCAGCCACCTCTGGTTCTGAACTGCTTAACCAAATTTCCTTCCATCTGTGTGTGATGGTTATCATCTCCTGTGCTCTGCTTTGGCCCTCTGCTGGTGGTTCTTGGAGCAGAAGTGATAAGAGCAGACATCAGATGCGTCATCTACCATGCGCCACCTATTCCTATTTACACTCCCACAGCCCAGTGGAGTCACAAAGAAAAACGCAGCCTGCTGCCCCCGCTAAGAGCATCATCTGGCCTGCAGTGGTGGGGTAGACAGCTGCAGGCAGGGACTCCCTGCAATTAAGCCTCCTTTCAATTAAGGTACCTCAGCATTTCATCAGTGCCTCGAGGACAGGGCTTCCACACACTGAGATGCTACACCAAAGTGCCATGAACTCAGCGGAAACAAATACGAGGACTGATTCACAGCTGGAAAAACTCATCTTTAAGCACTATTTGACAATACCTGGAAAAAGGCATGCTGAGACTTATTAATATGGAATAAGACTGTTATTAAACTACACTGTGGTTGTTAGGAAACATTCTAATGTTTCCGATGCATGACTCACACAAGAACACAAGAGAACACACAAACATTAGGGATATGGAATTCATATGCAATATATTAACAATCATTTTGGATGCCAGATAATAAGAAACTCAATCCCTTCTCACAAACAAAGAGAAAAAAAGCCTGAAGAGTATTAAGTACAGTATTTCCTTAATCTCCAGGAAGTCCAGAGGATATTCTAATTGGATTTGTGAATATTTAGACGTTTATGTATTTCTTCTGTTTCAAAGCTGCAGTCAATAAATAGTACCGGGTAACAGTACCGTGCTAATTATGTTTACTCTCTGATCATAAATTAATCTGTTGACTGACTAAGGCATGTTATACTACACCACCTGTAATTTGAGGTCACTGTCTATAAAGACTTGTCATTTTTGGAAGTGATGCAATCTATGCTTTTGGATCTCTGGTATTAATGGTTTATATGTGATTGAAACTAAGAACCTATTTAGACAATCCTGTGTATTAAAACATCATGATTTCAAGGAAGAAAACATAAACAAAAAGCAGCTATATGGTTTTTATATTTCAGCAGATACATATGTTTTTGCTGAAGCTAAGCACATGAATCTCAAGAGAGTATGATAGTTAAGTGAGTATGATAGTTAAGTTTCTATTTTTAAAGAGCACTTACCAATGGCAGAAAACAGACACATGATGAGAAGTATGAGGATACACCAAAGGACATCAGCATTCATCTGTCTTTCAAGCTTACTGCGTTTGTAACGAGGTCCATTATTATTTAACAAAGCTTTGGTCTCATGCCCTGCAAAAGCAATTGCATCAAATGATGTAATAGGGATTCCTGTCAGTATTACAAGGAAACTATAAAAAGGGAAGTGTACATAGTTAGACAGAAAAGCAACTTTTACCTGCATAGATTACAATTCCTACAACTTCTTCTGTATTTCTAATAGTACATCCACGTAACAAAAGATTTTCTTTGAACAGTCCATCCTTTTTTCCACTTTTATGTACACTGCAGAAAATTTAAAAGCAGAACAGAGCACAGCACGTCAAAACATTAAGCTTGTTAAATCATACTGTGTAATATAGCAAGCCAAGAAAACATCTTCAAAGTTTAAGAAGTTTTCTCAACCTGACGGTGAAATATTCCCTTAGATGTTCCTCCTGGGACAATCCTCTGGCTTTGAAAACTGAGAATCCCTACCCAGGAATCCCAGACATGCAGCAGTGCAGCTGGAGCACTACCAATTGCTCTGGCTGGTTGTGGGATATGCAAATGTACTGGACAAACGTTCACCGGAGATACGAAGGCCAAATCTACAGCAAGTATACAGCCAGTCCTATGCTTTGAAAATGCATTAAACTTTTTGTGCATAGACAAATTCTGCACGTGCAATCACAGTAAACCCAATCCATCTACAGAGCAGTTGGGTAGTGCATAACGCTTACACAGCATTCACACATTTTTATCAAAGAAATATGGGGAAACTGGGAAAGGGCATTGCTTCAGATACAGTGACACTAAGAAAGATATACCAGGGATAGTGTATGTCAGACAGTTTAGTGAAAAACAAAGGAAAAAAAATTCCGTGAGTTCATCAATAAGGGAGATTGCTTTCAGAAGCGTCTTGCTGTGTAAGGAAGATGAAATGACATGCACTCTGATGACTGCATGCACCAAGGCACATGAGAAAAATGGAACAATGGTATGTTTTCAGTACAACTTCTTACTGTCTGCTCTGTACGGACTGACTTAAATTTCACTCGATTGAGAATTGCAGAAAACAGCCGTATTAGAACCAATGCCTCAAGGAAAATGCTAAATAATAATAGCAACTATTAAAGCATAGCGTTAGAATGTTTTATTAGGTAAGAAAGACAAATCAAATAATCATTTCAGACTCTTTCTGCATGAATAAAATGTAATTTAACAGTAGTATCCTCATGCCTCAGAGCAGATTAAAGCAATCTGAAATGTGTGCACTCACCTGCAGAGCATCAAAATCATCACACAATTCTAAAAAACCCAACAGCAACAGGAAACTAGTAAAAGCTCGGAGTTCAAGTGAAATCATGGAAAACCACAATGCATTATGCTTAAATTAACAGTGTTGTTGTAATGCCAAACTTTATGGCTACCTGGCTTTGAATCATTTAAAATATTTCCCCTGAAATCTGCAAACTAGCTTAAAACTGTGAAGTGGATTTCTTTTATTTCCTTCCTGTTTTCTCAGCCTTTATCCCTGTGTTACATCTTTCTGCTTTTCTCTAATCATTAGAACCTTTTATTTTTGTAATTAAAAGACCAAAATTATAACTTTAGCACATACTTCTAGGATCTCAGGCCTGAAGAACTGTATCGAAAATCCTGAGATCTGCAAGAAGAAGAAAGCTTCACCGTGTTAAATCCTTTGTAGTCATCCCCAGTCTAGTAGGGCTAACTGCAGAATAATCAACTGGTTATGCTAAGTAGCCCTTAGTCAACGCTCTGAAAGAATAGAAGGTATTCATAAATAATAATATATACATATGCACATATATAGTACATATATACAGACACACATGCAGAGCCCTCTTTATTTCTGTATGATATACTACACCCATTTCCTGCTTCTAAGAGCTCAAAAATATAAATTAAAAGCACAGGTGTTCCAACAGCTATATTTAACTATTCACAGCTAGGGAAACGGAGAAACAGTGGTGGATCTGAGAGCTAAGGTAGATGCAGCAGTGATAACATCAGAGACCAGAAACAAACAGCGAAGGTAGGAGGTAGATAACATTGCTGGCAATTTTGATACAAAAGTGATTTTGTTTTCATAAGGAGAAAACAACTTCTGCTTATCCCAGTCTCCCATGGGCCTCATGTATGAGAAGAGGTTTTGTTCAGCAAATATCTGTAACTCACTGTTTCACCTTTTGCCAACAGAGCTTTAAAAACTGGGGGTTCCTGTATGTCAACAGATATAAATACTGTTTACCAGCTGGAGAACTACCCACATTTTGCTGGGCATACACTATGGGGAATAATTTTGTAATGAGCCCATACTGCAGAAAACACACTATCACCAGGATTCTGCCACTCCTTTTCAAGATGGAACTGTGCTTCAGCATTCCTTTCTCATAAATAGATGTGAGTTTCAGATCCCAATTAAGTTTCCAAAACACACTTACAAATTCTTTTAATAAATGGACTTGTTAAAGACAAATCTACTTAGGAAGTAATAGCTTTGGCTTATGGTTTCATAGCCTTTGTCAGTTCTTTACACTTCTTGACAGTAACTGTGGCCTGTGATAGACATACTGTATGCAGCACAATCACTTGTGTGCTTGTTTTATACAATTAGATAGTTGTTCTTGCTAAGTTTGTACCACATCTGCTCCACAGCAATGGTGTTAGCACCTGAAGTTAACCCTTAGGTGCCAAGACCTGCCAACCACCTTCACTCACTAAACCTTAACAGGGGAAGTCAAATAGAATCTGAGGACAGCTTACATCAGCCTTCTGTTACATTTTCACTCGGTACTTAGCAAGCACTAAATAGCAAGGTGACCTATCAATGCTGTATTCCAAAGGCAGTATTTTCTTTCCTTCTCTGGTTTCTCAAATTTCTTACAAAGCAAGTGATTTAGCTGACGTTGCTTCCCAGCACTTGAGAATCCCAAAGAAAATACTCTGCTGTCTTCAAGGTGGCCTCAAGTGTCACAATTGAAAAGAACCTCCCTGACTCACAATGCTGTTTGAAATGTATTTTTGTGGACTTAATACCACTAGAGCTTGTCGGGGAGACACTGACATATAAGTTAACACATTTTTTTTCCTTAAAAAGATGGTAATGTGGTAATAAATCATTTTGGTTTTGCAAACTCAGGTCAAGCTGTGAAATAAAAATGCACGCATGTATTTGTACTATTGCTATTATCGTTCCTTCCTACATTCTCTTTGGAACTTCTCAAGCAAATCTTCTGATATGGCACAGTTAGATGAAGATTTCTGTACTTTTCTTACAAAAAAGCCTTTTACCTTTCAGAGAAAAGCTGAGAAGCTGGAATGTAAACTCTGACTTCCCCTTTTCCCTTGCAAACATACACATAAAAAAGGTAGGAGCGTGATTTTAAGGCCAATTTTGTTATTTTTGGAAGCTGGTACAGAATTTTGGAGTGTTTGCTGTGCATACTGTACATACTCTGGCTAGACCCAAGCAGGCAGAGGGCATGCTAGGTTTTACTCTATTTACCCAGAAGACTTCTTATAGTGTAAATATGCTTGGGATGCATGAGGGTGCAGAAACAGCAGAACAGTACTGAAGCAAGCACCTAAGGACAGGCAGTCTCCCCGCCCATCTGCACACCTGGAGTGAGTTCAGTGCAAGCCATGCCAATGTAACTGAAGAAGTTATATGTAGTAATGTGTATGTTACTATTCTGTAGTCGTATTATAGGGCCAGGCCTGTCTCAATGCATTTTGCAGGGGTTTTTTTTGTTTGTATTACCTTACCTTTTCTCACTGTGAGCTGCCTGTATTACACTATCCATATGATCACAGTTCAAAATTTTTACAAAATGCACACACAAATATTTCTATTCCCCTAAAAATTGTCAATATAGATATTAGAACTATATTTCATATTTCAAACAAAAAAGATAGACTTCTTCAGACATAGAAACCTACAGTGTTCACAGCATCCTTATTTAAATAGTCTAGTAACCTTTCTTTTCAGTTGAGATACTATCAACTAGGAGCTATCTGTATTTGTCTTTCTGGTAAGATTTTGAGTTAAGATCTGATTTTGACATGGCAATTACACGCTTCAAATTAGATGTACTAATTACTATTCATCTTGCTAACATGAAATATAGCCATGATTTCATGATACTAATGAAGAAAATAAAAAACAGGAGGAAAAAAAAAGCCCTCTCCCCATTGACAAGCTTGGAGACTGAGAGGTTATTTGTAGACAGTTGGTCCCTCTTCCCTTCAAATGTCCCATGGACCTTTAGCTGTAAATGTCTTGGAGAATAGCTGATAAGACCTAGAAATAATCTGATGCTTTCTGTCATATTCACAAGTTATGTCTTGACATTTTGCTGTGCAAAAATACATTCACGTCATTTCTTAAACAGCTTCCCAGAAGATTCTATGGTGTTATTTGCTACGTAACTTGGCTCTGTAACTTACAAGATAGTCACAGAGTCACAGAATTGTAGAGGTTGGAAGGGACCTCTAGAGATCGTCGAGTCCAACTCCCTGCCAAAGCATGAACTTTTTCACATGGGTACATAAATAAATACATAATTAAAGACAAATTTATGTGTACCTTCTACAGAATTCAAACTCTGCTCAAACCCAGTGAAAGATATCCCAGTCCATGGACTAGATGATCTTTAAAGGTTTCCTTCAGCCCCAATTATTCTGTGATCCTCTGCTCAATATTTGGGAACTGAGATTAAAACATACAAACTGTGCAAGAAAAGCTACCAAATTTTCCATTTCCATATCTGAAAATGTCATTTCTGGAGTACAGCAGACTTTCTACTAATGTAGACAGTTCCACACGCTCACACAGTAGAGTCTAATACTAAACTTTTATCTTTACATGAACTGTAGGGCTTTGTGCTGTTAAATAAAGGAACACATTTTCCCACACTGCAACTTCATGTAGTTTTAAAAAAACTAGCCTGATTCACACCAGTTGACAGTACACAATCTGTGACATCCGAGAGCAGTAACTGAGCTGGTAAATAGCATCATTATAAAAAACTCCCTAAGCCACAGCAATTTTCAATCCTTGTACCACTTATGCAATTCAATACTATCATCACTTCTAATCTACATAGATGATAAATTATGCTATTCTAAAAAATAATTAGTGCATGCTTAGCTCTTTTAATTAAAATTTAGACAAAAAGAAACAACTCAGTACCCTAGGATCTCATGTTGCATGAAGTTAAAGACTCTAGAAAAACACGAGAATATATCTCTTAAGTCACTGCTAGTGCCAGAATGCCCACATAGTACAGTCCTGACTATATTACAAGCAAAGTGCTGTGCACATACTAAAACATTTCTCATTTGTTCCCGAGCAGAACAAATTGGCCAAGGATGAGCACCCAGTTAACGCAACTCTGTTTGTTTAGAATTAAGTTAAGTGGCCGTACGTGATTCTGCATGGTAATGTACAAGCACACCCATTCTACGAGCCAATTGCTTTATTTTGCCTGAATGAGAAGAAAGGAATACTGCTATAACTGGAGAAATATCAGTTTCATGTTCCAATTTTCCTCAATGACACTTATATTAAAGGAAACATCAAACACACACATCTTCATAAAAAGAGAGTAAAACAGATTGTGCTTGTTTGTTGGCTCTTTTGGACTGCTTTTCTATTTCCTACCACTCCCAAACTGGCTCTTTTTTATTCCAGGGGGGAGGGAAAGGGAGAACAGTGGCTGCAACTACACTGCTTCTTGCACTCATTCTGGAGCGTAAAGTGATTCTGGAGTATAAACTGACCAAAGCTAACAACTACACCTCACTTGCAGGAGAGGATATTCAGCAGTGACAATGACGCGGCTTATATAACACAGACCAAACCAAAAGAGCATGTATTTTATTCTGTATCAGAAGAAGGGAGTGTATACCAAAGGATATTACATGAAATACTCACATGGAACCTCGAAACCTACTTAAGTCGTTGTTAGGATTCTCGCATTCAATGACACTGGTGAACTTCAAGGGGTCAAATTCTGAGTCCTGAAACAACAAGAAGTATTAATTACTTATTGCAAACATTTGCAAATTATAGACAGAGTCACTTTCTTAAATAGCTTTCTCAAGATGTCAAAGTCCAATTTTTTTCCAAAGATAGTCAGATGAATGACACTGACCACTGTCACTGAAAATCAAAGGGAACTGAGGAGTGCCAGGTTTCTGTATGTGCTTTGCAAAGTCTCCCTTACTTTTTTTTGTAAAAGATTATGAGCTTCTAAAGGCACTAGATAAAACAATACAAAACCACAAGTCACATGAATTTCTCATGGAGCGGACAAACAAAATTTCTCTGGGAAGGCTCAAAATACTCAAACGAATCACAGTATACCAGGTACAAAGAAGTCAATACACTGTCAATTATGAGAAACCTAACGTGAGCTTCTGAAACATTAGCTAGAGTTCTTAATTGCTTTATGTCAATAAAAATAAATTATTCTACTACAGTAAATAGGCACATATAGCAAAATAACTATTTTCCAATTAACACTTAAAACCTTGGTTCTCTAGCTCATTAGTCCAAAGCTGGTATTTTTGCTGACTGTACATTTATTAACCTGCAGGTAACGCCTTGTTGTGTCAGAGTTAAAACATCCTATCACAGCATAATTATTTGCTTTTGTTAAATAAAAACCGAGATTCTTTCTTCTTTGACAGATTAAATAAACCATGCAGTTAAATGAGAGATGCCTGGTTCTGCTTCCAAGATATGTTTGTCTCCAGAAATTCAGACTACCATAAGGAAACCGCTTTGCCCACCCTTTGAATGAAAGAACCAATTATGAATCATCATTTTATTCAACTTTCAGCAGTGATAACACTGCAAATATTATGTTTTATAATAGTTTTGCTGAGCAGTTGTAGACCCCAACCACTACCTTTTAGACTATTTTACAGGAAGAACTTCTTGAGAAATAGTAAGCAGAAGACAAAAGTTTCAGCTCTCTTTTCAGCTTCTCTGAAACACACAGGTGTTTCAAATATGTACATATTTTTAATATTGATTTCATTCAGAAGAAGTGAAAAAAACCTACATTTTAAGTAAGAAATAGAAAGAGATCAGAGAATACATTAGGATCGCAATCAGTGGTACATCTTAAAGGGTGGTGAAGAATTTTACCAAATACCCTTGGAAGAAAAATCAACTTACACAGGTGATGATTAAAATCACCCAATTCTTACACTGTTGGAAACTCTTACTGTAATTTTGAGAAACAAGAGATGTTAAGAGAACTGGGAAACTGGGCTGTCACTTCGAGACAGCTACAGCACACAGGAGTGGAGAACCTCTTTTATATGCAAAACTGAACTTGTAAACAAAGGGAAAAAAAAAAGCAATAGTAGCAGTGGCCAGCTTTAAGCAAAGAAAAAAATTACCATGCTGAGAATCAGACTTCCTAAATTATATCAAACTTGGCAGTCAGGTACCTAAAACTTAGCAGGAAATCCAGACTGATCTCCACACCAACTGCTGCTGGAACTGGATATTTCTCCTGGTCAGCCTTAAACTTCTCTGGGTGACTTGAGTTTGATTCTGGAAATCTTCAGTAGTATCTAGTCCTACAGTGGCACCTGAATTTCCATTAGACAGAGTAGACCCAGTAAAGCTGAATGTTCACCCCATGAGCCTTACTCCTCAGCTACTCCCTGCGGACGGGTAAAACTACTAGTAGTCCCAAGGAAAGAATCACTGGTTGGAGCAGATATTTTGAAGCCTCCAGGCCTCAGTATCTGAGATCAGTTACCAAATCTATTATTAACCTGTGTGCTACTACCCCTTGTGTCTTAGCCTTCTGCCTTCCAAGGTGCACATCTACACATGCTGCACCACCACCAAAGTACAGGAACAGTAATCTACAAACACTGCTCAAAGTCTTTTAGTAATAAACTCCCTCTAACTATTGTGATAAAGAATCACCACAGTAGATTAAATTCCACTTTCAAATTGGAGGGGAAGAACAGACCGGGAAGGAAAGCATAACTGCCTTTTTATTACAGTACACACACTGACAGAAGTGTTTGATCATTTAACACAAATTTTCATTCAGCAGTCCTAAAACAAGAAAAGAAAGAAGTCTAAGCACCTTTGCTGAATCTATCTGAGCAAATCCTGGAGACACTTTATAACAAAAATCAGTGTAATCAAATGCAAGCTTTCTCTGGCTGCTAAACTCATCACAGGGACTGCATGCCTTTCTGTGCCATACAGATGTGTTAACACTCACTTTTACAGCTGAACTTCCGTTCTGCAATGAATTCATGTCAGCAAAGCCAACAACTTTAAAAATAAGGAAAAAATCTGCTTAAAAACTAGAGATAAGGTCTTCACAAATTAAAAAAAATAATAACAAAAATAAGGAAGGATCTTGAAGATCTCTGACAAGATTAGAGAGGACTAAACCTACCTGACCTCTACATCACTACGATGCAACATGCTCTTTCCCCTGTTTGTTGGGTTCTTTGTGTTTACGACTCAGTTTTGGAACGAAAAGTCCCAAATCGTTAAATCTAACCGTCTGTGTACTTGTGTTCTGTTACAATTAACTCGAAATACGTGATTATGGTCTTTAACCAGATAATATCTGGGAGGGGAGAAAATCCAATTAGAATAGTAGTTTACGTAAGGGAACAAAGCTGCTAAATTCTGATTTATTGCAAAGGCTCTTTGGTTTATTAATAAATCAAATAGCTGCAACCCTTCCCTGTGAAAAGGAAGTGTAGATTTATACTGTATACTACAGCTGACAGCAGTGTTTTGATGTGAAAATGCTTTTGGAAAATGAAAGAACAAATATGTTAAGCTGCCTGTTTGTGACTGCTTTCAGTGGTTATAAAGCACAAAGCTAACATAAGATTTCACAGTGATCAAAGTTCTGTTCTTGTTTATGCTGATACCCACACTTCAGTAACAAATGAAACATAAATTGTGATAATATTCTACTATATTAAAGCTATGAAAAGCTGCAGGTAGAAGGAAGTTAAAACAGAAGCACTGCTTTTCTAGTGCATGAATAATGATTTCTGTTGTTTTCTAGGTAAAAGTACATGAGAAAAAAAGAAACTCTCTGCCAGTACCTTTAATTCTTCTCTCGTGTACTACGTAATCAAAACATGTTCTAAAATAGCACTTCCCCAAACTCTGGCGCAGTGGTTATCTCCTGCTAGATTTTCAAGTGTTTTTCTTCCCACGTACAGAACTGGTAGGTACTAAACCTGCCACAGTCTGAAGAGAATGCAAAGTTCCATGCTTAGCCAGATTGGTATTTTATTTTTTTTAGCATACAGATTACACCGGATGTATACCTATGATACGGTACCTTGCATGTCCCCCAGGCTTGTGCCTTGTGGACTGTTGATTTGAACAACTGACTTGCTGGTTAAAATAAATCTGAGAGATTTGCTGACTGCAAATAACTTTCCCAGAGTATCAGACAAAACTATTAGATGGCAAGGGCTAGGGCTTAATTATCACAGGATCACAGAATCATTAAGGTTTGCAAAGACCACTTGGATCATCTAGTCCAACCATCAAATCATCACCACCATGCTCACTCACCATGTCTCTCACTGTCATATCCACACGTCTCTTGAATACCTCCAGACGTAAGCATCACCTCCTGGGCAACCCGTGCCACTGCCTTACCATTATTTCTGAGAAGAAATTTTTCCTAATATCCAACCTGAACCTCCCCTGGAAAATCTTAAGGCCACTATGTTCATATCAGTAAGATTTTCCTCTTAAACAACTTGTACTCCTTCATATTCTTGTATTCTGCTATAATATAAATTTACATTAATATCATTATTTCTATGAATATGTCCCTGTAAACCACAAGTTAGGCAAAATATCTTGCTTATCCTTTCAGCAGAGTTCTTACTATTAGGTAGGGCTGAATTCAGGGCACCTGCGTTAATACTCAAAGGTTGCATGCAATCATATTCCCTCCAATCCAATCGACTCCAAATTCTCTTTGAAACTGTGAAAGATCTTCAGTATGAGAGACAGATGACATTTAGGAGCCAAGAGATGCAGATTTGTCTTGCATGAAGCCAAAAAAACTGAATCCTTGTTTCCTTTTCATCTGAGGAAATAAGACCAGTGTAAACATCTCTGTCCATGCTATTCATGCTATCTTAGGACTTGCAGATTCATGAATATAATGATTTATTTCACCTTTTTCCAAATGTTAGGTACTGCTCCTGCTTTTTTGACATAACACATATAGTTCCATGTATCGTTCATCTGGGCTCCAATATTGTTCTCTGCTGTCTTTCAGGCTGATTCTGTTCCTTACGTTGGGTTCTAATTTCGCATCACCATCACGGTGTGACAGTGATATCAGTCGGCAACAGGGGCTCAAGATATACCACTTGCACGCTAACAAGAGTATGCAAGTTTCTTGAAACACTGAACACAAGAAATGTGTCTGCTTGCCTTTTCTCTGGAGAACATAAGAAATAGTTGGATGGCTGGTAAATACTGTCAGAAAAACTGGATGATCATAGGCCAGTGTGGGATATTACCAGATGCAGCTGGTGGCAGGTCTCACACAATGATGTGTGGAACCCAGGAAACTGTGACTATCGTGGTACAACACAATTCTTTTCATACAAAGAAATCATAATTAGGTCTTGAAAGATGTGAAACAGAGGTTTCAATCATTTCTTCCCATATGGTTTGAGAATTCCAGAAATACAGAAATAAAGAAGTACATTATTTAGTCAGTCATAAATGCATAGAACATTCACACGTATCCCTACATCATGGTTGTTTACATACTATATTCCATAGCATTCAGTGAGTACATACTATCCACTTCACCCAACCGACAAGAATTCTTTTTTATCTATTTCATTGTGAAAACAGGAGAATAAAGTGACAGAGAAGATTCTTCAAAAGAACGAAGATCACCTCTTGCTTAGTTCTTCTGCCATATCATGGCATACCAAAATGAAAAAAAAAAGAAAAAAAGAAAATAAGGGAGACATTTAACTCAATTAAGAAACTAATTTTCATCCAGTGCTTGACTTCACATTTTGACTTTGCCCAAGTAGCCTCAGTTCACTGCCTTTCTTTGAAAAAGTGCTGACATTTTAGTAACTCGTAAGTATTTCTGAAAGGTTGAAACTTGTCAAAAGGACACACAATGAGACTTATGTTAGGTACTCAGGGATATATTTATGTATTCAGGGATTCCACATAATGTGTTTAATTTCTTCAGGAGTCTTCTTGCTAGGAAAACACTTAGTATCCTGTCCATAAATACTCCTTCAAATTTCTTAAAACTTAGGGAAATTCATTCCTACTCTAAATTCAGTAAAGGAAAAGCTTGTTTTCCTTATGTAAGTAGATTTAGTCAGATTGCACAAATCTGTTAAACACTGATTCCTTCAAAGCTGAATTTCAAATTAAAGTTCATTTAAACTGCAGATGTAAAGAGTTTTGTGACTAGGCTTTAACAATACCCTAGTGAAACCTATTAAGCCTGATAAGGAGTTCCATTTAAAACAATGATGTAGGTCTACAATAATTGGGATGTGTCTCTGGGGGAAGCACAACGGTACAAAGGAGAGGAAAAAATACGGAAAAGCTGAAGGAAAGGTGTTGTTTTAAACATTTTCCTTAAAACAAACCACTGTCCCTTATCTCTCTGGTGACTGTTGATATACCACCCCGTGAAAAGCTCATATCCTAACAAAGCAAAGTGCTGAGGGGAAGAAAATGTTACAATGCCTCTTGTACAGAGGGAGAAACCAAAAGGTAGACAGATCCAGTAATTACAGGCATCTGTCTCAGAAAAAGGCAAAGGAATTTAGCTCTCTTCATCATGACTTTGGAGCTGTGAGATCATGCTGAATCTTTACACTGAAATACCAGCCTTCCCAGCACTGCTGGCAACCTTGCAAAACTGTCAGAGCTCAAGAAGCAAAACATGCTGCTCTGCCAAATGAGTTAGTTCGACAATTATGGTGTTGAAACAACATATTCCCCTTCGTTAAATGTGTGCTGTACAGGAGATTTAATGGCCTGTTAGTGGTAGTAATAATGCACAGTTATTAAAATGTTTTCCTTTAGTCATCTGCCCTACTTTACTGCTGCAGAAACCAGAGTCTGATGTTCAGTCCTTCCTTCCAAGACAGCATGTGCACAACAGGATGCCCTTGGATAACAGTGACAGCTACTTCTTTTATCATAGTCTGTTTATTTGCTATAGCATGGAACTTATCCTGACTTCCCCCTGCACTACAACTGCTGGATAAGGGCTCTGGGGTATACGTCTGGGGGAAAAAAATAGGCAGAAATGGAGTGATGGGGACAACTCAGAGGAAATACTTAACATACAATGATCTACCTCAGTCAAAATAAAACAGGTTTCCAGTTTAAAAGCTTTTAAGTGCAATAAAAATGCATCTCCCTAATGCATCAGTCCATCCTACTACTGCTTCAGCAGTGCTCTGCATTTACAACATAAAACTAATCTGACCTTTTATTAACATGCAATCGGAATTACATATTGATTTTACATATCCAAACCATGCAGACTGTTTATATACTAGAACACTGAAATGTTTTAATGTCTAAACTGCATTAGTCACTAGCAGAATTTATCTGTGCCACTAATTCACAAGAAAAGGAAGAAACAGTTTGATCTATGGTATTTAGGAACTAAACAGATCCAGCTGTACATCAGAATTTAATAGCTTTGTTTTCCACACTGACAACTACTACTATAACTGTATTTTTCAGTACTATTTTATTATTTTTTATTATGTTATATAAAATATAAATATAATTAATATAAATATAAAATATTTATATATATATATATATATAATATTTATATATATATATATAAATATAAAATAAAATAAATATATATAAAATATAACATATTATATTTTATTATGTTTAAATGGAACAAAGATGTTCCAAGATTATTTAGAAACAGTGGAACAGCTAAGCAAGGTGAATATATGCTAGGGGGCAGATGTTTCTCTTGCTGACTTCATTAATAGTTTTCTCCTTTGTAGAAAATAGCATGGGGGAACAGCACAATAGTCAGTCTGCAGTGAAAGAAATGTGCTGTTAATACCCTATGTCTGTCTATGACAGAAGAAACTGCTTTTAGATAGTCACAGGACAACAGCATTAAAAAAATATTAACAATGCTGAAAATACAGATATGTGAGTTCTAATGTCCTTAGGGTGATGGCAAGCCTTACTGAAAATTACAGTAATGTGAAGGAATCAGTTCACTGAACAAAGCAGTGCTGGGGAGTAGTAAGGAAACCACTTGTAGGCAGGTGATTGTTCTCTCTACTCTGCCCTCACTAGGCCCCATCTGGAGTACTGCATTCAGTTCTGGGGCCCTGAGGACAAGAAGGATACAGAACTGTTTGACTGGCTCCAGAAGAGGACTGTGAAGATGACCAAAGGGCTGGAGCACCTCTCCTATGGAGCCAGACTGAGGGAGTTGTACATTTAGCCTGGAGAAAAGAAGGCTCTTGGGAGACCTCATTATGGCCTTCCAGTACTTGAAGGGAGCTTATAAGGAGGAAGGAAATCAACTTTTTACAGTAGACAGTGACAGGACAAGGGGAAATGGTTTTAAACTAAAAGAGGGGAGATTTAGATTAGGTGTTAGGAAGAAATTCTTCACTCAGATGGTGGTGAGGCACTGGAACAGGTTACTCAGAGAAGCTGTGGATGACCCATCCCTGGAGGCATTTGAAACCAGGGAAAAAAGCAGCCCTAATGAAAATAGACCTTTCGTTTTGAATATTACAGGGCAGCATTCATATCAGCACTGTTACACTTTTGTCAGCCTTTCCACCAATGTCTCTAGAGTGTAGTTATATATACCCAAGAAACACATCTCCAGACTGGTTGCTGGTATGCTGTCCTGTGCTTAGAATTTAATCTTACAGAAGCATCTTTCATCCCTCGCCTTCATCCTCTCCTGCTGCAAATAGCACTGAGAACACACCTTCTCCACCTCACCCTGGCTGTTTTGTTATGTCCCCCATGCCCTGCTGAGGGGATGAGTAGAAGAATGGGAAGATTAACAGCCTCTCCAGGAGCAGGAAGGTTGGCATGCATATGCATGGTGGAAACTGCACAGCACTTCAGGCAAGAGCTTTGCTTTCTTCTCTGTGCTTATCTATTATCCATTCTACTGACCAAATTCCTATTTGATCAACACGTTCAAAACTGCATAACCAAAGGGAAATGCACAAGTGTACCTCTTCATAAACTCTAGGAATTCAATGGGTGATTTATTTAGATGCCAAATGATTGTACAGTTTTTATGAAAAGAAATTCATGATGGCCTTGACAGCTGCAAAACAGGACAGCAGAGCTGGGAAACAGTCTGAGTGGGATGAACATGAACCACATGGGTAGGGATTAAGGTTCAATTCCCTGTTCAGGGCTCTAGCCAGCCTCATGCTTTGGCACACATAGTGGTTAGGAAGTTACTGTTTGGTCTTGCCTTCACTGACTCCACGTGCCTTATTTAAGTAAGCATGGAGTTAAAGCATACATGAATATAAACTGCCCCTCACCCTCATACAATCATCCTACACTGTCTGTCTTCCCTGATTCCTTACGGAAATACTCACAATTATAAACATTCAATAAAGATGTGGAAGTGCAACCAATGAGAAAAAATGTCAGGAGTAAGACCAACAGGAAGAAAGAACATCAATGAATAGATAGGTTTCTTCGTGTAATTCTTCTTCCATGACATTACGGAATCATAGACTTGTTCAAGTTTGAAGGGACTCTTAAAGGTCAACTAGTCCAAACTCCCTACAATGAACAGGGACACCTACATCTACATAAGGTTGCTCAGAGCCCTGTCCAGCCTGATCTTGAATGTCTCCAGGGACGAGGCATCCACCACCTCTCTGGGCAACCTGTGCTAGTGCCTTACACCTTTATTGTAAAAAACTTCTATATTACATCCAATCTGAATGTCCCCTCTTTCAAATTGAAACTATTTTCACTTGTCCTATTGTAAGGCACCTCCTTCAAAATCTTAACGAAAGATTTCTGAACCAGTTCCTTGTGAAGCAGTAGGACATAATGCCATTTGGTTTCTGTCACTTAAGAGCCGTCATGACCCATCTCCACATTTTTAACAGCAGAACAAAGCCATTTTTATCCCCTCCTGTTGCACTGCAGCAGCCTGTATGCTGGATCCCTGTGATTTGGCCATACAGGCCATGCTGCTATACAGGTGTACAAGCATACTTAGACATCTGAGACATAGTTTTGAATCTGCTACTTAATAAAATTGGGCCAAAAGGAAAGAAACTTGGAAAAGTTAACTACGGGCTGCTAGATATTCATGACAACTTATATGAGCTTTCTAAGCACACTGTATGTGAAACACAAAAATCTCTTCCTTTTAGAAGGCAAAAGAGTAAGTGTTCTCTTCTTTGATATAAACTAGTCCATTACCATGCCATTAAGAAAGATGAATTAACACATCAGTACTACTCCATGTACTACTGATGCTTTTAAGTCAAAAACAAGTGGAAGTACAAACACTATAGCTCTGTGTGGGGAACAGTATCAACTCAAGTAACGTACCTAAAAAAAACAACCATGGCTTTCTCATAGGCAGAAACATGTATATTAAGTGTCTGACCATCACAGAGTCAAAACAGAGCCTGAAAGTATGAACCCGAGTATAATGAATTAATGGAAATGCTTGTGAATTTCTTGAAATATCAGCTCAGAGACACATGTGCAACCACTTATCATGTAAATAACACTTAATGCAAATGTCTACAGCTTTCTGTGGCCTTACCAGTACCAAAATGCGTATAAGACTTGGAGGGCAGCAGACAGAGAAAAGAGAAGTGGAATCGAGGTTCACATCCTAGACGCTAAGATAAATTCAGGAGTTCCTCATTAGTTTCCTGTCTTTTCTGGTAGAAAAGAAAACCCTTTCCCCACTTCAGTGCTAACAAGAAATGAGACCATACGATCACTCCTGCAGTTACACATATCTCAATACTGTGAACCCTCCTGTTCTGTAAAATAAAGCCTTTGTGTCTTTTCCTAATCACTGATACTGACAAATGGGATTGTGATTTCAGAGACAAATGTGGTATGACGTGTTTCTAGTTTACACCTCCTGACCCTAAAACCAAAAGGTCTCAGCATTACATTATAAAATCTAATTTCTGGGAACAGGTATTCCAGATATTTCCCATGCTCTGCTGAGATGCCAATGTACGGCAAAGGAATGAATAGTTCCAAAAATAAACTTGTTTAGTAAAACTGAATTAGGCTAGGAGATCAGAAAAGTCACCAGAAAGCAATAAAACAAAACAAAATAAAGAGTTTAATGGGAAAACCTCTTCTTAAATTGCTTTAAGTGCAAATGTTTACTTCTCTCTGGTAGGAAAGCAGTACAGCATCTCATTTTCTCTATATACCCAAAATACTCTCTTGTTTTCTAATAATTTTTTCAGAGAAACAGGACACTGAGGAGATGGTGGAAAAGCCACACAAAGAATGAAATCTTCCACCTCTTTTTGAGGTCAGCTGCAGCACAAGCACTGGCACAGTACATTTCCTTAGATAACTTTACCATTGTTTTACCAGTGCTGGATTGATTGCCCAAGGAATGAGAGATCCCTTGCAGCCATTCAAACTTACATCCATCACTTCACCCCTTTCACTCATATTTAAATGCAAAAACATAACCAGTCAACATCAGTGGTAAAAGTCAAGTACCCAGCACCACTGAGAACTCTTTACTCAACTCAGTCCCCAGTGATAAGATATTGAAAATTTGGTCTTATTCAAATTCTATGTCCCTCTAATTAATCTCTCTTGACAATCAAACCTGTGGCCTAGACACCTGCACATGGAAACCAGAAAGAAGACGGTGGCCTTGCTTGAAACTGGCTGAGCAGGAAGTGAGTCATCATTCTTTATTTTTTTTTTATTTGCATCATTATTCCTCACCTCTCAGCCTAAGACTGCATGCCATGGTCAAATAGCCACGTGAAAAATGGTTCTTGTAAGTCCTCTAAGAATCTCAGTGAGCCTAAAGGTTTGTCAAAGAACTGACTCAGATCTTGCCCAGCAATGTGACATTCTGCATGAAGCTGCTCTCCATGTGTTTTCTTTCTTAGAGAGAAGTCAGTTGCTCTGTCTTCAACTAGAGATATAACCAGTTTCCACAAAAGTCATCTCTGAGCACAGTGCTATTCAAAAAAGATAGAGCAGTATAGACATAGAGCTTTTCATAGCAATTCAACCTTCATTAAAGTAATTTACTGAACATTCCAGGTGTAGACTGTAACAAGGATCTTCAAGGGTTTTGACATCCAAGTGTTTTGCACTACATAGAAAACTCACTAAAATCTTCAGCTAAAATGTAAAAAATATCTTTTAATTTAATATACTCGTAGTGCATAGGGAAAATTTTCTTTTGCTTGTTTGTTTTGTTTTTTTAAACTCTTTTTTCCCTCAAGGAGATCTAATTTTGTCAGTGTGTGTGGGATGGAGCACTAATCTGCTGTTCTAACATGTGCATATCAGGAATTTTCAAGTCTTTTTTCCTAGCCCTGAAAACCTTTTCAAAATAATGCAAAAAATAAAAAAAGAAGGCACACAGCATAATCCCCTAAAGATGCTAGAAATACATTCACTGTTCTTGTGGTCTGATTCTATCCTGTAAAAGTACTTACAGTCTGAATAAGACAGAGTATGCTGATTAGTTGGCAGCTGTTTGATTATAACGGAGTACTATTTCCAGTTATTTAAGTGACACCACTCAGTGAATAAGAAATACAAGCTGGATGCTTGTATTCAAAGAGCTGTGGTCAATGGCTCCATGTGCAGGTGAAGACTAGTGACATGTGGTGTCCCTCATGGGTCTGTACTGGTACTGATATTATTTAATATCTTTGTTAATGACATGCATTGGAAGTGAGTGCACCCTCAGCAAGTACATAGATGACACTAAGATGTGTGGTATTCTCAACACACTGGAGAGAAGGAATGTCATCAAACATGACTCAGACAGCCTCGAGAGATGGGCATGTGCAAAATTCTTGAAGTTCAACAAGGTCAAGTGCAAGATCCTGCACCTGGGCCAGGATGATCCCAAGTACAAATAGAGGCTGGGCTGGGAATGGATTGATAGGAGTCCTGAGAAGAGGGATTTGGACTGTTGATGAGAAACTTGACGTGAGCTTGCAGTATCTGCCTACAGCCCAGAAAGTCATTCGTAACCTGGGCTGTGTCAAAAGAAGTGCAATGAGCAGGCTAAGGGATGGTTCTAAGCTGAGAGAGTCTACCCTCTAATCTGCTCTCATGAGACCTCACCTGCAATACTATGTACATCTCTGGGGCCCTGAGCACAAGAAGGACAGGGAACTGTTGCAGTGGGTCCAGAGGAAGCCACAAAAATGATCAGAGGGTTGGAGTACCTCTCTGTGAAGGCTGAGGGACTTGTTCAGTCCGGAGAAGAGAAGGCTCTCGGGAGACCTCACTGTCTGTCTGTCCTTTCAGTACGTAAATGGGGCCTACAAGTAAGATGGAAGGGACTCTTAACAGGGAGCACAGTGATAGGACAAGGTTTTAAACTAAAAGAGGGTAGTTTCAGATTAGACATAAGAATAAATTCTTCACTATGAGTGGTGAGGCACTGGAACAGGCTGCCCAGAGAAGCTGAGGATGCTCCATGCCTGGAAATGTACAAGTCCAGGTTGGAAAGGACTTTGCACAACCTGGTCTAGTGTAAGGTGTACCTGGCCATGGCACAGGGGTTGGAACTGAACGGTCTTTAAGGCCCCTTCCAACCCAAACCATCCCACCATCATTCCATGATAACAGTATGAATTTATTAGTGGACCAAGCAGTGACAAGGGAACTTTCTGAGATAACGAGCTAATACCAGTGATTTCAGTGTTAGTCTGCCTGGGAATTGTGCTGATTTTACTTTAGCTGTTCTTGCAAACTGGGCCAGCTTAAGCAACACAGATGGCCACATGAGAAACCGTTTACACTAAATTAAAACTTGAAAATTCTTTTTCCCCTCCCCTCCCCTCCCCTCCCCTCCCCTCCCTTCCTCTTTTCTCTTTTCTCTTTTCTCTTTCCCTCTCCCTCTCCCTCTCCCTCTCCCTCTCCCTCTCCCTCTCCCTTCCCTTCCCTTCCCTTCCCTTCCCTTCCCTTCCCTTCCCTTCCCTTCCCTTCCCTTCCCTTCCCTTCCCTTCCCTTCCCTTCCCTTCCCTTCCCTTCCCTTCCCTTCCCTTCCCTTCCCTTCCCTTCCCTTCCCTTCCCCTCCCTTTTTTCTTTTTTTTCTCTCTCCTTTCTTTTTCTTTTGTTCTCTTTCTCTGTTTCTTTCTCTTTCTTTCTCTCTCTTTTTCTCTCTTTTTCTCGCTTTCTCTCTCTTTCTCTTTCTTTTTTTGAAAAAGCTGAAAGAAAGAGAACTTGAATGCTAAAGAAGCATCCACACTGAGACACTGAGCTGCCATGGGAGCTGTTTTCATGCAAAAAACATGAGTTGCCCTTCTTTAAATACTTCAATAGTAGAGCCTACAGCTATCAACACAGCCAGGCTTATAGTGTAGCCCTTCTAAAAAGCAGTCTTACCTTTTCTTCTGAATCAGTCTCTGTTCAGGGCTGACGGGGGAAGAAAGAGTTGTATAAATGCCCTAATGCTTGGAAAAGGGAGATAGGGGACTGTATCCAAGATGCTTCCAACATTATGAAACAACATGTAGGGCTGGATGAAAGTTAGAGCTGTCAATTCAGCCTAACTTCCAAGTTGGAATAAAAGAGCAAATGTGCTTGCACCAAGCATGGGCTTTGAGTTTATGCATATTTCAGAAGGGTTCACGTACTCACGTACGTAAGGAAATCAGTCTGATGAGTTATTTTGGTGCTAGTCTGCATGCAAATGAAACCTCCACACAGGCAGACCATACTCAAATCTGTTTTTTAGACAAAATACATAAGTAGCCATAAAGTCATTTGCAAATCTTATCTAAATCTGTTAAATCATGCTAGTACAAGTTTGTTTTGAACGAAGGTCTACTCTTATGAGTAAAAGAGAGAAAATTACCTCCCCCCACCAGCTCTCAAGGGAATACATGGACCTTCTCAAAGGGGATGGCAGCTGCTAGACTTAAGAGCTTTCAGTTGAACTGAAGCCTTCCACAGAAACATCGAGGACATGGCCAGTGGTTAATAAACCATAAGCTGCTCCACAATCTACAGTGAGTCTTTGTAGACTTTGTTGAAAGGCATACTGAGTGAAAACAGTGGAGTATTTTGTTTGTTTCGTACTGCAAGGCAGCAAGAAAATGTAAATGTTTTTCGTGAGTCTAGATTCATACTATCAAAATATCCTAAATCAAGTTTATGAGACCTGAAAGGGAGTTTTGAGCTTTTGCAGTCAAAGCTGTATCTGCTTATCTACTCTGTGAAGAGCGGCTGACGAAACGTTTCACATGCATGTAAAACATTCCACGCGCAATTAGGCAGGGTGTGGTGGCAAAGCAACCCAGAGAGTCATACAGAAAACACTGATTTTTCTCTCATAATGTGTCTCCTATTAGATCCAGCACAGCAGAAATTGTTGCTGTGACTAGACAGCAGCAAGAGGTGGATGAAAACTAGAAGGAAACTGCGTAATACCAAGAAACGCATTTTTTTATTCAGGAGATCCTTACTGGTAACACCATTAGATCAGCCACAGGGGGATTTAGTGAAGCACTTCCCCTCCTAGCTGCTGTCACACTGCACACATAGCTCTGATCTGTGTTTTAGTGTGGACAGTCCAGTATCCTTTCAACTTGCAAGGGTGAGAATGCAGAAATACAGTGCTAACTATTTAAAACATTTTTAACAGACCCTGCTACTGCAGTCACAGGATAACAAGACCACAGTGTTCAAAGTCTTGGAGGAGAAACTGTCAAGGCCTTTGAAAAAAAAAATCTATTCTTTTTCAACTTGCTTACTGTACAGTTTCTTTATTTGTAAGACTGACTGTCTTGAGTGTCCAAGAACAAGGTACACATTCTAACTAGAACTGTCAGACATATAAGCTACCAAGAAGGAACATACTGATGACTTTTCACAGTTTGCCTACCAATCGGACGTAGAATTGTGTAGAGAAAGCAGTCTCACGTTAGACAGATCCAATTCGTTAACAAACACACAAAGCTAGCAAACAGTAGGTTCTTGCTGTACTAAAAATTATTCAGATGAATCAATGCAGCACTAAAATAAGCAACATTTCTGGTCATTTGCACTGTAAAGGAAAATGGTTTCTTGGAATTCAGAAGTGGAGAGGTCCAATTCCAGCCCACAAATGCTGATCTTGGATCTTCTGAGCATGTGCTTAGAGCATAAGAATGTCTGCAAAACGCTGGAGTCAAGGATGAGAACTGCTTCTATAACTGCTTATTGCTGCTTCTAGAGTCAGGTCAAAAAGAGTACTTTTCTTCCAAACAAAGTTTGGAAGAGGGAAACTCTAAGACCTGTTACATCCTCTGCAACTGTGCTGCTAATCCTGAACTGAGACACAAAATAAGACTTCAGACCATGCTGGCAGAACAGCGAGTGTTCAAAGGGACAGCTCTGCCCAACATAACAGCTCGGGGCATGCTGTCCTCTCAAAAGGGCTTTGAAGAGCACTGTAGCTGCAGGAGCAGTGCCCAGAGCATGCTGCACTTAGCAATTTCAAATTGATAGCAAAGATCTTAACTGTAAACTGCATGAGTGGGCACAGGGCAGGGACAGAAGTAAGAAAGCATAAAAGGCTTAAAACAACTGTCCTACCTCTGCCCCTGCTCCTTTCCCATGCTCACTAGGGCAGTGGGTATAGAAATAGCTATCCTTTATTGACCTACTTCCCTGGCATATTCTCAGAAATAGTTCATATATGAAAAACAGAAATGCCAATCTTTGTAACACAACTTCTTTTAAATGGTTGAGATACTGCTACAGAGACATTATTCAAAGACTTCAATGGGCAGCTGATATTTTAAGAAGCTTCCAGAAAATCTTTGTTTCTTGTCCCATGAGAAACCACATGATTAGGCACAATCATTCTGTAAGTAGGATGGGGGATGAGTTTAGCAGTGTGGGAAAGAGAGAGTCAGGTCTACATAATCTATTTATTTGTTTTCTTGCTTGAACAACAAAGCTGTAAAATAAGATGGAACCAAGCATCTATGAACATAGCTACATAGCTGAAAGTTATTCCACTGAGTAAAATGGTAGTATAAAAATACAGAAACACTCTTGTCCAACACATGAGTAGCTTGGGGTGTAGGTTCTATAAAAATTTGGGAACAAACATTGCTGAGGTTTGATAAAAAGATGGTCAGCATTTGGTCCAAGAGAATGTGGATCTTCCATAGTATTTTATGAGATGTAACAATAAGCCCTCTCCAGTTGTGGTGACTTGGATATATCCAGACAGGAAATGAATTTCACTCCAAAACATAAGTGTCACCTTGGTATTCCATGCTACATGGCTGTTTACCTCCTGTTCAGTGAACATTTCCCAAGGAGCTCCCCTCCTCCATCCTACTGAGCGTCAGTATGAGCCTAACTCTATTAGTACGAGGGGTGGAAGGTAATGCTGCTGCATGAGTTAACAGTGTGTTCAGATGGATTTAGCAGTGACTTTAATGAGGATGGCAAGCATTCTGCTAGATGATTCACGTGACACTGTTACAGAGAAGCTCTGTGATGCTGCAGCCACTGAGGATTTGGAACTTGCAGGTGTACACTTTGCCTACAACTTAGTTGACACAAGAACCAGGGCTTGGATATTTCCTGCTTTCTCAGCTATTTTAGGAGAGGGGTGTTAGTCACGTGTGGTTTTCTCACAAGCTCTCTTTCAGTACTTGACTTCTTGGGGCCCGGGACTGCTTTCATTGAAATGAATGAGCTTTCTGTCACTGATGCCAGTTTAACCCCTCACAAATTATTATGGACCCTACTGCTACTACAGCTAGACATCTAGTGATATAAAAATTATTTCAAGAAATTATTTATCCACACATCTGGTAACATAATTCTGGGATGGAAAAGTTCCATAATCACCTCATACTGCAGGGAAATACGATAATGAAGGAGAATAGAACGGAAATGCAAAGAGTGTCAGGCGTTCACAAAGTTGACTACAAGTATCTACACAATAACTGATTTCTTCAAAATACCTGCTTAGATGTTATTCAGTAAAGCAGGTTAAGCTGAATACTATGACTGAGCTGCTTGGCAATTAAAACTGGCTGTGAGTGGTAGGCATTCTTTCCTTAGCCTTCTTCCCCAGTGGGTCCCAATTCAATCCAATGAATTTTAAACTGAGGAGAAAATGACATGGCCATTCACTAATAAAGAGAGTCTAAAGGCTATCGGTCTTTCAGAAATGAACAGAATCCAGATTAAGTCTTCAGCTGCCTAGTTTGGAAACGAGTAACTTAAAACTTAGTGAGTGTGAAAAACACGAGATTGCTGGGATAGTCCCTCCCAGTTTTCGTGCTAAAGATGTATTACAGAATCACCAAATCACATGATGGCTGAAGTGAAAGGAGACTTTTGGTGGCCATGCAGTTCAACCCCTGCTAAAATAGGGCCATCCAGAGCAGAGTGCCCAGGCCCATTTCCAGGTGGCTTATGAAGATCTTAAAGAAGGAGACCCCACAACCTCTGGGCAGCCTGTGTGAAGGATCCATCATCCACACAGCACAGAAGTGCTGCCTGGTGTTCAGAGGGAACCTCCTGTGTGCCAGTTTTTGCCCACTGCCTCTTGTCCTCGCATTGGTCACCACTGAAAACAGCCTGTTTCTGTGTTCTATGCACCCTCCCTCCAGGTATGTGGACGCTGATGAGATCCCCACTGAGCATTCTCTTCTCTGAGCTGAATAGTCCCAGCACTTTAAGCCTTCCCTTGTGTGAAAGATGCTCCATTCCCTTCATCACTTGGACTAGGTTCAGTACATCCATGCCTGCTGCACAGAGCCCAGAGCTCTCCCACTCCACCAGCCTGCTGGTGCTGACTCTTTCTTATGCAGCCCAGGAAGTTGTGGACCACCTCTGCTGTGAATGTGTCCTGCTGGCTCATGTCTAGCTTGAGCACTGGGTCCCCCTGGGCCTTCTTTGCAGAGCTGCTTTCCAGCTGAGAAGCCCCCAGCACTGTCTGGTGCATGGGGTTGTTCCTTCCCAGGTTAACGACTTCACCCTTCTCATTGTTGGATTTCATGAGGCTCCTGTCAGCCCACTCCTCCAGCCTTTCCAGATCCCTCTGGATGGCAGCATGACTTTCTGGTGAATCATCCACCCCCAGTTTTGTGTTATTTGCAAATTCACTGAGAGTGCACTCAACCCCATTGTTCAGACCATTAATGAAGATGGATTAATGCATGTATTTGTTTGCTGGGTATTGACAGAAGAGTGACTCCATAATCAAAGACTCAGGCACACACTTAGGAGGTCACCACTCCCAGGAGGGAAGTTTGTAAAGTTGACAAGTACCCTCAGGTATCACAGTCCTAGCGCACAGCAATGGTTGCTGCCAGAAAAGCTGCAGATCCCAGAGCAGTAAGATTCCTCTGGGCAGCAGTCCGGTGATTCACTGTACTTGGATACAACAGTTCCTTTCACTGTGCTTAGCAGCATCTCCTGCTGTGTTGTCAGGTCTCGAATCATGAAAATTCAACCATCTGCTGTGGAGGAATGGGGCAGCTGGTATCACTGGCCTTCCTTTGTAAGAGAGCTGGGACGTGTTGTTCACTTCTAACTGTACCTAAGAATATGAAAGCAACCCTATATGCAATCTACAGTTTTTGTCCTACATAATTTGCCTGAGGTCACGTAAGATGTCTGCATTGGCAGAGAACTGGGACATATAATCTAAGTTCCTCCCTGGAGCTTTACTCACTGGGAGAAATTTCCTCTCAGTGGGAACAGGATAAGACTTTTGAGAAGCAATTTAATTAGCTTATTTGGAACAATCAGAGTTTTTGAGACATTTGGCCTGTAGCTGATTAAGTTTCTTGTCACGGTGGTAGCTCACATGGGAAGCCTATGTTCTACATGGAATTCACTTAATATTAAACAAATGTTTATCTCACGTTTTTACAAGCTATTCACAGAAAGGCTCTATCTATCATAAACAATTACTTGGGAGGCATGTTGATGTTTATCCTATTGGTTGTATTTCATTAACTCTGATATACCTCAGTACAGCTATATGCTTCTGTAGTTACCTTTGATGACTGGTAATGACAGAAGCTGCCAGTTTGCATTCTTTAAATGAGAATAACTATTAGGAAAAACATGTAGCAGAATTCTATAACATAAGGTTGTTGGCTTTTTTTTTGTTTGTTTGTTTTTTTCCCACACTTAAAATACAGGAAATTGGGGTTAGCTGTCAGGTTAGGAGGGCATACAAATAAATACGATTTCAGTAAGATTGTTAAGTAAAACTTCAGGCAATTTCCTCTCATTCTGCTGATAGTAACTGATCTCCTGAATTTGTTTTGCTTTAAAACAATGCTGTTGGGGAGAGATAAGTACAGTGAAAGAGCAGTAAAACAGATTTTCAGCACACAAACCTCTAGAATGCATGCATTCTGCCCCTTTAAATTTCTCAAGCTTTAATGCTCCAACTGCTGGAGGGATATTCTGCAACACAGAGTTTTAAGCAAAATTCCTAATTGAATTCCTGACTGCAGGCGGGAAAAATAGTTGTTTATATTTAAGTATTTTAAGTTAAATTATGTTTTCAAAAATCGAGCTACAATAAAAGCAGCAAAACCCCTCAACATTTTCCAACCACACACAATTGCCCCAAATAATTTCTATTCAAATTCAAGGAAAAACTTATGGTAGAATCTTTTATACTATTATGAAGTCAACTGTTGGCATGTTCTGGTGTTTTAATGACAAACATAACACTAACTCATTAGCACTACTACAACAAGCAGACTTAGCTTTTGTGTAGTGGATTGGTGAACACTTCACTTATTTGAAGCAAATTGTTATCTTAAATGAGAGTTAAGAAGGATGACTTACCAGCTCTAAGAACCTCCTCACCACCTGTCTTTGTTTTAAATTAGTTTCCCCATCCAGATTAGCTGTTTCTATATGGCACAGCCCATCGGGATCACTTGAAGAAAGCAGCAAGATGTCAGCAGGTATGATTTCATTACAGCGAAGTTGAACGAAGTCTCCAATTTTCACTTCTTTCCAGTATCTGCTTATATATTTCTTCTCGTTCCTGGGGAAAAAATAAAGAGATTTACAGAACATAGATAAAATAGACACAGACTGGAAGGCCTCAGATATGACCCAGTTTGATTTGTAACAGAGATTACGTGACTCTGGAAGGTCCACAGCTACTCTCATGTTATGCTAGGATAATGTCACGCAGACTGCACCAATTCAGTCCCAGGTCAGAGTTCCTAATTCCTTTAAGAAAATCGGTTGTTCTTTATGGCCCAGACAAAAGCGACAAATATCTGTTACTGAAAGAAACTTCCAATATTTGTCAGTAAACCTAGAGTTACAAGGTCTTCTAACGTGCAAAAAGCACAGTCCCAATTGCTGTATAAGAAAGGACCATGTCCTTTCAAAGGACACTTCTTTTTTAAGTATTTGTAAAGCTTCTCCACAATAGCCACAGCACAGTTTGCTACACAGACCATTTCTACTTAGTTTCCCTGAAACTTTTACTTTGGATTGTATTTTCTTTGTCACTTACCCACCTTGAACACTGATGCCGATCTTGCTCATTTACAAGCACCCAGTAAAACTGTCTGGTTTTATAGGTCATATTAATTAACTCATTTTCATTTTTAAGCTATTTCTTGAGAGCAAGAAGAAAGGCACTAGTGATTGCTTAATTAATTCTAGTTAAAATTCAGGGTTTTAGTTTCATAACAAAAAGACTATTGGCATTTGGGTAAATTGCTTTTGTCTGCTGGGTTTTTTAAAGAAAATCAGTTCACAACAGACATAATATTAACTTGATAAAATAGGTCCTGAAAATGGGAAGCTATTACTCCGACACTTTCCCCAGCTGACATTCACCGTGTACACACAGACACTACTGTCAGCACTGGACCTCTCTCACTGACACTGGAGCCAGGTTTCTTTGACAGCACTTTAAAAGGCAGAACAGGATTCTGACAATGGGACTGCTATTGTATGTTCTTTAAAGTACACTATTTAGACATACATTACTTTCAGTAGTAACGTGAATAGACCTGTAACTATGAACAAAAACTGAAGCCCTGTTAAAGTTGTTATTCTGGAGCTATGGATAGTGATGCCATGCCTAATTCATCCTCATTGGTGTTGCTGGAATTAGAAATTTCTCTTTGTTTGCTTTTATTTGTCTGTTTACCCAGAATGACAATGTCAGGTAGAGCAACAAGGATGAGTCAGATCAGCTTTTATCTCCCAGAACTTCCTCAATTCCCTTTCCCAAAATTCAGTTTATAAGCTGTGCTTTCTATTTCGATCAAGTCTGGAAAGTAGTTGGACTAGTTAAGTGTAAAACATGAGAATCTAACAAGGGCAGGTAATCTACGTACTACCCAGAGATATTACCAACCCTCTCCCACTCAGGCTGAAACAAATCTTTCACTTTCCCTGCTAAGGAGTAGGAGCTGCTCTGAAAACCAGTGTGCCATAAGGCAGCTCAACTCACCATATACTAGATCTGAAGTGTTTGCTGGCTGTGCACCCTGTTAACCCCAGAGCACTACACACGAGGCCGTTGATTATTTTTATGAACTGGGTGATGTTTAGATGCATGTATAGAATAGCAGTACAGACATTTGATTTGGTTACAATGCTATAAGGACAACTTTTATTTTATTTCAATTGCTTGAGAAGTATTCTTATTTCAGCATTTCCTCATCTCTCACATGCTTGGCAACTGCAACAACTCCACAGTCTGTGGTAGGGCACAGGAGTGTGGCTCCACCAGCGTTAAGTGAATGTGAGACCTGCATTGTTACATCTTTGATGTTTTCTTCAAGTGGTTTATTATACTTTCCAATTTCAGAGCCAATGATATTTAAGCAGGTGCTTCAGCGGAGTTTTTCATGACCAGATTTGAAAGAAGTCAGAAGTTTGCAATGCAAGGCTGAAAAGGAATATCATATCACAAAGATCCATTCCTTGTACCTGAAGGCATTCATGTAATGGTGACCAAGCCCAGAGGAAAGACAAGAACAAGGCACTCTGTGCACTAGAACAGAAGAACATCAGCAAAATGCAGTAATATGATATTTGTTACTTATCCAGCAGCCAGCACAACTTTCCCTGGCAAGGTCCTGTCTATCTGTCTATCTGTTGCTTCTGAAAGGCCTTTCTGTCTCTCTGATCTTTAATATCCTACCTGGAAATTTGCTGTCTCTCCTGTTATGACTACCCAGCTGATAAGTCAATGTTTCAAACATAGATGTCTGAATCTACTAATCTGGGATCCTGCTACTTCTGCTGGCTTGGTCCTGATTTTGTGGCTGCTGTATGGTCAGCACCAGTCCTCCACAGCTCCACTGCAGGGCTTCTATGCTGCTCACACAGAACACTTTGACAAAAGCTTTTGGCAAGTGTAAGGGGATGTCATCCAATCTCCTGGATTATGTTGTGAAAGTGCTCAGGGAACTGGAGGGCAGTCCAAGGTTGGATGTGCAGGCCAGAAACTAGCAGCAAACTGCTCTAGTTCTACCTGCTCTCACATATAACAAGCCAGGAGATATATTTTAGTATCTATAATGAACCCACAGGTGATGCAGCAAGAAACCAAAGCGGCAAGCCATGGTAAAAGACAGGAAGAGGTCAGAAATACGAACTCTTGTCTTTCAAACCAGGAGGGGTAGATGAAATTCTTCCACAACAATGTATTGTCACGAACTACAGTCATTCTGCAAAAGATATTGCTTTTACTCTCTAGTTAAATCACTTGATGAACTATTAATTTCAGACAGCTCTGCCCAATTCCAGGCAGGTAGGTAAGGTGTTTCTTGGGTCTCACATATTAGAAATATCTAGCTTCCTGACCCCAGCCTCATCTTTAGCAACACATTTGCATGCAAAGTAGGATCAACTGTACTGCTGTGGTTGGAAACCCTTAGTCATGTGAACCCTCCTTCTCCTTTCTTGCCAGTGCTTCTACTCTTCTGAGCACGTCTTTACTGGTAGATATTGACTGAAAGCTAGAGATGGATGGCTAACAACTCATCTGGCTCAGCTGCATGGACATCAATACTGTTCGTCAGCAGCAAACACAGTCCTGGCAGAAGTCAAACTTCTCTGGAGGTTAATGCCCTTTTGCAACAACAAAGGGAAAATATTCCAGCATATCTACTTCAAAACATGCAGGGGAAGATTTACAGCTTCGGTTGTGAGAACGTAGAGAAAATGATCCTAATTGCTATTTAAAAATTTGTGTTAGTCTACTTATTGCATGTATGTGGCCAACATTCTGCTTTGGAGCAGAATTGCCTACAGGTTTGGGCCAAATTTGAGTGGCTTTGGTTAACAGCAAAACAAGCAGACAAAAAAACCAACAAAATATTACTTAAATTTTAAATTTATAGACAAAAAGTTAAACTTTAAGATCCAAAAACTCAAACAATACTTCTTGTTTTCCCGTAAACCATGCTGTTCCCTATTCTTGTTTTTAGCACATGCTGATAAAGATCATGCCAATAATTTTACTCTTCTGGGCATATAAACATCAGTTTATATTTACAAAGAGCTAAAGACTGGAAAACATCTCTTGCTGAATATTACAAAATAACTGTTTCCCTTTTTTGAATATGTTTTAACTGTTCTGGTGTGGCAAAGTCACAAAGTGAGGTAACGAAACTCCACGTGCACAAAATTCAGCAAGAATCTTACCTGCTCTCTCTCTCTCTCTCTTTAAGAAGTCTGGAGAAGTTTTCACAAGCATGTCTTATGAAATGTGAAGACCATGCAGTTGTAATCTGTTGCTCTAATGCAAGGCCTATATACTAGAAATTTAATACCTTAAATAGACAAGATGGAACTACAACAGAATCTCTTTTGCTTCCTATACTTCTCCAGTGACAAAAATTTACAGTTAAGGAGTGGCAATTGCTGATGTAAATTTGCTCCAAGTGAATGACTATGGAACTTGTAACACTGATCCTTAATCCCAACACAGGTTCCTGTGAATTTCAGCAAGGCAGGGGATATCTTCTTGTTTTGCTTGGAGTGCTGTCCTCCATCTTGCTTACCCGACATACTATTCCCCACTCAGGGTGAGACTGCAGCCTAGAAGCTGTTAAGACTCTCAAAGCACCTAAATGAAATGTTTCCCAGTCCAAGCCCATCCGCTGATCTGCTTTTGAAGTAACTATTGTCCCTACTTCAAAAGAAATCAGACTTCTTTGCCTTCCCTGCCAGCTGAGGTTGACCACTGAACCAGCAGGCTTTAAAAGAAACACAGCAATAAATCTGTTCTGTGTAAGAGGAAGAGCCCTCCACAACAGACAGGTCAAAGAGCTGCGTACAAGGCATTCTTCAGAGTCATTGTTGATGTTAGCCAAGTCCTCCCCTTACATCCTTGGAGTCTGAAAGAGAGAGGAGATGAACTATAAAGAAAGCATCACGTACATCTCTGACCCTAGTGACATAAAACACGTTCAAGTTAGTTGGCTACAATAGCATGACAACACTTCTGGTTAGGAACAAGCTAATTAAAAAACTTGAGGATAACTGGCAGGACCCAAGCACAGCAACAATTCCTATATTACATACCTAGCTGGGAAACCTCAAACTGTAATGCAAGCACAAGAGTTCTAGAGCAGGCAAAACTATCTTTAGGGAGACTCTAGTATTCAGCCCATTGTAAACAGTTCTTCCACATACTCAGAGTTTTTCCCAATTGCCTGCTCTGAAGCCCACATTTTCAACCCTCTACCTCTCTGCCTGATCCTACTGCAAATGTGGAGAGCCCACAGTACTCTATTAACATTACAGGGATAAACTGAGATTTTGTATAGTTATGCATAGGCTACAGAAGCAGAATTGGTGGACAACACTAAAGTACATTTAAGACAACTTACAACCAGAGACCAAAGCACATATTAAACAAGGCCTGAACATGCTAAAAACCTATGGAAACATGTTGTGAACCATTTAAGAACAATTAAAATGTTGTGGCAGAATGAAGGAAAAACACAGTGTAAGTTAATGCTAAGGCAGGTTACGTAATGCCCAGAATATGTCTTCATTCCACCACAAATGATAACATCT
Organism: Oreortyx pictus; assembly: GCA_036925125.1. Classification (NCBI taxonomy): domain Eukaryota; kingdom Metazoa; phylum Chordata; class Aves; order Galliformes; family Odontophoridae; genus Oreortyx; species Oreortyx pictus. Next base: position 60,450,158 of record JAUPFR010000001.1, read on the forward strand.
GTTTCTCTGAAAATAAATCACGAAGAGGCTCCAAATCTGATATTAATCAGACAAAACAGATTAACAGAGCATTCTTCAGAAATGTTGAAAAGAACAAAATCTCTCCATGACTGATGTTTCTAAACAGATCTTTTAATATTCACATTACCGTAAGAGCAATGAAAAGTTTTCTTATTTTCATGGTGTTCAAATACCAATTTTTTGCATCATCAACGTGCTAGAAACAAATGTGTTTGTATAGCAATATAAATAGGCACAAAGATGCCTTTAAATAAATTCACACTTTCTGAAAACTGCTGAGTTCTCTGTTACAAGTCAAATTATGAAAACCTCAGGGTTTCAGGTTTATAAAGTAGAAATAATCACTAAACTACCCTTGGCAGAGTTATCTCCATTATAACTCACGTTGAAAGAAACCCCACTATTGTTAACTATAATGAAACATTTGTTACCCGGAAAAAATGATTTTTCAGCCAAGAACCTTGTTGTTGCAATAACAACATGAAGTATAAAGGCAGACAATGTAATCAAACTTCACACAAACTGGAAAAAGAAGAAACTGCCTTCCAAAATTGATCTGAAAAGTCTCAGGACTCTTTCGGAGAAATATCTAGTATATATATGCATTTTTTTTTTTTTCCAAAGTGGCACGGTTTCCAGCACTCCCATGTTTCCAGCCAAAATGCTAGTATCTTTGTATCATTCTTCCAATTAGCTGACATACTGGGAGAGAAGACTGTCAACTTCCAGTACGTAGTAGGATGGGTAGGCAATGGTTTATACTGAGGCTTTCTACACTGGTATCCTACAAGGAGGTGGAAGAAATGGCAGAACTGCCTGTACGTATCCAGTTTGTATCCAGTCCTACATTTGTTAACACCCATGAGCCAGAACCCTCCCTATCAAAGCCACAAAACTTAGGATAGTTTAATACATGAGGACTTCTTTCTGGAGCAAAGCAGTGCAAAAAAAGTGCTTGTCTGCTTTTTCTTAGGATATCTTCTTCCTGGCCAACAAACACAACTTTTGTGCTTGACAGCATCACTTACTGATATCTACAGCAAAAAAAGTAAGATGCAAAAAGCATCTGCTTCCTAAACAAAGCAGAAGCTCTTCCAAAGGAGATCTCAGGTGCTGAGATTTTACAATTCTGACCTCTTAACTGAAAGTTATTAGGATAGAGATGCTTAGGAAAACTATCTGAGTGCCTAAAATTCGCAAGCAAGCTAGGTGCATAAATCTGGTGGACTAAAATCTTCACCTTGGTATTCTCCCAGTTTCATCAGTTTGCAATTCGGTGTGAGAGTTCGATGCACTGGTTTAACAGTGTATCTTCAAAGGTAAATATAGCATGGCTCTGCAGCTGATGAAGGAAATCCCTCATCAAGAACCTGATATCAGGACTACATGACCCAACTCACAAAAAAGCATTAATATGCTCACTGCATACAAACAAAGTGATTTGTAGAGAACTCCTAAAGAATGATGCTTCCTAAATGCAAGTTTTCACTTAAAAAATCATTGCTGTTCTTTTAGCTAAACTGTTCGCATAAAGAATTTTTAATCAGGAAAGGCATTTCCTGCTAATTACACACACAGACCTGACTGAGTTGCTGACTGATATTCAGTTTTGGAGATTATTTTTCTCCAAATAACTCTGCCATACAAACACATCACCTTCAAAGCTCAAATTATCTGATCACTGGAGAAAACCAAACTCTAGATATAGAATATAGTTCAGCTACTATTCTAAGTTAACAAAAGAAATGTTAAAAGGAACATTAATAATTCACCATTTAATATTACACAAGCAAAATCAACATCTCAAATTGAAGTGCAAGTCTTTGCTCTTCATCTCCAGTTCCTCCTAAAAATTACTGAGTTTTACTTTTCCCTTCCATTTCTGTTCCGGGTCACATCTGTCTATGGCATTCATCTGGATGTTCTCACCTGTTCTCATTTAGACAGTCTTCATTTCAGGTTGAGGACAGGAAACAAATTTACCTATCTGAATACCAATTGAGATCTCAGTGGGTCTCAGGGTGTTTTTGTCTGAAATTCTAGAGATCAGATATAGTCCACACGCAAGACTTTGTTATTTGTAGTACCACATACAAGTTGACTCTAATTTAAAGAACTGGTAATAATAAAAAGTTGCAAAAATGTGTTGGTTGTAATATTACAGGAAGAATCTTACAGAAGAAGATAAAGTTGGATGTTGTATTTTTGCGGAACTTTTTAACGTTTCTTTCTACTCTGAAAATGAGATGTGAAACTAAATAACGTTTGGGTTTGCAAGGTTATTTGAACCATGTTTCATTGTACTCATTTCTAAGTTCACAGGAACATTATTTAACTCTAGAGTCACTAATGAATTACTTCCCTCTCTGTTGGAGATGCATTCAAGGGAGCTTGCAGAAACCTTGAAGCCTTTAACTCAGGTATGCCTGTGTTTACATAGACAGGTACAACGGAGAGTTAAAGTGCTTTCCTGGATAAATCCATGGTCTGTTTCCATGTCTAATCAGTCAGATGCCTGCAGAAAACTCTCCTAGGTGTGTACAGTAAAGTGGGCAGTTTTACAGTCATGGATGTGTACTGGCTAGCAGGCAAAACAAACTGTGCTTTTGTGACAGTGATGGAAGAAAGGTACAGCAGGATTTGTGTGCAAATAGTGACTTTATCATGAATGTTTAGTTGTGAATAAAAGAGGCCCTAAAATACTCAAACGTTTACCAAACCGTATCATTTTAGCATCTTGTAAACTCTTCCTGATGAGTGCCACATACCACTTTTACAGCCCTGACACTGGTACGACGATTGCCTGCCCTGTGGCCATTGTGCAGACTCACAGTGGGGTAAGATATCATTTCACTTCAGAGCCACTGGTTATGCCCCATCACACTATGACTTCCTAGCCAGCTACTGCACAGCAGAAAGGAGGTTAATAATTCTGAAATAAATGTGTTCAGTTTCTTCCTGATCAGGGTCAGTTAAGGCCCCAAAATATGAACATAAAGATCTTTTTATTCAAAGCCCTTTTTAGTACTTACTATTATTAACTCTTCTTTGTTGATATTTGTCCATGTAGTTTTAAACACGAGAGCAATGAGACTTCTCAGAAGAGACATCACTACCCCAACAGCTAAGCCAGATCCTGAAGAGCTGGGCGGTGCTGCTTTGCTCTCACTGGTGCTTATACTGGCAGCCAAAGTGAAAGGACTGCCTGACATTTTTATCTTACACCTACAATGTTGCTTTGTCAGAAGCAATAGCAGCATACATTCCTCGGAAGCCTCTGATTTGAAGCATAAACGTCTATTTTCAGCTCTACCATGTTCTCAAGAGTGAAAGAACATTAAAAAGCACAACTAATCCGAAGAATGCTTACTCTTTTGTGTAGCTGGCAGTGGAATAGGCCTTCACTAGTCCTCAGGCTGATCTGAAAAGCACAGCTGAAGTTTTAAGCTTAGTGTCTTATCCTACATTACAGTTCCTCTGAACGGAGCTGCTCTCAAAAGTTACGTAGTTGTCTGCCTTTTTGCATCACCACCAGCCCCAACAACACACTAATACAAGCACAAAGAAAAGCAAACAGCCTCAAGGTGTATATATAATATGTTTATATTATCACATTGTTCTCCTAACGCAAGTATGAAAATCTCTGAAATTCTTGCCTAAAATAGTCAGAAGGTGTTTTCATTTAAAAGAATGCTTTTAAATGAAGATTAGTAAAGCTACACCTGAAGTGGGACCTGAGAGGGTTTCTCAGTGTTCATGACTGAGTAAATACACTGGGTTGAGTCCTGCATCAGCTTGAATCCAGGGAGTGCATGAGCCTCTATTTGTGGTGCTCTAGGCTCTGATGCAGTTTGAATTCAGACATAATCATTTTACAAGACTGTTTTACTTCTACAGAAGTTCATAGAATATAGAAGTGTTCCTCACTCCTACTGGAGAACTAGAAGACACAAATCATATGTAGTGATGTGAATCTTTGAAGGCTAGAGTCAAAACAAGTCTGTCTATGGATGCAAATCTTATATTCAAAATTCTTGGTGAAAATAAGAAATAGAGATCCATACTGAAGAAGTGAGAACCACAAAATGCAAAACTCTACTGACAGAGGAAATGTAAGATGCCGTTAGTAACATCTGAATAGTTCAGATAAAACTTGACTGCTGTTGGTACCCACACATAAAGCACTCAGGATACAAATTCATTCAGTGTTTTCAGTTTCAACCTGACTACTCTGAGAGATCATGCTTTCACATATCCTGCTGCTTCCCTAAAGTAAGGAAGTCAGTCACCGTCTCATTAATATTCCAAGCTTACTGGAGCCAGTCAGTGAATACACCTGAATATGAAGTTCTAAGCTAGAATAATACTTTTACTTCCCAAGCGATATGAATATTCTCTTTCTGTCCCACTGACAGAAAATGGCTATGAATTATAGTCAGTACAATGGAGTTATGAGGTACAGTCAGCTAACACACACAGTACATGTCAACCCGTTAACACAGATATTCAAAGACCTTGTAATTACAGAGCTCTGCAGGAAAGCAACTTATCTTTGCTACTTGTCTATAACTACTGAATGGCCATCAGTGGAAAAGGCAGTTTATAAAGAATGACATGTCATCAATATAGATTTTCATATCTTGCTCTAATTAGCTTACTGGACAACTTGTTTACACAACAACATATGTTTTTCCACAATACTTATCCACAATTTTAAAAGATAACTGAAGTGGTTATAGACCAACTATTTTCAAGACTATGCTGGTTGCCAAGTCTGTATATATTGCTACATATTTTAACAAAAATGTGGGCCTTTAAATATAAACTTTTCTTCATTATTGTGCTATTATAAAGAAATAGGGCCATTCATGATCACCAGTTACAAAAATTCATTTTAAATTCATTTTGAAGACTTGTATTTCATTTCTTTAAAATGTAAGCAGGCCAACTAATAGGAACTAGCAGTAGTGTGTTGTGGTTCTTTATACTTGAAAGAGATATCTCTCCAAGCACAACCTTTTTTTAGTAATTACTAACAATTTGTTTGCAAATATTATTCTGATATGATTTCCACTTACCACTCACTGAACTCCACAAAATAGGCTACAAAACTTGGCCCTGATTCAGCAAGGTACTTGAATGTATGTCTGATGTGAATTGGAAAAGCATTCTTTCTGGCCATAATCCAAAAATAATTTTTTTTCTGTAGTTTGCATTGATATCTTCCATCACTGAAATTCAATACCACAGAAAAAAATAAAGTTTTAAGATCCTTACTGCAACCAAAAAAAGAAAGGGATTGTCTGCAAACAGCTCTGCTTGAAAGGGACTGTCTGCAAATGGCACTGCTTTTGTCAATCCCAGAAACTGCATTAAGAGCAAGCAATTACAAAGGGACTATTTGTTGGGAGGGTCTGAGTCACAAGTGGAGAAAAAAAAAAAATGCCCCAAAGAGCTTGTGAGATTTGAAACACCTCTGCAGGTGGCAGGCCACTCTGCTCGTCTGTAGAAAAAGCAACAGCCTGGCATATACTAAGACCAAAAAGAGTGTGCTACAACCTATAGGCAGAAGCTAACTTAGAGGAATGGAGAAAAACTTCAATCTCACAATGCACTATTCCAACTAAATCCGCCTAATCTTCCAGTCAAAACTTGCCGACCTAAGAAAAGAATTTTCTGCCCTGAACTTATTCCCAACAAGTCTGTAAGAAATATAAAAAGGTTAAAAAATGTGAACCACAGCTTTTTAGTGAGTACGCAAATCTTCAAGTTAGCTGATTTTCAACACATTCAAACCCAATTCTTCAAATTCCTTTGCAGGCTCTTCTTTCTCTCCCTTGCACACTACCATTTTCATCTCTTGTATTCAAGCCCATAACTGAGGATAATTTTTCCCTATGCCTCATAAAAAAAAAAGTAACAAAAAAAACACCAGGTCTGAAACATGTGCCGTGCCTATCCTTCCCTTGCTAATGCTAAATTTTTATCACGACAATCATTTTCATCTAGTCCCTTTCATGCCCGTATTGCTACTGTCACTTTCCTCCTCTATCCTCAGTGATTAATGGCTTTGAACCCAATTGCTCCTCTTCACTTCATCCAATTGAAAGGTAAATCCTGTCCAAAGCACCTTTCTCCTTCTCATCATGCTTTTACAACATCTCTGTAGGTGGCAATATTTCTTGCTGGCACCCCATGAGTTGTTATTTACCTTCTTTTATGACACTAATGGCTATAACATTTTTCCAGACATTGAATGGATTCCATGATCTTCCATACCTGTGAAGTTAACTAAGAGGAAGATACCCAAGTCTGTAAAATTTCTAAAACTGAAATTTATGGTTGCAATTTCCCTTCAAATGAAGGGGACTTGATTCAACTAAGGAAAATAATCTCTTCTCCACAGGCATTAATTCTGACCAAGCTGCCATGTACAGCTAAGCTACAAATACTGAAAACACTTTTCTGACTCTGCAAAACAGTCAATTTCTTCTACAAACATGTCAAGAGCTGCTCGTGTCATCAGGTGACAAATCTGGTCTAGAGCCCTTCCAACACAGAACACACTGCTCAGTGTGCCAGCAGCTCAGGTGCTGCTTTTGGCTTGGGTCCGTCTGCAGGGACAAAAGCTGTAACACTGCAACATCCTGAACCCTAGTCTGCTCTGCTAGTTAATTATTAGCACTACAGCGAGAGACTGGTGTGAGAAAGATGTGTAAATTCTTCAGGGTTTAACCAAATTTTATATCTTTTTTTGAATGCAATCCGAACAAATCCATTCCCTTGGCATTTTTAAATTCATGTCCATTTATTCTGCGTAAAAACAAGAAGAATTTTTTTTTTTGAAGCACAGAAAGATATAAGCAATCATATTTTTGTTTAAGATGGGGAAAAAATTGCTTCTGGCCCAAAATCTTGTTTGAAAACTGTATATACTAAGCACTAAAGCAGAAATGGTGACATAACTGTAATCTGATAGGCAATGTATGCAGCCCCAAAGTCCTCCTCAGACTACAGAGCATGCCTTTAAAAAACTCAAAACTGGTAAAATTCTCAAAATAAATGGCATGCACCATGTTCTGCAATGGATAAAATCTGATTCCTACAGTCCACTATGACATACAAGTAATGTGAATATTTATTCTCTGGAGATTGTTAAATAAAGCACAATAAAAGAGAGGTGTTCTCAGTGATTACTCAAGTGAACAGGTTTCCAAAACGTGTGCTACTGTCTGTCTACTACTCTACTTTAGAAAGAAAAGAGCAGCAGATTTCCAGCTAGCAAGTGGTTTATTAGCCTTAGCCCGAGGCAGTACCACAGAAGACTCCGGCAGGAAATGCTACGTTACACCATGCAATGGGATTGCTTTAAGATAAGGTACTTGTGGAATCAAACCAACCTAGTTACAGTGCAATTAATTTTCAACTCAGACTAAAAAATGGCTTCTAACCTTAAACATTTGCCAGTTTGTCCATATTCATTTTTTATAATATGAAATCCTCTCCTTCTTTACTATTTCAGTATCAGTAAGCAGGTCTCATTCAGGCTGTACTTATATTCCTTCAAGAGAATTCTGATTCTGCCTGTGTGTCAGGCACTGATGAATATATACAGGAGGAAAGCGTGATGGATGTGGACAGAGAGATGAGGTACTCAAGATGTAAGCATACAGAAAGGAATGTGTGTGGAATACAGGGAAGAAGAAATAAAACAAAGGTGGTAACAGCCGTTCAAAAACACAGAACCAGTCTTATCAAGCAAAACTTTCTTTAATTTTTTTTGAGAGAAAAAGTTCTTACTTTCGGATAAACTTGGTCAACAGTTTGAAAATGAGGAGAAATAAAGGCTTGTTTTAATAACAGGTTGCTGTCTCCATGACTGTACCTTTGCTGGACTACTAGGTGCTACTGCTAGCATTGCAAAACAGCAGTGCTGTGAAGCTCCGTCTCCTGGTTTTGCCACACTAGTTTTGAGACCCCATCAGTTCACAGGCCACAACAGACTTTGTAGATGTAGGCTGGAAAATAAATTCATGTGTTTAATATACACTGAGGGCTGGATTGTCATTTAATGTGCACAGAAGTACCAAATCAAATTTAGATGTCAGAGACCAACATTTATTTTTTGATTCAGGACAGCTCTTCTGGATAGAAGGGCTCAATTACTGAAAGAGTGGAAGATGACATCTCCTTGTCCTGAACATTTTCAGTTTCTCTGCTTTTCTTTCAAATGCTACATGTTACATTGGGAGAAATTAAATGAAGGTCCAAGACTGTCACCAAACACAACAAAATGCAGACATAAAATGTTGAGCTGGTTGTCTTCAGCATTTGTGATACAAATCCCTATGAAGACATCGAAAAACAGGCCTCAAAACTGGAAAGTTGAGTTTGGAATAGAACCCCAGTCTTCACTAAACACACCTATAAAGAAGTAACTACAGATGGAGAGACACTTGTTCCTGTTCTGATTGGTGGAAGGCTCCATCTTCTTGTGAGCCTTGTGAAGTTGTTGGATACTTACCTGCTTCAGAAAGTGCCTTTTCAAATCCTAGCAGTAATATATTCGTATTATACAAAGACATTTTTCAGTATTTTGTAAGATCTGAATTTCAGTATTAATTGAGATGATTTTATGACAATACATCTAGTAGAAATGGCAAGATATGAGGTGAATTTAGAGTCATATCAGAGAAAGTACTGTTGGATCTTATCTTACCTACCTTTACAGTAACCTGAAACTATGGGATCATCTGAGGGGCAATGCACGAAGTCAATTCTATACTGACTGATATCATCAATAATCACATATCCAACCCCTATGATTCTGTGATCCTGTGATTTTGTGATATCCTCCCAAACATAACCACAAAAATCAGAAAATTAAAAGAAGTAGGAATAAACTTTCATAAAGCAAAGTGCAATGCTTTTTTTTTTTTTTAATCTACTTAGAGAAGCTATTAATTTTCCTGTCTCCTCAAAACCAAGGTGGTATTTACTAACAGGATTTTTAAAATGAAACTAAATAAATTATCAAGTATGAAGGTAAACTGACATACGGGGGAAATGAGGTGTCGGGGATTTTAAGGGAAATGAAGTGACTATTTCAATTAAATCTGCTAACTTCTGACAGCCAAACACACCAGTGAACAAGAGGAATATACCTAAGTGAAATAACCGCTACTGGAATTAAGTTATCAAATGGAAAGATGTTTCCTGCTCTCAGAACAGAATATTTCCCACCATTTCACTTCTCTGTAAAACACCTAAACATTATGGTTGAAACACACTACATGAGTTTAAAAGGTTTTAAATCCAACCTTAGTTTACTTGGTACAGCATTAAGAGATGTACCACTCTTGATTTCTGCACCTTTAATGACATGTAAAACTAAAGGAACCCGTTAAATTTTTGCAGGTAAGATACATTCTATTAGACTTTCTTATCAATCACACATCGCGTCTACACCAGCTCCTCTGGAAAACATCACACTTGTGTTTCTGCACAGAAACTGTACACCTTCATTTTTCTTGTAATGGTTTAGAATTAATTTAGACTTCTTAAAACTTGTAATAAATTGCTAGTGGTAAGACTGAGGGAAAAGACAGAATGACTCCTGACAAAAGAAGTTTAACATCCATACGCTGGAATTTTCTGTATCAACAGGCTTTTCTAATTTCTTAGAAGAGTGAATTTTATCTAATTACTTCACCCAGACCCCATAGTCATTTTGTCTCCTTCAACCCTTCGCACAAGGGTAGGTAAAACATGGCAGAGGATGGGCAGGAAGGAATCCAACATGCCCCCAGTTATTTCATTGAAAATACCTCATATTTGCACATATATATACTGATAGGTGTCTTTGAATCAGAAAAGATTTACAGCTAGTAAGAAATAGAAATAAAAAAAAATTCCCCCTGAAATTTTGCCATGAACTGAGTATTCTACACTCTCTTTAACAACTTTCAACACTGAGCTAAGCAGAGCTCGCTGCTGACAGCTCCTGCTGAAGCTCTCCAGTATTGAGTCGGCTTTGTATTTTCCCCAGCAAAATGCTGTATAATATTTCAAGCCATGGAAGACTAGGTCGGACTTCAATCCCCATCATATTTGGCGAGTTTTATTTATTTGAGCTAGCACACACAGTACAGCTTCAGAATGAAATGTGGGTTTTAGTATGGGTGTGGTAGCCGGGCAGTCCTGGACACTGACAGTTCCAGAGGCATATCCAAATTCCATCAGTTCACCAGCTAAAACTCACACAGATGCTAAGTGTGAAGGTCATAAAAGGCTACTGGTTCAAGCCAACCCATCAGCCTAAGCCAAGGCAAGCTGGGTTTGGCACAGGATCAACGGCACCATTATTTGAAATCCAGAGAAAACGAATAGGGAAAAAGTATGAGGCATTAACAGAACAATCAAAATTGCCAGCTCATAAGGCACTGAAATAAAGTATTTCGAAATGACATGATCTCACTTTTAAGAAATATGCAGAAATAGGTGGTTGGTTTTTGAGTTCTCCCCAGTTCTTCCTATCTCAGAACAGTTGGAAAATTTTAATAGTGTTGCTGTCATCCTGCTTTCAAATGGGAACTCATCTTAAGGGCTCAGGATGGGCAGGATGTCAGTTCACAAGAAGACAGTGTCAGCTGTAAGTACCACTAATAATTCTAGGCCTAAGTGTGGGAGGCGTAATATAGATCAGAAATTAGAGGAAGGTGTTTCTTTGACATTAATCAATGGCCCTGAGCAAACCTGAGATATCAGTCAAATCTACAGTCCAGTCTACAGGCCAGTAATAAAGCCTAATGCTTTTATACTTTTCTAAAATAGCTTAGTGGAAAAATGAGAAAAGACATAGCTCCCTAAGGACCGTTGCTATTTTAACTGCCTATGTGCTTGTTCAACTCCACGCCCAAAGTAAACTGCCTTCTAAGATCACAGTATATGTTTTTGCAGGGAGGAATAACTGAATAAAACCACCGATCTTACCGTGTTACTACTGAACAATACTTAGCTAAAATCGTATTAAAAAATATTCTATTGCAGTTTATGAGGAACTCTGGAGTTTATGGAAAGATGTGGACTGTTACAGTGCTTCCTTAACTGAAACAACAGAATTACAAAGTGTGAGCCTGGATTTTGTTCTCAAGTGTAACAGGGCACTATACAGTTATACTCAAAACTCTCAACAATTTTTTTCCTACAAGTTTAAGGAAGAATTGGGCAATACTGGTTTCCAAAGTCACATTTGTATTTTTACAGTGAGGAATACCTGAAGAACCAGAATGAATAATAACTGCAAAGAATCACATGCCTAGGAGAATTATGTGTCAAAATTCCCACTACTCACAACTTCAGATTTTTGGCTGGCCTGTCTGACAATAAACAGTTACAGAAAAACACCTGCAAGGACATAATTCTAAATGTGCTTTTTTTTTTTTTTTAAATGTTCTTTCCAAAACCTCGTAGGCATGAGGAAAAGAGAGCATGACTGTTAAGAGCAGTCATCAATACAGCATTTCGTGAAAGCTTTCTGGAAGTTACTTGTAATGGTATTGGGTACAAAAAGCAGCATTACAGGGCTTATAAATTACTTGGAGGGCTGTTGACATGGGTTAATAATAAAATGACAGCATAAGGAATACTGAGAGTTAGTCACAGAGGGGTGCTTGATTAACTCCAGTTTCAGCCACCATCGAAGCTGTGCAGCTGGATGCACCATGGCAAACAGACATAACAAACGCCTATAGAATAGTACTACCAAGGTAAGTTATTTCCTATCTGCTTTATTACACAGGCACAGTTATGTTAAATAAAATAAATGGTTTTATTAGCAGTAGCTTATATTCAGAGAGCTACTTTTACAGCTCCTTACTCTGAGGAAAAATTCCAACTTTGGTGCTTGTGGAAAAGACATGATGCACTCAGGTTAAGTATAACACTTCTTACCCCTGTAAAGCAGCACTGAGGAAACCTTCTGAAAACCCACTGGAAATTATGTGTAACAAAAAGAAATGAAGAATAATGAAGAAGAAGCTACTAAACACAACACATGGGTTTGTAGAGTGTGGGTGGAAAAAGGCTGAGATATCCCATGGTCAATTCACAGCCCAGATGACATAGAGATTAGGACCTGAGAACACAGTGAAGCACATGCCTTGCTCAGGCTAGTAGTGGATGTGGATAACAGTACTTCGACAAAATGCACCAGTTAAAGGTCAGCACAACTTGTAGCTAAACACAGATAATCATCATCTAGCAGGGACATCTCCTCTTACCGCTCTGCAGTTCGAATTATTGCCAGGGACCTCAGCAGTGGAATGAAAAGGATGAGAATTCGGGCAGAGTTCAGAGAACAAAAACACAGAAAGGGCTGTATGAGGAAATACAGAAATAACTAGGTTGTACAGTGAATTCTGTAGAGATATGATAAACTTTCCAATACTGTGAGCTGTTATGTGGAAGAAGGAAAGCCTATTTAGCGTGGTACAAAAAGACACAGGCAGAAATAACAGAATGAAAGTCCATCAAGTGGTTTACATCCATGCAGCAACTACACTAACACAGACTATGGGGCTACTGGAAATTCAAGCAGCAGAACATCCATTCATGCTAACAGAAACTTGTACCTGTATTTTATTCACACTTAATGAAGGGAACGGCTTGACAGCCGTAGCAGTAGCCCAGAAGAGGCCTTACTTCATGATTTTCCTGCGCTGCTCTGGGAAGACATTGCAGCAACTTCTCCTTTTCAGGATCGCTGATTGCCAAGGGCAATGGTTACCACACCTAACTCACTACAGACTGCGCATCAGTGCTTTCCTGCAATATGTGACATTGCTAGCACAATGGCTGATGCAGCAGCTTCTTAGGTCAGGTCAGTTAAAACCAAAAATAATGAAAACACCCTGAATCTTCCTCTTAGAAGCCCTGAAGCTGCAACCACTTTGACTGAACTAAGCTAGGAAGTCAGCTAGCAGTTACGCTGAACCGTTGAGGGGGTGGAAGATGGTCCTGGTGGTACCCACATCTGCAGCGCTCGGCTGCAGTGAGAACAGGATGTGTAACCACATTGCATGCCGTCCCCTGCTTTATTTCAGAGAGGATGCTTCTGCAGGAGTAGAGTAGCTCTTTCTCCAAACCTCTTCAAGTCCTCTCAGCTAAGTAAGCACCATAGTTGACAATAACTGTGTTGGTCTGTCCACTGCACACTAGATTAGGACCACGAAGTATCTGACATTTGAATTGCTATCAGCAAATACAAAACATTCCTTACTGTTGTTACTCTGGACAGGATGCTAAGAAAAAAAAAAAAAAAAAAAACCTCAAATAAGACAAAATAAGAAACTCCAGGAACTCTACATTAGAAACTAGACTAGACTCTAGAAACTCTATGTTTCTAGTCTCCTGCCTCATCCTGTGAAAGGATCCTGTGAAACCGCTGGTACAAACCCAAACTTGACTGGGCTGCTGTCTCTGAGAGCTCTGACCTTTCAGTGATCCAGTTTTGTCCCTAATGTGCTGCAATACCTTCACAATGACCTGTAAGGAAGAAAAATCAATTTAATTAATAGTTCCATTCTGGGAGACTGCTCCTGCCAGTATATTCTGGGTTATGTGGTTTGTTCCTTCATTTATAATATTGCCTAGGAAAAACAAGGACAACTCTTGGCTGCAGGGTGGATACAGAAAAGTGGTTTTCCTAAATAATAAATAAGGTCTATCTTTAAATAAGTCATCTACATTTCCCTGGATAAATATTTACTCTTTGCAAACTAATATTAGGTTTATATGTCTCCCATAAGGAATTCTGGACTCAGTCATGAAAGAAATCTGCTAGATAGCTTCAAGGGATAAGAAGAAAAGGAAAGACCAAAAGAACACACACACGCAAAAAAAAACAACCCCCAGGCTTCCAATTTTCAGTAGAACTACCTATTATTAACAGTCAGGTACAGCACACATTTATTCAAACATATTTCCCAAACAAAAACAACCACTGAAACATACTATAAACAAGGACAGTTATATACTAATGGAACTTATCTGGAAACAAGGACTTTCCATTTTCAAAACTGATAATTTAAAAGAAATTTACTAGAAACTTAAGGAGGATTTATCCTCCAAGAGTCCAGCTCTGAACAGCTAGTGTGTCAAAGGCAGTGAGAGCATTTTCAGAAATCTGATACTTTCCTGATTTAAAATAATTTTTGTTTCAAACTGTTACTTCCTAACAATGTTAGAATTTAAGAGTGTTTTAATTTAGAATCAAGAATACCTTCAGTGCTTTCAGTGACAAAATTTTGGAAAAGACATCATTTTGTGTTCATCAAGAAGCTCTTGCTTTACAAATGATCTCAAGGTAAACTGAAGAAAAAATTCTTTCCATCTACCTCTGTTTGGTTTTCTTGTCCTTTGGCTCGATTTGGGTGCAAACATGAGGGGAGAAAATGACAATTTAGCCACGAGGGAAGAACCTTGACAAGAGCAAGCAGGTATCAAACTGGTCATGAAAAACCATGCCTGGAAAGAACGCGATGTCTAACAATCTGAGAAAGCTAAACTAAGGGCATCCTTCTCATAGCAACAGACTAGACCAATAATATAGATACTTTTGGGCCGTCTGATGTTCTCAAGAATGAGACTATTGGCAGGCAGCAAGGACAGGGCATCGGAAGCCAGTTTCATGTCAGCCATGAAATAATATAAATAGTTGTTGAACAGGGAGACTGACATTCTATTAAATTTTGCATGGCTCTGTGCTTCTACTGGCAGGCAAGCTTCCATCCCCAATGAGCTCAGTGAGGAACTGACACCTCAGTCATTTGGGTGCCTAAGCATGAGTCCTCATTTTGAATATGCAGAGTACTGGCAATCTGAAAGCATGGTTGTATGGTTAGTTAAGAGGGGACATAGAAGCTCAGCCCTGAGCACTGCTATAATTCACAGGTCCTCCACGTAATTAAGAAAGGCTAACAACAACCTGAGGACTAGGAAGTTGTTGTTTCTCCTTTAAGTTTCAGAAAACAAGAGAATATCCTAACCTCCATATACTTCCTACTGTTGGCAGATGGAAGAGCACATAGACCTAGAATCCATAAGCCTTACATGAAGCAAAAGCAACAGAAACATTAGGTCAGATTTGATTTTAAGCAGAGTTTATGACAAGAACTTTGAATGCAGAGTCACTTAGTCTGGACCAAGTACAAAAAGCTATACTTGTTTATCCTTTCTGCTATAAAGTGCATGTTTAGCTGAAGCAGAACAATCAACTTGAGGAAATATTCCTAAAAAAAAAAAAAAAGTTTTTTTTTCCTTATTATTCAAGAAAGGAGAGAAAAACAAACATGAAATTTCAGTGTATGCCAGCAAGGTTTTTTTTTCAAGAACAGTTATATTTGTTATTACATCAGTAAGTATGCTTTGCTGGCTACATCAAAGGCTTTTAATTTATCTGTGATCAATCCGGGGTACACTTGTAAGAAAACATGGATTTTTTTGTTTTCTTCTCACTAGCTAAAAGAGTAAGCAGGAAAAAAAATACCCTAGACATCAAACTAATCAAATTACACATGTTTTTAGTCTCTAGCAGATCCTTCAAGGTGATTTTTTGTTTTAGAACAAAGCGGTCTGCTTTAAAAATTTGCCATTTTTTCCTTCCAGGAAAGTCTCAGTGCTTTATCCCAAATCACTAAAGCCACTGAACTTCTTTTTAGTGGTTATTTCTGTGCGCTGCAAAACAGATCTCTGATATGATCAGATTTCTGCCAAGCAAAAGGCTCTGAAATAACCCCTAAGTTCCTCTGCTACAATGGCGAAGAATGGGTTTGATTCTCATAATGTGCTTTTAACATCTCACACAACATTTGACATCATTGATCTCCACTTATATCAGAAGAAAAACTAAAGGCAAAACATAATCCTTAGTGAGTAGTGAAAAACAGAATACTGTGTTAAAGCAATAAAATATGTAAAGTAGGGTCTAAAAATACAACAAAATGATAAATTCCATTTTCTCTAACTGTCCACAATACTTCCAATTCTCCCACTCTCACCACACAAGAAGAAGGAACTAATATTGGATTCATAAGAATTAAGGGGACTTGTGCTATTAATTTGAAGTGGGATAAAACTCTAGATTCTTTTAAAGTTCTTCATAATTTGGGTTGTCAAGAATGGGCTGACATTTAAATAAAGGTCTTTGCTTGGTAAGCTAAATACATAGTGTAAAACTACATAGGAGAAAATCCTAACAACTCTTCAGCTTGTGGTATATCCTGGAGAACAAGGATAACGCTGGGTCTCTATACCAAGCGTCAATTCAATTAATTAAGAAAGCTGAGAAGTGACTTGATTAAAATTTGTTAACAGCTACTCAAGGAGAGGTTTTATGAGAGGCATGATGAAATGAGGAAAGAACAAAATTCACTGGCTGAGACCTGAATTAAAAAACAGTTCAAATGGAAAGATGTGCAAATTCTCCACTGCAGTAGCAGGATGATGTCAAAACGGATGCACTGTATTTGCCTTTAAATGAAATCTGTAAGACAAAACTGTGCATCAAATATCAACTTGATGAAGAAGTCACTGAGTTTGTTCCCAGTAGACCACAAAGTCATTAGACAACAGTTACTTTCCACAAACTGTGATCTATTTTTTCATGATACAACACATTTAAAATTTTCAGTCTTTGACTAAACCATGTTTTTGTACTTGGAGTGCCCATGAATGCTAGCAGCACTATGCCTAGGTACAGATGTCTGAAATTGTGTGCGCATGTACTTCCTGTTTCTAGTGACAGAATAGAAAGAGACGGCTGCTAATTTGCAGAAAAATGTCTCTTTAAAATTTGTCTCCTTTGCATCTTTATTCGCCTTCTTAATTAAGACTGTATAAGTAAAAATAGGCATTTGTAGACTGTGATTCTTAGAATTACTGAGAAGCCTCCGTAATCTGAAAGGTTAGAGCAGTTTTCTTTCAAAACACCTGCCGTGTTGTAACTGAAAATAGTGCTTCTCTACAGCAACTCACACCCTAAGCACTTTCCATCTGAGGAATGTCTATTACTGTTATTCCTCAAAAGCTCTAATGAGGTTGAAGCAGAGTGTGAAAACAGAGAGCTGGAATGCTTCCATTTTCTTTTTGTTGTTTGGTGCCTTTCCCCCCCCCCCCCCCCCCACGAGATAGAAATTAAGTACCCTTTGGAGGAAATAAGTTTGCTGCTCAATTTGGAAAAGATGAGCAGGGTTTTCTCTACACGAGGCATTATTTATCTGCTATACAGCCCTTTTTGAGGAATATGTGAAACTCAGCCCTTCCTACAAGTCTGCTCAGGTTGTTTTTATAGAATAAACTAACGTCTCCTCTCCCTGAAGAAATACCAAAACACATCTTGTTCATCATCACATGTCCTGGCAATAAACAATAGGGGTGTGAGCAGAAAGTGTGCTATCAGGATGATTGAGCACACCTTTCAAACAGAGGGTGCTAAGTTAGATTTTGTCCACTTTGCACACTTGTAACCTTCCCAAACTGCATAAAAAGGTGCTGAGGCAACAGCTCAGCTTTGATGGATCAGAAGAGCTCAACTGAATATGTTCAAATAAGCAGAAGCCTCAAAGACCTTGCAGTGCGAAGCTGACTTCAGTCTCAAACATGAGACATCACAAAATTTACCATCTCACCTTGCCTAACTGACAGCAGAGATTTCTGAGATGTCTTATTTTTTTTATATGCAAGTACTTTCCAGCGAGGTACAGATCCAGCATTTTTATACCTACTAACAATAAGCTTGTTTTTACCCTTCACAGAACCTACTGGTACACCTTCCCGCATTTCTTAGAATTTGTAGATGCAGGTGGAAAACTACTGGTGGGTGCATTTAAGGAGAAAATGTCTTAAGAGCTCACTGGCAAACTGTCAGTCAGAGAAGGCAACACTCCAGTACTGCTATGTCCTAGCATTCATGTCCATACCTCAACTGCTATAGCCCTGTACTTCTTCCCCCACAGCCCTAGGGAAGAATGTGTTCCTCAAAGGAAAAAACTGAAAGTTTGGATAGAGGCAAAGTGTGTTACCACCACCAAAAGAATCTATAGAAAACTCACACTAGATGTAAAACTTCACTTTCTGTATTTCTTCACGAAATAACATTTATACCAATTCTACTTATAAGAAATCTCTCAGTACAAATGGGAAAAGCAAAATATTTGTATTGAGCAAAATGACATAGTATTTACAAAATGATTGTTGAACTGCAGAAGAGACAATGGGTAGACATTCAAAAACATGTAAAATTTTCAGATATTCACCCATTTCACAAAGGTTTTCATTTTGTAGATATCTCAACGTGACTGAAAATGGGAAAGCATTTAAAATGCCACTGTATCTCATAGCAGAACACTCCCTGTGGTGCCATCAAAGCTTTTCCCAGCAAGATGTCTGCACTGTTCATAAATTTCAATTTTTTAGTCATAGATGTCCATAAATAGCACTTTGGTATCCCACTTCATTTAAGAACACCTGAGCACAATTCATAAAACATGTAAGATGGTTTCCCAAGCCCTTTTCTTGTTCTGGCAATGGATCTGAGCGAACTCCATATGCACCAGGCCCCACGTCATGCTGGCTACAGAAGCAGCAGGCATGAGAGCTCTATGAGGCAGCAGTGCTGCGGTGACATAAGAGGGCTCCCTTGGCCTAGAGCTCACAGGGGCTGGAACGGCCTAGTTCTGGGCTTCTGTCTTGCTGCATCCTAATTTCAGTCACTCTCAACAAGAAGAGCAAAAACCCTCTGATGAGAAACAAAGCACGACAATTTTTAGAAAAACCGCAGATGCGCTGACAAAACTACGGAAATTTTGACAAAATTGGTCCTATAACAACAGAACATGGGATTTGGTGTTGACAAGAAGCTTAGTGATGCTCTCAGCATTGCCAGAGTACTTCCTTGTCTTGTGTAAAGTAACAGAAGAGAAGCAATTAACTCAGGTCAACAGCTCTGGTGTGTTCAAAACTAACATTGAAGCTAAAAGTTGCCTTTACACATAGACACTCTCATCCTAAGACAACATTTTGATTTCACCTGATATCCACTGTCCAATAGCAATGGCTCTTATCTGCTCCTTGCCTAGGCTTCTCCACTGCAAATTAGAAGGGACCTCTGGTGTGTAACCCTTCCCAGTAGAGGATGGTTGGCTTGCTGGTGATAGAACTCCATGCCCAAAGCAGTTCAAGTGAAGCAAAAAAAACAAACCAAAACAAAAACCCTCATGCTGCTCTAGATGGTTTCAGAGAAAACCAAGCAAATTCAGCAGTTTAAATGGCCGGTATGTACCAAGAGAATTGCTGCTTCGTTCTCCCCCTTTCTGGGAATCCCAGTTTACCCTCTGATCAGATACACATGTTGAAGGCCTTTATGCTGCTGTTTTCCAGCCTCTTGTCTCCCAGTCTGCACACATATCCAGGGCTGCCCCATTCCAGGTGAAGAATCTGGCACTTCTCTTGTTGAAATATCATGCAGTTGGTGTCTGTCAGCCCTCTAATTTGTCAAGCTCTCCCTCTAAGGCCTCTCTGTCCTTGCGGGAGTCAGCAGCTCCTCCCAGTTTAGCCTTGTCTGCAAAGTTATTTAGTATAACTTCAAGTCCTGTATCCAAGTAATTTTTGAAAACCCTGAAGAGAACTGGCTGTAAAATGAAGCCCTACAGAACTCCGACAGGACTGGTCATCAGCCTGATGTAACCCCATTTACAATAACCCTTTGAGCCTGAACCATCTGCCAGTTGTTCACCCATTGCATTATGTTTTTTGTCTAGCTGAATGCTGAACACTTTTTCCAGAAAACTACTGTGAGAAACACTATTGAAAGCTTTGCTGAAATTCTAAAAGATTACATCAACTGTCTTTACTTGGTCAACGATGTGAGTAAACTTGTCATAGAAGGAAATAAAGTTCATTAAGCAGGACTTTCTCTTGTGAACTTGCGTTGGCTGTGGCCAATGACTGCATTGTCTTTCAGGTGTTTTCAGTAACTCCCAGAATAATCTCCATAATTTTGTCAGGCACTGAAGTGAGACTGACATAACAAAGGCCTCTTTTAAAAGACTCAAACACCAAAACCCCCGTGAAATAAACCATACTGCTCACATTTTGTAGACTGCAACTTTGTAGCACATAAGGATCATGTAACTTGCTAAAGATCCTGTCAAAGACCCAGGTGAAGATCTGAGGACTCCTAATAATTTTATTTAAATCCGAATGCCATCCTATTCCTCAGAATGCCTGAAGGCCTTCAAGCAATTAAAAAACCACACTAGACTAAACAGGAAAAAAAAATGGGGAGGGGGGAGGTGAGAGGGGAGGAAACACAGCCCATAGATGGGATATTCAGCAGTGCTTTGAATGAAGAAAATGGACACTGCCAACTCATCTTCAGCTCCTGATGCCCTTAGAGCTACACATGTGAGAATACAACTTGCCTTGGGATAGCTGTCTTTCCTTCACAGGTGGTGTTCCCATCTTGCTGCAGGGACAGATCAGACACTTGGAAAACAAAATTATAATCTGTCATAACATAGAAAACTGTCCACTGCTAAAAAATAAAAACTAAGGGCTAGATGTAAATCAAAACCATCCCAGAGCCCCAGTCTCCTCCTGGGGATAATTTCAAGGCCCAGGCTCTAAGCACTAACAGTTCATTTTTCCAAGATCAGAAACAGATGCCTTTTGTCTTACTTTTTAACTTATCTTAACATCGGTCTTCTCTGAGAAGTCCTTCAAACAGTCAACATTTGCCCATTTTTTACTAACTGCCTTTCCCATAACTGACTACTACCAACTAAAAAGCCATCACATTGTAAATCTTGCAGAAACAATGCTTTTTCCACTGCCACTCTTTTCAGAAAACATGTGACCAGAAAAAATAAAATAAATAAATAAAATAAAAACAGCCCCAAGAATGCTGATGCAAAAAATAACTTGTTTTGGCAAGTTCAAGCATTTTATGTGTGCATATCTGCAAGGTGTTGGTAGCAAAACTGATTTCTACTTCAACATAAGCACTGTAGGAAAACAACCAAAACAAAATACAAAACCCCCAAACACTACTGGATGCCAAGAGGGAAAAAAAAGCCACAACATAGCTAGAACAAAAATATTTACTTCCCAGCATCTAAAACTATTATGGGCATTAGAGAACATTTAGGAAAATGCCTTTTAAAAAGCCACTGAAGAGTTATTTTAATATCTTCAAGTTGAAGGAGAAAAGCCAGTGCTGCTTACCTCTCTAGATGGCTGTGCTCAGAACTGCCTGTACCATCCCTGTGGTCTGATCCCTTTGTCAACCATCAGCCACCTCTGCCAGCATTGTTCACAGCTCAAATTAAGAAGTAAAGCACGTCTCTTGAAAATGTAAAAAGCGGGATCAAAACCAGGAGCTGGCAAAAGCATAATCCCAGGTCATGGTGAAAACCAAGGACTTCCTAGCTATTGTGTTGTCTGGTTTAAGTACCACAGAAATACTGTGATTACTTTAGTCATCACTTTCTGGACTCTTCAGAGGCCTGTGGAAAAAATACCTGCCTTTGTAATAACTCTCTATTAAGTGAGTGTTCACTGTTCAGTTTTTGGAGGTTTCTTGATATACAGCACAGTCATGAAAAATAGACAACTGTCTCAGAATACAAACTGCTAATTTAGTAAGTATGAAATCGCACCTTCTCTTGACAAGCAAAACCGTCATCTTGGCTCTGAGAAAGGAAAATAATTAGGTTTGAATTATTTCCTTGTATTTTCTAGCAGTTTCCTGAGACACCTTAATCCTTTTCTGCACCAATTTTCTCCTTCCACCTCTGCCCTGTTGTAAAGGAAATCAACTGATGCTTACAAAATGCCCTCTGCTTCCTTACAGAGAAACAGCTAGAAGTCCACTCATACATGTTTCAAAACTGATCAAACTCCCTACCATCTTTCGAATACTTTCCCCATCTGAAAAAAAAAAAAAAAAAAAAGCTGTAATTGTTTTAAACTCACAATCCCTTCTTGATTCAGATTTGCATACAAGTGAGGTTTGCGCGGACTGCTGAAGTGCAATATAATCCTGAAACTGAACTCAGAGATATCTGAACTGATTTACAGAATCATAGCATCATAGAACAACTTAGGTTGAAAGTGATGTTAAAGACCACCTAGTTCCAAACCTCCACCA
Organism: Oreortyx pictus; assembly: GCA_036925125.1. Classification (NCBI taxonomy): domain Eukaryota; kingdom Metazoa; phylum Chordata; class Aves; order Galliformes; family Odontophoridae; genus Oreortyx; species Oreortyx pictus. The sequence goes on from JAUPFR010000001.1 coordinate 60,472,386, forward strand.
TGGACAGGGCTGCCCCCCACCTGCTCAGGCTGCCCAGGGCCCCATCCAACCTGGCCCTGAACGTCTCAAGGGATGGAGCACCCACAGCTTCTCTAGAGAGCAGCCTGCACCAGAGGCTCACTGCCTTCTGAGTGAAAAATTTCCCTCTAACATCTAACCTAAATTTCCCCTCTTTTAAATTAAAGCCCCTTTGTCCTTCCACATGGCATGATAGTGGTAGGTCAATCTCCTTCCTGCTTTTAATCTCCCTTGAAGTACTGAGCAGCCTGGGTGAGGTCCCTCACCAGAGCCTTCTCTTCTCCAAGCTAGACTAGCCCAACTCCTCAGCCCATCTTCACAGGAGAGGCGCTCCAGCCCTCTGATCATCTTTGTAGCCCTCCTCCACACAATCCTGTACAGACAGCTTTCACTTCACAGCACTATGGCACTAATGAAACATTACGTGCTTCACACAGACAAGTGAGCCTTGCTGAGCAGCTCTGAGACATCTGGAAAATGCTGTACTCTGCCTATGGACACAGACCGGCCTGTTTCAAGTGCCAACACAAACCCCCTTGCTGGGTGGTATAAATGCCCTTTTGCATTCTCTACATAAATTGCCCTGGACAAGGCTTACTACATCAAGTACAAAAGTCAGAAAAGCTGTGCAGTACATCACATTATGGACATCAATATTGTATCAGGAGAGTCTCCAGCCAGCTGAGTTTTTGAAGCTCAGAGTGTTTTTTTTCCAGAATTAGGCATGCCTCTTCACTGCAAGGAGATACATGCCACATTAGGTAGCAGAGCCTTTTTGAAGTATTTTAATTTTCACCTGTCAGTCTTCTATAGCAGTCATACTGCCTGCCTCTTTACTACTTACGTTCACTGATTTTTCTTTCTGTTTTGCTAGCATATCCCTTCCAGTCCTACTGCTGGAATGTTTTCATCCAAGTCATGCTAGGAACATTTAAAAACTATTTTAAAACAATTTAGTATGATTATTTATATTATTATACTGTATGAATATTATTTTTAACAACTATTTTGAAATTTTGTTAATAACACTTACGTGGCATTTTTAGTAAAATAAGCATTCAAAGAAGCTTTTCCAGTTCATTTACATACTCAGTAAAAATGGATTCAGATGGCAAAAATAGGATAAAATGATAATAACATGCAGTTGCAATTGTTTACATCTGCTTCACCTGAATCTCTTAAGCATGTACCAGCAGCCTTTCCACACTGTATATGACCACAGTAGAAACAACTGTCTCAGCATGAAGCTGGAACCTATGAGGTGAAAAGAGCAAGGTATACGAGGAGATATCTCAAAGAAGTGCTGTACATCTGGATGTATATTCAGTAACTGGAGAATTAAGAATACTGCTCAAATGAACCGCAGTGGGGTTCATGTTCGGTATGAATACTGCTTGACTACCTGAGGCAATGCACCACCAGCCTCAGTAAATGTGGATAGTGGTTAAAAACCCACAGAATTAAAAGAACAAAATCTTTCCCAGAAGTTGCTAGATAGGAATGTTCTTCAGAATAAAAGGCTGGATAGATTGCACAGAATAGCCACTGCCAGTGATAAAGCATGAAGGTTGAACAACTGGGAACAAGACTGCCAGATGCAAAATGGAAAGTTTCCAACTTAGGAACAAGAGAGGAAGAACATGGATTAATATGCCAAGACAAAATAAGCATCATAAAAATTCTCCAAGCCAAACTAACTGCCACTGAAAATAACCTCAGAAATTCTCCTGCATCTCTTCTGCTTCCTGCATTCCAAGGAGGCCTGAATTTCAAATAACCATGGGGAACTTCGGAGAAATCTTACACTAAAATACTGTTCTCAGTATTTTAGTTTTTTTCAGTATTTTATTTCAGTATTTTTTTTTCAGTATTATTTCAGTATTTTTTTCAGTATTTTAGTTTTATTTTCAGTATTTTTTAGTTTTGAAAATGGGGTAGTAACTGATAGTTTCCTACTTGGCATATTAACTGAAGAAAAACAGAAACAATTAAATAAAAAAATTAACCACTGAACACTTGGCAAAATCATCTAGTTGTTGACTTTTCATTCTGACTACATTGCTAGCTTTGTTAGCTCTGCATATATTGATCTCTTGTCAGGCTAGAGATCCTACACCGCAACAATTTCTGTCAGATGGTCTTATAGGTATACATGTTTTCCTGGCAGCTATTTCTAAAATGTCAATTTTATTACATAGTGTGACAGGACTTCAAAAATGGAGTCCACAGCGGCATTCCTAAAATTGAGAGGGTATCATGAACTGTTTAGTATATGACAAGGATTGTTACGAACTTTAACTGGACTTCTGGAAAATGGATGCAGCAGGTTAGACATCTGCACCAGTAGACTGATAGTTGGATCAGCCTCGGTACAGGTTTTCTGATGAACTTGCATTTTGGAAAGCTCTTGCAGGAAGTGACAGAAATAGGAACTCTCACACACAACCCTGATCCTGTCACAAAAGCAGACTGAGAATGAATGAGAGACATACGCAAGAAAAAACTCATAGGAGATAGCACACTTAAGCCTGAATGCATAGGAAGAGCAGACATCAAAATACTGCATTCAAATCAACTGAACTTAGGACTTTCAATGTAACAAACAGTGGCATGACTTCTTATGGCGCTGCATCCCTTATATGACTACACAGTGTCTCTACGTGCCTTTGCTCTCATATGGACAGGCACTGCTGCTCCAATACAGAAATTGGCAAAGATAAATCAGCAGTACTTAGAATTTGAGGAATAATTTCACCATTGATCCCTCTGATTCAATTCCTGACTGCCCAGTTTTATCCCTTGCAGGTTTAAACATCTGATCCTACAAGACAACAAACATAAACATACTAACCATATGTGATATTTGCTAGATACTTGACAGCGATGCCTCTTTTAACAAACACACATCCTCTGCATTTTTTAAGAGAGACAGCTTGCAAAGACAGTTTAGCTGATTTAGTATCTAGGAACATCCAAACAGAAGAAAACAGAATTAGGAACCTCCTACTTTCTATTTCAATACTCCTCCTCAAAAGCTGCAGCTGAGGTTAAAGAGTGAACAACATCCCAAAATACCAAGATCCCTCACAAGATCCTGAAAAACTTCACAGAAATGCAAATGTCAACAGTCATTCAAATAGGAGAATTATCTACTGTTTGCAGCTTATCTCTTACACTGTTTCTCAGCATTGAGATAAACTATATAAACACAACTCACAAGTATGAACAACGCATTAATGGCTAATGCTGAAGGCAAAATGTGTCAGGTAATGAAAGAATGGATGAGTTATTCCTCTCACCTGAGAGGTGAACACACTTACATCAATGATTCTCAATGCCTAAATTTTGAATTAATGAATGTAACCATCTTCTGAAGTCCACAACTCAAACAAAGCATGGACAGGAATTAAAATCAATCCGTTCTCGGTTTACTAACAGGATTCACTTTACCCAAATTTAGCAATCCACCTAGTCAGGCTTCATCTGTGTCATCACTGGGGAGAGGCATGGACCTCCTGATTTAAACTCTCCTAAGGTAAGTGTCTCATAAGCTGGAAGCACTTCCCTGCTCTGCCTCAAAGTGCTTAAATGCTCTCCACTGGTTGTGGTGGAGGCTCAGACTGGACACAGACTTTAAGACAGAAGTGATGTAAAATAAACTTTACCTTATGTCCTAGCAAGAATAAAGTCCTGACAGACTTCAGGTCAGAGAGAGCCTAATTAGCATCTGAGAGGAATTCCTGCCAGCTAGAATCAGCGGCTTGCTGCTGTTTACAGGGAAGCCAATTACTGGCACAAGTAGAGTTAAGACAGGAATCAACCTGTCTGACAGGGGAACGGGGATTCAAAGCACTCTGATAAAATATGAACATGACAGTGAAAAATGGAAGATCAAAACACTTTCAACTGTGGATGTAAAAGATAATATATTTATTTATCCTAGTAAGCTGTGTAAGGTCAAGATTCCGCTTAATGTTTTGCAGGGGAAAGTACAACAAGGTAAAGCTGTCAACAGGAACACAGGAATTTGAAAAAGGAAGAAAAATAATATTTGGGGGTTCAGGTGCTTCTCTTAAGTGTGAGCCCCTAGAAAAAATGCACTGAAACTGCAAGATCAGACACAGGCAGATTAGATATAATTTATTTTTGCAGCAAACAGTTCTCTCTTTCCAACACACTAAATGAATCTCCTGCATTTTAAGGGTCTGGGTGCCATCTCCTCCAAAACACCTTAGCCAGCATCTGCATTTTGAGTGATCCTGAGCATGCTCACTGTTGTATTTAGGTGATTACTCTTCAGTACTTTGCACGTTGGCCTCAGTAACTTGTCCAACAATGTGTTAGTGAACAAACAAAATCAGCTAATATAGCCATAGCAGGTAGGTTCAGGTTGATAGTCAAGGGAACAGGCCAATGAGGGGCAGAAAAGTGAATTGACAGAAGACAAGCATACAGATTATGGATGGGAAACCCAGAAGATAGCTAGTAATGACAAGAAAAAACAAGACAAAGAGCTTCCACTACAAATGCTGTCCCTTTCTCTCCAAAAGGATAGAACAGAAGCCACTATAAAACTACAGAAATACCAAATATACTCATTTGCATTCACACTCTCAGTGTTAATACAGCAGTCCAGGCATATCAAAACTGGAGTGCAGCTGTTGACAGCCAAACATTTACGCTCTTCTCTGAAGTAGGTCACTACTTCCAGACAACCAGAACACAAAAACAAAACAAGTGACCTCCATGCCTACTGAAACAAATCTCCAGCAGAGCCTGGGTTTATGAGCTCCTGGTAAAGGATGTCACCCTCACACTCTCTCCACCTCTTCTCCCCTCCACGACACCACACGCTCTACTTAGGAAAAGCTACAAACCATCTCTTTCACACCTTTTGTGCTGCAGCTGCCTTTTGGGTGTGGGTCATCTGTGCTTGATATACATCAGAGGAAGCTACTGCCTGGATCTACACAAAGGACAGCAAGAAGTCAGTGTCCTGCCTTTTAGCATCTGCGTAATTATAGCACACTCTCTTGCCCAGCATCCTTCCCTGCCATGGTGAGAGGATTAGGCAGGGTGTGCTACTGCAGGGCAGCAGCAGGGCTGACGTCTTGTTACTGCTACAGATTTCTTCTGGGTGCAGTCACAATCGGCCAAGAACATAGCTGCATCAGTGCCAGCTCCCAAGTAAAATTACTAAGGTTGACTGGGTCACCACTGCAACTGCGTGAAGTGAAACAAAGCGTTCTGCTTTTCATGTTCTTTATTGCTCTCAATATATGTGGTTGCTAAAATCACACCTGCACAGGTATAAAGCCTGAAAACTGGGGACAACCCTGAAGCCATGTGTTCAGCTGGCCAGCTGCACTACTCTTGCTGTGTATATACACAAACAAAAGTTCTGTCTACCCAAAAGGCCCAGTGTTGCAGGGAGAGAGGAAAAGGCACTTCACAGACAGCTTTCAGGCAAGAAAGCACTGGGTTACATAGCATGGGGAGACCTGCACTCAGACTTCTGCGGCAGTTCCGAGGAAGGCAGCCTGTTCATTCACCTGCAAGGGTTGTACAAGCCAGGATAAAGCATTCCAGTAAATTCTGCCCAGTGGCAAGGAGTCTAGTCCTTTCTCCGTTTTCGTCTTCCTTATCAGCCAACATTAGTCAGCCAGTCTTCCTCATGCCCTGGAATTCCCTAAATCTTCTGCAGTAAAACTGGAGCCTCCCAGGCCGAGCTGGGCAGTGCTGCTCCCACAGTCTTTCTGGAGAGGCAGCCTGCAGCAGAAAGAAGGCCCTGGCTAAATTACACCATGCTAGCTAATGAGAAGTCTAACAAACATTGATCTACAGCATAGTAATCAGATACTAGCAAATATTTTCAGTTCTTCTGACTAGATGACATGGGGAAGGTGGGATCTGGAATCACTGTTTCAAGCAGAGCTGAACAACACGTGCATTTGTAAACATTTCACCTTGACAGAAGAAAGTGAATCCGTTATTCTTTCAGCCACCTCTTGCAGTAAGCATGACCTCAAGGTGAAATGAAACATAAGAACAAGTTGATCCTGCATGCCATGTGGCCACCATACTTCCCTGTGGCAGCCTACCTAACACAAGCTATTAATTCTACCAAGCGCAACATACCCCTGCAAAAATCCACCTGCTGGTATCATAGAATAGCTTGAGCTGGAAGGGACCTTAACAATCTAGTTCCAACCCCTGCACTGTGGCCAAGTCCTTCAGTGGAGATTATCAGCACCTTCTCTGGCAGCTAGCCAGAAGCAAGTAAAGCAGCCTACAACAGCTCTCCTGACATCCTATGCAAACTAAAAAGCTTAATAATAAAAAGCAAGCATTTTCCTTTCAAAGTGGTGAAATTTAAGCACTTGGAAAATTTGCTCTACACTAAAGCACAAATAAAATGCATACATAGAGCTGAATGGACACATGGGCTCTCCTGTGCATTAAGCTGGCTGCATCTCAGAAAATTAGTGCAGGTTTTCTTTGCCAAAATAATAAACTCCTCTGCAGAATGAAAGCAGTCCATTACTCTAAGAGAAGAGACTACTACATCTCTCAGAGACTGTACTACTGCTAGTTTCGCTTGAGCTAAAGCAAAGGAGAGTGATGTAATCTGAGCAGCATCTCTCTAAAAGAGGAGAAAGGCACACAACTCCGACACAAATTCAGAACACGACATTCAGCTTTCTACGCACCACGCTCACTCACAGAGGAAACTGAGTAATCCCAGGTAGTTTCCTTCTGAATCAGGCCTGGTGACATTTTCTTTCTGGAAGCGATGAGACAAGTTTATTTCTTCTGGTGATAAATGTCACCAGAAGGAACGCCTGCAGTTCCTGGGACAAGAAGCTTCTATGTTTGGGTCTATTTGGTTAGTGTAGGAGACAGTCACAACCGCTTTTCTGGAGGCTGGTGTCGGCAGGAAAATATGGGACCTAAGTGGAGTGGCTGCACATAGAGTCATCCTGCGGTTACTTCAGAGGCCACGAGTGGCATCTGCTGTGCTCCTGTGAGGATTCCTTAACATTCTGTATCTTTTTTCTCACAGGATGGACTAGCCTTCACTGGCAGGCTGACAGGGAAAGAGGACCCATTAAGCATCCTCCACACCTTGGGGAAACAAGTACCGGGTCATACATTCCAATTTTGCATATACTTTCTAAGTTACGTGCTGACTGAAGAAGCAGTTATCACTCTGATCAGCATGTAGAGACCACACAGTCTTTAGCAATACTCCTCAACGGACACAGCAAGAATTAAAAGTAAACTTAAGAAACAAAGCCCTTTGGTTTTGAACATAAGGCTTCTGGAAAAATGTTAGAAGAGAGAATTCCACCAACATAGCACTTAGTAACAAAATGTATTCCTTGCTGGATGAGTGCCATTATTTGTTGTGACTGTAGTTATCACTATTCATCTCCTATTTACATACCAAGCAAATACAGACCATACTTTGTGACAGCACACTGAAAACAAGAAGCCGTGCTTAGAAGAGTTTTAACACTTTTTCTCCAATGACAAATGTAGTTCTATCTACTAACTGCAAAGAAAGTAATCACCCTTCCACCCTCCAACATCATAACCCAGAAAAGTAACTAATCAAACAAGGTTTCACTGCAATGTTGAAAATAATTTGTTATCTTCAGACATCAACCTTCATCCCTGGATGATGGAAATAACAAAGAAGAAGAGATGTAACTAAGCTGATTGCTAAGTTGCAAAGTTTATGTGTATAAAACAGTTCTCTGCAGCCTAGGCTCTAATGCCTGCGTTAACTCCTCTACGTTTAAACCAACTAAGCAAGGGATGATGTGATCTTCCGGGACCCAGCCTTCCCAATTTCCCAATCTGAATTTAGGTGACCTGTGAAACTGTAATCCTATGACAGTAAATACCTAGTTTTCTCTGTAGTCTCAAGCAGGGCAGGTGCCTAAAGGCCTCCAGAGAGAGGTTCTACTGACTCCTCTCGGCTAAGAAATCTTTCCTTTTTGCCTATCAAGACCTGCATGCTCTTACAGGAACACCTGCAAATTCTAACACACAGCAACACAATCATTTAGTTCTCCAGAATGCTTCATTCCTTAACACACCCTGGTAATTCAAACTCAACAGCTGATTTCAATTTATTCAAAGAATTAGGTTTTTTCACAGTCTACCAGTTGATTCTAGAAAATAAGAGCTTTTGAGGGACTCTTTGAAACACCAAGAATTTCTACACAAAAGCTGTCTCCTCTTTCTGAGGACAAGCTGCATCTCCAGTTTATTACTTGAGGTTGCATCATCCTTTGCTGTTCTGTCGACCCATAAGTTTTGCCAACTATGAGCCACTGAGTCATTGATTCAGCAGCAGTTGTATGTGAATGGGTCATCTGAGTCCACGGAGCTGAGACAGCGGAGGAAGGAGGGCTCGCCTTCACACCAGCTGCTAAGCAGTCAGTACAGCAGAAGAATGGCATTTTTCCTTGTGTTCAAATTACTGACACCATCGGTTTGCGTAGGCTGTTGCAGGGAACCTCGCTGTGGGCACTGCCCTTGTGCTGCTGGAGCCTCTTTTTGAGGAGCTGGCATAGAGAACACAAGACACAACATATGGGTTCTGACCCAAACCTTCACTCACAGAATTGGTAGGGGTTGGAAGGGACCTCTGGAGATCATCTAGTTCAAACCCCCCTGTCACTCAATCACTAAAGATTACCTAAGGTGTAAAGACGGGGGCTTTTGTCTGCTACACTGAAGCAAAAGGCCCAGTCTCAAGCTGCAGACTGCAGCCTTCCACTTGCTGTCATTTTTGTTGAGTGTTTTGCTGGCGCTTGAAGTGGTTCTTTCAGCCATATTGAAGTGTGGCTGGAAAGGGGCCCACTGCAGCATGGAGATCCAGTGCAGCACTCAAGACACATCCCATCTCACTGAACTATGGCCAGCAATGGAAGAGTTGCTGCTCCCTGGCAGCTCTAGGGCAGCAGAAAGCTGCACCTGCACTCATCAACCTGCCCCACATTTGTAAAAAACACAGTATCTGCAGCAAAGTCCGGCCCGCTGACACCACAGTGAAGTGGAAGAAAGAGACACTCAAAAGTTAGCAGATCTGATAAAGCAATCAGCACAAAACGGATGTGGTGACAGAAGATGTCACTTATTACTTCCTTATGTGATGTCTATATTTCAGCATTTTTTCCAGAAATAGAGTCTGAGAAAACAAAGTCCCATCCAACTCCTTGAGCACAACTCATCTCTTAGAGAAAAAGAACTTTCTCTCTCGCTCCCAGTAACTTTTATGATCTTGATACACACTGCTCAATCTTGGTTTCCCGGTTCTAAGATTCAGCTCAAGAAGTCATGCACATTAGTGAGAATCTTTGCTTTTACCTGTGAAGTTTGTAGTCTCATCTCATACACTGGAGCAGGGAGATGTTTAAAAAAAAAAAAAAAAAATCATTCAGTGAAGTTGAAAATAATGGCTAAGAAAGAAGTAAGCAGCAATGCCATTTAAAAAACTCATTTTAGCTATCTGTTTTGTTTTCTCTTTTTAATTGCAGGAGGGGGACATTTCCTAAAGACTGCCTGAGGGTAGAAATAGTTGAGTTGCCACTAGGAACAAGGGCTCTGCAGACAGCTATAACGACTAGATTCTCAACATTTGCTGCAACAAGTACTTCAGGGCAGAAAATGGTTTGAGAATGGCCCTGAGGGAATGGACTTGGGGGGGGTGCCTGTGGATAATAAACTCATCATGAGCCAGCAATGTGTGCTTACAGCCCTGAAGACCAACCAGATCCTGGGATGCATCAAGAGAAGAGTGACCAGCAGGTCGATAGAGGTGATCTCACATCTCTGCTCTTGTGAAACTTCATTCAGAGTACTGTGTGCAGTTCTGGGGCCCCCGACAGAAGAAAGACACAGAGCTTTGGAACAGGTCCAGAGAAGTGCCACAAAAATGATCAGAGCTGGAGCACCTCCTCTAAGAGGACAGGCTCAGAAAGTCGGGGCTCTTCAGCCTGGAGAAGAGAAAGCTCTGGTGGAACCATACAGCAGCCCACCATTACCTGAAGGGGTCCTGTAGGAAAGCTGGGAAGGGACATTTTTAACAGCATGTAATGACGTGAGAGGTAATGGCTATAAACTGCTAGAGGGTGGATTTAAACTAGATATAAGGAAGAAATTCTTCACTGTGATGGTGGTGACACACTGGGAACAGAGTGCTGAGAGAAACCGTGGGTGTCACTCCCTGGAGGTGTTCAAGCCCAGCCTGGATGGGGCTTTGAGCAACCTGGTCAAGTGGGAGGTGTCCCTGCCCATGGCAGGGGAATTGGAGCAAGACGATCTCTAAGGATCCTTCCAACCCAAACCATTCCACGATTCTTCTTGTTTTTCAGCCTAGGAGACATGATGGCTTATTTTTGAACTTGTTTTATTTGATAGGGATTAGATTAACCACCCACATTAGCCCTATTTTATTTCTGGGCAAGAACAATCCCTTACTAGCCCTCCTGCTGCCCATCTCCCTCAACACCAGAAGCATTCACAGAGTCAAGAACAGCTACAGGCAAACAAACCATGAAGCAGAGCCTTGGGTTAGTTCTGCCAATAAATGTGATATAACTGGGTTATACTCATTTTAGTTTACAGAAATGAGCCTGTTTTACTTGTGTTCCCATGCATGCATCTCTAGCAGAAGTGGAATATCCCAGGGTGGGATTTCTTCTGTGATATGAATTTAAAAAGCAACATAACACTGGATGTTGAACATGTAGACAATTCTGGATTCTTTTTAGCATTTTACTTCTTTTCACATGCCTTTCCTGGAATAGGAGAGTTGCTCTCTGTCTTTGTGCTTACGTCAGCCCAGAGTACCCCTCCCAAACAGCTTGTGGAATCAGGAGTATAAGCTTCTTGGCACGTGTTCCTTTTCCGTTAGATTTACACATCAGAATGAAAAATGAAACCTGCATTCTTGGAGACTGTCTGCTCTCTCAGTTCCCCGAAATCTTACTCTACTACCAGATGACTAGCTGGCACTGTGAGGAAAATAAAAACAAGTTTTCTAAAGCTGGATTGTTACACAAAAATGTACAAGACGTTTTGGGCTGATTTATGGATACCAAGACTGTGGTCTAAACCTATAGCCTGGATCATCCAGAAAACAAATACGCCTGAAGGAGATAAATGACCCAGAGCTCCATCCACAAGCTACTGGAGAGAGCAAAGCCACAGGGAACGATGACACTTGAGAAGATAAATATAAAGCATTCACTCAGAAGTACACGTTCAGTCAAAGGACTGTCTCACATTCTCTAGGAAATGCAAACATGGTTCAGGATCACTAATTCATGAAACCTCACGCTCTTCAGACAAATGCAGAAGTCTCTGGCCTCCAGCCCTTGCTCAACAAAGATTTATTAGAAGATTACTTGAGGGAGGTCTCACATTACTGAAGTCAAATTAATGCCTCAAACAACACACTGGCGTGACTGGCCACTCACACGGAGAAGGATTTGCATATACGCTTGTGAGACAAGCGACGCCTGCCACGCTTGCTGTCACTTCGTGATGCACCGTCCCCAATATGAAATATAAAGCATCACGAAGCCCAGCGCACACACAAAGACCTACGCTTAATTGCTGCTTACTCATTAGTCTACGTGCTGTGGAAGTCCCAGTGGTCAGGGCGAGTTGGCTTACACCTGAAGGCGCTGAGATTTAGCAACACCTGCAGCTCTGAGTCACACCACACGGAGAACTCCAAGACAACTCCAAGGATAAGCACAGGTTTCACCACGCTCAGCCCTTTGGAAAACCCCGTACCCCCACATTCCACGACCCAAACCCCGCTGCCGCCCCACCTGCAGTACACCAGGCACTCCATGTGGTTGATCTCCTGGTCGGAGCGGTAGCGGCTGTAGTCCTCCCACAGGTCCTTGATGGCCGTGACGGCCAGGATGAAGAGCACGGGGGCCAGGGCCAGCTCAGGTTGGAAGGCGTTGACGGCCGGCACGAAGTTGAGCAGCGCGATGAAGACGAAGTAGACATTGGCCAGGCGGTGGAACTGCTCGAAGAGGTTCTTGGGCAGGAAGGAGAGGGCCGTGTACTTGGTGGTCTTGAGGCGGTTGCTGGCCAGGGCGGGCCGCTTGGATTTCTCCGCCTCGGCCTCAGGTGGCAGCAGGCTGGAGAGCACCAGCCGCGTCTTGCTCTCCTTCTTCTTCTTCCTCCGCCTCCTCTTCCTCTGCCTCTCCTTCCCCTCGGGCCGCACGTGGGGCTCTCCCTCGCCCCCCGCCGCGCCCCGGGACATCTCTGCTTCCCTCGGAGCCGCTCTCGCCGGGGACGGGGCAGCGCGGGCAGCTCCCACCCGAGCCACGGCCGCCCGCCCTCCCGCCCTAAGTTATCATCCTCGGCCGCTCGCCACGGCTCTCGCTTTCCTTTTCCCCTCCGGGGGGGGGAGGGAGGAGGGCTCTTTCAAACCCTCTCCTAACTGATCGGCTTGGCCCACGCTCGCTTTCTCCTCCTCCTCCTTCTCGGCCGGGGTGGGGACGTGGGCAGGCGGCGAGCCGAGCCCTCCTCCCGCGGGCCTCGCCCCGTCCCGTTAGCGGCACTCTGCGGAGCCGGCCCGCGGCGCGGGGGGACGCGGCGGCCGCCGGCCCGTACGCCATAGCGCTTCCGTCCGCCCCGTTGGCGGGATGGGGACGGGGAGCGGGACCGGGAGGGAGCCGCGGGGTGAGGGGAGGACGGGAGCGGCCCCGCCGGTGCCGTCGTTTGCCCGGGAAGGCGGCTCCCCCGCGGCCGCCCGTGGATGCGAGGCGGCGGGTGCCACGTTGTCTGCCGCCTTTGACTTTCCGTTACACGTACAGAGGTGGTGGCGGCGGCGGCGGAGGAGGAGGAGGAGGTGGTTTGGATTCCGGAATTAAAAACAAAACTGCCACTGAAGCGCTCGCACGGCTGCGCCGGTATTGATGGCAGCTTCCCGCAGCCGCACGGAGCGCTGCCCGCAGCCCCAAACGCACCTCTGGGCGCTGCGGGCTTGAGGAGCCACGAGGCCATGGGGACGTCGTTCTCTCCCCTCCCCCCTCCTTTGTTTCGATTACCCAGTTCTCAGCTCGAAATTAACTTCATGGGTGAGCTGGAACGAGGAAAACTCCTTGTACCATGCCACAGAAATGCTGAAATGGGATGAGGAGAGTACATCTGTGATGGACCCAGAAACCAAAGTTCACCCATCAGGCTGCTTGTAGACATCTGGGCCAATATCCCCTAGTGCTCTGCTTCACCCCTAGGCCCCAGGAGCTCAAGTGCAGGATGAAGCTGTGGCTTCATCGTTTCCCTGGATGTTCCTGATGCTGATGGGAGACCTGCATTTGTGCTCCGAGGAGCAGTGGGGCTGGAGTAGGCGTGGCCGCCATTATTCAAGGTTCACATTAACTGTTTTTCTTCTGCAAATAAAGGATTAACAGAGAAACTTAGTGTTAAGATACTAATCAGAAGCTGGATGTTCTTATGTATATAATCCACAGCTCACAAAGCTGAATTTTACCACTGGATACAGCAGCAAAACGATAACAAGCAGCTTGGTGGGAGCCTCTGAAGACTTGTGTTTGCTAAAATCTTAATTTTGGAATGTCTTAAAGATGTTTTATTTGAGCATGCCAGAGTCAGGGGTCCCCCTTGAAAAGCTTCACCATAAAAAAAAAAGGGGATAGAAAGTATGCAATACCTCACTGATCAAGAGCTGAAAAGCTCTTGTTCTCATTGTCTTTCTTTGATGCTAGTAAAATGTTTTTTTATTAATATGAGCAAAGTGAAATATCACCAGGCGGTTAATATTTTTCCACTGACTACAACAGCCTCTCTAACAAATGAGTTAGCCATCTTTAAACATCTATAAAATCCAGTGTCTGCCAGGCTTTGCTAGCCAAGGCGTTGCCAGTATAGACACTGCCAAGAATTCAGCCTCTCCTTTCCCTTTCTAAGTAAAACCCTTGTCATAAGGTTCAAGAAGGCATAAATGGGGCTTGGACTAGATGATCTTCAGAGGCCCTCTCCAACCGCTATGGTTCTGTGCTTCTGTGAAGTGTTTGTGTATGAACTCGTATCTGAACTCTCCCTAGCCACATAGCCTTAGTATGTGCGGCTGCAAATATGAGGCAGGCTGCAGATTCAGCCTTCAACCTCTGCAACACAGACGTGCACAAGCCTGACCCCAACTTCTCAGCTGCAAAATGGCAAGTATGTTGTTGTTAGTTAGGACACATCTGCATCTCCTTTTTATGGAGTCTCCTGGAGGAAAGGAAGCAGACGGAGGTTGACCTTAAATCAGTTCAGATGACACACAGTCCTTAAACAGTATTGCCTTCTAGGAACATTAATCTGACTGGAAAACCCTGAGCAACCGATTGCTGAGGGCTAGATTTACTGAATAACCCAAACTGAAATATGATCCCTTTGTTACTTTGGGGTTCATTGAATTCCAGCTCTAAATATGGGGAAGGTCTGGGGATTACTCTGTGCTTCAACTCAGCCATCCCTGCCATGCATAAGCAAGGTCTCCTTGCCATGCCGATCTCTCCCTTAGTTGTGACATGGATGGTTCTGGCTATCCCCCATCTCACTGGCTCTCTGATTTCTCCTGCTGTTAGCCACAGTCCTGCCCCCGGTGTCCAGTATCTTTGAATTCTGAGCTCTGCCCAGAGCCCTTCTAGTTGCCGTTCCTCTTCTTGAGCAGTACACATTTTTTATTTGTTTGTTTTGTTTTGCATCAAGGACTAAAGCTGAAAAAGTGGGAGGCTATAAGCATCAATTATGCTGATAATATGCCCAATGAGCTCATCATTAATAGCCTAGGCCATAAAGAGCTGAGTCTTCAGATGTGACACTGCTTTTAAGGCTAGAAAGAACTTTTCCAGCCCAGGATACTGTATTAACTTGGCCTTTTAGATGTCACACACCCTCCAGCTTGAAATCATCACTGAGATCTTGTTATGTGAGTGGGCTGGTTGCTTAGAAGTGGCATATCCATTTTTCTCATCTTCACGGAGTCATCAACTTTGATTATATTTGAAGTATTTTCTATGGTTCTGGAGGTATGCAAGTATGTGACTAAAAATGCCTTTGGCCTGATGATTTCACTGAACAGTTTGAAAATGGCATCTACCTGAACTCTGAAGATGAATACCCTATAGGCAAGAAGAAAGGATCCCAGCTTTATTACTGATATAAAAGCTCATGATTTGACTTGTGGTGATTTTTGTCTGTGTGAAGTTATCATTATTCTGTTTTAAAAATTAATCTTTTTCCTATTGTCAGGAGGTGAAGCAAATCCAATTTTAACACATTTTCTAATTTACTAGGCCACTTTTATAATATTTATATAATCCTAAAATAAAGATTTCTTATGTTGAATATTGCCAGAGACATCTATCAGATTACTCCTGATTCTCATAAAGAATCACCTTTGTTCCAAAGAACTTATTTTAATATTAATATGCTTAGTGTTATGGAAGCACCCAGTGGCCTCAGTCAGAATCTAGGACTTGGAGGGTATAAAAATAGCTGTAAAGACATAGTACCATACATCAGACAAAATCTGTTTTGCCCTTTGCAGATGAGACATATCCCATCTGGCTCCCCATAAAGGGGACAAGCGTACATGTTTCAAACTAAAAGAAGAAAGGCAAGAGGCTTCTGGTGTGAAAGATAAGCCTGTTGAAAATGCCAGAATCGAACGGAGAGAGACAACAGCCAAAATGGTATTCTTCCTCATTTACCAGCATTCTCCAGGAGATACATAGGTAAACACAGGTGTGCATGCATACACAGTGGCATAGGTAACCATCACAGAATCATAGAACCATTAAAGCTGGAAAAGACTTTTCTGATCACCTTGTCCAACCAGCAGCCCATGACCCTCAGTGCTACATCCACACGGTTCTTGAACACCTCCAGGGATGGTGGCTCCACCCCCTCCCTGTGCAGCCTCTGCTGCTGCCTGGTCAGTCTTTCTCAAAAGAAATTTTTCCTAATATCCACCCTGAATTATGGGCCACAAACAGTCTCCAAATCCCATTCCTTACTTTTGCATTCCCAGAGAGGGAAGATTTGCGTCCTGAGGTGAGCAAACTTAATGTGTGAAATAATAAGAGAGATGTTCAGTGTTGCAGCATAGAACCTCGTGCTGTGCTGCAACTTCTCAGCATAACGACACGATGTTACAGAAGCGTGAGAAATCCTGTGTGGACCTATCATGCCTCTCACCTTTTGCATGTGTGTTTTTCCCACCTACTGCTCCCTGAGGGCACCTGCATCCCACATCCTGCACGTTGGGTGTTGCAGTCTCCTGTTCAACCACACCACCTGCCCGACCAGCTGTTCAGCCTGATCTATGACTCCTGACACTCACAAGCAGATTGGGTCTGGCACCGGAGTGCTGTAGTGGAAGGAGGATATAGCACCCTGTCTTTTTTTTTTTACCTTTTATATGTGCCTCAAGGGGTGCCACAGCCTTTCTTCCACCACCTGGCCTGCCACATTTGTTCTGTGACTCTGACTGCATGCATGCCAGTGGCAAATGAGCTTCATGGGCTTCTATCTGCTACCTGCTACTTTATGATAAAATAGAGAAAAAATGAGTCAAAGTGTAGCAGGGGATGCAAAGTACAGAAATAGCACAACGTGGTAAATGCAGATAGCTCATATACACTTGTGGAAAATATGTTTTGCTGACACTTAATGATAGGTAATGATTATATATTTATATATATACTATAGAGAGGTGTTGATCATCATTTAGAGTTTCATATCTGGAACTTTATGCTGATAAATAACTGAAAAGTACAAATCCTATTTCATTTAGCTCAATAAAGTGTGGTCTTTCATGGGATACAAACTTATGGGTTGAGGCCTCATCATGGTTAGTGGAGAGAGGCTGGGACGTCTAGGGTACCAAGAGCAATTGGGTCAGTAGATAAGGTCAGGTGAAGCCTGTGCTCAAAAGCACTCATTATTTTCCACTAACTAGGAGTCATTAGGAAGAAGGATGCCCTGGTGGGTATCCAAAGCTCAGTGAGGTGAATCTCCCTCTTAACATTATGCTCAAGCAAGTTCAGAGCACTGAATGGCCACTTCTGCACTGTGAAGGACAAGACTGGACCAGATTAGGCACACACAGCAGGAGATGGCTATGTCATGACCACACGGCTGCTTGTGCCTTAGCATACAACAAAGTAAAATTCCTAGTGTTACTGTACTGGTGACACAGGATGTCCACTTCCACACTGGGAAAGCAGAAGCAATACCATACCCATTTAACCTCTCCTCTTACAGAAATGCTTTTTATGACGAGTCTCTCAGTATCTTTTGCTGTTCTTAAAACTACATATCCTAGTAGCATAGGATCTTACAGGAAACTTAGCTCAGTAGTGCAAGAAACCAGGGCTAGAAAAAGCCTGAAGGTGTGATCTCCAAAGCAGAAAATAAATAGGAGAATATAAAAAGACATAAATTAAGCTTATGTTTTTGTGAAACACTCTGAATTTCAGAGCAGTTCTGTGAGATTTTTAGTCTCTGGTACTTTTTTCACACCAAGGGCTTGGCAATGATTTTGCTCATTACAGGAGCTGCCATAGGATTTCCTGTACACATGCAGTCAAACCTCTCTTTCACATCTCTTTAAAAAGATAATACAGGATATTGCTCCTGAACAGTAAATTGAGTGTCATTTCAAATTAAGAGAGATTTAGTTACCCATTACAGTTCCTTTTTGCTATGTCTAGATTTCTCAGAAACCCTCCCCAAAAGGCCAATCAAAGCTGCTTGAATGAGTTTTTGGAGGCAGTTTGTCTGTGGGATGCGATATTTTCCCTGGAGAGAGAACAGGGGGAAGCTGGGGGCTCTTCTGCTGTGTGCTCATTACTCAGGACTGCCAGAAGAGAAAGTTGTGCAAACTGATGCTTTCTGACTAGTCACTGTGGTCAGAGATTCCCCTCTGGATTTTGTAATGCTGCAGGGTGAAAACAAGGCTCCTATTGAGTTCAGCTATGCCAGGCACACTGGGAGAAGAGGTGGCTGCAGGCTCCTTTTCCTTCTGGGAAAACGGTTTTCAGCCTGCTGCAGGTCCAGGCCGGTTCTGATTTATTGTCTATTGCCCTAGTGCTGACTCAGAAGGGGCAAGCTCAGTACAAAGTGGTGCAAATGGGCTGTAAAAAACAAGATTTGAAAAGAAAAGGAAGAAAAAAAAGCCCTAAATGGCAGGAGAACTAAACGGTGACTTTCCTGCCTGTGGGGAATTCATCTGTAAGTAGAACTGATCAGAAAAAAATTCTAGTTTATTGAGCCTGACTGCTGTGTCTGAAACTGAACGATCTGAAGGACTTCTGCTGCGAGGAAGGCAGCAGTCCGTGTGGGTCGGGCTGGGGTTGTGGTGCTGTGTATGGTAAAGTTTCCCCACACTGTCTTTTCCACTCTCCCTGGAAGGCAGGGGTGCCTACAGGTCCCTGTCCTCAGCAGTACTCCTGCCACATAGCTGAGGCCCTTTCAGCTATTCTATCAGTTCCTTGGGCTTCTTGGTGTCTGCTTCTACTAGCAGGGAGACTGTCACATTCAGGATTTTGTTAACATGCATCCCGCAAAAGAGAAGAAATGGTTTGGGAGCAATTTGGACTATCTACGAAATAACAAACTGTAACAAAGTAGAATCTCGTTGTGATACTGACAGCCCAAACACTTGACAAGTTACACTTTTAGTACCCCGTGCCCAAATTCAGTGCTGAATGCAGAAGCCTGTCCATACCAAAAGGCCATGTGCTAAAAGGCCACATACCTTAAAAACGCTACACTGTGGTATATGTTAAATTTATTGTCTTTGTATTATGTGCAACTAACCATAAGAAATAAATCCTCATGTACTTCAGTGGAGCCCTGCTATTATTAGCAGTATCTAACCAAGTGTTTCTGCAATGTTAAGTAGAACAGGGATGGCCTCTACTGAAGTTAAAGAGTTCTCATGAATTCTCTAAAATTTCCCAATGATGCAAAAGCCAGTAAGGACTAGAGACACTCATTATTTTTTCCTAGAACGGTAGTGAATTTGGTATTATACAGTGATTCATCTTACTCTGCTTTCTAATTCAGCATTCACTAAATGCAGTAAATAAAAGCTTGAACACCAAAGACTATATTAAAATGGAATGGGAGGCTTTTTCCAATCAGCCACCTTTTCCTGGATTTAAAAAACTTGAATGCTGCCACCCTTCTGATGTGGAAGTAACTCTCAGTGGTAAAAAAGCTGGTTGCCTTCTTTCCCTTCTGTTGTCCAGAAGATAAAATTTCCAGCCAACATACATGGTATCTCTGCACAGTATATAGAGATATAAAGATATGGTACAGTGTATAGTACTGTTTTAGTACATTGTTTGCCTGAATTAAATCAATAATCACATTAATTAAACCAAAGCAGATTTCACACTGAAACTCAAGCTCCTGAATGCCTTGCAAGAAAAGCACTGGACCTGAGATAACTGATGTGTTAAATAAGTAATATTTCGTTCTTCTGTTACTCACTTTCTGCCTGGATACAGCATGAAAACGTCTCTCCTCTTCTGCTCTCTGCCCCTCCTTGCCTGGTTCTCTGACTCTCAGAGAGCAGACCTTGGCCAGATCAGCACGACAAACTGTTGCAAGGTATGTACATCAATCAGGAGGGTGATGAAGTGTGATCTGCAGCCAGCGTAGCTGTGCCAGCAGAAAACCCTAGTATAGA
Source organism: Oreortyx pictus (assembly GCA_036925125.1). Classification (NCBI taxonomy): domain Eukaryota; kingdom Metazoa; phylum Chordata; class Aves; order Galliformes; family Odontophoridae; genus Oreortyx; species Oreortyx pictus. The sequence goes on from JAUPFR010000001.1 coordinate 60,492,160, forward strand.
TTAAGAGGTATCAGCAAAAGTGCTCTTTTAGCAGGATGACTTTTTGTTTCTTGAGAGGGCTGCAACAAGCTAGATCAGCAGAAGCAGAGTTTTCCCAGTCTAACCTGTAACTGGAGTATGAACACTTTGCCAGAGCACAGCCTATCATTACCAAGCTACCCCACACAGCATTCATAACATAAATTTACCTTTCCCCACTCTGGAGTCCAATGTGACTATCTCCTAGAATCACACTATGGCCTTGGCTCTCTTTCTGCCTCCTTCTTCACTCATTGTCCTGGTTTGCCCTGTGTTATTTGACTGCATTTCACCTTACCACCAGTTGCTCTGTGTAGTTTGATCTTTACTGTAGCATTCTCCACACACTGTCTAGTACTTCATGCCTGCCCTCTGAGAATTATCTTCCTATTACCTAGATATGAGCATTTTTGCATCAGACTGCTAACGCAAGGCATATAAAAATAATATTTTTTTGTTCCCTAAGGTCCTCTAATGTGCAGAAGAAAAATAGTGCATTTGAGTCTTTTATTTGCCATCTAATATACAAAATGTTGGCACTCACATTTTCAGACAATCAGGACTAAATTCCTCCTTTATTAAAAAAAAACAAAACAAAAAGCAAACAAACAAACAAACAAACAAAAACCTGAGATTCTCAAATAATAACACAATCTGAGTACCTGGGTGTTTAAGAATTATTATTTTTTATCACCTGCTTTTTGCTGAACAAACTAGTTCAAGTCCCACTGTGTTTCTTTGTTCTCTGCCAAAAACTGGAGAAAGCAGCCTGCACTGGCAAGGGGAGAGGGTGCCAAGAGGAAGAGCCTGGACCGGAGCTGCAGGTCCATGGTGGAACTCATGTGGAAGTGATCAGCAAATTTGACAGTGCCATTGGAGCTGAATAGTCATCCTTCAGCTTCAGTACTAAGGGTCCAGTAACCACAAGGGAGCCGATTTTAGAAGATGTTGAACTTCTGGTCCTGCTGTGCATGAAGAATGACAGATGACAGAATCACAGAACCACAAGATGGCTGAGGCCGGCAGGGCCCTCTGAATCTAGTAGCCTCTCCAGCAGGGCCACCCAGAATAGGCTGCCCAGGCTCCTTGTCCAGGTGGCTCCTGGAGATCTCCAAAGAGACTCTCCAACATCACTGGGCACAGAAATGCTTCCTGATATTCAGAGAGAGCACCTGATGTACTGTTTCGTACCCATTGCCTCTTGGTGCCTCTTGTCCTAGCACTTCTACTGAGGAATTAGCATCACCTTAGAGTGGATATCTAGAATTCCAGGAATTAATTGATGCTTCATGAAAGGAATCCAATTATTGCCACAATGCCAGGGTCACTGACTTCAAGGGGCTGAGATGATACCTTATAAAAAGCATGTACGATGCCTTGAGCATCTTTCTTTTGGGAGAAAGAAAACTAAGGAAGCCCTGGCTGATGTCCTGTCATACAAACCAATTCTTGAATCACTTTGCAGATGGGATGTTCTTTGCAGTTCATTAACCATCACATGAAAAAGCCACGGCTATGCTTGCCTTTTACATCACTGACAAGGTGATGGCACAGCTGGGAACTCTCATAATCTATCAGCTTTGGATGTTTCTCTGCACTTTCTGCCCACTATATCAAATTATTTTTTTCTCTCCTAGTGATGGTTTTAATCACATTCTGTAAAATACTGGGTGCGATTTGTTAATTGCCCCACAAATTAAAGAATCCAAAAGACCCCAGGGGAAGGTGAAAGCAATGTTTAGAGTTGGTATTCAATTAGCATTTATCAACAAACAGATTTTAAAGCTAATATTAGTACAAGCTTACTAATAAAGGGAAGTATTTGTGTAGTTTCACTCCCACTCATTTTCACCTTGGAATGTTTCAGGAGATTATGACCTGGAAAAGTGAGCAAGTTGTGAGTACTCCACAGACTGTGGGCAGTAGGAAAAATTGTTTGTCTAAATTCAGTGCTGTGACAACTTTGTGACAGAGACATCAGACCCTGGCATCCTTGGTGTGTAGGTGGGTGGGTGAGTCATTTATTGCTGTCCTTACATGCCATAAGTAGGTGGTTGTACTCAGCTGTCAGAGTATGGTCCTTCCATTTTTATTCAGTGAGAGACGCCACCATTTAAAAATGGATTTATTTTGGCTAGTACTAGAATATCCAGTATCATTTGTGTTTTTTTCATTCTGAGCAGTGAGCAGCTTAAAAACAATACATTTAAGCCTGTCCACTGCATTTTCCAGTCCCATAGACTCAAACCACTTTGTCTGCTTTAACACAGTGCAAAGTGTCTGAATGCAGGAGGTGTGGCATAAAGTAAGAGAAGTGAAACTGAAGCCAAATTGTTCTGTGGATGTTTTTCATCACTGGTCATGCTACCTATGAGAGAAACCATACATAGAAAAAAGTGTAGAAAAAATGGGCAAGCATCCCGATGGGCAGCTCGCTTATCTTATTCCAGACATTACTTTCTCAAAGGACTACTAAAATGCGCAGATGGAAAAAAATCGGGTATTGGTGTTACCTAAATGGGAGTTTACCACCGGGTTCCCTGAAAATGATTTGGTTAGTTGCAAAAATATATTGGTATTCTTTGCACATGATATTAAAGAGAAACTTCAGAGTTTCTCCAGAGAACATTGTCTTTTGCCAGGGAGCAAATGCTGCATGCTGGCAATTGCGTGGCTGTAAGATTATCATTCCAGAGCTATCCCAGGCGGTTTCATCTGCTGAAGAGCTTCTGTTAGCATTACTAAAACTGAAACATTTGTTCACGCTAGGATGCATTTCTATCACATTCCAAAATTCTGGATTTTGGACGGACAAATTACCTAAAACTTTAGGAGAAAGTCCTGCAAACATTGGAATCATGAATGTCCAAGCCAGCCAGCCACAGTTTGACAGTTAGATGGGCCTGTGGCTATGGTGAAAGATACTCGTTCAAAACTGTCGTTCAGTTTTCCAAGAGTCCCCCTTCCTCATTCTCCTATGCTCTTAGGAAACTGGGCTGAGACCCCCAGAGCAGCACCAATTCTGCAATTCTATCAAGTTTTGGGTTCAGTAACTGGTTAGCTGGATTCAGGTTGATTTTTCTCCTCTTGGAGTAGGAAGGACTTGTACCAAATTTCCTTTTTCCTCCCTATTATTTTCTGTAGAGAATTTTCCTTGGATATGCCCAGTAACAGACCCACTTTGGTATTTCACCCAACACAATCTTATTGGCCTTTATCCAAAAAGGAAGGGCCTTTCCTTGCTCCTTAGACATCCAGCTTCACTGTGTTGGTATACTGATCCCCAACAGTTGCAGGCATGGCTGCTTGTCCTAAATGCCTTCAGGCTTCTCCAGAGTATCTTTTTTATTTTTTTCTATTTCAATTCTTCCTAACAGCTGTCTTGTTTAACCTTCTACCACATTCACTTTATTCATCCTTGTCAGTTCAACCTAATCCATTATTTGCTTCTTCCTGATGGAACAGGTTGCCCAGAGATGTGGTTGATGTCTCATCCTTGAAGACATCCCAGGTCAGACTGTCCAGGGCTCTGAGTAGCCTGATCTAGCTGTAGGTATCCCTGTTCATTGCCAGGGAATTGGACTAGAAGGCATTTAAGGGTTCCTTCTAAGTCAAATGACTGTGATATGAGGGATCTGGCCTCCTTCTCTCCCATAGTCATTGTTTTTCTTGAACTCAGTGAGCTCAGTTGGTTCTCCCTGTCCTGATGAAAACATTCTCATCAGTTTGCATCTATAAACATCTTAACACAACTATTTCAGATAAGAGTTTTAAAAGCCACAGAACAAATGGTTCTGTCCTTAAAAGGTGTGGGCAAATTTGAGTTTGGAACAAGTAATCACAACACCACTAATGATAATTGATTTACACCAACGAGAAAATTAGTCTAAATTGTCTGTTTTCTGCTTAAAATAACTATGCAGATGAAAAAAAAATGCATATTCTGTGCATCTGTAAAGTTCATTAATCCTCATTGGCTGTGTTTGTTGTGATAGAGTGGCCAACTTCACGTTCTTTTTTAAGATTTTAGCAATAAAGATATTTTAGTTTCTACTAATATGCCATTTTTTGCAAGATTGGACAATTCAGCATATTTTTTATAGGTTTTGGAGGATTAGCTCTTGAATACAGCATACTTATTTTAGTACAAGAAAGACTAGTCATGCATGCTTGTAAAGTCATAGTTAAATTTACTGCCAGAAACAGATGCCTACAAATGCACGTTATTTTGAAAACTAGTGACATAGAAAAGAATAATTTATAGTGAATATTTAAAGTTTCACTTCAGTTTTCCGTCAAAGGATAAGAGTGAACATGAATAAAGTTTGGAATGGAGTTAATAAATGATTTTGGACTAGGAGATTATTGTGCAGGTTCCTTATCTTTCTAGCTATCAGTTTGGTGGATGTCATAGTAAGAATGCATCATTTTCTGAAATTAATTTTTCCGACATATCTTTCAGCTGAGAAATGCACATGATATTTAAAAGTCAATTTAGTAACCAGGGGTGAACTATATGCACATAATTAAAAAAAAATTAAACCCATGCTCATTGTCAAGGAAAATTTTTGCAAGCTGCATGATTGCAAAGACAGGGGGATATAGCCTGGCTCTGGCCAAGAAATTGAGTTGTTTGAGTCATGGTTGAACACTCATGGTCTGGGAAGTTTCATGTAAGTCTGCTGTGCACACTCTGTAGTTCAGATCCACCACAGCGAATGAGGATTTGTAGAAGAATTTACAGGAATTTTGTCTTTGCTTTCACCATGGATAAATCCAAGGATGTATTTCTTTACTCTGTCTTTAGTGTCAAGGTCTAGCACAAAGCTGGATTGCCACCCACTTGTCCACTTTAGCAGGTTTCCTAATTAGCTCTTTAGGGATTGCCTGACATGGGAACCACCTCTCACTGTGGGTCAGGGTAACAGCATTTTCTGCAAAAGGCTCTTAATCTTCCTTGATCCTGCTACAACACTTTCTAGTGCACTTGCCGATGGGGTGAAAGCAGGAGAGTGCAGAACCCTGCTGAGTAGCCAGCAGAAGTCCACAGAGATCTGTAACTCACACTGTGCCCCAGAGAAGCAACTATAAATACTTTGGGCAAAGAAGTACTATTTTTCTCCCCTCTTTATGCAGCTCCTGCATGCCAATGGACCACTGGTTTCAGAGTGGTATTAGTAATGAATGTGGTGCATTTGGCAGTTTGGAGAACAACGGTGAGAAAAAAAGAAAGGTGCAGCTGTGGAGGTCCAAGCAGAAATAGGGAGAAAGACATTCAGCAAGCTCCTTTTGTAGAGGAATGCCACCAGAAGATACACACGTGAATCTTACCAACTAACATGTGTACCCACAAAGCAAGCAGTTACTCTGATGCACTGCCCAGGATCTGCCTTGGTAATAGAGGAATGTAGCAGGTTTTGTGCAAGATGTTAGCTGCAGTGTAGAGATGTACAAAAGACAATGAAGCATTTAAAACTCAACACTGTCTATGCAAGAGTCCATGAAGCAGGAAAGGCCTCATTTGGAGCAGATTCCCTTTACAAGGTATGGGAGGACAAGCTGTCAGGCAGCTAATAACTACTTATAACCTTGCATTGACTTGAATTCGTTTAGATTGGTATAAACAGCAGAATATTGACCATGCTGCTTTAAAAATAGGTCAGACAGGACATTATTAGGATTTCCCCTTCCTCATGGTGTTTGATACCTGCACCTGAGAAACTAAAAGGAAAAAAGTGCAATTCTTCTGAAACCACCTGCTGCAACCAAAAAGCCCTCAAGTCCTCATACTCTCACAGGGCATGGTAAGTGCAAATAAATCAGCATTTGCTTTTGTTTCTATAATTCCATCCTGCCCAGCATACAGAAGCTACAGTGAAGCACTCCTTTGTTTCTGTTCAGCACCTCTTCCAAAGTCAGTGAGTGCTGACACAGGGTATTTTGTTATCACTAAAGTCCACACAGCCTTGCCAGCTTGGCAATAATCTGTGATTCAGAATGATAAGTAGGCCAAAGTGCCTTGATATTTCCAGGCTCAGCATAGTACCTATTTCCCTTTAATTACAAAATCACTATGGCTACATTAAATCCCAGCTGCTTCTTGCTATGTTCCAGTTCCAGTTCACTTCAGTGGGCACTTTGGCTAGGACATCTTGATTGAAGCACTTATTTCACTCTACCCTTTCTTTTCCATCTCAGTACTTATTTGCAGCAGTCACCCTTTTGTAATCTTTCATCACGATGACCGTGATCTGCTGTGAGGCAGGCACTTGCTTCTCTTCATTCACAGCCTTATCAAAAAGGGCATGTCTGTGTGGGCTTTTCATGATCAGTGAGCATGACATCCACGTGCAGTCATAGGAAGCTCAAGGGAAGACCAGCTGCTGTGTCCTTGCCCTTCTGCATGCCTTGGCTGGTTGATACTTAGTGCTGTGAGGACAGATTATGTGGATGTTTTCTGCCAAAAATACACAACCAAACAGCATGTTCTCCAAGTTAGTGCTAGCTAATGATAGCGACTTTGTGCCAAAGTGTTGTAGTCCCTACAGGGAGCAGGCATGGCTTCAGGGAGTACGGACCTGTGGTGAGCATTTCCATCTCACAGCTATTTTGGTTGCCCACAGTCCATAACTGTATGCTGAAGCCAGGAAAAAATCTGTATTCTGTCTGGTTTTTACATTATGCGAATCTCAGTGGCAACCCAGAACTATCTTGATGGGTCCCTGGGGAGGTTCGGCTGACGAGGTCAGGAAATGATGAGCACTCATGTTTGTTGTAACTGTGATTTATTTCCTGTGCAAAATTCACTTATCTCCATAAAGATGTGCAGACTATTGTGGAGTCTACATAAACTGATTCACATTCATCTCTCAGATGTTTTTTTGGGGGCATGCTGGGGCTGTCAGTTTGCTGGAACTAGTTCCATATTTAATTCCTGCTAATGTACACTATGAGATTGTGACTAATTCAATTTGTAAAAACATAAAGTGCTGTTTAAGGGGAACTTGTATGTGGTTATATGAATGTGTAACCCGGATGCCTCTGTAATTTCTTTCAATGTCATTAATTTGATTTGCTGAATTACTATTTACAGACTCTAGTTCCATCTACAACAGAATAAACCTCAGAGATTGAACCACAGTAAGTGCTTTTTGGAATTTGCTGCTTTTTTGTGCAGTAACTCTGGAGAATACAGATGACTCTTCATATTTTATCTTCAGTCCTGCAAATTCATTAGTATCATTACATAGAAACATCAAACATCCCAGCACTGACAAATGAAAGCTGAAACAATAAGAATACTTAAAGAGATTACTGAAACCGCTTTTGTTCTCTTAGGCACCACTGTAGTCCGGCAAGCGTGGGAATCAGAAACAGTGAAGCCAAGACAATTTGGATCTCAATGTATCAGAAGTATAACAGAAAACTATTGCATCTATACTACAGCTTGGCCTTCTGGCAGCCTTTTTTTTTTTTTTTTTTTGTAGCTGACCTCATGTGTAATCATCCAAGTTTCAGCAATCCTAAGCAGACAATAGAAACCATCCACCCTTTTGTACAGTATGTCAAGCTAATATATAGGATGAGGGTTTTTGCATTTCCAAACATCAGAGATAACCTTGATTTTGAAAGCTTTGTCTAGTGTTTTGCTTTCTGTATTTGATTCAGTCAGAACTAATGTCTCTTTAACTCTTCCAGCCTGACTGGTCCCATTCAACTAGATTAATTTCATACTTAATGGGTGTTAGGGAACTTGAACTTGGAAAGCAACTTAGTCACAAAACAAGCTTAGGCAGCAGCACTCTCATGAGCAGCAAAGGATTTCAATGAGCAGAGAAAAAAAAAAAAAAAAACAACCTGAGAGTTTATTTGTACTAGTTACAAACACTGATGCAATGAGTTACAGAAATGGCTCTTGCAGACTTTGGAGCAGTTTCTCCTCTCATGCTCAGCGATGCCCTGGTATCACAGGAAAAGGCAGTGATGAAGTGCACTTGATCCTAAGGAAATGACACTAACACAAAGCATGTTCATGGCAATTTTTATGTTTGACTAACTCTAGCTTTCTCCCATGGTCTAAATGCCCATTAGAGGCCATAGTGGTATGTGAAGAGAAGCCTTGGCTGGTGGGGATGGCCAGGAGATTTCCTTCTAAAGCAAACTTCTCTAAGCTGCAAGGATAGTGAGGGAGCAGCTCTGAGGCCCAGGAGCAAGATGCTGCCCAGACACTGAATGTTAGGCTGGGAGCTCAGCTGTAGCACTGGAGTTCCCCAGGAATTAAGAGCAGGACGGATGCATCAGTTTGAAGTCTAGATGTAAATAACAGGCATAGCAAGCAGTTGGAGAACATGCAGGAGAACAGAAAATGGCAGTAAAACAAGTCTTAGATGAAAAGGGTGCAAGTTACTCAGAAATAATTCAAAGTGTCTGGGGAAAAGAAATATTTTCCTGAGCATTCAAATTTTCCCCTTCCTAAAACAGTGCTGTTTTGTGAAAATCCTGCAGCAAGAAATTAAAGGGGAAAGGCTCCACCTATCTTTTATAAACATATAACATTCTTCTTTTTTCTCTCTCTTTTTTTTTTTTCCCCCATTGGATAGCTGAGTACAGAATTCATGAGCATAGATTATTTTGTACTTTTTGTACTTCTTTTTTTTTTTTTTTTTTCTGGTTTTGCTCCTCACTGAGCTGTAAGCAATGGGGAAATAAATGAGCCTTATCTGGTTTCTGGTTTGCTACCTGCCTAACCATTATCAGCTGGCATCAGGTAAAGAAATGAGCCTGAAAGAGTAAGGGACAGATGCAGATGCTGGAAGCCAGAGAGGTCAAAGGAGTCACAGTGATGAAAGAAATGAGAATTTTTCTTAATGCTTTACTTTAAAATGAGCTGTTCATCAGCAGGACAAACAGGACTCCTGCTTCACCCATGGATTTTCATCTCGTGGCTGGATTCTCAGTTGTCTAATAAAGGAGAAGCGGTAAACAGAGGTGTGCTGTGATCAGTTTTGGGCCCTTCGCCTCAAGAAAGGCATTGAGGACCTAGAGTTTGTCCAGAGAAGGGCAGTGTTGCTGTGAGGGGTCTGGAGCAAAGGTCTTATGGGGAGTGGGTGAGAGAACTGAGATTGGTCAGTCTGGAGAAGAGGAACCTCAGGGGAGAACTTATTGCTGTCTACTCTGAACTGAAAGGAGGTTGTGGTGAGGTGGGAGTTGGCCTCTTCCAGGTAGCAATGATAGGATGTGAGGGAATGGCCTCCAGTTGCACTAGGCAACTTGAAAAATAAAAATAATGAAAAGAACAAGCTCTCACAGAGAGAGAGAGATATTTCTGGGATTCTTCTCTTCCATTTTGATTTGGTTTTTTTTAGAGGTTGAAAGAAAAATTAGGAGTACAGCCTAAAAAAAGTGCAGCTGCTGCATGTCATGAGATTTTAGTGTTTTGGATCAAGCTGTTTATCCTGGAGTTTGATAAAGCAGCAGAGTAAGTGCCTCCTCCTTAGGGTCCCCATAGAAATCTAAAGATACATCTTTAAGGGTGTGCCTTAAACAAAAGGAAACAGAGGCAGCCACCATGGTGCTAGGAACCAAAGAAGAAAATAACCTGCTAGAGTGAACTACCCTTTTCCTCCCGAGCAGGGTGAGAGCAGTGCTCTGAATCAAGCCCAGACTGCAGATGCCATGTGCAGTTGGAGATGGCTTCCTGCCAATGAGTTTCCACAGCAAACAAGAAAATGCAAACTTGTGGTGTATGATGTACAGCCACACAGCGAGGCAGTGAACAGGATGGCGTTTTCTAGTGTGGGAGAGGATTCTAAAGGCTTTGTAGTGCAATGCCATTTTAGCCTGAAAGAAAGGGGGCAATTTTCAACTCTGATCTTCATTATTGTGAGCTTAACCAAGTCGGTAGTTCAGTAACATTTTATCTGGTTAATATTATACAGCATTTATGCTTTCCTGTGAGCATGTTTCCATGACTTAGAGGTTTCCAGTATTGCTAACCCAACACTGCAGTAGATCAGAAGCAGTGTCTATGAGGGCTGCTCCGAAAGTAACATCTTCTATTTTATTATGTTGGCCCATGACGTCAGAGACCGATGTTGGTGGTTTGACAACAGAGGTTGAACTTTCCCACCAATATGCCATTACGTTTTGTTGTCATGTGACAGATGGCAGCAGAGGGGCAGTCTGACAAAACGGCACCTGATATAAAAGTGTTTATGAAGCAAAGGTGTTAAATTCCTCCGTGCAGGAAAAATGGCCTCCATTGACATTAATGGATACTTGCTGAGTATTTATGGAGAATCAAACAGTGTATGTGAGCACAGTGAGGTGGTGGGTGGTGTGTTTCAGCAGTGGTGACAGCAATGTGAAAGAGAAGCCACATTCCAGACAGCCATGCACATGTTTACAAGCACAGCATGCAGGCTCTTGTTCATTGCTGGCAAAAATGCATAGCTAATTGTGGTGGCTATATTGCAAAATAGTGTTTCGTAGCTGAGAATTTGCTCTATGAAATAGTGTTATCATGCTCTTTGTATCTGTTGTAGTTACCGTGGAAATAAATAACAGACAGTACTTTTGGAGCGACCAACACAGTTCAGACTTAAGTTGGGATCAGTTTGGCAGTGCATCACTAAATGTCCTTATCTGTCAATAAACTTTGTCTTTATCACTTTCAGGCATCTTTTAGAAACTCCAAAAGTCATTCCAGCTTTGCTGCCTGCATTGGTTAGAGGAGAGCTGAACACCCTTGTTCTGTTCTGTCTTCCACAGAAGCACCTGACCCTGAGTTCCTATGAAGCTGCAGGCCTTGTTAATGGATATAAGGAAAAACAAAGGAACGCATCAATCCTACAGCAAATAAAAAAAAATAAAAAAGGAAATTTCTGCATGGGCTTGCATCTTCGTAGGAATACCGTGGAGGATCACAGACTGAAAGCTATGACTTCAGCTGGCTACAGCAGCAGCCTGAGTAGCAGGAAACCTAGTATGGGATTACAGTTTGGATTTTGCATGTCATTCAGTCAATGACCATAGCTGACTTCTGTACCCAATTGAGATAAAGAAATAAAATAAAACAAAGAAACGTAATGGGAAACAGATGCTGCTGCTGACTTGGTCTGCAGTGGGAATACAAATTATATAAAGTACTTCCATACTATTTCAGACATATTTTCTAAACAAGAAATAATTATTAGTTCTCTGGTAGTCCAGAAGTTCAGGAAAATAATCACAGGACTGAATGGTGCCCAAGGTGCAGACGTGAGTGACAGAGCGTGCAATTGAAGCACTAGCATGCTGCATGTTTGACCTCAGTTACTGCTGTGGAAAGGCTGTTGTGTTACTTACTGCATATAGCAGCACTGCTTCTACAAATTGGGTACATATGGCTTTCCAGTGACTGCTCATCTTAACTGCATGGGAGAAAGGAGAAACCAGAGGTTTGTTTCCCTGAAATAGGGCTGAGATGTGCAAGCTGAGTACCTGAATGTCTTCCAAGGTGTGTGAGGTGAGTTGTGGGGATCAGAATGTTACCACGTTGAATGAGGTGCCTCTTAAAGCCCTCCAGCAAAGGTAACTGAGCAGCACAGCCCTGCAGAATGGGGTTGGGGCATTTCATGTTCTGTTGAGCCTCAACTTCCAGTTTGTGATTTTTTCCTTCCCTTAAACAGTCCCCAAAGAACACTCCACTCCAATTTAATGTCTTTTTGTTTGGATGTTTGGTTTGTTTTCGCTATATTTGATGTGTAGATTCTCCTTATGCACATGATAAAAATGCTGCTCATGGTTTCTTCGTTGTTCCAAGTGCATATATGTGAATACACATATACTACCAGTACATATAGAGATGTAGCTAAGCTTTCAGCACTGTTGAGAAACAATTATTTCTGAAATCAAAAGCTGACACATCAATTTGCCACAAAATTACATATTTCACCTGCACAACCATTGTTTCTTTACTTTGTTAAAATCAGAGAACAACACAGAGTTATCTTTAAACTACAGATGTCGCTCATGTTTTTGTTCCCACTCTTCTCCTAATGCCGCACACTACATCAAGTCTGAACTTGTGCACACTGGTGCCACATGATCTCTGTATGGTTCATTTCTATATCTCTGTCTGCTTAGAGATTGCTTTTTTTATGGTGCAGCATTTAAGAAGCAGTTCTGTTACAATTCAAGATGAACTCATTTTAGACAGGGTACATATATATGGGAGTGTGTGTGTATTTGAAACATTGCTGTCTCTTTCCAGGGGTGGAAATATAGCCTGAGTACCACAGCTGTGGTTTTGGTGTATTTCTTCCAGCACAATTACCTGAAGATGCAGTGACCTGTTCTAGTCAAAAAGCAGACACATAACATTTTAGGAGCCTAGTAGATTAAAGTATATTTCTGATTCATTTGTCACTTAAACAGCCCTGACTCTTCAGTGTGAACTGGGGATTTAACAGCAGCTCCCAGCTGAAATGAATGGTGTTTGCTCGGCTGAGCATCTTCGTCAGCTTTGAAAATTTTAAACATGGATGTATCCCCAAAGGCCTTTGGGGATCTCCAAGGAATAAACACAACTGTTCTTCCAAGACATTCCTGCTTGGGGGAAGGCAGACAGGTGATGGCACCTGGTGATCAAAGATGCTAATGTCATCAGGGAGCTCTATGGATACCACTTTGGTAGCTGATTCACAGATAAAGCCAGGAGCAGATTGCAAGTCAGTGCCATCTGTGTAGTCTCAGAGATGTAAGCAGAGCTGAAGCCAACTAGATGAGAACATCTAGCTTTTATAATACATCACAGCCTTAACTACAATATGGAAGTTTGTGCAAGTCTGTCCTTGCCAGATTGTCAACCTCAAGTGACAGCTGTCTAAGCAAAGGCTTGTAGCACCTACTGACATGCTGCAGTCCCATACTTCTCCATCCACTTACGTCAGCTGACAAAGAGGGAGGAGTCCAACCCCCAAATTTCTCTTCCCCCCAAAAGCTCCTAGCACATTGAGAATGTGAATATTCAGACTACTGGCAGATTGGGGGTAGAGGGAGGGAAAAAAAAGGCCATCCTTCTCCCTGCTCCTAAGTCCATCTCCTACAGATTGCAGTCCCCACTCAGCTGTCACTTGTCATTCATCAGCAGCTGGCTGACCTGCAATGAAGCCGATCCTGTTCAGCACTCTCCAGGCACATTCCCCTAAGGAGAATGTGGTCACAGGTAAACAATGTCCAAAGCAGCACTGTAACTCTTGCTCTTCTTTTAAGCATATATTGCCTCAGATAGGTTATGGAATCATAGAATCACTGAATGGCTTGAGTTGGACATGTGCTCAAAGCCCAGCCAGCACCAACCCCCTGTCATGGTCAGGGCTGCCCCCACCAGCAGGGCCCAGGGCCCCATCCAACCCGGCTTTAGCACCTGCAGGGATGGGGCACCACAGCTTCTCTGGGCAGCCTGTGCCAGGGTCTCACCATCCTATGAGTGAAGAATATCCTCTTAACATCTAACAGAAATCTCCCCTCTACCTACAAACCTGAAACTGAGCAGAACTGAGCAGTCTTTCCCTAAACCAATAGGATATTTTCTAGAGGGAGCAACAGAACAATCTCTCCCAGAACAGAGCTGTCACAGTAACATCTTGGCACAAGTAGATCCAAAAGAGTTTTGCTAAAAACAACGATCATCTGTATTTTGCTGACAGAAGAACTGAGTTAGAGAGAAGCTAGGACTTGGCCAATATCTTGCGAACAGATAAAGCCAAGCAGAGCACCCAAACATCTTCCTTCAAGATGCAGTTATCCACTGAAGACCACAATGTCTCCATGAAGCCTTGGTCCACTCTAAGTAACATACAGTGGAAAACATCCACGTTTTTAAAGTATTTCAAAGTTCTACTCACAGGAAAAAACAAAACAAACAAACAAACAGAAAGGCATAGTACATGGTCTCCACAGTGGCCTCCTAAAACAGCTCTGCAGGGTATGTATAGCTGATGCTGTATGCATTTTGACTCCACGACCCACCGTCTTTGTTCAGCTTCTTTGGATTCTTGGTGGTGAAGCTGAGAGAAGGAAATTTATGCAGCACAGAACTGTATAAAAATATCTGTTCTAGCCTGTAGTGAGAACATCTGGGCTAGCCAGAAATGTGAGGGCATGCCTGACAGCAAGCGTACACTGTATAGTACCACAAGGAAAAGAGCCGTCCAAGTTTACCTCGAGTGATGTCTCTCTGACACAGCACAGGGCTGTGCAAAAATCTTACTCTGCTTCTGCTGGCTGTGTTATTCTAAGGATCTCTGTTCTGGGCTGCACTGTGCAACAAAAACATGCACAGAGCTACTAGCTAGCTGCCCCATGTGGGCCTGTGGTGCCCATCTGCACATACATGCTGAGTCTCATCATTTATCATAGCCAAACTTGCTCTCCAATGAGGAGAACGGCAGCCCTTGAAGTGCATCTAGTCTGCCTCAGGAGGAGGGAAATTTCACTGGGCAATTCACTAGGAAAAGGTATCTTACAAACCAGGAAAGTAGGATGCAACTCCTTAAGTCTTATGAAGTCCAAGGGCAAAGGAAGCATCAGGTTGCTCTCTGAGAAAACTTGACACTGAGAAAATCAGATCAAACTTATTTGTTTACAGTGATGGCACTGGTTTCTCATGAAGGGGCAGCGTGCTGATTTGAGGAGAACTTTGCTTTTATGGGACAATAGGTCAGAATGTCACACAGCACTCTTCCTCTGCAGCCCAATGACAACAGCTGAGGAAGAGGAGATAGCTCTGCCTGTCAGCCCTCCAGCCCAAAAACAGCAGTCTAGAAAATGTGATTCCTTTTCAGCCTTTGAGTGGTTTGGAAGAGAAATTACAAGCTTTTCATTCTGTGCGTACTGAACGTTAAGGATTGCAAAACAAGGATTATCCTCCTGGGGAGATAGCTAAGGCAGCAAACAGGCAAAACTATTAGGCATCTTTCAGGGAGTGGGCTCACACCATGGCTAAAGATGGCCCAGGGTGGCTTTAATGGCTCTGCATTCCTGGACATGTTTTCTGTGCTTATTGTTTGCTGTTAGTGGTATACTGAAACAGTTTTCCTGCTTCTTCATCAAGTATCTGCATCTGTAGGGTGCTACTGGGATTGCTGACATGTTTGGCGTGTCCAGTGCTTCAGCCTGCGATGAAGTGCTTCTCAGCAGCCTCCACCTTCTCTGTCAGAAGCTTGGCCCAGCCCATGTGTGTGGGTGTAATGTGGATGGTACTGGAGCCCTCATTTTGACCTAAACTCTGGATCCTTGTTGGCCTTTTAGAATTTCTGAAGACACAGAGGTCCTTGCTGAGGGCACACCTCAGGATCTTAGGTATCCATGGTCAGATTGGCAGGGGTGGACTTGTCCAGAGCATTTTAACCTGTTGCCCATCAGATAGAGGAAGCTTGTTCCTCCCTTAGGGAATGGTTTGAACCTGAGTTGTTCGTGCACAGTCCTCCAACACATGGTCAGAATACGTAAAGCTGACAGATTCCTTGGTAGTAAAGCCCACTGTGAGGCCTGGGCTCTGCTAAGTGGAAAGGAGATGTCCACCTCTGACTGGAAGATGACTCCTTGCTGTTGGGATACATAGCCAGTAAATGTGAGCCCCTACAACAAAAGAGAGGTGATAAAATTCTCTGTCAGTCTCAGAAAGGAGCAGGCAGCACTTTGCAGGAAAAAAGCAAGAATTTCTCTTGGGATGACTGCTTTGTTTCCTTTTCATCAGCTATGGGAACTCCATTTTGAATAGAGGAAATGCAAACTGGCAAAGAAACAAAGGGCATTTTGCTTTGCTCTTTGGCCTTTATGGTAGCAACTGAGATAATCCATGTCCTTTGCTGAACTTGTGTATATGAGAGGACCACAGCAGCTCACATACCCATTGGCTTAATTATCTCTTGAAGGAGGTTACAGGCCAAGTGACAGTTGCAGTGTGCATATGTACCAAGTGCAGTGCTGCTACATACTGTTGTAATGTCCGTCTTCTTCTTCCACTCTTTCTCTGCCCTCCAACGTCATGCATCAGATTCTCTGGAAGGAGACCACAGCCAACAGGTCAAGAGTGATGTGCCCAGATCCATGTCCACAGTCATATCCTAGGAAACCTAGAGCAAGTCTAATTGTCTGTGGGGAGAGACAAACACCTTTGGAAGTGGAGAATATTCCCACCAGTCTGAGACATCTGTCATTAAGGCATATTTCTCCAGCAGTGCCTTGCCTCTCCCTGCTGGCTGCAAAGGGGATGTCTGGTCTTGAGAAGTCAATAACATTCAGAAGGATAAATTCAAATGGAGCCAATCCCCTCCTAAAGGCACATGCTTGCGTAGCTGTTGGCTGGCCCTTCTGTTTCAGTCTCTTCCTTCTCCTTTCACTGACTGAAGAGCACATGGCTCTCCCACTCCTCAGTGGTTGCTTAGAGATTTCCTCATGCTGGGTGGCTGCTTGGGAAGTCACCAGCTGCCAGATGAGCAAGGAGGGAAGGTAACAGCTGCTTGCAGGAAGTAACTGGCACATGGAGCAGAGCAAAGAAATAGTAAAGTCTTTCTTAAATAAATGTTTATTTGTCTGAAGTCAATGTACAAGCACAAGGCGTGGCCATTGCCTTTAATTACAGACTGTAATTAGGTAGTTCTCTGTTATCTCTGAATGGAGTATTTTCCAACCTTTTACTATGCTACATTCTCATTAAAGTTCTTTGAACTTTATTCTGGGGGAACCTGCTCAAGAAGCAGATAGCTTAATCACAAACATTTTCTTTATTTTAAACAAAACAATACCAGTGCAAATATCCTACCAAGACAATTCTAAAGAGAGTCCCCAAAGTATTAATATACAAGTATCAGTACCAGGCAGACTTCATCTGGGTCTAGAGACCTCACTTGCAGTAAGTAACAGCTTGGATAAAACTATCTACAGTTCAAAGAACACTTTCAGTAGAAACCAAACAAAACCCCAATAAAATAATCAGACCATACAGTGAGAAAGTACGAGCTGCTTAATTGTCAAGGGCTTTAGTTAGGATATAAGTGGGGTGAACTGTTACGATAATCAGGTCCATTGGAGCTGCTGCTTTTAATATCCATTTTTTTTAAAGCAATGAAAAAGTTGTTGCCTCTACCAGGCACCTGACATGAATTGCTTACGCAAAGCCACGGATGCTTTGTTTAAAAGCACCTCCATGCATTCAAATAAAAGGCAAAAAGGGATCTTAAAGAGGAACTGGGACCCAAAGCAGAGTACAGAAGATAGAAGACAGGAGAGAATCTGTTGCCAAATGTTCCTTGGTACTGGCCAAGTTCTTTCAAACCCTGGCAAAATAACCATATGCCAGCCTACTTATGGTTTGGTTTGTAAAAAGGTCTTTGATTCCACACACGCACGTGTGTCTGAGAAAAGTCATGCCTCCATGGATTGCTTGTGAAGCCACCTACCAACATAAAATGTCTTTAATGCCTTTAATGTGTATGGATTGGACCTTTTTATATAGCCAGATTGCCTGCGTTATCTGCTGGGAAATCTCCATGCCTTAGTTGGAGAAACTCAATCTCGCTTGCTCAATCAAGGCTTCATAGCAGCTGAAGCAATATGCTGGCTTCACTCCAGCTCTTCTTTGCTGTTCTGCCTGCGAATGTGCAATTGAATATTGTGAAGGGGCCATAACTCACAACCCAAAGTGCCCACTGCCTATAAATTGACCCATTGTTGAGGGGCACTGCTCGGACCCTGCTCCCCAACCCTGGTGATGGAATGGCTTCCACCTCACTATGGGCATCCACCAAAATCATTGTGCCTCACCAAGCTGGTGGTCTTCTATGGTGGAGGGACATCATTGGTGGACAAAAGAAGGGTAACTGATGTCATATACCTGGACTTGTTCAAAGCATTTGACATGGTTCCACACCACATTCTTATCTCCAAATTAGAGAAATATGGATTTGAAGGCTGGACTATTAGGTGGATAAGGAATGGATTGGATGGTCATAGCCAGAGGACTACTGTCAATGGCTCTATATCCAGGTGGAGACCAGTGATGAGTGGTGTCTCCCAGGAGTCCATCTTGGGTCTGGAGCTCTTCAACATCTGTATCAGTGACATAGACAGTGTGTACCCTCTGCAAGTTTGCTGATGACACTAAGCCGAGTGGTACAGTTGACACAGCATGAGGGAGGTATACCATCCAGAGAGACTTAGACAAGTTCTAAGAGTTGGCACAAGAGAATCTAATGAGGTTTAATGAAGCTGAATGCAAGGTGTTGTGCTTGGGATGAGGCAATCCATGATACTACACATACAGACTGGGAGAAGAACTCACTGAGAGCAGCTCTGCAGAGAACTTGGGAAAAGCTGCACGTGAGCCAGCAGTGTGCTTTAGCAGCCCAGAAGACAAACAGTATCCTGGGCTGCATCGAAAGAGAGTCAGCAGGGAGAGAGAGGTCCTCCTCTACTCTGTCCATGTGAGGCAGAGGTTAGATGTTAGGAAAAAAAATTTTACTCAGAGGGTAATGAGGCCCTGGCACAGGCTGCCCAGAGAAGCTGTGGGTGCCCCCTCTCTTGAGACATTCAAGGGTAGGCTGGGAGGCAGCCCAGCTCACAGCAGGGGCTGGGTGGGCTGTGAGGTCCCTTCCAACCCAACCCAACCCATTCTATGATTCTGTTACTAGGCACTCCCATGGTGCTAACCTGAGATGTCTAAGTCCAGATGCATATCAAGCCATATATGTGCCCCAGGTGTTAAGAGTGAGCCCTAGATTTCACTTCAGGTGGTTGCTTTAAATGAGTGGATAATTTCAGTGGAATACTAAATCCTTACAGCAATGAGTCATGTGCAGCTTTATCTTGTAATACTTTTATAGCCAGTTTAGAGCTACTAAAAGCAGTTATGTAATTTCCGTGCCCCTGTAATAAATTTTCTGTCCTCTGCGGTTTTTACAGGGCAGAATACTCAGGCTTTTTTCCAAGCCCATCTCTAGGTTTATGTTTTTCAGCAAGTTATTATAAGGGGAAGATTTACTAAGAAAGCTGTTGTCTGGGTGATGGTGTGACCTGGGCTTCTCAGGTGAACAGGCAGGCACAGAGTCCTGGGACTAAGAGAAACACTTCATCCTATGTGTAGCAAAGAATAAAGCATTAAAAAACAGCAACAACAACAACAAACAAATAAAACTACTTTGAAACACCATTCCATTCTAAGGATGACATAGGGAGTTTCAGATGCGATGTCCACCAGCAGCTTCATGTAGGTGGTTGCCCCTGTGATTGCTGTCTAGTCTAATGATCAGGCACTTATGGGATAAGTGGTACAAATTTTGTATCTTCAGATTTATAATGTGTCCAAAAACAGTATTACCAAAGTGTTTTAATGTCATTTTTTTTTGAGGTAGAAATAAAGAAAACCAGGAACTAATTCTTAAACTATACATTTCTGGCATGTAAATGTTTAGGTATCCCATAACAATTGAAGTCCCTGTGCCCTGTCAATTCTTACATGGTTAAGAAATACATTAGAGAGAGTGTTTCACTGATGTTTGTGGCAGAGGTACTTCTAAACATGGAACATGTATGGTGGTTGGGTGCCACACTTTGGTGCGACTATTACCCAGCCTTACCCCTAGCAACCTTCAGTTGCTACTCTCTTGTTATGCAGAAGGAATATCATTCATTTTTCCATATATTCTTTTCATGGCTGTAACTGTGGAAACTTATTTTTAGAAGAGTTTATTTCTTGCAGCCAGAGAACAGCATAGCAAGGCCGTGTGAAAAAGCTACACATTTGCTTGTTCAGAAACCTTAATTCAATGAGAACTACATACTCCTACATACTGACCTTTGCACTAAATTGCATCATAACATTTAACTCAAGCAATGTCTCTAAACAGAAAATACCCTCAAGGCATGGATATAAATGACTTAGTCTATCTGATCTACGGATGAAAGGCGTTTTGTCCAGGGAGAGGTTATGTGCTGAGTCCTATTTGTTTTGTTTTGTTTTTTTGAAAAAGCAATCTATATTCTCCTCCTTAACAGTACATTCAGAACTGAAACAATTCTATAAAAATGCAGAGGAGTCATTAACAGTGACAAGAGTGTTTTACAGTGCTTTCCAGCATTAGGCATGAAGACTGAACCTTGCTCAGAAATCTGCACATCTTTGGGCACTATTATGACATAAAGCCTAAGCATCAGTGTTTCTAGAAGTGTAAGAGAATGGCTGCTTCTTGGGGAGAGGTTTCCTTCATGTGTGCTTTCCAAGCATACAGAATCAGGTGCGTTATTACCCTCCTGCAGTGAGGGCCAGGTTTTCCCTCTGAGCTGTCTGCTTCAGCGGGAGCCTTGCCTGGGGAAGGGCTTTGGAATTCTTCTGGTCAGAGGGAAGTAACTCCTTATATCAGATAAGAAAAGCATGCAGTTATGCATGCAGTAATTAAATATCCTTCTCACTGTGCAAGAGACAAACCATCACTTTGGATTAGTTCTCTGTTAGATGTTTTTCCACTTGCCATTAAAGTAATTTAACCTTATCCCTGCCTTAGAATTCTGATGTGCTGTATGCCAAGAGAGTAGTAATGTGTGTGTTTACTGAATATGTGTCATATGCCGTCCTGCCATAGAGCATTACGTGAGCTATGCCTTTATAGAGACTCAGGCCCTGTTTTGCTATTAAAAGGCAAAACGTGTGTACGTAGGGGGAGGAAAAAAGATATACGAATTATGAACTATCCATATTTATGAAATGTGGTTTTACAGCTGTCAGAATACATGTAATGTTTGCAGTCTATTATTTCCATATACAAAATGCATCCGTAGCCTAAGGAAGAACAGATTTCAGCTACAGAAGAACCCACATTTGTAATCATGCACTTTCTACATCAGTGCTGCACTTCAGAGAGCAGAGAGATTTCAGAGGTTGTCTGTAAGAAGCTGAACACAGCTTCTTAGCAAGTTGTGGAGTCCAGGTGGGTAGTGCCAGTCAAAGTAACCAAGCCCAGAACAATTTATACTTGAGAAAAAAGCCCAGATATATTGCCCTGTATTTGGAAGACCCTCTGAAGGAGACCAGATCCTGGTGTTGTGCATTCTGACAGTAACAAAGTTTGGTTTTCACTTGTCTGATGAGAACATTCGAAGGTGAGACTGGAAAGAGGAGAAGGTATCAATTTCAAAACAAGGCTTTTTTTGTCCAGCAGCTCTCCTGATTAAATAGCATGGTCATTGCCAATTTTCTTGATAGCTGCAACTTCTTCTCAGGAATTGCAGGAAAAAAAAGGAAGAAAGCATACAGTGAGGTGGCCTTAGCAGCCTGGAATGACATTAACTTTGAAGTGATCTTAAAAAGCAGTAACTGACTCCTGAGAACATATGGTAATCAGTGAATGTAAACCACAAAGGTAATTAATTCTGATATGAAATACTCCTTAACTGAATATAACTACATACTATATCTCAGGCATCTTTCCTCTTTGTACCTTATACAATCCTACAGTCCTACAATAGTTCAAACTTTACTGTGAGTTTAAGCTCACCTCAAATAAAATAAATAAAACATTTCTGTTTAGAATATTCTCATTAGCTGTTCACCTGCTGATACCCTTACACATAAGATCCTAGTGTATTCATGTTTCAGTAGTACAAAAACTTACTTTCCATTTTAAGTTACAGTATATGAATCTAGCTTTTCAGCTTTTGTACTTCCTGTTGTAATGATCTGTTACAAACTAAAGGTGGTCTCATCAATATTTTAGGCTTTGAAGTAACCTTTCTGTTCTGAGAACACTTCTGGTAGGATGATCTTATTTCAGATGAAGTTAATGGTAAGCCTTAGGAAGTCTCTCTCAAACCAGTGGATGCTTTCTGCACAGGAGAAAGAAACCCTCCAGAAGCTCAGCTGCTGTAATTCACTAAATGCTAACCTCACACTGCACATTGACGGTTCCTGACCACTCGCAGGTCAAGGTATCAATTGCTACAGAAAATTGTTGACAATTTAAGCTAATGAATAGATTTAAGGTAATGATCTTCTCAACTGCACTTCTTGGAGAATTAATTTTCCTGAATACATAATTTTCTCAGCTTTTCTGAAGAAGTGACATAGAAATTGAATTCCCATCCATCACCAGAAGAGAAGAGAAACAGGCTACTTAAAACCACAATCACTGAGGTCAGAGACCTGGAAAAGTTTCACCCCAACCTCTCGTTAGATTAAAGATGAAAGATGTGAAACAGAAACTGGAACACAAGAGGTTCCATTTGAACATCAAGAAATGCCTCTTTACTATGATGCTGTGCGGATGATTGAGCACTGGCACAGAATGCCCAGAGAAGCTGTGGAGTCTCCTTCCTTGGAGATCTCCAAAAGCTCCCTGGACTTGGAAATAAACAACCTGCTCTGAGTGGCTCTGCTTGGGCAGGGGTCAGATCAGATGGACCCTGTGTTTCCAGCCTCAGTCATTCCATGATTCAGTAATGACAACATCAACCTTAAGAAAAACAGTTCTTGACAAGCACGTCTGTAGATTTCATTTTACTAAGGAATCTGACCCAAACTCTAATGTATCTCCACACAAACAATCCTCCCTTGGGTCAAATTATTCTTAAACCTGTGTAGCATGCAAGCCTGTCAGAGAAAGCCAATGGCACTAATTTTTCAGTCCTGCAGCTAACCATATGTCTTGCAGCTGAGCATTGTGGTCACTTGAGCTGGACTGAGTAACATGCATGAGCCCATATGTCCTAGGTTGTCCCAAACACCAACCCTATCACACTTACATGTAATGAAACCATATTGTAAAGCAATTTTCTGTCTTTCTCTTATCAACTTATCTGCCTCAAAAGGGCAAACACATCAATGATTATGGTTTGACCAGAAAAAGCTTATGTTGAAGTGAAACTAGTCTGGGTTATCAGACAAGTACTTATCACTTGTTGATCCAGCCTTAATTTGTGTATTGTAGCTCATACACTTGCAGTGTTGCTTAACAAACTGCTGTACTGTTCTCTGTAGCGGTCCTGAGATAGACGGGCTTTTTGGTCATGGAAAGGTCAGCCTGGAGTCCAGCTCTATCCCTACTGGGAACCAAACCTCCCCAAAGCATCCAGAGTTAGCTGTGTCAATCCCTGTATGTCTGCCACACATGCTCAGGTGGTGAATCAGAGGTGAGCTGCACTGGTGTGGAGCTTTTGCAGAAAAACTGTTGCCCACAGAACTAGCCAAGGCAGCAGAGAGATTCTAATGGCAATTGTCCTGAAATAGCCCAGGGAAGGAGCACAGTTAGGGAGATGTAGGTGACTATTTTCATTCTCGTGTGAGGAGAACAGAAACCTGTGGTTGAAACCAGAGAGCAAAAGCCAGGCCAGGTGTGCACCTTGTGCTGGGGCTGGATACTCTGTGGTAGACTGACAGAAAGAACTGCAGAAGCAGGAGAACATAGCCTGGGTGTATGGGAACTGTTGAATCACGGCCTGAACCACTGATTGATCACCTGAGGCGAGCACTGGGTCAGCTGCAGGGGCACAAGTGAGTGTGATTGGAAGGGGTGGAGTTTGACTCCACCTCTCCCAAGACCCCATTTAAGGGCTGACCATCACCAGGGAAGGATCTCCCTCCCTAGTGGAGTTATCGGCAAGCCTTGACCATCTTTAAAGGTGAGCCACTCTTTTCTTATTAACCGTCTGTACATCATCTACTTAAACCCACCAAAAATATACCAGCTTTGGCACTAGTTCTTTTGGGTGCTATTTTTGGGGGTTATTTGCCCTACACTGGGTTAACACTGTTCACAGCTGGGGGCAGAGCTCTTGTTTCTGTAGGCTCTACATTCAGTCAGCCTCTGCAGCCACATTTTCTAGACCAAGCTACTACTGCAGAACCCAGCCTGCCAAAGGCCAAATCTTGAATTAATGGATATGAGGTGATGTAAGAAGCACTGTAGCGTCTACTTCTTTGCTAAACCATCTCCCTTCCTTCTCCTCCACAGCTCTGTGTTCCTCATGTTTTCCAGGTATAAAATCCTTCCCTTCCCTTTTCCCTTTGGTTTGCACTTTCTTTTCATTAAAGTCTCATAATCTCTGCTTGCATTTGAACACTGCTGAAGTTATTTCTGAGACTGGTATATTTTTGCAGAAAGATGCATCTGAATATGACAGGAAAATGCAGGATATGCAATCAGACTGTTATTATTTGCTTTTCATTTCTGCACATTTCAGAGTTATAACCAGCAGCCACAATGAATGTCCCTTAAAGGACTTCCTGAAACCTCAGCAGTACATGCTAGTACAGAGACAACCAGTCCCACCATCCAGCCACAGTCTCACTCCCCCTAATCAGCACAGTGTAGGAAATACTCTAAAAAAAACCTCACAGGTTGTGATAAGGAAAGACAGATCACTCACCAGTTACTGTCATGGGCAAAGCAGACTCAGCAGAGGAAAGATTAATGTAATTTACTGTTCGTTGCTATCAGACCAGAGCAGTAAGAACTAAAAGCAAACTAAAACCTCCTCCTCCCATGCACTCTCTTGCACCTTGTTTTGGTTGTGCTGCTGCCGTGTGGGTGCAACCAGGTGAGGTTCAAAGCTTCTGTTGCTACCCAGATGGAGGTTTTAATCTCACATTTTTTTTTTCACTCTGCAGAAGTACGGGTAGTTACTGAGCTTTGCCACCATTCAGCGATGCTATCTCTCAGGAAGTGGCTGACTCCTCAGGAAAGCTTTCTTCCCAGTTACTGCCTTTCCCATTCTCCTCTCTGGTATCAAATACTATTCTTATTAATTACTGAATGTAATGCTGCTGCTGTAATTTATCACTAATCCACATGGTTTTCTGTAGTGAGGACACAACTTTCCTACGTAGCTAACAGCACAGAGAGGTGCAAGTACTGGCACTTGGCACAGTCCAGGAATACCTGTTGCTTCTCTGTTTCTCTGGAGATGCGTCATGTCCTAGACAGATTTGTCAACTATAGGGCCAGAGGGACCTTGTCTTACATGTTCAGAAACCCCCTGTAGACAGTACTGCCCTGCAGAAAAGGTGGGTAACCAGTTTCTTACAACTCATCTCCATATTCTCTTCAAATGTTCTTTTCCAGATAATTTCTCTTCATTCTTTGTCACTGTTATATAAATTTAAAGTAAGTTTATCTCTTTTCTCTGCCAGGTGTAGATTAGGTACCATTTGGAGAAGATATCTTTGGAGTTATAACAGTGATCTATCAGTTGTTCCACACCATTCAACACCTTATTGACCATGGCGCAAGAGTTCATCTTTCCTGTAAGTACTGAAGTTACAAATATTGGAATGAATAGATAAAGGGACTTCTGGGATATGTTATAGTGTCCTGTTCTTTCTGCATTAATGTCCTCCTTCATCTTCCTCTGGTTTTAAATAAAAGCCTATTTCTGCAGCTCTGGGAATAGAAGATCCATTTTTTCTACTCAAAGTGTGATGAGGAAGCAGATCTACAGCAAGCCATTTTTTTTATCTTGTCTACGTTGTTAAAATATACAGATAAATGGGAGCTTTTCTTTTCATCACTTGTCTTCCCTTCCTCTTATCTCTAGCGACAGACTGGAGAACATAGAAGATATTTTGTTAATGTTCCTCTCCTCCTTCCATCTATGATCCAAAACCATAACTACATACATCTAAGTATGGAACTCAGATTGTACACAAAAATAGGGCAAATAGAAAGGCAGAAGAAAGACAGCTGCACTAAAGTTGAGGTTATACAGTAGGATGATCTAGGTTGCCAAGACATGACAGAGATGTTCATTGGCATTTTATTGCAAATGACCTCTACTGTTCTCTTGGCTATAACTAATTGTTATCTGTGTGGAAATCTCTTCTTGGGATGTAGATACATCATTACTTTTCTGCAAAAATACCCAGATGATAATGGATGGGAATTCAGGAACTGTTTTGGTTACAGGAAAGTTTCTTCCAGCTGTTTGGAAATTGAGGAACATTCTATCTAACCACAGATACGAAGGCCTTTTAACCATGGTAGCAAGATTTTAATTGCCCATGCAAGAAATCAGTGGACTTAAGGAATCTTATCGCAATACAAGAGGTTTACATCAGTCATGTTACTTTTTGGAAGCTCCCTCCTCTCTGTCCGTCATTACAGAGGCAGTCTGTAGACTAGCATTTTCTATTTCAGCGCCTAAAATTAGCTAGTATAAGCTCCCTTTGGATACTATCTGGATGACACAGTGCTGAATCAGTTTTTCTGAACTTTGTTTTCCTCCTCCAGACCAATCTCATTGCTACTTCTCTTGCCCTTTTTTCTCCCCCTCTGTACTGTGCATGCAGGAAGATGTGCATGTTTTATTCATATCCTGATGTTACCCTTCTTCCGGAACCATTCCTCATTTGTTGTTTTTTTTCTCCTGCCCTCAAGTCAGTGTACAATACAAGTGTGCCTGGTGTTTATGGATTTATGCAATGCTCAGAGCTTCCTCAGCAGAAGCCTTTTACATGCAGGGAACTCTTCATTTATAACTAAAATACTGGGACCTCTTGTCTGGAACACAACAGCTGGATAATAGCACCAGTAACACAACTCAACAGCTTTCAGAGAGCAACTGAAGAATATCACATCTAATTGAAGCAACAAGGGCTTTTTAACTACTGTGGGGAGAATGTAATTGCTTGTGCTGGAAGCTAGCCAGGATACTAGGGTTAACATTTCTTCTCTTACAAAACACATGCCGGAAACTTTAAAGGACTGCCACTAACGATAATTATCCCAAATAACATCACTTAAACCACCTTTTACTATCACATAACACCGTCAACTTTATTATTATTAATGCATCCTTCAGCCGGCTCTTTTTGCAGTCTGCTACACAACAAAGTGATTCACTGAATGCTAATAAAGCAGTACCCAAATTGCTTCAAATCAGACAGGAGAATGTCCAAAATGAAGACAACTTTCAGATTCAGGTAATTTTTATTTGCAATTAAGTATAAAACCATGAAAGACTATAACTTGAACAGAAAAATAGTTCAAGTGGGTAAGTGTATTTGGCTTGTCAATTCAGCTCTACAGTGTTGAGTTTGTAAAGGACGGCAGCTAAGATAAATATCTCCCTTAATTTGCTGTACATGGGCTGAAATTATTCTTGTAAGCCTTGGGGATGAGGCAGTGAGCTTTCTGTCCACCTGAGCTTTATCTATCGCTTTATCTATCAGTTCCCCAGCTCTTCTCACTGAGGTATCCATGCTCTTCCTGGGGATGCAGATAACAAGAGAAGACTTTGCTCCTTAGCTCTTTGAGCCTCACAAGTGCATTTAAACTTACATGGCCAAAACCACTGCAGTTTCATTAACCACCAGTCAGGTTCAATTGAGGAAAATTTGACTCACTGCATGTAAATTTGAAATGTAATTGCTAATGGCACACAGCAGATGCTTTTAAGTGCATTTTTTTTTTCCTGTTTCTCCATTAAGCATCGTTTAATAGTATATTGCATAACTTTAGATTAAATTAAAAAAAGTACAGCTCTGGAGGTCTAAAATCTCTGTCAGTTATTTTGAATAACAGCCCGTGTGGGGAATAGCTGCCCAGAAGCACAATCAATGCAGACAGACATGTCCAAGCACATAACATCACAACATTCAGCTCAACAACACCCACGACTTTCCCCTAAAGCTTCAGCGATCAATATGTTTGGCCAAAGGCTCCAGGGAAGATGTAGGGCTCCACCAGAACTGGGTATCAAATCAGATAGTCAAAAAGCAAGAGTTTTTACAAATTATATTCGCTCTTCATAGAATAGAATTATTGAATCATTAAATCAAGTTGGAAGGGACCCTCAAAGGTCATGTGGTCCAACTCCCCTGCCATTAACAGAGATACCACAGCTTGATCAGGATGCTCAGAGCACCATCTAGTCTGACCTTGGATGTTTCCAGGGACAGGGTGTACACCACCTCTCTAGGCAACCTGTGCCAGTGCCTCACCATCCTTTATTGTAAAAATCTTCTTCCTTATGTCCAGTCTAAATCACCTCTCCTTCAGTTTGAAACATTTTCCTCTTGTCCTGTCACAACAGATCCTGCTAAAGAATCTGTCTCCTTCCTTCTTTCTTATAGCCCCCTTTTAGGTAATGAAAGGCCACTGCAAGGTCACCTCACAGCCTTCACTTCTCCAGGCTGAACAACTTTCTCAGTCTGTCCTTGTAGGAGAGGCATTTCTTTCCCTTGGACCATTTTTGTGGCCCTCCTCTGGACACACTTAAACAGTTCTGTATGTCTCTCCTGTACTGACAACTCCACATCTGGACACTGTATTCCAGGTGAGGTCGCACCAGCTCAGAGTTGTGGGGAAGGATCACTCCTCTCACCCTGCTGACCACACTTCTTTCGATGCAGTCCAGGATACAGTTGGCTTTCTGGGCTGCAAGGGCACACTGCTGGTTAATGTCCAGCTTGCTATACACCAGTACCCCCAAGTCATTTCCAGCAGAGTCAGTCCTCTCTTTCTACATACCTTGTCTCCCATATCTTTAACTGGACATAACAACAACAATACCAGAAATACATCTCAAAAGTAATTTATACTTAGGACTAGGGGAAATACACCCTTCCTCCCAGCCATAATCCCAAGGTGCTAGCCAGAAGCATCAAGATGGGCAATTTACATCTTCCCTAGGCAGGGCTTAGCCTGAGATATTGCCTCATATACTCAAAGACTTACTAAGATGTGGGCTTGCTTTTGTATGTGTGTTTTTGTAAATTATTTCCTTCATTTCTTCATAGCTAAAGGAGCTCTATGGTGAATGCATTGTATTTGCAGAATTTATATTACCAGCATTTAGATCTGGGGTTCAGATGTTCCATTCTACTGAAGATTTTGAAATCTGATTTTCTTCTGAAGAGGAATGAACTTGAATGCTTTAAAGCTTCACAAAGTCTTTGTGAAAGAAGAATTTATGAATAAATGTTTTAGATAAATAGGGAGAATTCAACAGAGTGCAATATCTTATGTCAGTGCTTACTTGTTTTTCTATATTAATATATATAAATATATATATATAATATATGTATAAAAGGTAGACATAATTGGAGAGGAAATACATTTATGCATTTAATGAGGCATTTTTATTAATGAATGCAATAAGCATGAATAAAATATAACTTTGCCTAGTCCATGAATGCGTGGCTCCATCAGAG
Source organism: Oreortyx pictus (assembly GCA_036925125.1). Lineage (NCBI taxonomy): Eukaryota > Metazoa > Chordata > Aves > Galliformes > Odontophoridae > Oreortyx > Oreortyx pictus. Next base: position 60,521,363 of record JAUPFR010000001.1, read on the forward strand.
TTTCTTTATCCAAGTCTCTTAGGAAAGATACTTAAGCCAATAAGTATCTCAGCCTCAAATACAAAGATATCCACCAGCCTGCCTCAGCTTATGGAGCTGGGAGGCTGCTCAAAGCCTGGCCTTCTAGCTGTTGAGTTAAGCCTGACTTGGAATTCCCTGAGAGACAATAAATGTGGTGTCTCAGGGACACGGTGCTAAATGTGGCAGCCTCATCACAGACTTTGTTTTGTATGATGAGGTGGTGGCTCCCTCCAACCTGGCACAGCACGAGGTTGTATAGTGGGGGCTGTGGAGGTTGCTCTTCTGCCCACCACAAAACTCCCACCTTCTGCAGTGTGGGACCTTGTGGAAGATGCATGTGAGACGCGACGTGGCTTGTACTTCGTAATACATCTATCATGTACCTGCATCCCAAAAAAGGGTGAGTTTTTGGTAGAATGCAGATGTTTGGCTACTGATGCTCCATGTGGTCCCATTGCATTTGCAGAGAGCTCAGCTCCAGTGCTGCAGTTACTTCAGTGTCTCATTCACACTTCCTGGGCCATTTGGAGCTTTTTTACCAACGGACGAATGATAATTTTAGGTTGAGTTTCAATCAGATTTGTTTGGCATTAGGAATTTATGCTAAAAACACCTTTAAAAGCATGCTGCAAAGCTCCTACTGCACAACTAGGCTCATCTGGTGGGTGAGGTAACTTGTCTCTGTGCCTGAAGACTCTTGGAAGCAGGTCATGGTCCTAATAAACATCATCCATTGCATGCTAAGTTTATACTGAGATGTTGATTTCTTACTGTTTGGTATAGATTTCATTTTATCTAAATCTTTATTTAGAAAATATCAGAAATAATTTGCTCCATAATAAAACCTTAGAAGACATCGAGCTATCCCTAGACACTAATGCAACAAGAAAAAATAAGAAGAAACTACCTATGCACTATAAGTCACACATTTCGCATTGCGTGATGTCTCTGTGTATTAACTAGGACATTTAATTACAGAATGAGTAGGTTATGCTCAACTACAAGTCATCAGTACTTGTGCAGATAAATCCTGGCTTAGTTCAGTGCAATACTGACTATGGAAATAAAAGGGAGATGAAACCCACCTGCATTATTAGATCTTAAAAAATTTTTCATCTGAGGTAGCTGTTTGTTATTCTAAATGAATCATTAACCTGACATCTTCACCAATATAAAATGTAAATGTGCAGAAGAACCTCATTTTTAAAAGCTATTTACAGCCTTAATTTCCTTTCAATTTCCAGGGGCTTTTGTCATCATTACAAAGTGCCGGACCGGGCGTGAATACTCAAGAAGTGTGCAGAGCCAAGAGGCAGTGTCGCAGACACCGCTCCTCCTGGGGGAATGTTTCTTTGAGCTCAGGAATGCCAATAACCAGATTCATATAATCCAGCCATTCAGAAACCACAAGATTTACCAGGATTTCCCTCCCTTCCCCACCTCAATTTTACATCTGAAGTTTTGCAGACAGGATATTTACTTTTCCAGCTGATTCCTGGTGTGGAGGTAATTTGGGCAGCAGGATAAATGATTACTCTGTCTGAAGAAATGTGTCTTAGAATGAGCCTAGTATCTTCCCAGCAAAAGCTTGCACAAAGGCAATTTCTTTACTGTGAGGAAAAACACATTTTGACCAGGCAGCTGTCTTGCTGTCAGACAGGAAGGGTCACTGTAGGTCTGTTTGATACTTGTAGTGGAAATCAGCCCTGTGAGTGAGAGCTGACTTTTTCTGGCTGCACCTGAGCAGCTTGTCCCTTTGCCTCAGCATCACTGCGATTTCATAATGGGAAAGCCAGCACTGGCTACCTCTCTCTGTATATGCTGTCATCTTTTCCACTGGCCATGGTGTTGCACTGTAAACCTTTCATCTATAGCTTGTCTGTAGGCTTTCTTCTCTCACTTTTCCTTCACGGAAGAGTGATCTCCATGCTTTGCTGCTGCCTCCTGCACTCCGTAACTGGGCTGAGACTTCAAGGTTTTTTGGATATGAATTGTATTTCTTCCAGGCTTTCACCTGGAATTCACCCAGCAAAGTTCTTTTTGCCAACCTATATTCAGCTGTTATTCATTCACTTTTTCATTTTGCTGTTCCAAACAACATTGACGGTCAATACATATTTTATAATATTGCCTCAGTGTCTGCTATTAGAGAATCAACAAAGGCCACAGACCACTTTAAAACAAATAGATCCAGGAAACATTCTGCCAAAGTTACAGCATGGAAAAATCCTTTGCAAAAGCCTTTTGCTTACAACGCCACTGCCTGCAGACTGTGCCAGCATTTGGGGCTGTCCAGCAGACCAGTGACCCAGGAGAGCCCAGAGGTCTCCTTGGGTGCTGTGTGGGGATTTAGCGAGGAAAAGTACTCTTTGCAAGGAGCCTGGATATGACCCTGCAGTGACTCTGACAGATGTATGGCGTTGGTGGTGTCCCTAAAGGGGAGTAGAAGTTACTGGGGCTGTGCAGAATATACCCACCTATTACTGCTGATTTAAGACACAGAAGAGGTGTGGGCTTTTCTTATTGCCAGGGATGAGAGCTCGGAAAAGGACAACACAGAGTGCTTGCAGCTTTATTCCCATAAACCGTATGAGAAAATGGGAAATGGTCATTGGGAACAAAAAGACTCCCCAGCTGTCTCACTTCATGTTAGAGGGAAAACAACCACTACATGGAACAAGGCTGGTAAGGAGCTCTGTTCTTGCAGTGAATTCCCCTCTGTACCTTCGTTTCATGAATAAATTGATGTTGTAATGAAACCCATCTGTCTGTGTCATTGGTTCCTTAACCAAGCAGAAAACATAGCACAAAGATCCAAATTTAGCTATTGTTGTGTTTATACAACAATAATATGGCTATATTTTTATATCTGAGGTTAGGCAGAGGGTGCCAATTAGCTCATGCTACATTTGGGTTGGGCTAGGATACGCAAACATCTCTTGGGCAAAATTCCTGAAAAATTCCTTGGCAAGGATACTCCAGTGCTCTTAGTGAAAAGTGGGTGGCAGGAGACATGAATCTTGGTTTCTTCAGACAGCTAGAAAGGGCTGAGCTAATATATCTATAAGACTGGGTAGTTTCTGCACAGCTATGTTAAAAATGACTTCATCTTTTCACAGCAGTTTTACTCCAGCTGGTGGCTGGAGTAAAAGGGACAGCAATGAGGAACTGTAATTTGTCTGAATTGTTCCTGTTTAGTTGCCTAGCTTGGAAATGCTTCTTTCCTTGCTTCATTCCTCCTTTCCTTCTTTCCTTCTTCTTTCCTTCTTCACTTCCTTCTTTCTTTCTTTCCTTCTTTCTTTATTCCCTTCTTCCCTTCTTTCTTTCAAGAACTATTAGGAAATGTACTCATAATTAAGAAGTATTGACAGTGGGTTTTCTTCATCAGATCATAGATTGAGGATCTGAAAGTTCCAGAGTGATTATGTAGCCTGCCTTTTAGTTACAGCACAAGTCAGATTCTGTTTCCTTATGAGACTCCAAGCATCTGTTGTGTCCGTGAGATGTCATTTAGAAACAAATTAAATTAAAGATCACACATGATGAAGAATCCGTTGGAGCACTTGTTAATTTGTTCTGTAGTTATTTCCCCTAATGCTTAAAATGTGCCCTATTTACAGCTTGAGTTTGTCTAGCTCCCATTTAAAGAGTTAGGTATCAGCATCTTCTTTCCTCCTGCAGTATAGAGTAGTTGTCTACAGGAAATCTTGTAGAACAACATATTTTTGGTCTATTAAATAAACTTAGTGAATTGAGGTCTCTGAACATCTCACTAAGCTTTATAGGCAACAAATTGCTTTTGTGGCCCTCTTCTGAGCCTTTTCCCATTTTTCAGCATTATCCATCCAGTGCATATGTGGAGTCCTGACAGTTTGGTTACAACTGTAGTAGTGAATTAAGCAGGAAATGTTTCTGGGCACTTGAACTTGGTTGCCCTACTGTCAAATTGTCAGTGCAGGCCCTGGTGTGGTTTCGGCCTGGACTAACGAGGCAGTTTGGCTTGGGCCACATGTCTGAGTATAGTTTAGGGCTAGCGCAAGCTAGCAGTCATTTCCAACAGGCAGCTTGTTGCAGCTGCTGTGGTTTAGAAATTAAGATAGCTTACAGGTTTGTACGTGGGCCTTTTCGTACTAGTCATCTTGGTGCTAATGGGTAGCTCATGCGCTTATTTACTAATTTACTGATAGAGACACAGCCAGTCACTCTTCCATGTGACCCTGCTACACTGTATTTCAAGAGGGGAATACCACCTTGCTGTCCTCCATTGTTCATGCCTCCATATTTACACTTCTTGCTACCCAATCACCCTCGAAGCATGTGGTGATTTTGTTATCTACCGTGGTCCCCAAATTATTTCACTGCCCAGGGATCCCAGGATATTGGATCTTACAATGGTAGGTAGCAGGGATAAATTTAGTATTTCTGAAGACATTGTTTTGGAATTGGACATGTATGATCTTCACGTGAACACCCTTCATGTGTGTGTATCAGTTTTCCTGCACAGGTATTCAGCTCTCATCATAATATATCACTTCACATTTTTAATGGGAAATTATTTTATAATTCCTTCCAGAAAGTAGTACTAATAAAAAAGATAATGAGAAACATTACATCAGGAAATTACTGGTAACTCCTAGGAATCCTAAAATTTCTGTAGGGAATGGTTGCCCTTTGCAATTAATGTTTGAGAAGTACCAGATACCCTACTGTTAACCCATTCCCTTGGCTGCATCAGTGTCATTTAACCTCTACAATTTAGATCCAAATATTCTCTTCTTCCACTACAAAGTCCTCATCAAATTCTGTTTTGTCAATTAAAATAGCAATGACCATGTTAGATGTGTCTACAGATTCATAGAATCATAACATATTCTGAGTTAGAAGGATCACTGAGTCCAATTTAATTATTGAGAAAAAGCTTTTAGAGAATGAATGTCTCTGTCTTGGGAGGGTCATTTAGCTCTCATGTGTATCTAGTCAGAAGTCAAAATATTTTTTTTTTTGTAGTCTCAAGATCCAAGCTACATTTTCATCATTCAGCATCATCTGGAAAGTGCTTGTGCTGCAGCTTTTCACTATCCTGTAACTAGTTCACTCAAAGTATGTTTCATGTAATCTCCTGAGAGTTTTCAAGCTGGGAGATAGGATCTTCTGAGGTTCTTAATGTCTGTAAAATTTGTTCACCTCAGCAATGAATTAGCTCAACAGTAGGCTGGCTATTACATCTCTGTTTATGCTGGACCATAGAATGATCTGTGGGATGAAGATCAAAGTGGGTATATCTAAGGGCAAAGCTTGTGGCTTAAATTAACCTATTTTTCTTTTAAACATGTAAGATTATGCAACTGACCAGCTGACAGGTAGCAACTTTTAAAAATGTTAATCAGTCACCAATTCGATTGCTTGCAAACCATCATCATACCAAAAATTGTCTTTGTACCATGTCTCAGTCCATGTTTAATCTGAATTGTTGACTGCAGAGCGTAAACATCTTAGTAAAGATTGCAGTGAAATTTCAATATAAAATATTTCTAGAACAGCATTGACAGTATTGTTTTTCATATGTTGACCATTTTGAGAAAGAAGTGTTCAAAAAGCAAGGTTGCAAAGCATAATTGAGAGAATGATTTCCTCTTCTGAAGAGGCAGTGGTGCAGTGTCTGAAGTGCAGGAGACTGGAGATACTTCCATTGCTCTTGCTGTGAGCAGAAGTCTCATTCTGGCAGAATGGGGAGGAGTTACACTGATGATCTGAGAGATGGGGTGGTCTGGATCGTCTGCCCTCAGAAGAGCTGAGCCGACTGCAGGAAATGTCAGAAAGATCTTCTAAGCTGGGGAAGCCTGAGCTCATTAGGGTTTCAGGAGCCATGTCATAGATACCAAAGATGAATTTCTGCTTAGTAATTTATTTCTTCCACATATCCCCCCAGAAAGAAAGAATGAAACCACATATGTAAATAAGTTTACAGATATTGGAAAGCACCTGAAATTTTAGTACTTCATCAGAGCTCACCTGCAGGTTTCCTTCCTTCACCCTACAGAACTTTTGTATCTGTGCAGATGTGCATGGGAACTTCTTCACAGTGCAGTGACGGAGCACTGGCACAGGCTGCACAGAGAAGTGGTGGAGTCTCCTTCTCCAGAGATGTTCGAGACCCACCTGGAAGCCTACTTGTGCAACCTGGGCTAGGGAGCTGCTTTGGCAGGGGGGTTAGACTCAATGATCTCTGGAGGTCCCTTCTAGCCCCTACAGTTCTGTGATTCTCTTCCTTCTCTGCTGCTTCTTTCTTTTTCCTCACTTGTAGGCTGATAGGGTTTTGATTCCAAAGATTGCTTCTTTTTTTTTTTTTAATTTCTTTCCCTTCTCCTTCCCACCCATACTTTCTGCTCTCTCCTCCCCTTCCCCTCTCCCTGAAGGAAAAACACAGCAGCAGATACGTGCTTTAAAGGCATGGGGCTCCATGGAAAGAGACTCAGTGCTCTGACACTTGCACGGACACACGTAGTTCTGCCTTTCATGTCTGTGGTAGCTGAGAGCTGTGCTGTGCAGCCGCTCAGGCTGGCAGCATTCCAATGGCTTAACAAGGAGATCAGTGAGACTTCAGGAGGTCATTTTTGGGCTGATAGACCCTGTGGAAGGAACTGAAATGGGCTAGGTTTTCAAGATACTTTAGGGGGGAATAAAGATTCAGGCAGAGTAGGAGATCTGCAGGGGGAACTGAAATGGCCAGGTACATTTTCAAATGTGGAAGACCTATCTGAATGAGTTTGTTCCTTTTTTCTTGCTTAATTGCAACATCTGATTGTGGCATATGAACAATTAAATAGCACCATCTGCAGGTCCTGCGTGCCCCATGGCCCACCCAGCTGCAACCAGGTGCAATGTCCTTCGGGTTTGTGGACTCTGCAGGCCTGCAGTGAGGTTTGGGCAGCAGGTAGGTTTCAGGGAGCTGGAATGAGGCAGAGGTGGCTTGAATACTCTCTTGGGTGAGGGACAGCAATATTACCCTCAGCACTGCAGTGCAGTCCTGGTCATTGGGGGTGGGTGAGTAGGCTAGTAGTTCGCTGATGTCTATGTGGGTCCGTTAACCCATTCTCTTAATTGCCTTTTTCATACCCGTTGCTTGAGGGAGGGCCAGTTTTCTTGGTTTAAACCGTGGAGGCTTGTTCTGCTCTTCACACTGGTGTGCTGCCTGAGCTTCCCCTTACCAGAAAAGTACAGTGTGGGGGGAGGAGATGGGATTCATCTTCTGTCTGAGAACCTGCTCGACCTCAGACTCACTCTTCCACTGACAGAAAAAAAGTAAGACAAAAAATCCTCCTACAGTTCACAGGTGAGGGAGAGCAAAAAAGAGAGAAAGCAAGTGAGTGACAAACTGATGTTATAATGTTGATAACTTTCCCTTTAAATCACAAACTTCTTTTATTTTTAAGTCTTCTGCTGCTGGCACATTAAAATGTCTGCTATATCTCTGACTGCTCTTAAATCATTAGCACTACTCTGTGAACATTTTTCTGCTGATACTTTCCTTTTACTAATCTCTGCTGTCTTACAGGAATCCTGCTAAAAGAACCACGACTTTTTCCACCCTTTTTTTTTTTTTAATGCTGAAGGTCTACCTCTCTATTCTCCAAAGAGCATTTTCCTGAAATTCACTGCGGGAATTCTGACTGCTGCCCAGCTGCATCATTTTGACAAACTGGCAGAATGAAGGCAAGTTTAATGGGCCCTCCAGGTATAATGCTGATTCTTACCTACAAAAAAAAAAAAAATCCCAAATCCAACAAACACAAACACTTTAAAAAAGTTAAGTGCTTTAGAAAAAAGGCCTCTTTGCAGAAGAAGAGAAACACCTATGGCTGAAGGTTGAAGGCACTGTACTGCACCCTTGTCCCCTGCCCTCTATGGGGACACAGGACATCCATGGGGTCCTTGGTGGAAGCAGTGCTTCTGCCTGCAGTGCAGCAGCTCCAGCTGAGCTCTCCAGACTCCTCATTGCCTCAATGGCAGCAACCTGTGACCAAAGTCACAAAGCCTGCATCTTCCCTAAAGCAATAGTACCTGCTTCAAGAGATGCATGCATAAGTGGCATTGAAAACAAGTGGATAACTTGCTGCCAGCTGAGCCTTGGCTGCTGTCTGGGCACTGCTCTGTGCCTCAGAACCTCCTGGGATTTCTCAGCTCTGTTATGTGCAATTGCAACCCTTCAGTTCACATCAATACCTAAGCCACGTTTATCCTTCTCTGGTACCCTAGGATTGAAATGCTCCAAGGATGCACTACAATTCAAATTTTCAACCTTGTACAGTCAGACAAATCAGAATCATCAGAATCATAGAATGGTTTGGGTTGGAAGGGACCTTTAGGAAGGGACCTAGTTCCAACCCCCTGCTATAGGCAGGGACACCTCCAACTAGATCAGGTTGCTCAAAATCCCATTCAGCCTGACTGGGAGTGCTTCTAGGGAGGGGACATCCAAAACCTTGCTGGGCAACTTATTCCAGTGTCTCACCACCCTCACAGTAAAGAATTTCTTCCTTATATCTTGTCTAAATCTACCCTCTTCCAGTTTAAAACCATTTCCCCTTATCCTGTCGCTACATGCCCTTCTAAAAAGACCCTTCCCAGCTTTCTTGTAGGCCCCCTTCAGATACTGAAAGACTGCTATTATGTCCCCCCAGAGCCTTCTCTTCTCCAGTCCCCAACTCTCTGATCCTGTCCTCCTAGAGGAGGTGCTCCAGCCCTCTGATCATCTTCATGGCTATCTTCTGGCCCAGCTCCAACAGTTCCATGTCATTTTTGTGTTGGGGGCCCCAGAACTGGACACACTACTCCAGGTGGGGTCACACAGGAGCAGAGTAGAGGAGCAGAATCACCTCCCTTGACCTGCTGGTCACGCTTTTCTTGTGTGCTTATGATTGTATATAATGAAAATCTCTTAAAGAGCAATCCTTATTTCTAATGACCTTCTTGCATGAAATGCCTAATAGCAACAGCTGAAAAAGAAGTTGGCTGGTGAGCAAAGGAAGTGTTAGTTCTATTGTACAGGCCTCTGGTATGACCATCTCTGGGACACAGGACTCAACCATGGTCATAAAAGCTCAAGTAAGGGAACTCCAGCAGAAATAAGCCCATGCTTGGGCTGGAAGTGCTGCAGGGCTTGTAGGGAGGAAGCACGACCAGAAGAATCCAGCCAGCATTTGTGTCTTCACCATACAAAAAGGAAGAGGGAGGATAGGCTTTCAGACTATAAATAAATCAAGGCAGGTGGAAAGCTCTTATTAAAGCTAAAGGACAGTGTGGCATACTAACTAATGTGATTAAATTGGTCTAATAGGATTTTAACTGGAAATAATCAGCATGTTTTCATCACAGGAGCAGTGGGATTCTTCCTGTCAGCCACCCAAAACCCCAGTTCTCTTAAGGTGGTCCTGGGCAGCTCAGGGAGCAGCACGGAGGCTTTATACAGCATCTTCTCCAGCCCTGTGTCCAGCCAATCATAGAATCATTAAGGCTGGAAAAGATCTCTCAGATCATCTAGTCCAGCTGTCAAACCATCCCCACCATGCCTGCTAACCATGTCCCCCACTGCCACATGTACACATTCCTCGAACACCTCCTGGGACAGTGAGTCCACTACATCATCATCCAAGAGTGGGCAATTGCTTGGCTGCCAGCTCAGTGTTGTCTCTGAGTGCCCTGTGGGGCTGAAGAAAAACCCCTTCAGCTGCCTGTGATTTCTAGCCATTAGTGTGACAACAGCTACAGATCAGTGTGTTGTGCGCAATCATGTGGAAGCATTCTCTTCCACAGGTTTTTGTAACCTAAATATACAAGACAAGAGGGAGTAAGTTGGATTTTACTCTGTAGAATGCAATGAAATTACACAGGGAATTCCAATGCTCCTTAGTGACTTTCCAGCAGCTCCTGCAGGATTGCAGCACTCCCCTGGCAGCTGTCTGCCTCTGCTGACAGGAGGGGATTCCTCCAGCCTCAGGATTCCCCACCACACTGAGCTCTGTGCCTCCTGAGTTTGAAGCCTGTTCACCAGGGAACATCCTTCTGGGACCAGCACTGGCTCTGGGGAGCAGCAAGCTTAGTGCAGTGAAGGCTGTTTTCCCTGGAAACTGCCGCTGCCTGCAGCCCTCCTGCTGGATGCTGGGGCTCAGACCAAACATGGTTCTACCAGCAGCACTCCACCTTGTACCTTCATGCTAATAATGGAAGGACAGATCTAGAGCACAATGGCCTGTTCCCTCTTTCTCCTGGTGTAAGGCACCCGGACTTCCCTTGCTGTGCTGAGTGGCCAACTCTTTCCTTAGGGCAGTGTGAAGACCTCACAGAATAAGAGATGCGTAGCCAGCACATAGTCTGAGTATGCAAAAGGACCATTTCTGTCTCTTTATTTGTTGTTTACAAATGAAGATCTGACATCTGAGCACAGCACTGATAACGGTCAGATTCTTTCACTCCATAGCGTGTGATGTTTTTCTGGAGAAAGGGAAATACCCAAGACTTGGATGCTTGTGTTTGAGGCTGGCAGACACAAGCCAGGTTAGGTTCAGGAGGTGATAGCGATGTTCCAGCTGTGCTTCCAACAGACCTCAGTGCTGTGGGCGCAGATCCACTTCAGCCTGTTTTTTTTTCTCTTCTAGAGTGGAGCTGGCTTAGGCACAGACAGAGTGCGGACCACACAAAGCCTGCCTCAGTCTTCCTGTATCCATCTATGCCACAGATATCTAGCCGCAGAACACAAACCTTTGAGAACAGGGAGTCTTAAAACTTGTGTCACCACTCTCCCCATAATGAATATGAGTTATGGAAAGGACTCACACTGGAAACTAGCCGCACTGGTGGAGCTAACCAGCATTGCTAATGCAAGTCAGCGAAGTATGTTTTGTTTATCAAAAATTTGCACAAAACTTGGTTTGACTTCCAGTCAGGATCCTTCCCAGTGTGCCCTAAACAGCTGACGAGGAAAAGGTTTACTCCTCAGAAGGGAATATTTTGTTGCTTGCAGCAACATTAAATGCTGCGAGGAAAGATTGTTATCCATTTGGATGTAAAAATATCATGACCAGAATGTGAAAGAAATGGAAGTAGAAAGGTTGCAAGATGAAAATTTTGCAACGCGCTACTGTGGAAAACCAGCAAAATTTGCTTTTAGTTCCAGCACCCAAAATGATCAGAAGTGAAACAAAGCAGATATTTTTCTAAAATAGACCTCAGTTAAGGTCTCAGGGAAAGCTGTGAAATTAAAGCACTTCCAAAGCATACAATCAGGTTCTGCCTTCAGAAATCCCTAATGGCAAATTCTTTTTCTTTTGCAGTTTATGGGCTGTGATGGTGTTTTAGACATTGCCAAATCTAATATTGCAGGAGTGCAGAATTACATGTTCTATGACTTGAAAGACTGAGGAGGCTGAAAGCATTAACATTTATTTCCTGTTGCACCTGAAGAAATACAAGCCCCTGCATTCACGGGGCTGGAACACGAACAGGAAGGGACTTAAGCCCCTGAACCCAGCATGAATTTAGGAAAAAATATATGAGGAGGCACTATTTCTGCCCTTGCTCACTTTCCTGCTCTTCAGAATTTCTCATTAACTATGAATTAGTTTGAAAAGAGAAGGCTGAGATACCGTAAAAGGGTCAGATTGCTGTAGGTCATCCTCCACACCCTCGGCAGCTGTTCAGCCAAGGAGAGGTCTAAAGGTGATCACAGCTTTTTATCTACTCAAACAGATGGCACACCCTGGGACCCTTCACATGCCCCCTCATCTCTTGAAGAGCAGACCCCAGGGAAGGAAGAGAAAGAGCTGTGGATTGCAGCTTCTGCTGCTGTTATTTCCATTTGACTTTAAATGAGGGGAAACAGAAGCATGGGGACATGTACCAACCCCAAGGCCTCTTCTTCCCACAGATGTACTCAGTCAACTGAGAGGCTGGTTGGCAGAAACTGAAGGAGAGTCATGATCCAGATTTCTCCTTCCTGAAAGGCTTGGAGGGCTGCATCAGCCTCATCCTCCTCCCTCCTGATCAGTCTTAAGGAGAACATGGTGAGTATGGTTTCGTTTGTATTTTGTTTTTAAAGAAAATATTCTTGTGCCTGTCCCAAGGCCTTGTTAAGCCCAAGTCTTTCACCAGTCTTCCTTCAGGAGATCAAGTCCCATAGAGAAGGTGGCTTTTCAGATTCAGGTACACGTTTACATAATCTGTTTCCTAGCTGAGCACATGGGCTTCTGACTTGCTGGTTTCAGATGCCTGCCAGCTTTAGTGAGTAGTGCGTTTCAGCCACAGTATACAGATGGTACGGATTATTACATGTGTGACATGCAGGCTTTTGTTCATTGCTGATGAAAATGCATAGCTAATGGTGGTAACTGCTTTGAAAAAGAATGTTTTGTACCTGAGAATTTGTTCTATCAAATACTGTTATCATGCTCTTTGCAGCTGTTGTAGTTTCTATAGAAATAAATTGGAAGTATTACTTTTGAACTGGCCTACGTATTAGGGTTACAAAAGGTGACATTGATAAATCCATTGTGGTAAGGTATGTATGTATTGGAGAAGAGAAGGCACTCTTGTTCTTTTGATATCTCTCCCACAAAAAGGAGTGTTGTAGGTAATGTCTCATTGCACCAATTTATTTCAATTCATAACTGTTTGGGTAATGTTGATTGTAACAGATGTAGGGCACTTTGCAGGAAGATGAAACCAATATATTTCTAAGGACATAGCTGCAATCAGTATAAGTAATACATAAGCAAGAACAGAGACTGTACTGCACATATAGGATGAAGAAAAATGTGACGCTTCACTAATGCAGTGCATGAGTCTGAAGCCCCCCTGAACACACATAGTTTTAAGCACACCTTGAGAGACATGAAATTCAGGTAACTCTGAAGAAGTGAAGAAGTGACAGAGGCATCAGTTCCTATTTGACAGCTTTGTTTATGTTGGTGTCCAGGGTCCTCTTCGCCTGCAAAACAAAACCAAAAATCTGAAGGGGAGATTTGTTGTGATTTTGTCAGTCTGTTAATATGGGCACAACATTGATTCTGGAGTGATTAAATGCAGTTTATTCTGGCCTGCAAAGACTCTGGTACAAAAGTTCATGTTTTCATTAGAAGTGCAAAATGGAACTATTGTACTTGAAAGGCTCCTGACTGAAGGGCCATGAAATACGAGCATGGTCTGTGCAGAGAGATGCACCGCTTTGGAGAAAGAAGGAAAAACTAATGCACACAGATGCTGCTCTGTGCTTCTAGCTGTTCCCTGAAGAAACACTGGCTGTGAGGGTGAAGGACAGTGAAAAGGGTGAGGATACCAGAATCTGAGAGACACCATCTGGAAGCTGGCAAAACAGCAACCACTTCTGAAAGGAGATTCTGTTAGGCAAGACTGACTGCCTACATGACAAAACACACACACACAAAATACACCCCCCTCCCTTCCAAAAAAAACCCCACTAAACCCAAAAATAACAAACCAGCAATAAAAAAGACCCCAAACATACCTATCAGTCAGGACAGTTAACTTCCACCTAAGAAAGACTGCTTTTCAAGAGTTGCTACTGGTGACACAAAGAGCAGCCTCACTGGGAGAACAAGACAGAGGAGGGGGCTGCAGCTGGCTTCCTTGTGAATCCTGTCAATACTGATTGCAAGAAAGGAACAGGAAGGATTTTGAAAACAAACTTCTGGTGGAAGAAATGTTAGATTTTTTTGATGTGAGGTTTCTCTGAAAGAGAAGCTGGTATGGGTTGGATAGACTCCAATTAATCTGCAGGGAAAATAACCTGCTAGCAAGATTAGAAGGAAAGGGTTTAGAGTGTTATGGGGGGAAAGAAGAAGATGATAAAATATCAGAGTTAACACAAGAACACAACAGAAAATGAAACCATCTCTTCGAAACAGAGGCTGCCTAGGGTCTCAGCTCCCCTCCTTCTGGAAAGGCCCAAGGGGATGCAGAGAATGCAGGAAAGCAGGTGACTGCATAAAGCCTGGTCTATTAGGACCAAGTTTATGGGTCTGACACCTCCTGGGCTGTTACTGATGAAAAGTTTTTCATCAGGTTTAGAAATAATTCCTTTAAAAATTTTCTAACCTAATAAAACAGGTTGCTTGATCTTTTCAGCAAAGAGTTTGGGGACTAAGTGTTATGGATGGATGTTTAATACCAAGTGTAACACACCATGGTCAGACCTTTGGCACGCTGTTAGGTTCATACTGAGAGCTTAGACTTCTGCAGCAGGGTCCTCGGATGGAATAATTCAGTCTCTTTATCCTGGATTTGTTGTTGTTGTTGTTTGGTTGGTTGGTTGATTTCAGAAGATTTGCTGAAAATCTGCATTTCTGAAATACAACGTTCTCTTCCACCAACATTTTTTAAGGTGCTGATGTCTGCCTTGCACAAGGGAGACTGCAGAATGTCTCATGGAAGGGTTGAGTCATAGAAATTCAAAACAGACAAAAATAAATCCTAGCTATGTCTCCAACACCCCTTAGTTCTTCAGAGAGGGTTCCTTCTGCTCCTCTAAATCTGTTTATGTGGATGGGCTTTGGAACACCAGAATTTGCCCACCTAACATGGGGCATTACCCAGTATACTTTCCAAGCCAGAAGCCAATCGTGACATCATCCAAAATTTCAGGTATGACTGAGATGTTTAAAGCACAAAATTTCCCTGTCAGATGAAGTGCATTTAATCAGCCCAGGGTCTAGCATCTTAGCTGTGTTTCACAATGAGGAAGCTGTATGGGATAACAGGTTCTGGGGCACGTATACCAAACTAGGCTTGTTCTAGCTATACTGTTGATATCAGTAAGCAGGGGAGGTACCATTAAAATATTAGGGCGGTGCAGGCATACTGCTTTGAAGCTGTTTCTGTAGCATTCGTGGTACATTTAGCACAATTTGGGAAGCAGTGTGCTAAAGGAATGTGAAACTAAATGTGTGCAGCTAAGTCATGAATAGTTAATGCAGCTGGATGTAGAATGGCAATTCTGTCTCACGGAGGAGTTTGATATTTGTTTTTATTCACATTTGGAATCAAAACTAAACGTCCTACAATTCTCCACACAGCATTACATGGATGTTCTGGTGGGGCTGCACAACAAACTGTTTGGGGCATGCTGACCCTGGTTCTGCTGCCAGGAGATGCAAGATTTCCCATTCTGAGGACTGGCAACTATCTTTTAGCCTGGCTGCAGTTCCAAGGCCTAGAAAAGGATGCCCTGTCCAAATAGCACCCAAGAGCCTCCACTTCTCTCTGGCATATCATACCTTCAGATAGGCAGATAATGTTATATTGTTTACGATAAAGCTGATTTCTACCTCCACTGTGTGCTCTGTGTATTCAGATGAAGCAGATATGCATTCCGTTGGCCCAGGAGTGTTCACTGAGCCATACAAACCCTGCTGGCTTTCTACCTGGACCCATGCTGATGAGCAGCAAGAGACAGGGCAGGGTTGTGCCCAGGCAACAAAGGCTGACACAATGCAGCCAGGACACTGCTGATCACACTAGGCTGTGTGAGGGGGAGGCTCATGGAGGTCAGACATACGGACATGCAGAATTTGGCTTTTGGGGAGGTGTGCATGACTCCAGAACAATGACGCTTAAACAGATGATCTCCAAAAACGAGATGCTGAAGCTATTTCCAATCCTCACTGTGTGCTCTTTGGAGAAATACAATGAAGCAATTTTAACCACATGGACAACCAGCCAGCATCTTCCTGCAAAGTCTCATTATGACTCAGAAATCTACATCAGAAGCAGTATAGATGTGCCAAAATCTTTACTGAGAATACAAAGAGAAAATGAGGAATGATGCTCTATGGCTTTTTATCTTACCTCTTCACACTGGTCCATTTTCCTACAGTGACTGGGTATACAAAAATAAAGTTTGATTGTAGGAACAGTCTGTCTGAGAGGTTATTGAACTGCTTGTTAGTGGCTTCTTTCTTTTTGCCTGAACTGGATGTAAAAGTTAATCTGCAGCAAAAAGGTCTCACAGCAGGAACACGTTTATGAAAATCACTTATACCAATTAATTACTGAATTATTGTTGCAGCATAATTTTTCTGCTCTGAATGAAAGAAGAAAAACTGTTCATACATTCACTACAATCTCATACATATTTGTAAATGTGCTGGATTTTGCTGCTGTTTTTAAGTAAAACTACAGCCAGCTCACTGCTATGAACTAAAGCAAATGCAATAAAAAAATACAGCAATACAGGGAAGAGTATTCTGGACAACGAAATGGTGTGCTTGCTAACAACTGTGAGGATCTATGACTAGGAAAAGCGTGTCAATAAAACAGTACATTATTTTACCTCTGAGTTGACAGGGAAATCTTGATTAAATAATAATTTCCCATTTGAGCAAGCAAAAGAATGAATCAGTACCATTGAGAAAAAAATGCCCTTTCTTTATCAGGAAGGAAAAAATGTGTCAGATATTATCTCTAAGTACACTGCACAGTGCCCATACAGCTGCAGCAATAACCACAGCTGTATAAGGAGACACATCTCTTTGGAAATGAGTTATTTTCCTGGGTGCTGACTGTTGTCTTTTTGAAGAGGCTAGATGGTTACACACTGATTTAGGAGACTTCATTAATGCACTGCCCTCATTCTTTTTCTTGTCAGTTTTTCTGCCACCATTGTTCTCTTTAAATTGAATGATACTTCAGTGAATGTACCCTCTATGTGCTATTGCATGCAATTGTACTTTAAGTACACAGCCAGGGGCAATATTCTGGTGGGCTAAAAGTCCCACTGTATTTGCCTTTTGATTAATGTTTTAGTAGTGTTGGCTTAGGGCATATACATGAAAGCATAATTCATTATTACTTGTAAAGATGGGGATAATGATGGTTTCAGAAGTCTAAAGTGTGGGGGTTTCCTTTTCCTCTGTGTTGTTTTTCTTGACATGGAAACCAATGGTACTACTTTTCTTGTTTGGAACTGAATTTCTGGAATAGGTGGCTTAGCTACAATAACTCTGCTGCATAGGCTGAAGGGAAGCTGGAATCTGGGAGCATCCAGTTGACAAATATCTGGTCACGTAACCTAACTGGGGGGTCTCCAGTTCCTTATTTTAACCAGGAAGGCAGGAGACAGAGAGACGAGCAAAAAAACTGGGAGGTCTCAGCACTAACCTGGCAGGAAATGTCCCAGCAGTCTTTTCTGGGCTCTTGGAATTCAACCATCTCCCCACCTCCTTGAAATGCTTTTGTATTTAGGAACCTCAGCTATTTCCTATACACAGAAAGAGTCTAGATTTCATACAGCTAAGTGAGATCAGCCCCCAGTGGCTCTTGAGACAGAAAAGGAATGATGCAGCAGAGAAGGCATATATTAGAGACACATCAATGACATCATATACAATAAATCAGTGATGGAAAAAAATGGTTTGCTGTATGTATTAGAAAAATTATAGAGACTGCATCTGAGATTTCAAGATAAAGTAGTCTGAAGAGAAATCAATCTATATGTGATTTAATGGTGGTCTCTCACCTATAAAACTATAAATAGAAATATTAAAAAGGGAATGACAACAGAAGCCAGTGGAGCTTGCAGAAGCTCAAGGATCAGCAGTGTTGTGGAAGGGCAAAAACCCTTCAGTAATACCTATGGGCACCATGGAAGACAATAGGATTTAGAAAATGTCAATGAGATTAAAAGAAAATGTTCAGCTGCTTTCTTAGAGAAGAGGACTCTCAAGGTTAAGCATATACCTGCAAGGTTTTTGTTCATCTGAGGCTTTAAATCTCCCCCTCATGTGCTTCCCTCTCCAGAGACTATAAACATTACAGACTGAGTGAGTATTCACCATTTCCTTTAGGTGGTTTAACTCAGGCTAAACTTCAAGGTTGATCCTTCATGATGACACAGGAACCTCTGGAGACCCTTGATTGCTTACATTGCAGCAAACAAGCAATGACTGCACTATTTTTTCTTTTTTTTGTCATTTTCTTTACACTGATTGAAACAAAGCCCTTCCTCTTCTCCCCATCTCTTCCCCATTAGAATGATCCTCAAAGCCACAGTTTTTTAAAAGGGAGGCAGTTACCTATCAATGGTCATTCCCCCTCTCACTGAGACTGTATCTTAAGCTCTTGTGTCTGTATTTTGTCTCAAACTCAGTACTTCATTGAAATAATAAAAATAATTATACCAGTAATAAAATAATAAAAATAATTATACCAGTAATAAAAAATACCACAAGAATGAAATCATTAGTACAATTTCTCAGAGCAGGGATATTTTAGAATGACAGTAATCCTGCTTCCATGGAAATTAGTGTCAAGCCCAAAGCCTCTTGCTAGTCTGGTCTATGGAAGCAGGGTCTTACTTCTTCATTCAGGAAAAAGGGGAATGCTGCTACTGGAAAACCTCTGACAGCAGGAAAGGCTGTTTTAATAGCACACATTTTGTGGCAGATATTAACCAAGAAAGCAGATAAATCTCCATTTTTAGTGATTTTTTTTTTAATAGTCTGTTGCCAGAAGTATTGCTAGGGGAAAATATTTGTCCCATCTCCTCGTGTTAGGTGTTCTTAGTGGTTCTCACAACAGATTAGCTGCTATGTGGATGAGACCAGACTGATGTGTTTCACCCATCTGTTTGAGGTGAGGCTGCAGAAAGTTCTCGTTTCAACAGTAGAAACTGTCTAAAGTGGAAGTGAGACTGAGGATTTCCTACACAGAGTGGCAGTGCACATCCACCCTTGTTAGATCCTAATTTATACTCCTTTCCTTCTCCTTTGTTGCATGTTACTCTTCTGATAAAAGTCTTTTGGACGATGAGAAGCAGAGTGACAAGGCTTAGCTGTTCTATGAACCGAATTTATGTAAAATGAATTAGCAGAGGAGAGAAGAGGAAGATCATGTACTCTCCAGCTCTCAAAGCTGTATTCCATGTGGTGGTTTCATTTTGAAATGCATTTTTGTACACATAGTTGAAAGAGGCATTCTATTAATTTCTGTCATTGGATGACAATGCTTGTATTGCACCAAGATTACCAGGGAAAGAAAATATCTGTGAGAGCTCAGAAAGGTATAGAATCATCATAGAATCACAGAGAGTCTTTGGTTGGAAGGGACCCCAAGGATCATCAAATTCCAGCCCCCCTCCCACCTCCAGATCCGGCACTAGACCAGGTTGCCCAGGGCCCCATCCAGCCTGATCTTGAACATCTCCAGGGACAGAGTATTCATATCCTCTCTGGGGAGGCTGTTCCAGCATCTCACCACTCTCTTTAAAGAAATTTCCCTTGACATATAATCTAAACCTTCCCTCCTTGAGCTTAAAACCATTCTCCCTTGTCCTATCACTGTCTACCCTTGTAAAAAGTTGATTCTCCTCCTGTTTATAATCCCCTTTTAAATACTGGAACACTGACACTGGCAGGCTGCAATGAGGTCTCCTCACAGCCTAAGAGAAGCTCCCTCAGCCTATCTTTGTAGGGGAGGTGCTCCAACCCTCTGATCATCTTCATGGCCCTCCTTTGGACCCTCTCCAACAGCTCCACATCTTTCCTGTATTGCAGGCCCCTGACCTGAATGCAGTACTCCATATGGGGCCCCATTATGGCAGAGCAGAGAGAGACAATCACCTCCCTGCCCCTGCTGGCCTCCTCTCTTCTGATGGAGCCCAGGATACCATTGGCCTTCCAAGCTGCAAGAGCACACTGCTGGCTCAAGTTCAGTTTTATGTTCAGTTTTTCATCCACCAGGACCCCCACATCCTTCTCCTTAGGGCTACTCTCAAGGAATTCTTCTCCCAGTCTGTATACATGTCCGGGATTACTCTGACCCAAGTGCAAAACCTTGCATTTGGCTATGTTGAGCCTCATTAGGTTCACATGGGTTCACCTTTCAAGTTTGTAGAGGCCCCTCTGGATGGCATCCCTTCTTTCTAATGTGTCAACTGCACCACTCAGCTTGGTGTAATTGGCAAACTTGCTGAGAGTGTACTCACTGATGTCACTGATGAAGATGTTGAATCGCACTGGTCCCAACAGAGACCCCTGGGGGACACCACTTGTCACCAGCCTCCACCTGGACATAGTGCCATTCAGCACAACCCTCTGTCTACAGCCTTCTAACCAATTCCTTATCCACCAAATAGCCCACCCCTCAAATCCCTTTCTCTCCAATTAAGAGAGAAAGATATGGTGCGGGACCATGTCAAATGCTTTGCACAAGTCCAGGTAGATGACATTGGTTGCCTTCCCTTTGTCCACCAGTGTTGTCACTCCATCATAGAAGGCCACCACACTGGTCAGGCATGACCTTCCCTTGGTAAACCCATGCTGGCTGTCTCAGTTCACCTGCTCATCCCTCATGTGAATTATCATGTCTTCTAGGAAGGTCTGTTCCATGATCTTTCTGGGCACAGATGTGAGGCTTACCAACCTGTAGTTCCCTGAGCCCTTCTTCCTCCCTTTCTTGCAAATGGGAGTGATATTTCCTTTTTTCCAGTTCCCGAGGACTTTGCCTGACAACCACAACTTTTCAGATAAGATGGAAAGTGGTTCAGCAGGCACGTCAGCCAGCTCATTTAGGACTCTGGGATGCATGTCATCTGGCCTCATAGATTTGTATACCCTCAGTCTCAAGAGGCAGCAGGGTGGTGGGGGTGAGGGGTGGAATTCCCTCCCCCTGTTCCCAACTAATGGCCCAGGGATGTGAGAAATATGAGAATCCTAATTGCCAGCATACACCATATTCTTCAGAAATGTGGATTACAGAAATACTTACTGCCTTGGTTCTCCTTAATTATGATTTATATTTATAATTCCTAGCAAGTACATATGTACTATATACCTATACTGAGCTTAGTT
Source organism: Oreortyx pictus (assembly GCA_036925125.1). Classification (NCBI taxonomy): domain Eukaryota; kingdom Metazoa; phylum Chordata; class Aves; order Galliformes; family Odontophoridae; genus Oreortyx; species Oreortyx pictus. The sequence continues at coordinate 60,542,242 of JAUPFR010000001.1, forward strand.
ATTACATCCTTGTGCAAGAGTATGTAATAATTTTTAGGAAAATCAATGTCTGTTGCTGAAGAAAGAAAAAAAACAGCAATTTTCTCAATTTTTCTAATAATATTGAGAAAATAAACAACTCTGAAAGTAGCACACTGTGTCAACTCCAAGTTTTCTTAAAGACTTATTTTTGTTTTAAAAGGAAATATACTGTGAAGTAACTTTGACAGAGCCTCTTCTTCAAAATCTAATTTTTCCAGAGGAGCTGATCAACTCCTTCATCTCTATAAACAAAATGAGGCCTCTCAGAAGCCTTTTTAGGCTTTTGCAATTCATTAGGCACAGTTGCTTAACAGTACTGAAAAGCTACAAACCAGTGCAAAAGCAGATAACTTGAAAAGACATGAAAGGAGAAAAATAAAAGCAAGGGTAAAATAAATTAGAAATTAAAAAACATAACTCTAGGGAGGAACCTGTAGCAGCACACTGACTTGAGCTGGCACAGGCCTTGTAAGTTTTTCTTGGTGAGGAGACTTCAGGCCACAGGAAATGGAAGTTGTGATTGATCACATAACTTAACTCTGGCAGAGCTTTGCTAGTCCCCAGTTGCAATTCACAGCCTGTGAGCTGGTTCATTTTCCCTGGCCTGCCTGTGAATGTGATGTCCAACATCTGGAGAACCCTTGGAGAATCATGATGGTGGAGAGTTGCAGGTGGAGGGCATATGCGTATGCAATGTGCCTCACTCAACATGTTTAGGCCCGGAGACATAATGCCAAGGAGACTTTAGTTTATGGTTCCTAGAGGCAGAAACCATAAACAGATCATGAGATGAACATTCAGATCAAGCTAATTTGTGCACTTGGCCTCCCCTGAAATCAGAGAAAAGAATCAGGCACATCTGGAAGGATTTCCACAACCCAGGAGAGGTGCCTAGCAGAGGCTCAGGGGGTCACTCTCTGAGAATGCCTGCTCTTCTTTGTCAAGATAAGATTTAGACTGGTGTGTAGGCATCAAAGAGAGGTTAGATCTTTCTGCAGTTCTCCACAGATAGCCTTGTAGTCTGCCAGTGCTATTAATTGAAAGAAAGATATGATCTAGATGAGTCAACATGCTTCGATGGCAAAGCTGGCCTGAAAACAGAGGTCTCAGCATAGAGAACATTGGCTTCTAGCCACTACCAGCACAAACACCAGGTACTCCAGCTGGGATCTGCTCTGGAACTGATTTCAATTACTATTTCCCACAATGAAAAGACATGAGAAAAAGAAAGCAAGCTGGCATACAACACCACATCAGGGGGCTGTAGGGGGGTAGGGAAGGGGGTATAGCAAACACGCCAGAGATTTGAATCACATATCAGAGTGTTCTTGACAAACTGAACAATTGAACAAATTGGCCTGAAATAAATTAGATGCTACTCAATAAGGAAAGGTGAAAAGTTCTGCACTTCAATAGGAATAATCAACTAACTGCCAAAATAGAAGACAAAGCACGACTGGCTACAGAAAAGGAAATGAGATTTCAATGAAATGCTACTTGGGCGTGATTCTTACCAGAATTATACTGCTGTGAAAAATGCAAACATTTTTCTGTCTGTATAAGCAGACAATGTTATCTGTAAAATAAGAGAGGTGATTTTCCTTTGCTCCAGTCTTCTAGCTCTCTCACAAAGCAGACGCTTATCCAGCCTTTGTATGGCTCTTCAAGAAAACTATGGATAAAATAAAATCAAAAGAATTTGGAGGAAGATGAGAGATTAGGTCAAACTATTTGTATATGTATTTATGTATATGACGTTTGAAGAAAAATGAAGGAATCTGAGTGTTTTTTCACTCTGAGGAAGTCTGACTGCCTGGACATGTCTAAACTGCCTCCAACCATGTGGATTTAGCCACAGAAAATGAAAGACATAGCAGTGGACTGCACAAAAAGTAATTGGAGCTAAACATGAAGAAGGGACATTGATTTCAGAAAGAAAACATATTCTAGTAATCATGCCAAAAAGTATGCTTTTTAGGGAGATATAGATTACCTGTCAAAGGGTATCTTAAAAAACAAATTAGATTAAGAGCAGTCAGAAAAGATGCAGACAGCTCCAAATGTTAGTACAACTAATTGAAGCCTATTAATCCTCTACAAACTGTATAACAAACTGAGGGAGACTTGGCTCCCGTCCCAGGCCCCTATGTTATGTGCTTGAACTTGGGCACTAGAGTGATCCCAGCAACAGTATAAACCCAAAACTGAGGAGAATTATGCAGGACAATGTTACATACAGAAGGATTGCATCAGGAATATCTACAGAGTTAGCTTCCTTCAGTAATCTGGTGTAACAAGTAAGAAAGAAAGAAAAAAAGAAAGAAAGAAAAATAAAAGAGTGATGTGCAAGAAAGGGAATGTGGACCTGAATCCAACAGCTGGGAAGGACCCTGGGTCTGAGAAGCAACTTACTTATGGAGAGAGGCTATCATGCCATGCCTCGTTCCCCACGAGAGTCCATGACTATCCCAGGAAATCTGATAGAAGGATCACATTAAGTGGCTTCCACTTAATAAATAGTTCTGTCACCATATGTCTGCAGTCTTAAGTCACCTGTAAACACTGATGCTTAATCCCTGTCTCAGAGATGAAATTAAGTTCAATAAGCTGTGAGGGCTCTGGAGCACAAGTATTACAGGGAACAACTGAGAGAACAACTGGGATTGCTCAGTCTGGAGAAGAGGAGGCCTTATAACTTACAACAGTCAGAAAGGAGGTTGTGATGGGGTGGGGGTCAGCCTCTTCTCTCCAGGTATTTGCTTTCATGGATCTGTGTCCATGACCAAGTCATTAGACAAAGTAGGAAATGGTGGGAATGCATCTTAAATGCACTGCAGTGTGGACTGAGGGCTAAGAATCCGGCTTGCTCAGCCCAACTCACCAGTCTGCATGTCTGCCTCTTGTATGTCTCAGCAGCTTCTCTGCATTATGTACAGTGTGGATGACTTTATCCAAAAGATTCTCACCACAGCAATATTAGCACTCATCAAAAAACTAGTTTTGTGTTGAATCTTTCCTCTCTGAATAGCCTTTCTTCAGGTGCTTTTGCTATTTATCAACCAAGTCAAACACAGAGGAGCTAGAAAAAGAGTATAAAGACATCCACTGCTTCTGTTTATAAGAAACTTTCAGGGTATTTTTGGCACATTCAGAATGAATTTTATGAATCTTCTATGGAATTTGGTGTGAAAGCATGTTCTGTCTCTTCTCTGCGACCTACACTTGCCTGAAAACTCTTGGCTTAAAATGAGAGTAAAGGGAAAAATACACTTATTTCTCTTTGGGCATTTTGTAAAGTCAGTTCAAAAAGGTGCCTGCTACAGGCATACAGCCCGGATGACAGCACCAGCTACAGCAGCCACCATGATTTCTGCTGGTGTGTGCAGCAAGCTGATGCTGCAGCAGTATTTCATGATGATCCTAAGGTGGTACCTGGTCCCTCAGGCCAGTACACTGGGATTAGAGGTGTTTGTAGTTCTGGCACTGTGACATGCCACAGTTTTGTGTCTGTCAGATGGCCACTGTCTGTTCTCAGCTCTGCTTTGAGACAGAAGTGTTGCACGGCTCCTGGTTTGGTCAGAAGGGCATGAGTCTTCATTCATGAATGGACTGGGCCAGTCCAGCTCTCCTTTGTACTACGTTTGCATTTCCAAGAGACACACAGTTTGAACTGGGGCTGTTTTCAGTTTTCAGCAATGTGCCAGCCCAGTGGAGCCTCAAGCCTGGTCTGAATGCTACCCGGGTGGCGACATTTACAGTTGTTATCCTGGGGTATGAAGATCTGTTGATGATAGCCTGAAAGTGCTTGTACAAAAATGGCAATTTTCTTTCCCACCTACAGATAATATTTTAAAGTTATTTTACACAAATTATGCTAATTTGTTTATAAACGCAGACTCTCTTTTATTTATAAAATGTGCATCAATTCCTTTAGAAGAGGTCTTCAAGTGTGGGCTGTTCCTGCCGTTTGTTGTTTTTGAATGATGAGAAAATGTACAGTAATCTTACGCTTGCTTTTAAGAACTTCCATTCCCTTCCCATTTTAATTTTCTATTATTTTTTGCTATTTAATTCTGCTCCTGCTACTCAGAGCTGTCTTAACAATGCGTAATGCAACAGTAGCTCACTAATATGCAGTAATGTTTAGAAAGTCTTTTGAAAATAATTAAATTCCCAAATTAACAAGTAGATAAACAAAAGGAAATGTGTAATCAGTCAAAAGGTGTGAGCAGCTCATTTACGTTGTCATCCGTGATTTGCTACTTATGACAATGCTATGCATTCTGGCTGCTGTACTAAGGCAATTCTTCATGGTATACTTGCTAGCCCATGCGCTGTAGCTGGAAGAAATGATGCTATTAATAGAAGACTGCAGTACCTTCCATTAAATCTTAGCTGAGAGGTGGGGAAAGGCTGCCAACTTTTGTTGCAGATTATAAAGTGTGCAGTCTAGCAAGTGCATATTAGCTAGATGCAAGTTCAAATATATTCCTAGCTACACTGAGCCCATTAAAATGTACAGACATTTAATTTTTTTTGCTGCTTCTACTGCCATAACTGAGAAATAAACATGAGTCATTTGGTGAAGCCATAGCAATGGTTAAGACTTCAATCTGCACTGTCAACGTGATCTGCGGTAATAATTGTCACTAAACATACTCAGATGAAGACTGCTGTCTTTGAGCAGCGGCAGCATTTTAAATATGCTTCAGCTAACATTGTAGATGAAGGAAGAGCATGACCAAATGGACTTCTTTGCAGAGCTAACTTTCACGCAGAGGCAGGCAGTACTGCTGACTCCCTGCACAGCGGTATCCTGGAGGTCAGAGTGTTTATAGGGCCACCACCTGCCACCTGCCAGATGCTACTGCTTATGACTGCCCTTGGCCATGCCTAGAGCTCTGCCATAGAGCTGGTCTTATTTTATCACCACTGTTCAGGGTTTCAGTTATGCCCCAGCAGCTCATCTTGCAATCACCTCAAGAAGGTCTGAGCAAGATACAAAGGCAGTAAAATGATTGCAAAAATAGCCTATTTTGGCTGTCTCCTACCAGAACACAGACAAGAGAAAACCTTGGATAAACTATCTGCAAAATCCCCAGATTTTATTAACGTATGCCTTTTGTTTTGCCATAAAATCTCATAGAAGACAAATAGCCTATTTTACAAACAGCTTTTGTTTTCATGCATAAAAGTTGATTCAGGTAATTTGTAAAATACAGGTACACATTGTGTATTTTTTTCCTGACTAAAATGGTAGATTTATTACTCACTATTTTTTTATGAGTTAATCCATTACCAGCATTGAAATGATTTGTTATTTTAAATCCATCCTCTAGCAACTATTGTCACTTTGTTTTTACATGGGATATTCTACTCCTTCTGAAATAACGAAGCTGACAGCTGTCATCCTCTGTAGGTCTCAGCATTCAGGTCACTGCTTTACTGTCCTTCTCTCCTCCTTCCTATGCACCATTCCCAGCCAGGTAATGATATCACAGTGCAATGCAGTGCAGTCATTGGCAACTCTAAAGCAAGGCAACTCTGAAGTTGGCCATGCTTTGAGCAGAGGTTGCATCAGGTGACCTCCAGAAGCCCCCTGACTTGGATTGTTCTATGATCTTGTGATCAATGGACTCCTCTCTCCCTGGAAGCAGTAAGCCTGTAATCATGGGCAGAGACCTCTACACTTTCACATTCACTAGAGTTGATTTTTGCAGCTGTGCCTGTTGACTGCACTTATTTTTGACTGAGATCAGGCAGTCAGAAAGCTCACAGCACTGCTACTATCCAGAGCCCATCCATCAGAGATCAGCTAGGTACTGGCACCAACAAAGACAGGACACTAGGCTTCCAGCTGGTATTTAAACACAGCAAAACAGCTCCACCCTTAGGACCACCAAGAGGAGGACCTGGCTACCACCCACACTGCTACGAGGTTCAGTGACTGACTGTGGCAAGGGTCCCACTGAAACTCCTGGTGGAGGAGTGTGCAGGAAAGCCCATTCAGAGGAATCTCCAAACGCATATTCAGTTTGTAGTCGGGGTAGATATAAATACAAGTCAACAAATTCAAAATATTCCTCTTAAAAAAATAAAAATAGATTTTTTTTTTCAGAACTGCTGATTACAATGCTGTTTTGATATGTTAACAAAACCTGTGAGGCTTTAGGCTTGATCACTTTGTGAAGCCTTTGAACCTCTTCCTCTGTGTGGAGGAATAAGAAAACTGTTAAGTACTGGCAGCCCTGCAATTTTAAATAAGGTTCGTGTCATGCTAACTGCTTATTCCTAATCTATGCATGAGAAAAAGGTTAATGGGATCATTGCAAGATCAAATGTTTATATGGCTGTGGATTAACCTTTAGTACTAACTCAGTTTCTTGCAAATATAAACTGTTCAGTATGGAACCTGCTAACCATGCTGTAGCAATACGGACAACAGTTCAAGCATTCATTAACTGAGTGCTATATTATAGTGATAATCATGTACTTTTCAATCATTTCAGTCCCTCTATATTGCTCATTACAATACAAGCATAAATGACGCATTCAAAATTCAAAAAACTTCAGTGAGAAATAAGAATTATCATTTAAACCCACTCTATGAACTTGACCATGATATGATTTTATTCTGCTATGTGCTAAGATAATAATAACTATCTGAGGAGGAAAAGATTTTCAGCTTAAAAATCTTATTTAGATATGCCATCTTCATTTCTTATCTAGAACTGGTCTTTTTCTTTAGATTGTCTTCTAAATATAAGCCTCAAGGCCAGGCATTGCTGGAGAATTTCCTACCTTTTTCCTGCTTCTGTCTGAATCTTAAGTATACTGTGTCAGCTTTATTTTCTCTTTGCTGAAGTGTATTTCTAGAGTGGGACCAGCAACCGAGATGTGGCTCATCCTGCAGCTGAGGAGTATTCAACATGGGTGGGAAGCCCTTGGCAGGGCTACACCAATAGAGGACTCGATTGTATTCATCCCTCCTCAGTATTTCACTAAACTCCAATAGCAGCACTTGTCTGCTACAGTCATGGGGAACAAAGAAGCCTGTATGTGTTGACCTGGGCTTGAGGCTGCTCATAGTTATGTCAGGTTTATGAGATTACAATCTTTTGATTCTTCTCATATGCACTGCGTGGTTATGGATTGTTCTTTTAGATAGTTGTTTTGGAAGATCAGCCCACTACTTTTCCCCCTGTTTTTGTTAAAATGTATGCCTGGTTCAAAATTGGGGAGAAGAACAGTATTTAGAAGAGAACTATTTAAATTTTCACGAGGGCTTTTTTACCACACTGCCTCCTTCTGGTCTCTATTTTGGACAGCCATGCTCAAAGTATTACCCCAGAACGCAGTCCCGGAGAGCAGATGTTGCTGATGATGCACTGGAATTAGACAGGAGGAATCTGTTTCCTTAGCTGTTTGAAAGGCATTTCTGGGGAGGCTAAACCAAAACACAGAACTCACAAAATGGCTTGCATGCCACTTTGTCATTAATTGCTAAATAAAATGATCCTGAGTTGAAGGTGGGTGTATTGGTCAGTGTTTGTTCACAGACTTCTTTATATTCTAGGAAAAAAAAAAAAAGAATTTATTTCCTTCTTTTATGTTAATTACATGAAGGAGAAAAAAAATATATCTTTTTTCACTTCTGAAATAAGACAGTGGGGCAACATCAGTTGAAAAATGATGCTCACCACCATCAGAAATGCCATGTGGATTACCTCTTTGGCTAAAGCCTAGACATAGAAAAGTAAGTACAACACATGAAATTTTAAAACTGTTGTGCAACTTCAGTCAAGTACTATATTCTACAAGTTCCAGTGTTATTCAGGAAGCCTTGTTTCAGCTACATTTGTTCATTGCCAAGTGTTAAGACATATTTTTAGCAGATGAAAACTGTCACTGCATGAAGCACCTAGGGAACATGCCCAGGAGGATAAAGGGAAGAACCTGCATGTGTATTTAAGTAGTTCATCATTCTCAGCTCTGCATCTGATGTCAGGGCAAATATTTAGCTGTGGGTTGTAGTAACTGACAATACTGGGTTTTCTCCAGAGGAAAGGTATTTCTTAGCGCAGATGTCAGAAACAGTTCATGAGTGAGCCTAGAGAAAACCTTGTCCTTGTATCTCCTTAACATGCTTACAAGGCTGCATTTGCAAAAGACTTAGGGCTTAGGATCTTTTTTGGCTGCAGATTAGTTGCAACACTGAATAGGTTAAGTATCCACAGCAGAAGGCTGAATGAGGATTTTCCCATGCTTTCCAGGGATAACACATGGCCTCATTATCCCATAATAACCCTAAGAAAATTTGCAGACACTCCAGAAGTTATATTTTCAAAGAAATCTTTCTAGCAGAAACTGGAAAGAATGGCCATGTTCCTTTGCTTTCCTAATTCTTCATTTCCACTCTTTTGAGCCCTGCAGAAGTTTCGCCTTTTCAGAGAGTCCAGGCCATATTATTATTACGATTGCTTTTGAGACTCGAGAATGATCACAGATAACTCATTGGCCTTCAAGTTTGGCTATTCTCTACCATCTACTCAGAGAGGTATATAATCCTTCATTTAGTATGGAATCTGTACTGGGAAGGCTACAAAGAAAAGTTTCTTGAATGCTCTCCAAAGGATATTCATGGGCACGTAACCACAGAAAAAAAGACTTAATCAGCTGGTATTTCCTCACCTTAATTTTAAGAAACATACATCAAATATTACTTTAGATTTCATTATCTTTTTAGACATTACATTACTCTGTCTGCAAGGAGATCTGCAGGGGGAAAGTAATCTATTCTAGGTGAATTTCTGCTTTTGGAACTTCTAATCCTAGAGCTCCTTCCTTCTTAACATGACCAAAAGAGAAAGATGGAAAACACCAAAAATACCAATACAGTAAGGAGATAAAGTCTTAGCATATCTCTTTTATCTCCTTACCAGTCTCTCCCCTACTTCTGATGGTGTCCAGAGCAGAGACACACTAGACTTCCTTATTTGTTCCAGGTGAATGAAATCTGCTTATTTATGTTCTGTTCCATAATTCTTTTAATTCCTCTCATTTGTAAGAAGCAGTTTGTGACAGCTGCTATCATCCTACAAGAGAAATATGGGGATTTTTCAACATTAAGGTACCAACTGAAAATTCCTTCATCTACCTGAAGGAATTCTTCCTGCTCTTTAAATTATTTGCTTCTTCCACTTGGCCTTTTCTGGAAAAACATCTGAATAAGTTCTTTATTTAGCATTTATTTTTGGGTTTTCCCTTTTAAAGTTCCTTTGAAAATTGTTTTCATTATTATTATTATTATTTTGCAAAGATATTTCATGATTGTTTTTCCCCCAGGATCTGCTTTAAACATTTTTAATATACTTAGAGCAAGATCTAAGTATAAATTTTTAAAAGTGCCTAGAAACCTCTAGAATCTTCATAGTTATGAACAGCTTACTTTGTAGCCCAGAGCTTCTGAAACTTCATGGTCATCTTCCTCTTTGAATTGACAACAAAATGCCTCAGATTGGAATATTTCAGGTTTGAGTACTCTCTCCTAGCCAGAGTGTATATATGCATCCCCTCTGCTTAACCCCTGTAGAGAACCAGGCACATGACAGGGTAGAAATTCCCTGTGGAGGCTGGCATCTTACTGCACATCATGCACAGAATCTGTCCCTCCTAACAAAGCTCCCACAGCTACTTAGTTTTTGGGGTGTGGGGTGAGGAAGAAGAGTCATTTCTTACTTCTCAGGTAAGGTATGAAGATATTTCCCATTATAGGAGTAAATCCCTGACACTGTGGCCCAGCAATGCTGGCGATAAGTTTTCCCAACCTCAGCAATTCCTTGTTTATAGCTAGGCCCTGAGAGAGTTGCTCATGCCTAGAGGCAGTTCTGATACCTAAGAGCCACAAAAGTAAGATTTTATTTGAGTTGTATTGGAAGCCAGCGTTTAACCCACAGGAGTGAGATGTCAGTACATAAATTCCATAGGTAACTGAAAATAGCCTGTGTTTGAGTTGCTTATAGAAGTGAGACCCATACAAAATGAAAAGGGATTCTTGACAGATAAGTATTCATATCGTTCATGCTCTACAAATGCACTGGTGTACCTTCTTGACAAATTAATCAACAATACAAAATTATTTGATTAGAGGTCACACACTGGCAGTGCTTCCCATGCTGCTTTGTATAATGCTTTTATCATAGTATATTACTGGGAAAATTAAAAAAAATAAAAGTGAGATTGCTAATGAAGTAACATTAATTGATTCTATGAGAGATTATTAAGTTTGTGTTGTTTTGCAGTTGACATGATTTGCCAGGACAGCAGCATTCTTGATTTTAATAGAAGCAACAGTAACTAACGGAAAGTGTTTAATACTTTGGAAGTTGCAGGGCAATGCTGCATGATAGTCAGTAGGTTTGAAGTATTTCATTAGGAGAATAAAACATAAGAATTTATGAGGAAAGATAGGAAAAAGGGAGACATTTCTTCACTAGAGATGGCCATAGAGAAGGACTAAGAAAATATTCAGTATTCACATGATTTCAGCAATAGTCAGTAATTCCTGGGATCATAGAGTCAGGTTGAAAATAATCTAGGGGAAGTCATCTGGTCCAGCCTCCTGCTCAAAGCAGGGTAAGCTGTGGGATCATACCAGACTGCTCAGGTATTTGCCCAGCTGGCTCTTGAAAACCTCCATGGAGACAGACTGCATAGCCTCTCTGAACAACCTGTCCTACTGTCTGACCAGCCTTATGGCAGAAAAGTTTTCCCTCATATCCATTCTGAAACTCTGCAGTTTTCACTTATGCTAACATCCCCAGCCTCTCCACATGAGCCCAGTGCCCTATCACTCTGGGGTCCCTCCAAGAGCTTCCTCCAGTCTGTCAAGTCTTTCCTGCATTGCAGTGTCCCAGATGGATGCAGTATCTAAAGTCTGACAATTGCCACAGAGAGAGTGAAAGTCCTTTTCCTCCATTTAAGGATCATGCCTCCATTCCTACACTCAGGAACTGATGGCTGCTTTTATTGTCATGGCAGATCATAGGATCATATTCTCCTTGCTGCCTGCCACCACTTCAGAGCCTTTTCTGCAGAGCTTCTCCTCAGGCCCTCCGTCTGTTTGGGAGACATAGCCAAGATGACTATCTTACATTAGACCCCTACTTTGCAGGTGCCAATCTTCCTTGTTGACTTGGATGGAACAGAAACTGTCATTCTAAGATGCACTCCTCATAAAGGTTAATTTAGTACCTTTGACTTCACTGGGATGACTCATGAGTCACGAGTTACTCATGTGCATAAATGTTTTCAAGATCACGCCTGAAGCATGTACCTGGGCTTGGAGGACTTTTGATTGACAAATTTATTCTGTTCTCTTTCACTTAAATATTCATTTGTTAACTTAAAAATCTACTTATTCATACATTACTCATTAAAATATGAATAAAGCTAGTTACGAAAGGCCTAACCTAAAAAAACCCTACCCTCTTTTTTCTCAGTTCTTTTGCAAGCTCTTATGAAGAGTGCTATTTCCATTATATTTAAGCGATGCTAATGATTAACAAGGTTCATTATTAGTGGTGTATGCTGATATTTTAGCACTTTGAAGATGAAAAATCTTGGCTTTTCATCAAAATGATTAAACTGTTATCTCTGTCCACTTAAAAATCCTTTACAAAAGATCATTTATTAGTAATAAGGAGTTAAGCAGCCTGGGAAAGATGCAAGGACGTCTTAATTCTTGTTCCTTAATACAGCAAAGTGTGAAATCTCATATTTCTATTTTTCACCTTGTTTTTTTCTTATTCTTGAGTTTCTATCAAGGTCTCTCTATAATTCACTTCAGCTTGTAGCTAATTCACCTCATTTTTTGCAACTTCACAAGTGCATCCTCCCCCTAAGCACTGCAAAAGCTTGATATACTGGATCATCTTTGTGAGAACCTTTCAGAGTCTGATGATTTCTTGATTTATTGAAGCAAAATTTGCTGACAGAGAATGATCCCAGCTTTGAGATAAATTTACCCAGTGTATCTTTTCCAAAAGCAAAGAAAAAATGATGGGACTTTTTTTTTTTTTCAGATACTTACCTTTGACTGGAGTTATATTTTAACTTTTAGAATGAAGTGTAAGTATAGCATGAGCTTCATTTTTGCTTGATTTTTTTTCCTCCCTTTTTTCCCCTCTTCCTGTTCTTGGAGATCAACTGAAAATGAGAAGATGCAGGAAATAAAGGGACTTGTAATGGATCCTGAGCACAAAAGCATGCCCAGTGAAAGCTCATCAGAGAAGTTTGCCAGAAGTAGACAGTCTGCAGACACTGGGCATTCCGCTTCCCTTCCCTTCCCTTCCCTTCCCTTCCCTTCCCTTCCCTTCCCTTCCCTTCCCTTCCCTTCCCTTCCCTTCCCTTCCCTTCCCTTCCCTTCCCTTCCCTTCCCTTCCCTTCCCTTCCCTTCCCTTCCCTTCCCTTCCCTTCCCTTCCCCTGACTGTTTCTGAGCCATGCACTGAACCATTATCAGTGTTGGAATGGATCATTATTAAAAAAACAACTGAAAGAATTGTAGTTTCTATGTGTTTTACGGAAGAGGTCAAGAAGATGGTTTCTATGATTGCGCGAGTTGTATCTTACCCACCATTATCCAGTGAGAGATAATGAATAACCCATATTCTAATTAAAATATAAATCTTCAGGACTTTTCTTATAGATAGAGTGAAGTGCAGTGCAAAGAATGGTAGTAGTAGAACCACGAAATCTATTTGCTTAGCTGGCTCTTTAAACACCTGCCTGTCAGCAACAATTCCACAGCAAGAATGTACATCACTAGCTGCAATGTCCTACATGGAACAGGTACAGCGTAGTTCACTAGTGCACTTGGAAGTAAGGTAACTGATGTTTCTGTACACAAAAAAAAATCAATTATTTGCCTTCTCAGCCCTTTTCTGTGTGGGAAGGAGAGTGTGAGCAGGGAAGTTTGCAATCCTGTCTGTGGGTCTGATGCGGAGATACCTCGCTGTACTTCATGTTTCTCCTCCATCTGTGTCTGAGCTGCAGATTTGTGACAGGCACTTTCCTCTGCCTCTTTTCCTAGCATTGCTTAGTGTTCCCTTTTATCCATAGATATTTGGTTTTTTTTTGTTGTTTTTTGTTTTTTATCAATCCCATTTCAACTATCTTTACCCATCTACCTATAAAACCAAAGTTCCCACATTCTCTGTGGTGCTGCGGAAAGAAAGGTAAAATCTACATGGATTTTCACATGGGTTTTTCTGCTGTTTGAGGGCTTTTTGCTGGAATGAAAAACGCAGTCATTAAAATTTCATGATGCACTTCCAAGAAAAAATGTTCTCTGTTTAGTAAAATAATTAAAAGCCTGCATGGTCCCTGCAGTAACTGGCTATGGAGGGATGAATGGGAGTGCAGTAGAGGAAATGTGCTTGCTTTAATCAGCTTTATATCAGCGAAGTGGGATCCATGCAGGAGAACTGCTAGAAATCTATCATTCGATAGAGCTGCACCATTTCCAGACCCTTGGGGAAAGCTCAGTACTACTTTGCATTCCAGACACATTGTGATTGGGTCAGACCAGAGTAAATCTAAGCCATATCCTTCCCCAGGGTGCTTATATCATTCTAAATAAATAAAAACTTCCTGCAACACAGTATCATACATCAGAATCTCCCCAACCCCCCTTCCTTCAGCTTCAAGGTATTTCTGTCACCCACTATGCTATTTTAAGCTCCTATATGGGTGGCAACTGCTTGATTTGGCACTGAACCTAAGTGACACAAATGCAGCATTTCAGCAGCAATGCTGTAGAAAAGAAGTGCATGCAGCTACAGCACTCTATTCCTCCATACAGAGAAAAGGATCTATTTTTAGATCCTTTAGCCATCCTCCCCTCTAGCTCTCTCTGCTCCTTTGAATGCAAACAGGTTATAAGATTGTACGTGGTGGTAGCAAAAATTATACTGGCAGCCTTGAGGCGGCTCATGATAGCAACAGGTGACACCATGAGCAGCACCTCGGAAGTGCCTAAAGGTGCACAAAAATGGAGGAAGAGTGTCATCATCCAGAACCAAAGCTCTCAAAGGATTCAGCACGTAGTGCTGAGCCTATCTAGCTTTTACTCTGGCATATTGCAATGTTCAGCTGCTTGCTAGCTCTGCCTAATCCTGTGTTCGAACTGATGACAGACAACATGTTCCAGAGCTTATGTATAAAACTCTGCAATTACTCACCACAAAAGCTGCTTCCCAACAGGAGCTGCTTCCAAATATCTCATGGGTGCTCTGTGATGGTACACAGCACAATCTCATGCAAATCGTGGTGTGTGTTTAAAACATGGATGTGGTGAAGGGAAATACAGAAAAAGCCAAAGTCCCAGCTCTGCCCTACTAGAAAAATAATCACTCCAGAAAGCTGATCTGAGTTGCTATAAAAGGTATTTATCTTGCTTAACTTTCAGAAATTCTGTGCCTTCTTTGTGCAGGATGGAAAATATTCTGTTCTTTCTGTAAGCACTCCCAGTCTGCCTGCGAAGAGGACACGAACCTGCAAAGATTTTTGCTTCTGATCCAGTAATTGCTTTTACGCAATCTAGTGCTTAAATTATAGTTCAACACACAAGCACTCCTCATCTGCATAAAGTAAAACTAGTGCTTAAGTATAGCAGAGCTCAACAAACCTAATGCTACAGGCTTGGGACAGAGTGGCTGGAAAACTGTGCACTGGAAAATGATCTGGAGGTGTTGGTTGATGCTTGGCTAACCATAAGCCAGCAGCATGCCCACGTGGTTAAGAAAAAGCCAGCAGTGTCCTGGTTTGTATCAGGAATAGTGTTGCCAGCAGGAGCAGAGAAGTGATCATCTCTTACTCTGTAAGCTCTGTACAGCTCTGTACTCAGCTCTCGTGAGTCTGCACCTTGAATGCTGTGTTCACTTTTGGGCACCTCACTGCAAGAAAGACATTGAGGCTCTGGAGTGTGTCTTGAGAAGGGCAGTGAAGCTGTAAGAGGTCTGAAGCACATATCTTACAGGGAGCAGCAGAGGGAACTGGGATTGCTCAGTCTGGAAAAGAGAAGGCTCAAGGAAGACTACACTGAACAGAAAGGATGTTGTGGCGAGGTGGGGGTCAGCCTCTTCTCCCAGGTAGCTGTGATAAGACAAGGGGTGATAGCCTTAAGTTGCCCTAGAGGAGGTTCAGTTTGGATATTTAAAAAAAAATTATCTGAAAGAGTGGTGAGGCAGTGGCACAGGCTGCCCAGGGAGGTGGTGGAATCGCTGTCCCTGGAGGCGTTCAAGAACCGTGTAAATGTAGCACTGTGGGATGTGGTCAGAGGGCTTGTGTTTGGACTGGATGATCTGAGAGGTCTTTTCCAACCTTAATGATTCTATGATTCTGTTAACAGGTCTCAGGCAGCTTATGGTTTGGCTTCCAGGTAACAAGATGGGAAAGGTTTTGGTATGTGTTTTTTTTGGGTGGAGGCATCTTTCTAGTTATCATTCTGAGTGGCAAGACATGCTCTCTGCTACACTTTCCTCAGTGCACTTTGCAAGGTTTTCATTTCCTGAAAGAATTTTTTATAGTTATATTCTCCTGTCACATCCTACAATTTTTTTTTGTTTTGGGCTTAGGACCAAAAAGCATAGTAATTGAACTGCAGCAGACAGTGATGAAGATTTTAGGACTGCTTCCCCTCTCTGTCATGGAGAACTCTACCTGACCCAGCTTCAGCAATCTCAGCAGCCCACAGAGGTAACCTGAGCCTGTGGGAAGCTAATCATACTCTACTTTCCTGGCCTTCAGCAAGAGTATCTAAAAAGGATAATCTATTGAAGCCACTGGCAGAGGCTGTGGGTGCTATGCGGACTGTGCAGTCGCACCATTAATGCTTAAGGAAAGCTGTAGAGACAGACTCCAGGAAGAGATTTTTCCTTACAGGTTTTATAGCAAATTCTATTACTGTTGTGCGAATCTTGGTATGCAGTGAACTGTTTGTCTGAAGGGAGAGGAAAATTTCCAGAAAATATGTTGGTATAGTATATGAGGCGCTTATTTATTATTAGCTATTGGGAACTTTACATTAGACAGCTATTTTCCATGCTGCCCCTGGCTATGTTCCCACTGCTGGCAGAAGAAACAGCTATAACATAATGCCACCTCTCTTAGTGGTAGAGGAGAGTTAGTTGCTTGTATGCAGAGGAGAATTCGGCAGCTTCAGATGAAAAGTTCTTCATCCTTTCTTTTTCAAAAGTGCCACTTCGAATGGCTTTGCATTTCTTCAACTAACTGGAGTGGTAAGCCTCCTTTCTAATCTCAACAATACACATACCTTTTTCAAAACTTAGCTCTTAAGCAGAAGCTTCATGAATTCACAAGAATAACAAATTCATCTAATAGTCTTGTACATATAACCAAAGGTTAACTGCATTTCTATCTTCTCTGAGGCAGCTCAAGACCAAGTGTGATGCTTGGTCAGAGACAGGTGACCAACTAGAAAGATAATATTAGATGATTACTGCATACATACTTCTAGAAAATTAATAAACATCTAGAGATTTGGTAAATATCAGCTAATTTTTGGATATACAGTCAGGTATCTTCCTTCACCCCCCTTGCCTTGAATAATTCCCTTTAGCTGAGATCCCTTTCTAGCTACAGAGCTACTTCCCTTACAGTAAATTCATAAAATCTTTTCCTTCTGGACAAACTATTATTGCAAGCTGTTGAGGAAGTAAAAATTTTAAGTCTGTGGTTAAAAAGACCTCAAACATTTGCTGGAGTTATGCCTTCCTCTGAGCCATTCTCCTTATCTCACTGCTTGATTCTCTTGACAGCCCTCTTGTACTCTTGCAGTGAGCACTCTGTTATGTAGATCAAAATACAGTATTCATAAATTACTCCTGAATAGCTCCAGTTCTGTATGTGTGTTTCTGCCTGATTCAGCCGAAAGTTGAAGATATACTTGAGACAGAGTTGTTCAAGGCAGGAGCCTCGCTTATTATTCAGCCAACTCTCGTTAGCCATGAGGTGCTATTTCAGTCAGTATTCCTAATCAGCGAGAAGTCTGAAATAAATTAACCAGCCTAAACTCATTAAAGACAGCAGTACCAGTCTTAGGAATATTTATGAATTCTTAAGATCTACTTCTTTGCTCCAGATTTAATATTTGCTATTTGCAAGTACTTTCTAAAATTACTTTTTGCACAAGTGTATGGTTTGCTTTTGCTATGAAAACCATTTTCTCATGCCACCAAAGGTAATTATGCAAGGAAGGGTGTACGTTCCTTAATTATCACTGTTATTTCTTTTCCACTATTAAACTTTCTTTTTTCTTCTTCTTATTTTTTAAGTGATGGGTAGAGGTAATACAGCAGATTTGATTTATATCATGTAGTACCCATTTAAGTGTGTGAGTAATGAATAAAATGTGCAAGAATACCAGGAACTGATTGTTTTTACATAAATAACTTTGTGAGTATTTATGGAAATATTGGAATGGAATAGCAAAAATTAGCCTAATTTGCCAAGTTTTAGAAGTGCAATATATGGCTACATGTTCCAAGCAAACTGTTCACAAAATTTCTTACTAAGTTCTTTTTATCACTCTGAGACTTAAATAGGTTTACATTTGAAGAGGACTGTTCTGGAAAACAAATTGCTTCAGGTTCTTTACAGAAAATACAAAAGACTCATGTAACACTTGAATAAGATTTATCACCTTTTAGCTCTCCTGCCCAATCAGTATGACATGTCACAAACTTTGTCACTGAGGGATTTTAGCTGCAAAACATTTGATAATTGCAAGTGACTCCAAAGTAAAAAGTGCACGAAGGCTGATAATTCTGTCTTGTTGTGACCTTTCAGGCTTTCATATTTGTCTTAATTGCTTACCAGAAAGTAGTAAACATCCAGAGTTTCTTCAAAGCACGACTTGTGTTGAAACGTCTTCTTTTTAGGTCAAATAAGTCAATTTGTGGATTAAAAACAATGTTTCTTTTTCTCTATTTCTATGTCCACTTTGACCTCAGAATTATCCAGTTGAAAACTTCAAATAAAGATCTTCCTATAAAAGTTTTAGTTTGGCTAAAACAGTAAAAAGTCCTTTGTTAGAAATGTCCTATTATCTTTACTAGAACACCTGTGTGAAGAATATAATATCCCATGGTTTGTAGGTGATAAAGACAAAATGTTTAAAAGATGACAATGAAAATTCAGAAGTCTGCGATTTTTCTTTCTGTAGCTTACTTTGAGACATACAGTAATGGTATTTCTGATACATTTCTTCCCAAGAAAGATTAAAAACGCTAACAAAATCTCTCCTTTGTCTTCATATTAGCCCTATCTTTCTCTTCTTTACATTCATTGTTAGTATATTGGACAAATTGAACCCTTTCTTTTCCCCTGCCCCATCAAAAAATTTCCCCTGCTTCAGAAATTCATGATGGATAGGTAGTTTAAAGCTTATGAGACAATTAGTTAGACAGTCTGAAACTTTTAGAGTATAGAGATATTTCCAGAGTGTGTACAGTTTTACAAAACTTTGCAAAAGCACTATGGAGAAGAATAAAACTTGTGCTTCATTTTCCTTTGGAACATAGATCATATGGAATGCTGCCATCCTTTAAAGGAAAAAAAAAAAAGTAATTATGTGAAAGTAAAGTAAGTGCATTGTCAGAGTCAAACAATTTACTGATCTGGACGTTAAAAAAGTCTATGTGCACATAAACTTGACAGCTGATCAGGGGATATCACTGGCACACAACTCCCTGCATTTCAAGCACTATACAGCCATAGCTTTCTCTCACCTACTGAAATGGCATTATTATGTGAATACATCACTACCACTCAAATGAAAGAACATTACTGATCCACATCATTTCTGTCCTTCATTACTCGTTCTAAACCTGGGTCACTGAGGTGGGATGATTACAGAATATTATAGTTCTACACTGACCTGTTGTTCTTGTTGTGGTTCTTATAAATTACTGGTCTAGTTTTCCAATTACTGGTCTAGTTTTCCATTTTTATCTTTTTTTTTTTTTTTTTATTGGGGGGGAGGGGAGGGTGAGAGTGGAGCATGGAGGTGGCAAGATTATTCTATTTCCAACCTTGTTTCATTTCAGATGGTTGGTTTTATCTTGTTTTGTCATCATGGCAACTGTAGGTGATTACAGAGACATACTATATCCAGAAGACCAAGAAAAAAAACACCATGCTATTAAAAAAGAACCACTTTCCCTTTGATCAGCAACCCATAGAAACCTGCCGACTTCTCCCAGACATCATAGCTCTTTTAATTAACTTACTACTGGCTTTGCTATTATACAGAGCTAAACCATGGCAAGAATGTTAAGGCGATAATAAACATCTCATTTAAATCCACTAAAGAGAGAAAAAAGTAATTTACAGCAAGACTCCTGTCCTTAGTTTACCTTTTTGTGTCAGACGTTTGAGAACATTTGGGAACTGACACAGTTTTCCTTAGGACAGAAAGGATTCCCCTCAGGAGGATGGAGGCTTGCTTATTGAGATGAGAAATCTCTGTTCTTTGCTGCCTAAAACATTCTGCCTATCTAAAGAGCTGGGATCAGTAGTAGTTTGCAAGATTTCCTGACTTTTTTTTTGCGTTTTTTCAGTAATTTCAAGTCCCAGTTTTAGAATTACAACATTTTATTGTGGATTAATTTCCCAGGTTTCTCACTATTTAAAACTCAGTGCATCAATAACTTTTAATCTATGGATTGAAAAGTAAAGAAAGAAAATCATGATATTGTCTCTATTTATGGTACTGAGGAAAAAATCATCTCATTATTCAAAGTGTAGTGCTTACATTTTGGAAAAAAAAAGGGGGCAGGAGGGCAGGGGGGAGCAGCATTAAGAGAAGGCTTAGGAAAAAGTGCTGAAAATAATCCAGAAATCTAGAAAGCGTGCTTCCCACGGAAAAGGAATTAAGAATTTTTTTTATTATTATTATTTATTATTTATTATTTTGCTTTTTAAATAGTAGTTTGAGGGATAACTTAAGCCAGCTTGGTAAGGGCCTCCACAAAGAAGCATTTGTTAGTGTTTCAGAGTTCTTTATTCCACCAAATCAATGGCATAAAGCAGAAATGAACAAAATTCTAAGTGCAAAGAAAAGTGAATTTCTGTAGTAAAATAGAAGAAGAGGTGTAAGAATTCAGATTCTGTAATATCTGCAAAAAGAGAATGGATACAGTTCTCCAAAGCACACTCTTCGTCAGATTTTGTAGCCATGATGCAGGCAGGTAGACAATTAGATGAACCACTCACACTCTGACAATACCTCCTACCACAGGACTGTCATTCTGATTCAATTTTTCATCTCACGTGTTAATATTTAAAATTAAACTGCACACTCAGAAGGAACTTCATTGTCAAACATGACCTTCAAAGTGCAGTAGATGATTTTTCTTTTCATAACTTTATTCTGATTTTTCAATGGTATTTATATACCTTGGCAGGCTAAATTAAGGATCATTTCTATCCTTAAACATTGGTTTGCAAGGAGGAAGTCCTACAGAATTACAGAATCACAGAATACAGAATTACAGAATAACAGAATTGTAGGGATTGGAAGGAACCTCTGGTGATCATTGAGTATAAACCCCTGCTGAAGCAGGTTCCTTGCAGTAGATCGCACAGGCTGCTTCCAGATTCAGCTGCTGGTGTATTCAGCAGCAGCTCTCCCGATCCTATCTGCCATTCATCTGAACCAAGGACCATTGCTTCCACTTCACCCTGCTAGCCTGGACCTAGGAGCTCAGAAACATCCTTAGTTGCTCTAGTTGGGATACAGTCATTGTGATTAGAGAATAGAATATTGTTCTGCAAGTACTGAAGAATACTTAGACAGTGACTTCTATGTGGCAGAAGCAGGTGACTGCCTAAGAAGAGATGTTTTCCAGTGAATGGCAAAGGTTCTTTTGGGATTGATGTTACTAGATGGCTACAGAGGCTTCTCTGTGGAAACAGTTTGAAGGATAAGAAGGCAACTCATAATTCATTTGTTGTATAGCTCTTTGATAGCCTGAACATTTTCAAGATTCTCTGTAAACTCTTCCCTAGATTACGAGTCATGCTAATCCACTGAGGAAACAAGATCAATCCTACATGATTTGGGACGAGTCTCAGCTAACCGAAGCAGTTTCAATTTCAGATTGAATCAGTCCCAAGAGGTCTGAAAAGACTTGTAACAAGACATATCATGTAAATTCCAACAATGAATAAATCAGAAGTAATCGTGAACTGTGTCTAGATATTCTGTGAAAAGGAAGAAGAGCAAAATTAATCAAATGTACTATTCAAAGCAGAATTATTTTTTTCACTCTAATCATGAAGTATTGTACTGAGAGGAACTGTCTGCTTCTAAACCTTTTGGTTCTTAATGCAAGTGGTTTTCCAAGAACAGGGCAGGGTGTGGTTTTTCTTTTGACTCTCTGCTTCCATCCCAACAATCTAACTATAGGTCTTCTGAGCTTCCCAGTGTTATGCTTGTAGTCTTCACTGTTACTGCCCTGAAAGGCAATGGTGCACTTAGTGCTTTCAGCTCTTCCATTTCACTTGATATAGCTTCTGACCACAAGTTAATTGCTTAGTGAAGGATTGACTGGACTAATCCAGAATTCATGGTGAGACAAATACCTGGCTTCTACTGTTAAATATTTAGAGTTCCTTTGCTTTGCATTTGCTGTTATTTCAGAGAAATTTGAGACTTGATGTTGAGAGTGATTATGGGTTCTTGTCTGTTCAAGACTGTAGTTTTCCTGTTCAAAATTTAAAAGGAAGATCGCTGTTTTCAAAATGTTATGAGGGTGTCTCATTATTTCACTCCAACACCTTCATTCCACTGAAACAATGATGAATATATAAAAACATTAGCTTAGAGTCCTTCTTGTTTTAATACATGAACTCACAAGTCATTAGAGTTTAATGCAACAGAGATTAAAGGAATATGATTAACAAAGTGTTTTTGTGTCTATAACCATTTACATTCACGAGAAAGAAAGGAACTAAATCTGAACAAAACAATTCATTAGGAGTTCAGTAACATAGTGGATGCTTATTAATGTCTCCAGTTTTTTGACTCTGGACTAACAAACTGCTTCCAAATCCAAGTACCAACTGATGCTTCCAAACAGGCTGTTCTCCTTTTCATGTCAGTGTATCATTTGTCATAGAATCATAGAATGCTCAGATTTGAAGGGATCTCAAAGATCATCTAGATCCAACACCCCTGCCACAGGGAGGCCTGCCAACCACTAAATCAGGCTCTAGATCAGGTTGCCCAGGTCTTCATCCAAACTGGCTTCATGTGTCCCCATTCCACTCCAGGGATGGGGCACTCACAACCTCTCTAAACATCCTGTTCCAGTGCCTTACTACCATCTCAGTGAAAAAATTTTCTCTGACATCTAATCTAAATCTCCCCTCTTTTCATTTAAAGCCACTTTGCTTTGTCCTATCACTATCTTCCCATGCAAAAAATTGCTTTCCCTCCTGTTTGTAGGCTTTCTTCAGGAACTGGATGGCCCCAATGGGGTCTCACAGGAGCCTTCTCTCCTCCAAGCTAAACAGACCCAGCTCTCTCAACCTATCTTTGTAGGAGAGGTGCTCCAGCCCTTTGATCACCCCCATGGCCTTCTGGACCCTTTCCAACAGCTCTGCATCCTTCCTGCGCAGGGGACAAGACCTGGACACAGTACTTCAGATGGGGTCTCATGAGGGCAGAGTAGTGTCCCACACAAGTTACAAAACCAAAAGTTTTAGCTTAGCAATTTGTTAGGAGAAAGTTGTAAATGTTCTATTTCTGCATAGGTAGCTTAATTTGTACAATACTCTAGCATGCTTCATTGAGTCCAATCCAGTTCATACTCCGTTGAGTATGAAATAAAAGTAGAAGAAAATTGGCATTTATTCTCACCTTTTCTCTGCAGGGGCCAATGGGGTATCCTGAATATCTCTGAGGACCCAGTAGTGCATTTAAAGGCCATTCATCACGGTCATGAAATCACTGAAGACTTTGTACAGAACACTTCAGTACTGTAGAAATTGTCTCTGCATTATCTAATTCTTGCTCTTGATGATTAAAGGGAGCACTGGAAAAACTGACCGTTGATTTTATGTGAGGAAAACAAGAGCAGAAATGAGAAATTAGGTTGCTAATACTGCAACTCGTTATGTTTGGTATTGGTAATCAAGATAAAGACAGAGGATGAAAGGAGACAACCACAAGACCTTTTAATGCAAAGAGAACCCCAGTTTAACAGGAGGGAGCTTTGTGTGCATAGACTGAGCATTTTCGTTTATCTTTCTTGGTTGGTTTTAATATTTTGTTTGGCTTGGTTTGGTTGAATATTTCTTCTTCAGAGACTGGCAAAACAAATTGCAGGAGTCACATCCGTGATGAGCTGCCAGCCACTCCCCTGCCTGAAACAACCTGTATTAATCTCACTGATGGGGAGAAGATTTCAGCCTTGGGATAGTTTTAGCATCTAGTGAGTAACAGAAATATCCACTGGCAGTTAACATAGAGTAAGAACAGGAGAGGAAGAACAAGAGCCCTAATTTGGAACATGCATCCAACAACAACAATTACATTTTTATCCTATGCACCTTGTTATTTAGAACTTTGAATCCAGCTTGCTCCTGGCAACTGCAAAACACATAATAAAATTAATAACAGTTCATTGCCACCAGCTGCTCACAAGAAACAGATGCAATTGTGGATTCATTTTAGTCAGCGTTTCTTCCTGCCCAGTTATACCTCATCTTGAGCAAGAGGTATCTAAATAATGAATCATGTGCTGGACTATGAAGTAGGACAGATATAAATCAAATCATTCTCCTTAACTATTATGGTTCACTAAGCACTAGGTCTACAGTTAAGCACAGGAAATTTGGAGAAAGGCATTTTGAGGAAAATTCAGTTTTGGCTTCGTTCATCTGAAGGTATTTCCGTAAGATCCAGTGTGAGCTATGGGGTTGTGTTTTTACAGGGTAGACAATCCACTGTCCTGCCACAAAATGACTGCGTTGGCACTTATCTTGGGGATGCTCCTGGAATATGTTACTTTCCTAAATCTTTTGTTTTGTCTTAACAGCAAGGAGATAATAGCACAACCAAACCTGTGACCACTCTGTCAATGCTTCCTTGTTTAGATTTTCATTTGAAATATTGTGGATCCCCCTTGGCCTGAAATGTAATGTAACACTGGAATATTTCCTCTGCAGAAATATTTCCATGTTTCCGAAGGAAAATTACATGGTTTTCTAAGTCCCTTAAAAAAAACATGATTTACAAGTGTCATTATTATTCAGATTAAAAAATGTTCCCTTGCCCAAAAAGCATATTGAGAAATGTAATGATGTCTGAATGTTGGAGCCGGTGAACAGGGAATTTTTCCACTGGCAATTGACCTTCATATAAGGATAATCAAAGCAGCTTAGTAGAGAAAGCTTTGGATAAACACTTTGAGAGACTTCAGAACTCATGTATGATGCGATTGACAGGAAATTGATAGTTTATTCAAATACTGAATTAAATCTTGAATCTTGAAAAGCAAGTTGGAAGCATTCATAATTTAAAAGAAACACATAAATCCCAGAAGAGAAAGGAGAAACTGGTTTAGACACATTTTTTACTTTGAATTAGGTAGTCATGTAGTGTCTAGAACTATGTCTGTAATACACATCACAAAAACAAATAAATAATAAAATAAAAAATGGATGATAATACTTTTAGACTGTCTTATTTAAAGAACCAGAGACTTGGAAAAAATAAAACAGTCAGAGATGAGCATAGTCCAGGTAAAATGTTATGGCAGTGAAGAAAAAGGAAACAGCACGATAGGAGAGTTATAAGCACCAGTACTGAAGGCTGCTCTTCTGCAGATCTCCGTCCCATGGTCAGTCAAGGACATGCTAGAGAAGGTATGAAGTTCAGCATATCAACATCATGGTTCTCCCACAATGGATTCCCTTCAAGTTGAGTGCAGGGGAGGCTGTCCCCAATCCTGGTTCCTTCTGTCATTCTCCACATGAGGACCTCAGGGAATCCCAGTTGACCACCTGTTTTTGAGGTTTTTGATCAGTTTTATTTGAAATTGACCAAAAGGTTTAGATAATGTTCAGAAGACAGGAGAGACAGGCACTTAGTCAGTGCTCTAACACATCTGATTGGAAATGCATGCAAAAAATGAATGCCCTAAGGAAGAATTTTGTTTAAAAACTTTTTTTTTTTTAATATGTACTCTGTGGTTCCTTGAAGTTATCAGTCTTGGCTAAGTTTCAAAGGGGAAGGAGGAGCAAAATGTTTCTCCTGTTCTCTCAAGTTTTTTGAACTGAAAGGATTCAGACTCCTGTGGGCTGATGAAGGTGTTGAGCACTGCCACCTTTCATCACCTTTCAGTAATGGAATCCTGGGCATTAGAAATGCACTATTATGCAAAAAAAAAAAAAAAAAAAAAAAAAAAAATTAGGCACTGATTTGTCTTTTTTTTTTCCCTTTCTTTTCTTCCTCCTTTTTTACATCCATTCTGATTTCCTCAGGAAACAAAGATTATGTGGATGTGTCCATGCACATTTCCCTCATTCAAGAGAAAGATCCAGGTATCAAAAGTACATAAGTATATAAGCAGCTCAGCAGCGTACCCTGTCAGCCAAGAGGGCAAACTGTTTTGGGGTGCATTAAGCACAGCATCACTAGCTGGATGAAAGAGGTAATTCTTACTCTGTATTTCATGTTGGCCTGACCTAAGTTTGAATATGGTGTGCAGTTCTGTGCTCTACAATATAAAAACGATGTTAAGCCCCTTGAAAGCACCTAGAGGAGGGCACCAAAGCTGGTAGCAGGGCTGAAGGCATGCCCTGTGAGAAGAGGCTGAAGGCACCGGGCTGCCCAGTCTGAAAAGGAGGACAAGAGGTGAGATCACTGCTGCCTACAGTGCCTTCAGGAGGGGCGGTGCTGGGCTCTGCTCCTGGGAGCCAATAGTGGGAGTGAAACAGTACAAAGCTGCACCAGGGGTGGGTCAGTCTGCTCATTTGGAGACGTTTAGGGTGGTCAGACACTGGAACGGGCTTCCCAGAGAAGAGGTTAATGTCCTGTGCCTGTCAGTGTTCAATACACGTTTGAACAGTGCCCTCAATAACATGCTAAAACTTCTGGTTAGCCCTGATGTGTTCAGATGGACTTAGTGATCTCTGAAGATCCCTTCCAGCTGAACTATTCTATCTTATGGGTAATTTGGATGGCACAGAATCCCCATAGATTTTATGTAACAGGGGTTAACCATTTGAAGCTGTTATCAGTTTTTACATTAAAATGCAAATACACAGGAAATGATTAGCTCTTCTGACTGATGTGCATACTTTTGCGCTTGTGGGCTTGGAGAGATGCAGACCCTTGGGAATCTATGTAACAGTACAACATCTACTTGAACATTAATTCTGCTCCTTGCTGCAGTTTGAACAGGACAGTATGACCAAGGTGATTCTGGATTTTAAATGTATTGTTTAGGCAAAGCACATTGTAATTTCCTCAAAAACTGGCTGGAGAAGTTTAAACTGTAGCCTTTAAAAAACATAGAGACTGCAAATTATAGTCTTATTCAACTATACAAGTGATAGCTAAAAGTGTAGCTCATTACTAAGTTCCTACAGGAAAACAGAACAACAACAAAATAATGACCACTTAATATATTTGCACAAAATAGGATACTTTGGGTGAAATGGCTTTCTGGGACAGAGGTATGCTATGATGTTGATTATTAGCCGTTTGCTCCCTTGGCTGATTACAACAGCTTTCATGTTATTGCTGGAATCCAGTGAAGGGGAAGATTTTAGGTACATGAACAAATAGGATATTGTAGTGTAATTCATTTTAAAAATCAACTAGCTGACAGCTGAGTGATTATATATCTGAATTATAGAGAAATGGGTTTAGGTTAACTCCTGCTTTGCTAGCTGGTGTGCTCACTAGTTAATGTAAGAGATGAATATCACATTATCAGAATAGATGAGCATATATATTCATATCTCCTGGAGTGACCCCCTGAGGATACACAGGCATGCGGATACCTATGTATGTATGCCATGTATGCTTCAGTTTTAAGTAGGTGTTGAGGTGCTCTACCCAATCACAAGCACAATATATCAAGCCATGCAAACTTTTGGTGTCTCTGGTCTTTCAGGTTTCTAAGCATTAGAGCAGATTTTTCATGAATGCCAGTCTTAAATGTTGAGGGTATTTTTGTCTCAATTTTTGCTGAACTTTCACAATTAAAAAAAAAAAGTGTGAGAACTTAAAAGGTACAATGTATGAATTCAAGCATTTCACTGAAGTGAATGAAAGGGTGGGCTTGAATGAGTGAACCTGCACAAATATCCACTAATAGGATTTCAAGAAGAGTAAAGTTAATTACTATCTGAATTAGCTTTGCGAATGATGAATAATTATATCATTATAAATACCCACTAGCCAACATCAGCTTGGAGAATTGTTGCTGCGTGATGAAATGTGGATCAGAATTCCTGCTGCTTCCAGCAACTCTGTACATAGATAGATGGGGACACAGAAAACAGGTTTCTGGGTTTTTTTTTTTTTGCTATGGAGCAATGTCAAATCTATTGTTAGACTTATTGAAACAAAACACTGGCAGGCAGCTGGGCATCACCTATGCTATGCTGTGCTGTGAAAGGTGCAGCACTAAGTGGATGCTTCCTCCTCAGAGCAACTATGCCCAGCACGATGCATGTCCCAGACAGCTCTGAGGCAGCAATGCAGAGCAGCACAGTTGCTAGCAGCAGGCAGAGCTTGCTGACCCAAACAAGCACTTGTTTGCTTAAAATGACCATTTCAACCCACATTTGAAGGATGCCAGCCAAGTAAACTGTTGCTGTGAAATGTTCTGTACCCATATTAGTGCACACAGCACACTGCGGTGACTGTGCTGACTGGGCTTCCCAGCCCTGAGAACACAGTCAGGGTCTGGCAGTACAACAGCCATGCAAATTTCATGAGTAGGCAAATAACAGATTTATACACTTCACACCAACACTGGCATAGTGCATGCTTCCACTCATAAAAAAAAGAGAGAAGCAGGAAATAGAGATCTAGCACTACGAAAAAGCATGAAGCCTAGAGAAAATGGAAGCCAGCATTTTCTGAGTGCTACAATATGAAAAGATCCTATCACATCTCTTCTAGTGACATCCTGCAGGTCATTATAAACAGTCAGCTAGGTGATCTTATGTGGCATATCCATCTATACTGGGCTTACATGGAAAACTCGTCATGGCATGGAGCTGCAGGGATGATCTCTGTGAGCAGAGCCCAGTAGTGCCCCATGACAGAGCAGAGCTCTCCACAGCAGCAGATCTGTCTTTCTCCAGCTGATTTGTTTGCTGATGACTGTGTAGCACAATGATTTACTCAGCTAAACTCATTCAGAGACGAAACAGCCCTTGAGAACTTGGTACAAATATAACTGTCTTCATGTTTTCCTTCGTTTACTGATGGGTATTTAAATTAGTGGGAACTGTACGTTGACCTTTAAGAGTTCATAGTAGCCTTCTTAAAAGCTTCAGGTTAAAAAAGAAAAGATAAAGCTAGCCATTGCTAGGACAGTGTTGTTCCCTCTCATTTGAAGCAGCTCAGTGGATGGGCAGCCTGCTTAAGGCTGGACACTGGTGCTGTGGCTGGGACCACCACAGAGATGTTGAGAATTCCTGCCCAGCACAGCCACTTCCTAGAAAACCAGCAGTACTGTACAATTGTCAGTTGCAAACGTGGCTGGGTGTGTGCATAGGCAGCAGCAGTAATATCCCTGGAGATAACAGAAAATAGATTTAGAAAAAAATAACCCTCTTTGGTTTTGTATTCTTCATTTTTATAAGACAGTTTATTTGTTTTCTTTCTTTTCTTGGTTTGTGTTTTCCCTGGAGTACTTTCTTTTTCTTCTTTTGTCTTCGCAACAGAACACTTAGTTTTCAATAGTCTCCAGTATGCATTTCCATCAATAGATGTTTTTCCTCGCGATGACTGAAAATTATCTAGCAACAAACCCATCGATCCTGTTTGTGCCTAACAAACCTCAGGATACTGATCTTCCAGGGCATGAGTAGTTATCGTGAAAAGTAAATGCTGAATTTTATTATTGTTGTTATTATTTTTATCTTTGTCCTATTATAATCTGTGGAAAAATATTGGAATTTGTAGACTCACAACAATCCCGAGGAAGTCAGTATTGAGAGAAGTCTAGAAAGAAGATTGGTAGAGCTCCTACAGGATTTGTTTTTGCACCCAGATCGTGGAAGCACTGTAAAGGCTCATCAGATTTTTCTGACACTGTCTTTATTCCTGCCAGGGAAGTACCTTTAGCATCCCCCTTCTCCTACATGTTGTATGTATTTGCCAGCATTTTAGCTATGCAAGTCTTGTTGGCACCTGTGAGAATAGAGCAAATTGAAGAGTGGTACAGAAAGTACAGTTGTAAATGATGTTCATTCTTTCCAGTAGGCTACCTTGACTTCTGTCAATAAGCATCAGTTATGTAGGAAGGCAGCACGCTTTCCAAAATATACAAAAGGAGCTGAATCAAGGTTGCACCCTACTCTGCTGTTCCAGCAGGAAAGAGTGTGGGCAGTAGGGGCTTCCATCTGTGCCACTGAGTTCCTCAGAAGAAACAAATTGTTTTGAAAAACTGTAGGAACACATTTCCTTCCAATTTTTGCTGTCTTGAGGTCTTTGTTCAGACTCCAAACTGGTTCTAATAATAAGTAACTTGAGTCCCAGGGTGTCTGATGAAGAAACATGACATCCCTTCAGCTGCCCCAGAGGGAATGGTGCTGTAGGTGGCACTGATGAGGACAGTGCTGAACGCTGAGGAGCAGGGCAATGGTCTTCTCCCACCCCCCTCTCACATGGCAGCCGTCTTGGTTTTATGATTTTTGTTATTGGTATTCTACATTATAACATCATGTAGCGCATTGGGAGTTCAAGGGTTAATGCTCCAGCTCCATGGATCATCAAAAGCTCTGGGTACATCCTTCTCAGAAGAGAAGAACTACGTGCCCAGAGGACTTTGTGATGCTTTGCATTTTTCCGTTTTCCACTCAGAGGGAAAGATAAAAACTGTTTGTGTGTCACGAGACAGAGGCTTTTTCCTTTTGAATTGACCCAGCAGCAGGTGCTGTCTTACCTTCATCATTTAGTGTAAGGCCTTCACTTTTTGGACCCTCTCTCATTTTATTTGATTTCTTAGCATCAATTCCAATTATATTGTATTATATTGTGTTATTTTGCATCCCGATATCTTATTTAGTAAATTAGCTTTCCTCCTCAGATCATTGCTGCTGTTTTGTTTTTAGGCCCATCTCCCTTTTCCATTTTTCCTTTTCCCCTTCCCCGGGACATGGGTCCTTGGGTCCCCTGCCCCAGTCATCACAGAACTGGGCCGAACCAGCCCATAAACCATAGACAGCAGCTGAACCCTGACCACATCTTATGCTGAAGTTTCAGGGAATTGCTTCCAAAGGGCTGTGGACAGAAAAAGCACCTGTAGAGGTCTCTCTTCACTTGGTCTGAGGAGATAGATGTCTTGCCAAGAGAATGCTCTGCGCTCTTATCAAGCAAAGGA
Organism: Oreortyx pictus; assembly: GCA_036925125.1. Lineage (NCBI taxonomy): Eukaryota > Metazoa > Chordata > Aves > Galliformes > Odontophoridae > Oreortyx > Oreortyx pictus. The sequence continues at coordinate 60,572,923 of JAUPFR010000001.1, forward strand.
AAGCATGGTGAAGCTTTCGGAAACACCATTGTACAGGTTTAGTTAATTCATCTGGAACCTTTACCACTCAATTTCTTCTGCCGTTTTTGGAGGGATGAATTCAAAACATACAGCACTAATTGTCAGGCAGCTACATATAAACCTTGTAATTACTAGATGCTCTGCCAGGAACTGACAGCTGACACATATGGAAAGTGTTTCTTACCATGACCTGAAATTGGGGCAACTATGTGACAAAATTTAATGCTCATACACATCCAGGAATCAGCTCCTATTTTAGTGAGGAACAAAAAAAATACTATTATTGCACAAAGATTTACTGCAGGTAAGTTTGATCAGGATTTTATATCTGCAATATAGCACTTCAAATTATGTCGCCAGGTATGCCTGGAAACTCATCCATCTTGATGAATATTACAGTTTGCTTAATACAGCCAACACCAAAATGCCTTGCATAAACAGCATCTCTGGGACACACGAACACCATTCTTTTGCGTTCTTCTCACAGATAACCATTTAAAAACACTTCTTTGTATGTTTAGTATTAATTAAGCATACTGGATTCATTTATCAGAATTCTTCCATTATCAAGATTTTGAAAGCAATTTTATTAAACTTATTTGTTACTTTTGATTTTTTTCTCTTTTTTCTCTAATTTTTTTCCCCTGTGAAAGTATTCAGTTTTTAGAGATTCTACCTGGCAGAAACTGCTGCAGCACTGTGCTCTGTTGAATGGCCAGTGTATTTTGCAGGTAGAAAAGGCCTGTTGCTTACAGAGAAATTCCTTTGGGTGAACTCCGCAGTAATTAAGCTGAGAAAGTGTAGGAAATCAGTATAGGAGTTCAGTATATATCGGTCTGTTTTGCTTTCCAAACTGCTGGGTTAGCAAGGATTAGGTGCTGGCATGAAGTATGCATTCTCCAAATGTCTTTCCAGCAGAGGAATGTACTATTCTAGTTTCTTAGGAATTACAGGAATGGTGGAAGCATTATTTTCTGTTTTGCGATCACCAGACAAAGAAAGAAAGAAACAAACAAAAAACAAAGCAAGAGGACAAAGGCTGATCTGGAAAGTTCCCATATCTGAGCTACTGTTAAATTGCTTTCCTGTTTGTAATCTGAATAAATGATGACTGAACATTTTTGAATTACTTGCCAGATCACTGCTTGGGAAATGACTGGGGCAAGTATTCCTGAAACTATTCAGAGTAAATTATGAGTGAAAAAGTGAGACAGCATATGTATGATTTAGAAACTGGACAGTACTTGGCAGACTGAAAACAATGCAAACTGTATCTGGAATTACTCTAGAACATGGTTTTCCCTAGGGTGAGTTGAGTCAAAAGTAAGGTAACAAGATGAACAGAAAAAGTTATTGACTAGGCATCCGAGAGCCTTTAGACCAACAAATATAATTACCCTTGTTAAAATAATTCACAGAATCACAGAACTCCTGGGGTTGGAAGGGACCTCTGGAGATCATCTAGTCCAACCCCCCTGCTAAAGCAGGTTCCCTGCAGTACGTTGCACAGGAAAGTGCCCAGGCTGGTCCTGAATTTCATCTCCAGAGGAAGAGACTCGACCTCTCAGGGCAGCCTGTTCCAGTGTTCTGTCATGGCCACAGTAAAGAAGTTCTTCCTTGTATTTGTGTGGAACTTTCTGCGTTACAGTTTCTGCTTGTTGCACCTATTGCTGCATGCCACCAAAAATAGGCTGTCCCCACTGTCTTGACTCGCCAGCCACAGAGGGAAACCCAAACCTAGGAGCCCACTACAAAGAAGACATTTCTTGGAAGTTTGAAAGGCAGATTGAACTTTTAGTCTCATCTGGACATCCAGAGCCTGTTTCCAATGGGGTCAGCCTGGATCCTCTCTCTCCAAGGGGTCTTTATCATATCCCCTCCTCGGGAAGCCTCAGCGGTGTGGTGATAAGAACGTTCTCCTGCTTGTTCTTCAGCGAGATAAGAGGTGAATACAGGTTTGTCATTTAGGACAGAGGATCTGACTCCAATGAATTCAGTCAGGAGATCTGTCAGAGCTGAGCTGTGGGACATCATAGCAAAGTGGGAATGGGTAATCCTTATCTGCAACCTGTGAAGGACCTCAGCTTCGGCTGATAGGAAGTACCTTCTGGCCATAAGCCTTGGTTTGTCTACTCCCAGCTGCTCTGAACCTACAGCATTACTTTAAATCATGTGGACTTCAGCAAAGTTGGCCTCTGCTAAGAGCAGGGAGAGAGGTGTATCCTTTTTGCTCAGAGATATGATTTAGAAGAGGGTTGTTAGAGTGAGGGTAGTATGGTTGGGCTGCAGTTGGATTTGATGATCTTTAAGGTCTTTTCCAACCTGAGTGATTCTGTGATTCTGTGATTCTTTTGAATCCTTCGTGTTTGTCACCCAACCACAAAGTTGGAAAATAAATAGGCTAGGTTAATTCTTCTTGAAGTCCCAGTTTCCAGACTAAATTCTCTTCACACACCTCTCTATTCAGTACCTCACCTACTACACTTCCTTCTTCACCCAGAGAATTTAGGCTCATGGAAAGCAGTTTTTGCAGCATGCAGTCTGGAGTTTGTCCTTTTTCCCAAAGACTGCTTTACTATTCCTATTATATGTCTATTGAGAAAAGAAACATTTCCTATTTGATTGCAGAAAATTGTGTTCAGAGGTACAGAATTATTGCACAAAACAAAGCGTTGGTTAAGCCAATTAAAAGAGTCTAAATTAAAAACAAGCTGTTGTCAATATACCAATGTCAATTCTCACCAGTGCTTGGAATTCACCAATAATCAGGCTTTTTAGGCAGTCCAGTCCCATATCCATTGAAGTAAATGGCAAAGCTCCCAAAGATACATGGGGAGTGAAATCCAGTTAATAATCTGCAAGCTGCTAGTTCAATAAAAGTCACAGTAATTATAGAGATGGCCATAAAAAAGTTCAACTGAAAATCATTTTGCGTTGAAAAAAAAAAAAAGATAAATATGGAAGAGAAATTCTGTTGTAATAGAAAATTATTGAAGTCTCAGATTTCAGAGATAGCAGGCAATAAATCATTTGACATTGTAAAGTGTGTTGGACAAATTGTAATGGATATCAAGATGAGCTTGAAGGACAGGTCTATAAGAAGTTATACTTCTCTGTATTAAAATGTAATCTTGCAGGTTTAGTTACAAGCTGAGTTTTGCACCATTAGAAGCAACTGATTTGCACTACTATACTAGAGTATGCATTAGGATATTACTGATTTATTTAGATTTGCATTCTTTGAAAAATGGAGTTGAGTTCAAAAGAAAAAGAAGAAAAAGAAGGAAATATGTGTAGATCTTCAGGCAGGGAGGAATCATTCTGAATTGCTACAAGGGAGTTTCAAGTAAAATACGGAAACTGTTTCTGGAATGAAACTTCAGTAATCTCAGACTGTAAAGTGGGTGTTAGATCAACATTTCTTTAGAATCCAAAAGGTGAAACAGATCCTGACTTGAGAAGGGAAGCAGGACTAGAGGATCTCTTGGAATCCCTCCCAGCCATCTTTTCTACTATTCTTTAATTTTAGGTTTTTTTTTTTTTTTTTCAAAATGATGATTTTTTTGACGTTTAATTGGCATCTGATTCAGTTACAAAAGCATTATAAAATAAATATTCCCTTCACCACGTTTATTACAGCAGTGCCTAATTTCTAACAAAAGAAATATTCTGCTGCACTGTGTTACTGTCAGCATAGAGGACTGGCCACTCTATGACTTTGAGTCTAAAAATCCCTTGGTAGCTTGCTCAGGTGATGAACTGCCCAGGGCAGTGGGGTTGGCACCAAGTTTCAAGGAGTGTTTGGACACCACTCTCAGACATAGGGTTTGAATTTCTGGGTGGTTTGGTGTGGTGCCAAGAGTTGAATTCAATGATCCTTGTGGGTTCCTGAAGATATTCTATGAGTCAAACTAGTGTTCAACCTAGTATTAGCTTTTTTTTAGATAGATCTAGTCTTTAAAATGTTTTTTTCTCTCTCCTTCAACATTTTCTGTGACTTCTTTCTTCACAGGTGGTATTCCTAGTGTTGCTCTCAGCAGTATCAACTGCAGCCTTTGTTTTTACTGTGACCGTCATGAATATTCTACCAGCAGATGCTTCTGCAACAGCTACTGTCACCTTTCCACTCACTGCCATTTGCATTCACTCTTTGGGCAACCTTTTTTGGCATGGAAAAATATCCAGCAGGCAGAAGCATTGTATTAGAAATAGAACTCTGTACCACCATAGAGGTGTAAAATGTCAAGAAGAGATTTTGATTTCAGTGGGACCTTATCCCTGTGTCAATGCCAGCAATGTACAGTTAAATTAGAAATTTCTTAGACTATAAAAAAGTTGTGATGATCTTCTATTTTTTCTTTTTTTATATTTGGTTTTGATTTCCTGTGGGAAATGTTTCACTGCTAAATTTGATTGTATGTTTGGTTGTTTTCCTTTAACATTCATCCTCCAGGAGGAGGGTTCTCAGTCTAGGCTCACTTTATCCATTTTCTCTCTTGTGTTCCAATACAATGAAGCTCACTGCACAGCCTCACAGAAACTATTCTGCCATGAAACAAAAGAGAACTGTTTCATCTGCCATGAAGTGACTCATGGGCATCCTATGAGCTTTTAGAAATGCCGACCAGTGGAAAAAGGATTGAACAGGGGCCATAGACATGTAATAGCAGGTAAGAAATAGATTAGTGCACCCCACGGATCAAATATTTTCTTTTCTTTTCTTTTCTTTTCCTTTTTTTTTTTTTTTTTTTTTTCCATTTATGAACTGTTTCTGAAGATTAGGATTTGGTTAAAAACAGTAAAAATCCAGTGCTGCAAAATATCATTTTCCTTACTTCCAGTTAATACACACACTGTGCAGCACTGCTCTGGTCCATCACCTGCAAACTGCTTGCAAATCAAGTTGAGAAAGTTGGTAGAAACTTTTGGAAGCTGTCATGCTCACAGTTTGTCACAGTGTTTGAAAGAGAAAACTACAAATATCATCGTCACAAATAAAAGAAACTCAAGTCATTAATGTTTTCTTTGTGGTGAAGTAAGGGTCGTCCTTTTTTCCCACATAACTAGCAATAGTACTAGAGGGAAACGCCTCATGTTGTGCTCCGGGAGGTGTAAGCTGGATATTAGAAAAAAATTCTTCTCTAAAAGAGTGGTCAGATGCTGAAGAGACTGCAGTGATAGGTGGATGGCTGGACTGAATAGTCTTGGAGGGCTTTTCCAAATTTGGTAATTCTATGATTCTGTTAGAAGCGGTGGAAACAAAATGGTCACAGCTAATCAGCTGTATTTAATAAATACCTGTAAAATTGTAGTGTGTTTCTATTGCTAGTAATACTCATCTGGCCAAAACTTGGCTGATGCAGCATGTGTTGATGTGGTTTCACTGCTCTTAATTCCTGAGCTTGGAATAAAAATATTGTAGTTATACCTATTCATGCTGTAATTATTCCCCCAAATGCACCAAAAGATAATGAGCTGAAATGGAGCGGCTGGAAATGGTGATGCATCTTTTGTTGAATGTCTTTAAATGGAAGCTGAATAAAAAACTATCTGGAATGATGTAGTTACAGATGATCACGCCTTTGGGCAGATAGATGAAGTAATTGCCCTCCCAGCATCCTGACCAGGTGCGTTTTTTTTTTTTTTTACCTTATAATCTTGATTTTCATTGGGCAACAAACCTCATTTTTTTTTCTGCAGCTCTTTTACTGCCTCAGTGCAGTGTTGATACATCAGTCTTCAGAGTCACGTCTGAGCACTAGTAATGCCTACTATTAAGTTTGCGTGCAAAATTCATTTCTAAAATGACATTATTCTGAGATTGCTCTGAATGTAGCAAGTCACCTCACTTCTTGCTGCTGGGTTTTGTAGATCTGTGGCTATACTTTGATCCAGAGAAAGCATTAAAATATGAAGAGCTATTGGAAGGGATGACTGCTCTGTATTCTTTGAATTTAATGGAGGAAATATATTTCTCCTGTATAGAGCTTTACAGACTGGTTAGGTGAGCAAACTGTATGCAGAGGATCTCTTGCTGTTTAAATTCTGCATCTCTCTCTCTCCAGGATACTTGCAGCATTTGCCTTGAGGCTTCATCTGGTTTTATAACAGGAGTAGAGATTCAAACTATCATTAGTGTATGAATCTAGCAAATTTAGCTTTACCAAGTTCTGCAGTACTTGTTCAATTGGGTTTCTGTTTGCTCTATTAACAAAGACTATGTTTGTGACTTGCAGCCTGGAAGATACTTTCATAGAAAAATTCAGACAAAATAAATCCATGGGCTCTGCTTTTCCTGGGCTAAACAGTCAGTTTATAGACCTTTACCTGGCAATAAATTCCTGAGAAAGTGGCCAGCCTCAGATCATTGCGTGACAACGTCTTTGGAGCATCTGCCATACAGAGAGCAAGGGATTGTCTGTATGGAGCTCTGCTATTGGCAGTCAGACATGAGCCTCTCTGTGCATTTCTTTTCCTGTGAAGGGGTTCAGCTAAACAAGTCCGAATTGATGCTTGCTTTTATCTGCTTATTAGGCAAGGTATTCATTAAAGCATGCTTTTTAGATGCAGCCTTTGAATAGAGAGAATGTATTCTTATCTCAGACTTGCTCTTTCCTTGGGCATTTTAACTAGCTGTTAATACACAAATTTGAAATTTAAGTTAATACTGTATTTAGGATGTAACACTCCTTTGTGGTTTGACCTGTCATTCATGTCTGATTATTCCACTACAATTGTGAGCTTACTCAGAGTAGAAGAGAAAAACATCTTGTCTTCCTGGCAAGGCAAAGAAGAAGAATACGATTACATAAAGGAGAGAGCAGGTCTCATTCTGCCTCTCTTGAGCTGTATTCGCATCACTGCTATTCCAGGCATTTCAGCAAAGTTGTTCTGAGTTTGCATCTATGTCACTGAGGGCAGAATGTGGCCCACACAGTGTGAAGGCTGCATCCTGTTGTCATGGCAATGAAAGTCCTAAAAATTGTAGAAGAACAGAACACTGGGTTGTTGTGATAAATGATGCATTAAAAACAACTGCTTTCTTGTGGCTTCTTACTTCTAATTGTTGCCTTTTTGTGTGGAATCTATTTTTATTGATGCATGCAATTAGCCAAGATGCTGTGGTTGTGACATTAACATTCCCATGGACAAATATCATGTGGGAGATGATCGGGTCACATTTCATAGTAAGACAAGAGATTTGGTATCTTAAACTTATATGACAAACTTATGCTTTGTGCTTTCCTATTGATTTCTGCAACAGCTGTCACACAGCAGCAGGAATCAACCTAAAGCTAATGTTATCACAGTGACAAGAAGGAAACCACATTTTTGACATCTGAATAATTCTGTATTCTGACTTATGGGGAAAAGAATTGTTTCAGTGAAGTCCATGTTTTTTTCTTTCAAATTTTTTACAGGGAGACTGTAACTTGCACAACACTTTTTGATGATCTCTCTGGTCTGCACTGGGCTGAACTTTGTGGTCTATAAATCTATCCCGACCAGCCCTCTGAGTTTACAAATCATTGGGTTGGCTGTGCTTGGTTAGTTCCATCAGCCCCTCCCTGACAAATGACCCTGGCATCAGCCATGTCCTTGGAAGGAGAGACCTGACTCACTTCCTCTGGGAGAGTTATGGGTGGCTCTGATTAAGGAGTGAGCACAAAAAGGAAAAACTGGGAAGCTAACGGCAATAGTGAAATAAAGATGAATTCAAGTTGCAATTATGTGTCACATCATGATGTATATAAAATATGATACATTCTTGTCCCCTTTTTCAAGAATCTAATTTCATATGTGTGCATATGAGTCTCCATGTGTCTAAGCTCCTGGCACAGGCATTGCTGTGGGATCTCTTTATCTAAATGGGGCACCTATTGCCATTTGAGACAATCTTGGTTGTCATTTAGGACTTCTGAGATGTCTGACCACTGTTGAAACAGTAGAAGCATAGGTCTAAAGTGAAGAAGAGTTCTTTCTAGTTGCTAATTAATGTGCCTCACTTGTGACACCCACAGAACATCTTTTGTATCAAGAATACCACTTTAGTGATCATAAGCAAAAGATGTGACAGCTATTTGGGTGCCCTGATAACACCAGTCTACAGATGAATGGGAATGGAAGGGAGATACGTAGTCAAAGATCAGCTCTGTGCTTAGTGACACCCGGAGAAACAAGTGTAGAATGCAGACAGGAATTTCTATTAAAAGCTCATATCAGATATATAGAGATTGATCAATAAACTGTATTTTCAGAGAAAGTCTCTGTCATACCTTTGAGTACTGATAATTAGAAAAGGGACACCAAACTTCTGTGCAGTTGAGTGAGGTTTGGTGTTTGTGTCCTGCACTGAGTTTTATCAGCAAATTCCAGGATGCATACAGGTCAGCAGGAAGGCTCTACTTACTGAGGTTAAAATTCACTAGGATTCTTGAGCATACAAATTGTTTTTTACTGGAATTTCTCCTAGGCACTTGCAAAACAGCAGATAGGTTCATGCGAACTGTAAAATTTGCAGCATGACCTACGATGTTGTTCTGCTTTTCAATTGCTCTACTTACCTAATTCTCTGGAATTCACAGTAAGACACTGCTGAGATAGAAGGGGTGTTAACTATAGCAGCCTTTTAGTGCATCTCAGATGCCAGCTATCTTGTTGGAAGTTTCTCCTTGGAGGTTAGGGTCTGAACATCCCTCAATAGGCTGTTGTGTTTGTGGCTGCACTCCAGGGGCTCACAGATGAAGCAGCCACCCCACCAGTGCCCTTACTGTCCTCCAGAAGTGAGTGCTCTGCTGGAGGAACTGCAGAAAGCAGTTTGTCCCAGCCCCTCAGCCCTGCAAGCTCCCAGTGTGGTCACTAAGACAGAGCTATCATGTTATCAGGGCTGATGACTGTGAAAACCATGGCAAGTCCAGTGTGAATGAGTGGGATCAGGAGTGGGGAATGGAGAGCTGGAAAGAGGCTGCTAACAAATCCATCAACCCCTTGGAACCTAACTATTTAATTTGTGCAGCTTTTCCCAGAGACAGTGTGTGCATGCTCACATATTCAGCAAAATAACTCATGTCTTGGAAGGCAGCAAAATGAAAACTACATGGCAGTGAAAATAATAATGGCTGGGGGCTGCTATAGGATTATTATTTTTAGCTCTTAAATAGTGACAGTACTTTCTATGCTGTATAGTGATGAAGGTAAAATGCAAGTCCTGCTCAGATTGAGTTGCTGGGAAGAAAATACATAAATCCACAGCTTTAATGAAAAGAAACAGCAGAAGTGGGTGCAGTCAGAAAAGCACTTGAAGGGTCATTTTTATTTATTCCTGCCCAAATAAAATGTAGATTGCAAAGTTAAATCTCACAGTAAGCAAACACTGGCCTTTACTACACTAAAGCTGCTTTCAGGTTTGCAGAGTAGGGAATGACTGAGATTATTTTTAACCCATGGAACTCTGAAATGTACTAAAATTAAACAAAGCCCATAGAACACATGTAAACCAATGAAACAAACTGCTGCACATTGCTCCCTCCTGCCCTCACACTAAATTACATTCTGATAAATGCGAGGTAGCAAATTTACCTCCTGATAGCTTAGTGAGAAGCAATTTAGTTTAGCACCTTAGTTTACTAGCTAAGATGCCACAGGTGTAGCTTGAGATAGGGGACAGAGGAAAACAAGCAAGTCTGGACTAAACTAAAACAGTATTCAGCAAGCCTCACATCAGCAGCTGAAGTTGTTTTTCAAGAATCTTTGGTTTTAAGGCAGCAAGGAATCCCAGCAGTCTGGAGTGGTTAGAAAGGTCATAACGTTCCCTTCTCCTCTGTCAGACTGAGACAAGAGATGGACCTGGAACAGAGTGCACTTCTTCAATGTTTCTTGTGTTTTCTGCATAATGGAAGGCTCTGGTCAGAGCAGTGGTGTGAAATACTACCTTTGGCACACAACACGAGCCTCCAAGCTGGTGAAGATCACTCTGCTGAGAGCACAGGGACAACTTCATTCGTCAAATTGCATAGAAATGAATGAAGAGAATGTATTATTTGCTTTTATGTTTACAGAGCTGTTAAAAATTCATGGCCCTGTTCTCCAGGAAATTCATCAGGCATGAATGAACTGAAAAGCGTGTTTTCCGTTTCATTTGTATATCTCGAGGAGAAGTGGAGAGTGGTTATAACTCATGAACTAAAACTGAGTTTGATGTGATCAGCATTCCATAATGCTGTGTACATTTCCATGGAAGTATATGTGAAGATGAAGCAAATAGATGAGCCTTTTTAAAACCTCTTGTTTTTATGAAACCCATGAGGGTGTCAACAACGAACAGGTTTAGCAGACCTGCTGCTTCTCAGTTTGGGTTAGAGTTTCAGTCCAGGTTGGGGGGCTGAGGATGAGAGGTGGGTTGCACATTTGTTCTTTGCCTGTGGCTTGTGGAGACGCACAAATGGGAAAGGAAACTAGAAGATGAGATCCTCAAAGGATGTCCATGTACACCTACTGATGGGGACAGAAGCTGACGTAATTTCCTTTTCATTGCTAATATCTCATACTGTGATACAGAAATCAGGGAATTAATTACAGCACATGATATGGTGCTTTCCATAAGAAACCATGTTCATTTAGCAGATAATCACTGAAGCTATAAAAATGCATAAAAGCAGTCCATTACATATATTAGATGTGTCATGTGGAATTAGATTTATACTTCAAGAAGACAAAACAGGACCTGTTTGCTTCAAAAACTAACAACCTCGCCCCCCGTTCCCCCTCAAAATCCCTAAGAAATGCCACCAAGAAGAATGTCAAACATTATAAAAATAGCTGGAAATTGTATATTTTATCTAGATACATCTTCTCCAGTAAATTTTGGTCAATGTAAATATTAAGAGCATTAAACATTAAAAAATATTAAATATTAAAAATGTCAAGTCATATAAATGATGGATAGTATTGCAAATAAATGCAGAAGCACAAATAAATTTGAAAATATGAGTAATAAGATGTAACTTTCAGTTATTTCAGTGAGAACATTTAGGATAAGAATTTAATTTGCTTTACTCAATGTTAGTTACCAACAACATAATCACATTTGAATGTGGCATATAAATGTTTCTCAGTTGAGTTTTGACTATTCTTTTTATTCGTATTTTATTTTTGAATGCTTTAGACTTTTCTGGTTGTGTTCTTTTCATTTGCAGTAAACGTTTTTTACATCAGAAGCTGCTTCGGAACATTTATTTTGTATAATTGTTCCTCAGCTGTCTTTGTATTCCACATTAACTGCATCTTCTTAGTTTTTATAATCTGCCTAGTGTCTGTACTTCTAATCTGAAAAGATATCCTACCTCAGTATCCTCCAGCCTTTTTTAAAACAGACTTAGAATTCTCTAGGGAAGTGGGGTTTCACAGCAGCATGGCTGACTCTTCTTCACTCACAACTCATGTTTCTGAAAGACTTTATTTGTAAGATGTTTGCTTCCAAGTTTCAAGATGAGGAACTTTCAGACAGTATGCTTTCGTGACAGTCAGCATACATCTCCCTGCTTGATGGAAAGGGGAACATGGCATTTCTGTGATCAGTTGTGTGGAAACAGAATGGCCATCCAGAGAGGGAGTACTCTGTATAAATACTATGTGTTGTTGTAAGTAACGTTAAGAAAGTCTCTGAATAACTTGCTGATTACCAGTTAGCCATAAGGGCTGTTTGCTTGGGCTCTTCAATTCTAAGGATTTGCTTGTGTGCCTAAGGTCTTGAAGACAAGGTTGCAGTAACAGAGCACAGTGTTTCCACCAAGAATGTCAATGTTCCTGTAGAACAGCATCATCTGGAATCTAAACTGGAAGGAGAGTGATGGAAGAGTGGCAGTGAGATGTGGTGTTACATAGACAGAGGGGAGAAAAAGCTGAGGGAGCTCTGAAATCCGCACCTGACTTTACTTCAGCTGGGTGCTGCTGCAGGGAGCTCCGGGATGCCACACATGCACCTGGTCTGGCACCAGCAGGGAGCCAGGCTGCCCTGTAACTGCTGTCTGAGGAGAGAGGCTGTCCAAATGGGCACCCAAAAGTCTTTCTCTTACTTTTAGTCATTTTCAGGAGAAAAAAAAAATGGGATGGCGGAAGTAGAAACGGGCATAACACGTTGTGGGGAGCTGAGTTCCCAAGAGGAGTGCTGATGCAAACTGGGAAGCAGAAGACTCTGGGTTGCTTTACCAAGAGTGTCCAAGAGTACCAAGAGTGTCTCCACAGAGAACCAAATTGCCTTCCTCCTCCTGTTGCTGTGGAGATGGAAGATACTCTTCTGCAAAGACTGGAGCACACAGGAGACCAAGGGAGAAAGATCTGTGAAGGCACCTCTTTCCCAGACACAGTGCATGTTGTGTTAAAAGGGAGTGAGTTTTGTTTCTGTGCGTTCCTTAAACATGAGGTGAAAAAGTCCTGAGAGCTGTTATGTTTCTTCTCCTGGATATCTGTCCTGCTAATCAATAAATTCTACAGCTGGTGATGGGAGGATGATTTATGGCGTGGTGTGGTATCAAAGTTATGCCGCTTTGTTGATGTATTGATGCAATGTATTATGGAGGCAGCAACCCGCTGTGATACATTGATTCAAACCCTGCTTATAACCACCAGCAGCATTATTGAACAGCCTTTTATTCAGGAAAGCCTGTTTGCCTTTTCTCCTCTCTTTTTTATGCCTGTCAGATAAAAACATTTGGGGTGCTGCCATTATGGCATTCCAGAAGAAAAGTTTCTCATTTTTATAACCGACGCACTGAAGGTGTAGGATGTGGGACAACCAAATGGTGTAGATGTGCTCTGGCCACTTCTTGCTTCCTGATGGCCCAGGCAGCATCTACACCTGTTTAATGGAGGCTGTCTTAAAACAGGGGAAGCCACCTCAGCCATTCTGTTATTTTGCCATTGTGGTCTGTGTTCACTTGCTTCTCTCCTCTCCCCGTCAGTGTTCAGCAGTGTTTATTTTCACTTGCTTTTGCCACATTCCCAGTGAGTGAAGTGCATTGCAGTCACTGGAGTATATTGAGCAGTAAGACTGCATTAAGAAAGCCTCCTAGGGAAGCTAGCGTGCCGCAGCGTTGAAATTAGACAACATATTGTACAACACAGCCTCAGATATTCAGATGAGCATTTTTCCTCGAGGTCCCGTAGGCGCATCCAAGTTTGAGCAGTGAAGAGTACAAACAGCTGCAGTCCTCATGAGCCTGTGGGCACATGGCTGTCACCAGCTACTGAAGTGTGAGTCAGTGACATGGGCACACCTTGAGGAAAAAAGCCTGCTACCCAAACAAAACAGCAGTTCTCACCAGGGAGAGAGCAGTGGTTGGAGGAGGTGCAGACTCCAAATGCAGAGTGCCAAAAGGAGGTTTGCAGAAGGGAATTAAGTGTTCAGGTGTTATTTTTTTCCTTCTGACTATCTGCACAGATGTTCTGGCATGCTCTGGTGTCAACTACTGCCTGCTAAAAAATTCTAACAACTTTTTTTTTGTGGGACAGAGAAAATAGCAATGAGTTATATGCAATAACTGTTCAAAGCTTGTCATAAATCCAAGGAGCCATCAAATAACTAGACTACCCATACACCTAAATCCTTAGTGTGCCTCTCAAGCGCAGTGATTGCTTTGGAACAGATGGAAAACTGATAAGCTACCCAAAGCTAGAGGGAGCACCTGGCATCCTTTCCAGGTCCAGCATAACTATGTGTCTTTGAACTGTATACTCATAGCTTGCCAAAGAGCCTTACCAGGTGCTTACATTGTTTTATTAAATTCCCCTCCTCACGAAGGCCCTCTTAAAAAAGAAGCCAAGAAAGTGAGTCTGTTAGAAATCTTTTTTACTGAGTAGGACACAAAGCCCCAAATCAAAATATGGTCCCAAGAAAGTCCCATTCAGCTAGTTAACAAGTGTGACTGGCAAAGGCTGCAATTCCTGTCATTCCCAGTGTCAAGATGATGCTAAGAAATTCATGTGACTCTGGGCTTTGAGGTCTGTAAAGCCTTTAGACTCCCACCTCAAAAAAGAGAAAGCACGTGTTACCTTATTTTTCCAGGAAATTAATAAAAAAACTCAGTGCTCCTATGAGGGGTTATAAAAATTCTTTAGTAGCCTAGATTGTTTAGGAAACACAGAAAAGAGAGCAAAGTAGATGAATTAGATGTTATTAAGCACTTGAAATTCTCTTCACTCAGAAGCAGTTTGCCATCAAGTTACCAAGCAGGAAATTGTTTACAGTACTATTCAGTTGTTGGAGATTTTCAGAGTAGTTGAGAAATTTTGGTGCAGATGTCATTGTCTGTATCTATTTCTGTCCATGCTGCTGTGCAATTAAACTAGAACTTTTTCTTTGCTCATCTGAAGGACAGAGAAGCAATAAGAGAACATAACTATACAGTATTTACTTTTGTGTGGACATTAGCATTAGCAAAGCATTTCTTTGTTCAGTCTGTAATTTCATGTTAATTACTGTCTTCTCAAATGGCACAAAGCTTAAATTAAGATTTTGATTTGTGGCTAAAATTTCATATTGTCATCTTAAAAGCAGTAGCAGAATATGACACATGGAAGTGTATATCCTTCATAATATGCCTTAATAGAAGTTCTATACTGATTAGTTACTTGGGCAAATGGCCAGTGCTTTCTGCTAATTGTAGAAGACAGAACATTTATTTTGCAAGAGGCTTAAAAAAAATCCCAGCAACTTAAATTAGAAGATACCACTTAAGAGTAGGTCTGACTTGTGTTTTGAAAAAGAGAAAGAAAAGAGGAAGCTGTACTGGTGCTTTAAATTCAGAAGACATGTATGTTACAATCCATTTTATTTTTATTTCATTGGATTTCCAATCTGGAGAACACACAAAATGCTTCCATTTCAGGGAGTGGACCTTTGTGACAGAGCACAGAGAAGAAACATTGCTGCAAATGTGTGCTGAAAATGATTTTTGACCAGATAAGAGACCACTTAAAGGTTTCTTTTTATGCAGAGAAACTGCATAACGCTAATACTGCTGTTTGTCTTACCGCATTTTTGTGAAATAGATTTTTGTCTATACACTTTTGCTTTTTTTGGATTATAATTCTCTGGGGCTCAGTGTACTATGAATACATTTTTTTTCCACAGTAAATACTGCTTAAAGTGGAGCAAACTTAGATTCTCAGCTGTTGAAATTGAAGATTCTTGTTCATTCACTAGAGACTTTTCCCAGAGTCCTTGCTTCCTTTGAGCAAAGGCTTGACAAGCAGACTCTAAATAACAGAGCTCACACTGGTTAAACACTGGTACAGTTCAGCCTCAGCAAATTCTGCCCACACCTTTTACCAAGTGGTGCTCCAGATCGTGTTGGTGAAGAGCAGCATCTTTTGCCAGGAAGGCAGTAGGCTGTTTACAGGGGAGGAATTTTGCCTTTACTACAGCTGCTTCCACCAAGATAGTCAACTAAAATAGGCCATAAGACAATCCCAATTATGTCTCAGTCATCAACAGCCGTAACAGCTTGTATATACTATTAAGTATTTTGTCACACATCACACTATGCACTGAAAATATTGTGATAGATGAAGCTACTACTGTATATGGAGCTGTCAGAAAATGGGAGACACAGGGATTGTGCCTTCAAAAATAGGTTTCCATGGCTGTTTTATCTAGGATGCTTGGTTTCTTTTTTTTCGGTCAAGAAGCAGTACAATTTTTATTAAATTATTTGGTGATTTCCTTGTAGACATTTCCACTGAGTTTTTTCCCTCGTATTAAGAAGGTAAGAGTAATCTAGCTCAATAAATTCACCTCAGGTGTTTGTCGGAGCAGAAGGTCAGGTTTTCAGTAGTACATAAATGGTGAAAGTGGGACCATGTGAAAGAAAGCTGGTAGAGTGGTGGACTATTGCAGAAGAGCACTGCGATGTTGACTACAAGAAACAATATAGATTTAGAACAAAAGTTTTCAGTAGGATTTTGCATCCTAGTGTGGTCCTAGTGTGGACCCTGGGTACTGACATAATCTATCCCCATCCCATCCCAAATATGTATATACTGCTTCTGGTGGGTATTTATTTAACTTAACGAAAATAGAAAATCTATTGCCTCCTTAGATATTCCATTCTACTCCTTTGCTGGTGTCATTATGAGAAAGTATTTTAGCAAATCCAACTAGAATGACCTCTTCTTATCCTCTCCATCACATGTATGGTGAGAATATTCTCCTGTTTTCAGAAGTCTTTGAGATATAGTTAGACCACTTCTCTGACTTCTTGTTCTGAGACTTAACAGTCTTGTTTCTTTGATTTCTTCCTTCCAAGTTGGTTCTCGTGGACTATAACAGTTTTGCTACTCCTTTCTTTATGCTTTCAATTTGATCTGTGTTACTCTTGAGGAATGTTGATGCAAACTGATACCTTACTGCTAAAGCATTTTCCAGTATAAAGTAGAATAAATAGATGTAGGCTGTTCAAAGCCAGGAAGCTACAAAGGTGGCTGCTTCTCAAGGTAAGGGAAGGCAGGAACTGGGCCATGGCCTCAGTGACAAGCAGGAGGAGCAGAGCAGATAGGCAAAAGTATTAAGGATAAGACAAGAACCAAGGCTTCCAGAAAAAGTCATGGTAATGAAGAACGTCCGAGACCAAGCCAGGAGTTTAGGCTAAAGACCAGAATTAGCAAAGAACATAGAAAGATATAGGCATGACTGGGACAGAGCTCCCCAGACGAAGACTGAGGGGGAATGCCTCAGCCCCTGAGCTAAGGAGGGTCAAACTTCTATGAGAGCTCTAATTGAGGAGCACACAGCTGCTCAATAGCAGAGAGCTGGCCTTTAGCACAGACAGCCCAAAGTTGAAAAGTTATCCCCAAGGCTCAGACTGCCCAAACTTCTCCAGGTTATTATTTAGAAAACACAAATCCATTTAGCCAAACAAACTGTTGCGCTAATCAAAGAAATAGAATTTTGAATGTAGGAAGTTCCTTACTAAAGTGTGGAAGAACTTTTTTATGGTAAGGGTGACAGAGCACTGTGACAGGCTGCCCAGAGAGGTTATGCAGCCTCCTTCTATGGAGATACTCAAGACCCATCTGGATGCCTGCCTGTGAGATGTATTGTAGTGTACCTGATTTAGCAGGGGAGGTTGTACTCGATGATCTCTTGAGGCTCCTTCCAACCCCTGAAATTCCTTAATTCTGCAATTTTGTATCTCACAGACTTCTTGTATCCGCATTTCTGAAGTTTATGAGCGTCAGCCTTGGAAAGGTATGCATATTGCTTATGCTTCTTTGAGTTTTACTTCTAAATAGCCATGCCTCTCCTAGGCTGCCCTGCCCTGCTGAATGCTTACCACAATGCAGGATATGAGCACTTAACCCAACATTTCCCATTTTAGCAGAAGATAGATAGTTCTTAAAGTCCAGTTTCTAAGATTCCACATTTCCTCATTCCTTCAAAGTGATTCCTCATTTCACTTCCTTTGTGAGTTTTTCCTTCACTCCATGCTGCCTCCTCAAGCAATAAATTCATCTGTATGGTGTCAAATTTATGTGCCATAAAATCATCTGGTGATCTTCAGAAGACACTAAACTGAGTCTTCTCCAGCAGGCTAATGCCTCTGCACCTGCGTTTGGAAGAAGCATCAGTACTGTAGCATGAAGTTCTCAAACTTTCTGCAAATACCTCATTTTTTAATTCAGAAGAACACTGGTCTTGTGCTCAAATTATCCTTCATAAACTGCCTTTGCAAAAACTCTTCAGTGATTCACTGCTATGCTCTGAACGGCAGTTATCCAGCTTCTCCATGTGTAATTGATAGTAATTTGTTCCCCAGAAAAGTTAGCGCTGAATCATACACTTACTGACTGGAACCAGGACTATCAACGGACAGCCCCTTAACCGAATAATTTTGTGCTGTCATGTTTTGTGTCTGTAACTTAACAGAAACTGAAAAACTTTCTAACATTCAGAGGTAGGTGAAGGAATCAAAATCTGGAAAAACAACATGCGGTGAGACACTAAAAAAGGCACTATGAGGCACTGTAAATATCAGTGCTGGAAAGTAATATACTGCTGGTACATAATATACAACTCTTTAATCTAACAGAAATGACATACCAAGGAAAAAAAAAAAAAAGACTTGCAGCTAATGCAGTTCAAATAGATATGATTAGAAAGTTGTACTACAATTAATAATAAAGGCATTTGCCAAGGGGTACCACACATTCACTGTCTTTTGGAGATATTTTGTAATTCTATCTTGAGTTCTCTGACTCTTCATTGGAATGGTGAAATAGAATCAGTTTTGGTCTTCTTCAACAGTTTTATTTTAAACTATTAGTCTTTATCTTTTTTTTTTTTTCTGAAGTGAAAATATCCAAAGTTTTGAGTATGAAGTAGTAACACTTCTGGGTATTCATTCTTGCAGATTATTTCTTTCTGTCAAATGTCCATTTTACTTAACAAATTATACTTAATAGGCAGGGTGATTTTTAACAGAGTTATTCTCACAGTGAAACCACTTCACTACAGTCAGAAAATGATAGTGAAAAACAGATGATGTGTTTTAGACTTCTTCTAAGTCATAAGCAGAAGATAGTTAGGTGATACATGATTGCCAGCCCTCATACTTTCCACAGCTGAAGTCAAATTAATTGCAAGTACCAATTGCTTCCATGCCTTTACATATTCCTGTAAATTTAGAATACATTAAGCCAAATTACAGCAGAGAAACCTTTAGAAAAAACTCAGTAGGATCAATTTGTCCTTTCCTTGTATCTCTAAATTTTAGCCAACTTCCCAATTCACTCGCATTATGCTAGACGGTTTAATTAGGGACATTAATACATTTCTCAGTGTGAATAGCCCTTGTGACTTTTATGTTAGACACTAATAAGTTGAGTTTGATAGCAGGAAAAGGAAAACCCCAACCACTGACATCATTAAGAATAATAACCCAATAGTTTACAAAAGAAGCTCCACGCCTTAATTTGAACTGATTATCTAAATAATTTCATTTAAGGATTCTAACTGAATCAAGCTCACTGTTTCACGGTGGTCCAGAGCAATGGCTTTACTTCCATTAACAAAGGTATAATGCCTGTACACTTTGAAACTGGCCTGTGAATTCCACCATTTTGTTAGGCAATATCTGTTAGAAAAATGAAAAGCATTGCTTGAGAATAACTATTTAGTTTGAAAATTAAATAGAAACTATAAATGTACAAAATACTTAAAATTAAGACGCTAAAGAAAGAGAAGGATATCAATGATTGTCACAGTGAAGAAGAGCAGAGTGATAAGTAAATGTATCCTGTCAAATGAATTCAATTTGATGTAAGTATACCATACTTTTATTGCAAAATTTTTGTAACTCTATATTCTGTGCAGAATTCAGTTTACAGTGGTATGAAAAAGCAGGTACATGTAAGGATTTTTGAAATGTTGAGATCTTTTTACTAAAAAGTTAAAATAAATATTTCAAATGTCTTTATAATATTATTATTAGTAGTCTTTTTTTTTTTTTTTGGCAGTGAAATACATGCAGACATCTCTCACATGCTGTTTGGTAAAGTCTATCACGGGGGGAGGATAAAAGTGCTGTCAGAACAGAGTGCTCACTGGGTGCTCGGTGTATGTCTCTGAACCCAGGATAAAGGAGTGGGAGCCTGGGCGGGGGGGAGGGGGGGGCTCATGATGTCAGAAACTTAGTGGTAGTAGTAACTGATTAATCTGTATCCATAGGCTTCTGAATTAGTGCCTATGTACTCTGACACATCAGAAGAAATTACTTACCCATATGGATAAGACAGAAATTATATTTACATGGGGAGAAGTCAGGTGGTGAGATGTAGGTCTGGAGGAGGAAAGAGAGGAAAAAGTTACAAAAGTAACATAAGCTGAGAAGCAGGGTTGCAGAAATCAATTACTACTCTTTGCATGAACTCCTTTTGTTGAGTGTTTTAGTAAAAGATGGGCAGGCCCCATGCAATAGAATAAGCTAGTGGGAAAGATGAAGGTGTACAGGGGCAGAAAGGCAGTGATGGAGCATAAGACAAAGTGATGCCTTGTGTGTATGGTGGGTGGTGCTGGACATGTAAGGAAGAAAGCTTGTTTTCTCTTCTCAGTGACCTTTCCTCAGAAATCCCTTCATATGTGTCTTATATATATTGTGAGTACTGTAATGGGTCTCAGAACATTTCAAAGCACATAGTCGTGTTAAAATTCAGTGGCTGCTGAAGGAAAATCACCATCAGAAAATCTCTAACTATTTAGTCCACAGGCTCTGAAATAAGAACTTATATAGCTTCCTTAAAGCCATCCTTCTACAAAATGTATCTTAATGATGTTCAATTCACTGGATTCATGATAAACCACTCTGATAGTCCTTGCACTACATTACAAACTTCATTCTTTTTTCAAACTTGAGACATGAAATGAAAATGTTTAATTAAGGATCTCCAGTAACCTCAGAACAACAGAATTTTTGTATAGTTTAGATCATATTACACAATCTTCATTAACTTATTTCCATTTTCGGCAGGAGTACGACTGTCTGAAGAGTGACCAACTTTTATTGAAATATTTGCTTTGCTTTTAATTACAGCAATATTGCCCTGATCATTGATGTAGTACCCAAAATGTTGTCTTTTTTTCCTAATGTTATTGTTATATAGATTACACAGACTCTGCCAGCACACTGCTCTATAATTATCCAGCTGAAGATGTTGCCTATGCCACAGAGATCTTTGTGTAGAGGACCTATGAAGATTTCTTGGGAAGTGCTATGCAGCAATCATTACACATGGACTCCTTCAAGGAACAGGTAGAGTAGCGTATTTCTCCTAAAATTTACTCTTCTTTCTCATGTTGCTCTTTCCTACCTTTCAGAGGAGCCTTCTTAAGAAAGTGTAATATATAATACAGATAGAACAACCTGAAATACAGAAAATAGTAGGCATGCTTCAGACAGTGTAACACAGCTTTTTTTTTCCCCACTGTTTTAGATAGATGAGTTAGGAAGCTCTTTTAATTACAAGGTTGTTCTATGTCTTTTTATTAACTACCTTGTTGGCTAATTTCCGTCTTTATTAACTCATTCACCTTGGGAACTAATAAGGGATAATTATTATTATTTAAAAACAGACCAATTTGTATGTGGTTGAGTTAGGAATGTGAATCAGAGTGTGGTAAAAGCATGGTATGTAATATTGGAGAAAAAAGATGCAGTATTCTGCGCCACAAATTGATCCAATATTTTCTGTTTCATAGTAATGAATATTAGAGCTTAGAAAGGGAGATAGTATCAAACATTACTTTTGCCAAGACCGTACTAAAGATGGACTTACGTCACACAACACAAATGTATCATGGGGGTGATTGCATGACTTGGTTAATGGCAAACTGTTTTAATAACTTTTCTTTGATACAAAATGGTGTTATTGAATCTGAGTCCTTTCTCCATCTCGGTCTACAACTTAGCTCTGTTCTGATTCCTTATTAGATCATTAGAGTATTCGTTTCAAAAACAGTGCCTAGCACTGGGAGAAAACTATGTAATGTCCTGGTGTGGAAAGCCAGAGAGCTGCTAGCAAGGAAAGGCACAGCCAGACACTTGTGATAGACCTTGTCTTATCGTCCTTCTGCAAAGGGGACTTGATGTTACTGAAAAGTGTCTCTTAGTTTATCAGAATTAGTGGATAAGAAATAGTTAACTGAGGATGTTTTTATATTCCCAAATGGAACTGAAGGATTAGTAAATGTATTACTGGAGCTATGTTGGAGTTGCTAATACCTCTACACTCTCTAATAATTACCATTAGTTGAACCAATCCCATAATTACTCATGATGAAATGTAAATTAGCTCACAGAATCACTCTTTTGGAATAAGCTGATACATTCCCATTAATTAAATAAACAAACAAACAAACAAATCAGACAACAAATGAAAACAAAAAGCTCAGTTTGCTTCTGGAGTAAATCCAGCCCAGGGACCACTTCCAACAGGTAGTGTGGAAGGATCAGTCCCAAGCTGATTCCACCTTCTTTCATTCTTCAGTACTACCACAGCAGTTTTTTTGCACTTCCAAATATCCCCTGCCTTCACACCTTATTTCAGGACGTACACTGCATTCCCAATATTTCATGCTGTAAAAATATCATCCTAAGGGACTGAAGCATATCAGCCCATATCATATCAGAAATCTGCACCTGGAATAAACTGCACATGCACAAAAGTAAGGGTGACTGATGGCTAAAAGCGTTCCTCACACATCTGAGGGCTGATGCAAGGCTTTGTGTTTTACAGGGTGGACCTGGCTGCTATTACCTGCAGGGTACTCCAAGGCACTCTGCTCTGAATTGCTTCACACAACTTGTCCAAGAGCTGGATATTGTTTCTGAAAGCCAACAAAACTTGTTATGTTGGCACAGCCAGCAAGGTGTCCCAGCTCTATCCTTGCCCTTGTGCCAGCTTTGATTCTTACAGGAGATGAGCAGGCCCTGCTTTCATAATGCTATTCTTGCTCTGGTCAACCCCTGAGACAGACCTCAGGTACACTAAAATACCTTGCTTGGGGACAATGAGTGGCCCAAAACTGCCAGGTCACGTCGTGCCCAATACATCCTGATGCTCAATACCTTCAAGTGCTTCCTTGAAGGAACGTCTGCGTCCTCCCTTGCCCTTTGCCTATGTATGCTGAAGCTTTCAGAGGATGGTGAAATGAACAGTTCTGGTTAGTATGAGTGTCCCACCAAACCATCTGGTTTTATACCTTGACAAACTTCTGCTCCCTCTACCTTTCTTTCACTTTAGTTTGCTTTTATTGCTATAAATTAATGCATATTTGTCTACTTGTACATGCTGTGAGACATGTTTCTACTCATCATGGGAATGGCACAGCCAGTCCCTTGGTTTTTAAGTAGCAACGTTACATAATAAAGATTCAAATCATATAAACATGACAGGAGGCTCCTGACAGTTATAATTACATTCCACAAGGCACAAAGTTCTCATTGTGTTCAGTTCATGATAGTTTTTTAAGCTAGAAAGGCAGTTTATTCGGTTGATTTCAACCATTTGAAAACTAAGGAGGTGTACTACTTTGGGGGGCTGTGAAGGTTTGACCACCTCTGCAGACATAAATCAGCCAAGAGGATTAATGGGGGATTGATTTTCTGTAAATAAAACAGTGAAAACACCTGTTTAAAACAATGGTTTTCTTCACAAGGTGCCTATGTTGTGTCACAACACACAGGTACAAGATGGGGATAAAGTTTTTTTATATTACAGCTTTCTTTCCAGAAAGGAAAACAGAACCATTGCAGATACAGAGCCCATGGTTACCTCTACATATTGAAAGTCCTGTGGGGGTAATTGGCTTAACAGAGCATCTCTCTGATGTTATATGTTAAAGTGGGTTAGAAAACTAAGTGATTGAATCTGTCTATACATAAGAAATTGGTTTTGTTTATCAAGTGTCTGTGTGTGATTTATCTTTTGATTTAGTGGTGATTGCTCTTTCCTATCCTAACATGTTTATGAGGCATTTAAACATTATTGAAATAAATAACTCCCAGGACACTACAAATATTTTATTTCAGTTTCAATAATCCAGTCTAAATTTAGCTCATATCTGAAATACCACAGTGCTCATTTTGGACAAGCCTTATCTACTTAAGTGAGATAGGCCACTTTATTTATTTCCTTTATTTATGGATATGATTTCATTTGCTATTAAAATGAAGTTATTTTAGACAAGTACTGGTAGCCAAACATACTTGATAATATCGTTTAAGATGAGTATATTTGGAAGAGAGTGAAAAGTTGTGGCGCATTCAACTGGAATTATCGTTTAGAATCTTTCATTCTAGGAGCAGTGCTTTGTTGGAGATTTTGTTATTTCTGCCCCTTTATGGGGGAAATTCACCTCTTCTAGATTCTCGATTCCTTGACTGCTTTTCTGCTGTGGGCTCACCTGGATTTGATGTATCTAAGTTCCTGTGGCTGGAAAATAAAGCAACTTTCTTCAAAATCATACATTATTTACTTAGCTTCTGAGAAAGGAAAGAAGTGTTGCTTTTATAATTCTTTGCAGTTCTTTGTAATACAGGGCATTCTGCTCTGTTCAAACCCAAATTCATCAACCCCAGTTAGGATTTGGTAAGAAACCCTGGAGCCTATGTCTATGTCTTTTCACCAGTGTGGGCTACTGCCCACACATCCATCTTATATGACTAGACTAGAAAATATAACCCACAGGTTCTAGGCCTTGGACTGGAGAGAAAAGACAACTTTGTTAGCCTTGGATGGATTAGTTGACCAGCTCACACTGAATTACTTCACTGTAAACAATAACTGATAACACCATTTATGTTTTTTTTTTGGTTTTACTTCATCTCAGTTATTATCTTCCTTGCTTTTTTTTCATAGAATCATAGAATCATAGGGGTTGGAAGGGACCTCTAGAGATCATCGAGTCCAAACCTCCTGCCAAAGCAGGTTCCCTACACCAGGTTGCACAGGTAGGCATCCAGGCGGGTCTGGAATATCTTGTTTGTTTGTTTGGTTGGTTGGTTGGTTTGGTTTGGTTTGTTTTATTTCCTCTTTCAAGCTCTAAAAACCTCCTTTTATTTTATTTTAAGCATCATACTTTTATAAACATAATAAGCCTCTCCCAGTTGGCTCAGGAGTTCCAACTGAATCGGTGAAAAAAAAAAAAAAAAGAGGAAGGGATGAAAAATAGAACAGAGTCCTGAGAATCACTTGGGGACACTGGGCAGCTTTAGCTTAACATGCAGTCAGAAAGAACAACTCTTGATTGACATGACACCAAAAACCTAGAAAATAGTGAAGATTCTTAAGTGGTTTTCAAAGGGAGAGTGGTACCTCCTGGAAACCTTCAGAGAGATACAGCCCTAAATCTTGCTCTCTATATGTCTGTCTAACTCAATTTCAACAAGAGAACAACCCAAGACAATTCAAAGAGGTTCAGAACATCTCTTTCCTCCCTCCTATCTTCTGAACTTTTAATGGATTCTCCAAAAAAGGAATGAAATCATGGGAAAGTAGACAGGGAATGATATTTTTCAAATTTAATTACATAGAATGTTCTAGTCCCTGTATTTCTTAGCTCTAGCTTGCTTTGTGACTTTGCTAGAGCAAACAGAAACATAGACTCATAGAATCATCAAGGTTGGAAAAGACCTCTAAGATCATCTACTCCAACTGTCATCCTATCACCACCATGCCATTCAACCATGTTCAAATCTCCATGTTCACATCTCCATATTTCTCCACAACAATGCCACATCTCCACATTTCTTGAACACCTCCAGGGTCTTGAACACCACTTCTCTGTACAGTATTTTCCAATGTTTGACCACTCTTTCAGAGATATGCTAGCCATTTGTACATACATATATATATATTTTTCCAGTATTTCTCCATATTCATTTCAGGTAACCAATTGATCTGATGACCAGCTTTTTAGAAAAAATTGATGAAGAGTTATGGCTTCCAACAAGATTTGTGATAGAAATAAAGACTTAATTAGGAGATCACCATGAAAAGTGCCCAGTCCTCTGTAGGTTATTTGAAACCCATGATTTCTGTTTAGCTCTGTGTTGAAAACCATCTTCAAGTGTGCTTTGCAAACATTATCGAAGATGAACCTTCTCTGCGGAAATGTTCCCATGAAGCCATAAGTTATATTTGATATTTAATGTTCCTGCTATTCTTACTGCAAGGTGGAGCTGGAGAAAAGAGAGGTAAATAGGTTTATCAGAGATGGCAATTCTTTGAGCCAAGTCCCTTGAGCTCCAGTGCTTTTTAAGAAAGCAAAGCACATATCCTGTCAGGAGGTTTATGACCTGCCTCCCTAGTGTGCACATAGATTTCCTACAATCAGTAGCTGCTGGCAAAATATTGCTAAGTGAAGAACTATTCCTGTAATCCCACTTTTCCTAAAGCCTCAGTGTTTGTAGATGGTTTGGAGAAATACAAATAATATGTAGCTAAAAAATCTATAATGGATATGGGTCACTGTAAAATTTTTATTATGAGTTTGAGATGGTTTCATTAGTCACTGCTGACATTTCTTACACCAGCTGTAAGACAGCATTTACAGCCCTTCACATCACTGTATAATGTCTATCCACAAAGATTCTTAAAACAGGCATTATAATACAGTAAAGCCAAAATTTCCTGATTCTTTTCTCTTTTTTCATTTCTTAAATACTTTGGAACCCTTTCTGATACCAGGCAGAGGATGGCTACCACTGTAGCATGAAATAACTTCTGACAGTGATGAATGCAATGGCCATTTTCTGGGAAGTAAAGGCATTGTGCTTTTGATGGGAACATACAGTGTAATGTAAATAAATCTTAACTAAAAATAAGAGCTTCTCTCTTTCTGGGCAGAGTTAGAAATAAGTCATGGAAAGTACATTTTTATGCATAGCTTTCTTCTCCCCATTCAAATTAATGGTATGTTTATTGAGATTGGTCATCTTTTACATTCTTTAAAACTCCTCATTACTTTTCATAGTAAATAAGGTGACAATATAACTGGTTGGGAAAATGTTAATGATTTTAAAGCCATACAATGCAGATACTGCAAAAGGAGGGAACTTCTTTCTAGCAAAGTGATAAATATTAAGATTAGATGAGGAAGACAGAGTGATAGCTTTTCAGTTCACACCTGCAGCCCACAACACTTGATCCAATTTGCCCTCATCACTAACTGTTTATAAATGAAGTAGCCTCACACCTCAGTATTTATAGCTGTGGGTCTATGTAGTTACATTGTAAATACTATTAATCAAGTCATACCATGAACTATGAAGGAAATCAATTGTATAACAATGAAACCAGAGATAACTTATAGTTAGGTAGCAAAATACTCTTTTAGATTACTACTATCTCTCATCTAAAATGGATGTGTTGAGAGGATGGGAAAAGTACCATTGGCAGTCTCAGGTGAAGCAAAGCATTCTGTGGGCCACCAGGAATTATGAGATGAATTATTGTTGTGATGTTCTTTGTCTTTTTGTTTTCATGTCTGTCTAGTGTATCTACCATGGAAATAAAGTGCAATTCCGTTCATTTTTGGTAGAGGACTCAGAAAGAAAATATAACCAAAACAGTGGAAGCATCAAGCACTCATGTTGTGGTAAAGTGCTTTTGGACCATTTTCTTGCAAGCTGCTTAGCAGCTCGTGTTTTAAGAATACATGTTTGCTCCAGCACTTTGCAGGTTCAGCCAGCAGCTACAGCAAAATGGACGATGTAATATTGATCTTCCCCTTCCTCTGAACTGTGTGTACCCACTCACTCTGAGTTACAGAATCACTGGTAGTTAAATGAACTACTTGATTTGAAGGAAAGCTGGATTATTGAGCCGGTTTTTTTCCTAGGGGTCCTTTGAATTCAGTATTGCTCTTAACTTTTATTTCATGTTTGGCTTCATTTGTCAGAATTCCCTGTCAGTAGCAGGTATGAAGCATTATCAGGAGCAGCTGTATGATACTTTATTCTGGGCATAGCATCATCCCCAAGCCTCCCACCACTTCATGAGCCTTCATGGATGGTGATGTAGTAGCATACCCGTGTCTCACTGACAAGTGTTTGAAAGTTAGTATCTTGGGAATGTCATCGTTTTTGCAGCAGCTGCATTGCATCTTTCAGGAACTGGGCTTGGTTCTGTTTTTCTGTGTTCCCTTTACAGCACTGAATTTAATTGTCATGTTTGTGGTAGTATTTATGTCATCCAAAAGAGTAATAATTGTATTTAGAAACCTACCATATCTGGAAAAGCTAAAAACAGAACATTTGGTTATATGTTATTTATACAAAAGCCAATTAATTTTGGTGGATTTGTACCCTAAATTTTGGAATGATAACTGCCGCTGGCCAGACTTGTTTTCAGAACATACTGAGGTCTGGGAACATTTAAACATTATATTTGTTTATTGAATGGCAAAATCAATCTGAAGGATGTCATGCTAATCGGTCACAGTGGAATCATGAGACATAGTTTTCATAAGGAAATTCAGAGTTGATTGAGTTTAGGTAGATGCATGCCAGGAGGGTATGTACTGTCTTTGTTCAAATAAGCACTGTGTAGAGCATTAAATATGAAGTATTGAATAGCCTTTAAGGAAGGGAACCTTCTGTTTCAAAAGCGGAGCATGAATTTCTGGATTAATTATATGCTAGTTATGGAGGAGACCCTTAAACTAAAATTCATGTCTGGCTAAAACTGAAATTTGCTTGTGTTCATGAAATACAACATTAGAATAAGAGCAGCTGTATGATTATAGCAGAACTTAGGTGCACTCAGCTAGCATACTTGAAAGATCCTTGAACTTTTTTTTGCAGGTAATGTCAGCAAAGATCCAAAGATAAATCTCATGCAATTGAAGATCTTCATTCTTCATCCTCTGTATATTTCTATATTTCTTGGGCACAGTGCAGTATGTTGAATACACTGGGACTGGAGTATCTGTGTAAGTGAACATGGACTTGAAGGTTAAAATAAAGGGGAAAAAAATAATTAGGGTGATACGTGAAGAAACTCAAGAATACTGAACAAAAGAATAGGCAAGACAAAGATTTCTAGCCATGAGCTCTCCTAAACCACAGAACTTTTTTCCAAATGAATGAGGAAAAGAACGACATTGCTGAAGACATCTAAACCTAGGCTGGACCTCTTTATGTAAATCACATAAGCTACGAAATCCAACAAAATATAAATACAAAATCCTGCACTTGAGACACGAAAAATCTCATGCAACACTGAAGTCATGGTGTACAAGACTATGGAGTTACTTTGCCCAAAGAGATCCTGGGAGTCCCAGTGTACAGCAGGCTGAAAACAAGTCAAAATGGTGTCTACCACAGACTGGGCTGTATTAGCAAGAATATAGCCAGCAAGTAAAAAAGTTTTTCTTTTCTACATGGTATTTATCAAGGTGTGTCTGGGTTATTGTGTCCAATTTTGGCTTCGTACTACAAGAAGGGCATCAATAACTAGAAGAGAGTCTGCAGAGGGGCATTGTGACAGCTCACAGGGCTAGACAATGAACATGATGAGAATGGGGCATCTGGTCTTTCTCAGTCTAAAAAAATAAAAATAAAAAATGAGAAGGAAAAGGTTCTAACAGCTTCCTTTACTGTGAAAAGGGGTTATACAGGAAGACAAGACAAGCATTTTTCCAGACATGGAAGGGAAAGAGGTGGTGGACACAAGGTGTGGTAAGGGAAAATACAGTTAGATATAGGGGAAAAATTTCTTTCCATGGATATGATTCAGAACTTCACAAGATTGTCTCAGGATGTTCTGGAATAGGTTGGAGATTTTCGGCACCTAAGGGTAGAAGGCTCCACCTCGCTTAACCTCAAAGTCAGTATGCTTTGGAACAAGGGACTGGACAAAATGGCCTCAAGAACTTCTTTCCAACAGAAATTGCTCTAACTCTAGCAAAATCAAAATGATCAGTGATATTATTACAAGACATATTGAGGATTCTACAGTAACCAGAAACTAGCAAATTTCTGCAAAAACACTGGAATACTTAAAAAGACAGCGAGGAGAAATTGTAAATATGTACCAAATAATGATAGTCTTAGGAAAATGGATGAGGAGCTTTTCTTGTATTCATCTCATAACAAAAACAAGAACACTCAATGAAATATAGGATGATAAGCTCATAACTGACAAAAGCTGAGTTTTCTGCATTATGAATTATTAGATAATACCAAAGCTACAGTTTTAAAAGACTGATACAGGTATTTGGAGAGCACAGGGAAAAGTAGATAAAGAAGGGCTTTATTAGCTAACAGTACTAGAAAAGGGGTTAGAAGACTCATAAAAGTCCACATTTTGGATTTTAAGAAATTCTAACTGCATCTCGCACGAGGCCTATATCAGGAAAGCTAAGACCACATTTTTTCTGCTGTTGAGGTTTGTTGACTGCCCTTGGCAAGAAATCCTATTTTAGGAAATTCAACGCATTACTTTCCAAATCAATGGAAAAATTCATGAAGTTTTTTGTGAAACAGGAACAATCTTTTCCTGCAGAAAGGGATTATATTTAACTCTATAGAGTATTTAGACAACTGTTGTCCCCATTTTGGAAGGTCCAGTCCGCCAGGGGCTAGCAAATGTCTAGGGCCATAGCGACACAGACACCAGTATGAGGATGTAGCAAATGGCGTTTATTGATGCACAACAACTCCTTAAGTACACATCCCACTTCATCTACGCCCCTTAAGCATGTGTCACACGTCACTCACAGAGCGGGGAGGGTCCTATCTTGTCACAACCCGATGCCTCATTAATGCCTACTACAACAGACAACTCTAATTATTATCTTAGACATCATCAAGGAACAATCAGAGAAGTTTTTCTCTTATTATTTTCTAACAGCTATGTTCAGAACTTTTTATTTTTTCAGTAAATAATTGATTCATCTGAATGACTGTAATCTTTCTGCTTCCCTTAAAGTGATGCTGAGACCATTAAAATTTTCACATGAAACACAAACCCAGGTGTTGCCAAACTACCTCAGAATGTCACATACAGTGTATTTCTTATAAACACGGCTAGGAATGACTCTTCAGCTTTTTGTCAGCATGTGCTTTGCCTTTCCCAAAACAAGCTGAGTACCTTATCTGTGGAGAAGCACTTCTACTGACTGCACTTGAGCTCTACAGCCAGGATTACTTCCAGGTCCTGGGATAGAGGTTCCTGGCCATTGGACATGAAAGGTCCCAGATTTTGAGCTTGAGCTTTCATTGGGTGGCATCTAGGTGTGTGGACAAAGGGCAAAGGCATGCTGCCATGGGTGTTTCATTTTGTTTCACCCTCCAAACTACCATCAAGGGATTGATCCTGCAAGTACATTTGCCTTGGAGTTCAGACCAGCCACTGTGAATGATACCTTCCTCCAGTATAAAAAAATAGTGTGAAGTTTATTCAGTTTATCAGAGAATTTAAATGCAGAAAATTTTACATTTGTGTTCACTTCTGAAGATAGCATGAAGGCAATTTAAATGTACAATAGAGCCATTCAGACAATTTACCATTGCATACATGACTATTTCTTCATTTGTTATTCAAAGAACTGTATGAAAACAATAGCAAACCAGAAATCAGTAACAAGCAAATAAGAAATTACAGGCATATAAAAGCTTACAGGCAAATGTGCTGGGTTCCAACTACACCTTGTCAAGAAGGCAGAGGATTTTGTTCTGTTGATCTGCCACTACTACAAAAGGTGAACTGAAAAATGAAGTCATGTAGGCATTAGCACCACAGCACTGCTCTTCATAACTGGCCTTGAGATGAGGAACTACAAACATCTTATTGAATTTCATGATGCTTTCAAATATTCTATCATTATCTATTTATTGGTCTTAGCTAAATGGACAGCCCTGGTCTGCTTAGCTTACTTCTACTGCAGATTATGTAAGAAATGAAGTAATAAGGAGCAGCAAATACCCAAGTTAATACAGTAGCTATGAGATTTAAAACACTCTAAGATACTGCAGTAAACTGCTTGCAGAACTAATACTTGTTCTTTGAACTGGTGTCTGAAATAGTTAAGTTAAAAACGATAGAATTTAAAACTCCGATACTCTCACATTAGTATTTAGACCTTTTGCTCTAATGGTTGGACATACTGCAGAGGCTCAATAAGCTCTATGTAGCAATTTTCACACTTTTGGAAAAAGAACCATTCACAAGAACCAGGTGAGAAGTTTACGTATACACTTATGAATTACTGCAAACTTGTCTGAAAATTAATCTATGCAGTCTCCCATCTTGCCTACAAATGACTGTTCAGTCATACTACAATCTTGAGTGTGCTGTCATTAAACTTGCCACATACTTCACCTAAAAAAATACATCATTTCATGACTAGTATCTCATTAGTGGTTTCCCACACATGCTGTTTTTAAAATACGAATTTCAGGGAAACACATAGCATTACTTAGTGGAACAAAAATTCTTTGATTTTTTATTAGTTTTCCTCCTAGTTCTGAAATATTTCTGGAAGAGGATGACTGTAGCAACAACATTAGTTCTGCTGAAAGACAAGGCAGTACCTCTATTAATTTTATAGCAATTTCTTCTGCATTTTGCTTAGTAGTCATGCAGAATCTTTTCTAATTTCCCATGCCCACCAAAACTAATATCTAAAATACATTTGTTCCTTCTGTCATGTCCTCATTTGACTCTTATCATTCTTTTTTGATTCTCATTGGCTCATGAGACTTCTGATAAATTTCAAGATGTCAAAGGTTCCCAGTTTTTACTGAAGATGCTCTTACTTTTACAGTCCCTGTCCTTGTGGTGAGCATTCCCTGGAGAGAGATGTTTCGGGCAATTGGAAGGCTCAACATTAGGACATGTAAATGTTTAAATTATGCCTTGCAGATCAATGACAAGAAATAGGACATCTATTTCTGGTAACATCGTGGATTTATAGTTATGAGTCAAGGCTAATGCAAGGTGAACTCCTCCCTTTATGATCACTGCCACAAATGCATTAGCTCATCCGTGAATTTAAAAATCGACCTCCAGACAGTTAGTTGGCAATTTGGCACCTTGCTTTGATTGTATACAATTTAACAAAAGAACATCCAGCACTAATTCAGTAGTAACATTACTTCTGCCTTTCAGGAATGATTTATTCATTTGGGTATGATGTCCAAATCACATTTCCTTAAGGAGAGGGGTTTGCTTTGTTTGTTTGCGGTTTATCACTGCTTCTCAAGGACAAGAGTAAAATTGTTGTCACAGATTGTTAGGTTCAGTGTAAGTATGCCACGAAGATGGTCCTCTAAGTATGCCATGAAGATGGTCCTCTGCACAGAAAATCCAGGTACTAGATGGGTGGTTGACAGGGCTACTGCCTTCTAACACTTCAGAACCAACCTCATCTGGAATCACACACAGAATCAGGGAATTGCAGGGGGCTGGAAGGGAACTCAAGAGATTATGAAGACAAGAGCCCCTGCTGGAGCAGGTTCCCTACAATAGATTGCACAAGTAGGCATCCAGTCAGGTCTTGAATATCTCCAGAGAAGACTCTGTGATCTTTCTGGGCCACCTGTTCCAGTGCTCCATCACCCTCACCATAAAGAAGTTCTATTGCAAGGCATTATCTCAACTATAATCTGGTGCTCTTGAACATCAGCACTGCAGACCCCAAAGGATTCACTAGATTTTTCTGCTTCCTTGTCCTTGCAGATAGTTCATAAGTAGCCCACCACTTCATGGGAATTACTGGGTAAAGGACTTTACATTGCTTATGCTGAGCTCTCTTTAGTACCATAGCCACAATCTTGTATTGTTGTGCTACTGTTGTTTTTGATCACTAAAGCAGGTTAACCCTTTGCCTAAACCCTTCAGTAGACAGCTGCCCTTTCTGAACTTTGGCAGATCCCAGAAGGATAATTCAGTGTTTCTTTGTAACCAATCACACTCTTACTGTTGTCCTAAAGGAACAAGTTTTCTATCCCCCACTGTTACCTGCAAGGGTGACATAATGTGTGATTGTTGCTATTATGTATGATGTTATTATTATCAGAGCATAACAAAGAACTTAGAGAGCGGGTAGTTGTATATATTTGTTTGCACTGATAATATACACGTTGTTATTTTTAAGTCGCGTAGCATAAATATTTAAGTGCTGGAGACTCCCTGCATTAATGATATTTCAGATTAGTTGTCTCCCTAGATATTACCCTTCTTGGATAACTCTTTCTGTTTGAAGTTTGTCACTTGCTGCCACATCCTCTAAAAACTCATGTGTGTGTGATTACTGGGGCTAAGACTGTCCTGGATGTGGGTGTCTGAGTGAACATTCTTGTCATGCTTCTTGTCATGCTTTGCAGCCAGATACCTGCATAGATACATGGTGGAGGGCATTTCAAAAGGAAATTGTTCCAAGAAGATGGTTATTCACTTTACTAAGGAAGTCATGTACTTATCAGTCTAAGACATAAACATCCCTGTAGCTGTGGAACTCACAGCTACTGAATGAGCGTTCAGTTCTCCCAGCATCCCATTCTGGGAGTGCTGAAACATCTGGAACTGAAACAACCTGCTGTGACTGAAGGTATACTTTACATGGAAGTATAGTTTCATGGATTTAGTTCTGTACCTTTGTTGCCAGGTCAGGCAGATAAATACCCCTATCACTGAAAAGAAAAACAGACAGCAACAACAACAAAACCCTGAACAGCTACAGCAAACAAGATAGCATGGCTATTTGATTTGAGCAAATCAGCTGTCAATACAGGGTGATATAAGGTGGTCAAGCAGGCACGTTGTCATTTACCCACAGACAGTGTTCAGGTTTCCAGAATAATAGCAAACAGTGCTGCAGAGGTCTGCTGGGCTATCACTATGATACATGAGTTGGGAGACCAAGCTATTCATAAATATGTCAACTAGACATATTTATACTCATTAAGTAAGCCTTGATCAATCAAAGAAGGAGGTTAACAGACATCAGTGGCTGATGTCTCATGTTTTAGTGTCTGAAGAAGCTGAGGTGATCCAGCAATCATATATATATATATATATATATATACAATGTGGGTGATCTGAGAACTCCCTTCCACTGATTTCCACAGTCCATCTATGGGGTGCCCATGTCTCTTAGTATTTTTTTTTTTTTTTTCTGAGGTCATTAAGCATTTGATGGCAGACTAGCTGGGAAGACACTTTAGCTGTCTACTTGGTGGGATAACTAACCCAACAGTTGCAGATTGGTGGTGGAAAATGTTTAGCTGGAAATATGACAAGATGTCATTGCTCATACACCCATGTTTGAATGTCAGCATGCTCAATGATGGGGAAAACTGAACACTGCAAGAGTTTTAGTCTTGAGCAGGCTGGTATTTTTGATGTTCTCACAGGGCTGGTGCAAGTATCTGGTGAGAGATACCTGCAAGGAAGCTCCACCCAGGACAAAGCAGTTTCTGACTGGGAATTATACCATTGTTGTAGGTATTTTCTTTCTCCAGTGATTGCATGAGAGTAGAGAAAACAAGAATATTTTAGTCAAGGAGCACTTTTGTTCTGGTGGTGCTTTGATGAGCTCCTCTCCCACCAGTGCTTACATGACAGTGTGGAGGAGAGTCCAACAAGTAAAGTGATAATATTTCATTGCAATCAGTTGAATTCAAATTCAATTGTATGATTTTAATCACAGGTAATAGTACCAACAAATGTCACCATACTCAAGCATTCAGAGAAGAGTTATAACATTCTTTGGTTTGCTGCAAAGCTCTCTCTTTCCTTCTGTTTCTTTTTTTATTTCCCCCCCCCGCTATTCATTTTCATTCTTCATTTGCCTTTTCAGGAAATTAGAGGGTTTTCCATCATGAAGTAGTAATGGGTATCCTTCTCTTGACCCTTTCTGCTTCCCACCATTTCCTGAGATATCTTCTTGCACTCTGTAGCCTTCCAGTAAGATGGGAACTGAGATGCTTTGACAGAGAAGTTCATTTATGATGCTTGATCTTTGTCTTGCAGCACCACAAATAATCTGAAATGAGCAACAGAATCAGAGAATCTACAATTACTATGAAATTAATGCCTTGATTACCTCTTCTGCTGTTTTAAAGTTAGGACCAGAGTGAAAGAAAAATCACCACAACATTTCCATCTTTGCTTTTGCAGCAGATGTCTCTTCATTCCCACACACTGCTCATATCAGGCAATGTCACTTCTCTATGTGTAGTATCAACTGCAAGTTTAAGAGTTTTTGCCTTCCTGCAAAGTCATTAATGACAGGGGAGTTGAAGGGAGAACAGAGGAGCAACTGAAGTGGAAAATCCTCCTACTCTCAATTGAAGCAAATCTCATTTGAAAGCAGATAGCAGCCTCCATAATAGGAAATAGATTAATTATAAGACTATAGCATGAAACTATTGCAGTAAGAGCCCTTGTGCTAGGCACGAATGTAGCATCTCCATCCCATCCACTCTCTAAGCTGGAGACTTCTCCATGCTCCCTTTGGGTTCTATCTTGAAAAGATCTTGAGATTTCTGTCCAAAATAACACAGATCTTCTTTCCAGCCTTTGGCCTCCAGGGTAACTGCCATGAATGCTGTTTGGTATCAAAAACTCATCTCAAAAGTGTGAGAGGAGAGAGAGCAGTGCAGAGAACTGTTTGTCAGAGAAATAAAAGAAAGGATGGTAAAATTGCAGATTTGACTTTGAACTTGAACTGCAAGTATATGTTCATCAAGCTTTTCATTGGCTTTGTGCCCTGAAGCTAAAATTAATGAAAAATTCCTTTATCTGAAACTTGGAGAGCACCTTAAGCTAATTTCAGGAATAGTATCCTATTATGCTCCTGAATAGCCTCACAGCTAGGGATAAATCCACCTCCCAGACATTTGCTATGTGCCCACGATAATCTGAATTTCCTAGAATACAGCTTTTACATTGAAAGCAAACTGTAATGATGAAAGTGTTGTTGTTTTTTTTTTTTTCTCTGAAAATTTAGTTCAATTCTGTCTACTTGGCATGGATGTTAAATTTCCTCCCTCCATAATGAAGAATTTAGTGGAATTGCAATTGAGTTATTTTAACTTCAAAAGGACTTTAGTAGACTGCAAAAATTGTCCTTCCCCTAGAGCATGGCCAAAGATGGCACTGTCATTCATATTGGGGTATAATTCCTGCTGAAATTAAAGAATGTTTTACTTGTGAAAGGAGTAAAGTATATGCACAGACTCTGGCAAAATGGCAGCATTACAGTCTGTTGGTTTTGAAGAATAGACTGCCTGAAAGGGAATTAAGGATAAAGTCTCCATGTCCACAACTTACATGAGATGCAAGTATTCTGTTGTCGATAACATTTTTCTCCCCATAGTTTAGTTTTTATGGTCAGGTAACTCATCAAATAGCATCTTGTTATGAAATCACTTGACTTGTATTTCACTGAGGACTGCACTAATTATTAAATTGTAGTGGCTGCATTTTCAGATTTGTCCAGATGCTACCACATCCTGTATTTGAAAAGCACAAAGGACACCTGTGTGTTGTTATTTTCTAGAAAGACCAAGTCATCAAAACTTAAGTTTCTATTCTGAAAAAAACCAAAACAACAACAACAACAAAAACATGATAAACAGTTCTTTTCACTCTCCCTCATTTCTTCAGGGCTCTTACATATGCTGCCATCAGTCCACTTTGAACATCACACCCACACCTGAAGATCCTGTCTGTCTTCTTAAGCATAATACATTTGGGAATCTCACCACCATTCATAAGTACTGGAGTAGCAGTAGAAGTTGAATCTTTTTCATTGATCACAACGTTGCAATACAGGAAGTATTAGAATTATCTTTGTAATGACTCTTTTCCCTGTGCTACTTGGATCAAGACTTCATGCATGAGCTCTCAAAAGGGATCAAGACCACAGAGCAGTATGACCACTTCATATATAAGGCCATGTGTTGTGTCATATTTTATAGTTTTGTCAGGTAATTTCACCACTTTCACACAGCTTCATTTTCTTGCCTGCCATCTGTAGTTACGAGAACTGCTCTGAAAGTTATGCCTTCTATCTTACTTTGCTGGTCCACAATGACAGAAGCAGATGTTGGTGGGGTGACAGTAGAAGTTGAACCTTCCCACCAATGTTCTGTTACATTTAGTTGCCATGTGACAGTTGGCAGCAGAGGGGCAGTCTGACACAATGGCAAGAGACATATAAGTGTGTATGAAGCAAAGGTATGGAACTAAATTCCTCCATGTAGAAAAAATGGCACTTGTTGACATTCATCAATGCTTGTGAACGTTTATAGACTAAATAGTGGATGTGAGCACAGAGAGGCAATGGGTAGTGCGTTTCAGCACTGATGACAGTGATTTGGACAAGCTACATTCCAGAGAGCCATGCCTAGAAGTCTTCTGTTCTGTAGAGATTCTGCTGGTTAAAATACATAGCTAATGGTGGGAACAAAGTTGAAAAATAGTGTTTTGTAGCTGGGAATTTGCTCTGTCAAATTGTCAGGTGCTGGAATGGGCTACCCGGGGAGGTTATGGGGTCACCAACCCTAGAGGTGTTCAAAGAATGTTTAGATGGTGTGTTGAGGGACATAGACGAGTAAGATCTATTTGTGATGGATGAACAGTTGGACTGGATGATCTTGAAGATCTTTTCCAACCTTGGTGATTCTAT
The DNA here is from genome assembly GCA_036925125.1 of Oreortyx pictus. Lineage (NCBI taxonomy): Eukaryota > Metazoa > Chordata > Aves > Galliformes > Odontophoridae > Oreortyx > Oreortyx pictus. The sequence continues at coordinate 60,611,138 of JAUPFR010000001.1, forward strand.
GATCATTGTGTTCTTTGTATCTGTTGTAGATTCTATGGAAATAAAAAGGAAGCAATTCGTTTGGAGCAGTTTATGTACATAGGTGGACAAAACACTTATCAGAAAAATATACAGATATTATTGGCCTTTAATCCCAGAAGATTGCACTTCTATTAAATCAGATGTCTTTCTAATCAGCTGATGCTAATTTAACAGTAGCTTTTAAAATCAGATTCATCTTTACAGTTCCTCCATCTTTGTAAAAAAATGATGCTAAGCTTGTTTATATAAATGCAGAAAAAAATCCACTTTAAGAGCTATAATTCAAATACAAATATAAATTAAAATAAGAAAATCAATCTAAGCCTTTTGTATGTTTTTGGAGGTGTAATTGCATATCAAGAACATTGACATTTTGTGCTTCTTTACACTGATTGACTTTATGAAGTTTTTTTTCCCAAAGGTGTTATATTTTGAATTAACAAAAAACAAAAAAGGAAATGGCAAAGAGTAATTATCCACAACTTTCAGTTGTATAAATAAAAATAACATACAAATGTGCATTAAGTAGGAAGCAATATGCAATCTAATATACAGTATAATGTAAAATATAAATATATAACTCATGTTACATCTTATATAGTTTATGATGTATATCTTCTATCATATATTGTATGTCCTACATCGTATTCCATAGGTTCTATGTTATACATGTCCTACTGCTGTATCCTACATTTATATGTGCTACAAGGAATCCTTTAGCAAGGCTTATGACAAGACTCAATAAGAGAAGAACCAACAGAAATTTCCCAATGTTCTAACAAGAGAGGTGAATTTTTTCTCTAGTATTTCCTTTAAATGGGAAAAGCTAGGAATGATTTATTTTTTTCTCAAAGAAAATACTGTAACAAGGAGTAGCAATCATAAAATATAGGATCAAAGAAAAGAAAACAAAAAATTGTAGCAAAGAAAATCTTGTAGCAAAGTCATAAAGTAAAGACAAGGTGACATTCTGGTTAAGGGCTTTTACAGCGAGGGATCTTGTGGGGTGTGTGTGTGTGTGTGTGTGTGTGTGTGTGAGCCACACATGGAGCTCCTGGACAGCCAGTCCCTTCATCTGCCTCAGAAGTCCACCTATGTCAGTGGAAAGTGGTTCCTCCTACAGCTTATGGAGATAAGATGGTCTCCCTAAAGGTGAACCAAAACAGAAGCTTTCTGTCAACTGTCCTCAGGAACAATGCCTGATTCTTCCCTCTGGAGGGGACTTACGTGGGCTGGAGTCCATCTGCATCCAAAAACAAAGGAAGAGGGGATGAGCTTCCCATGTGTGCTTCACAAACTCCAGCTTGTGATGTGGCTCAGAGAGAGAGTTAGGTGCTTGAAACTAATGCACAGAAAATGCAGTGCAGAGTGCGTCTATAGGTGGTGAAGAGAGATGAGAGGCACACATCAGTCATGCTGGGCTATAAGAACACATTTGATGCTGCTTGGATAGACAGTACAAAGCCTCTTCCAAAGGTAGGTGCTTGTGCTGAACGCCTTCCCTTTTAACATATATGAACATTCATTTATTTTAAAAGCTGTGAAAATTTCCTTTGTACCTTTTAAAAGGAAATATTTCCTTTCACAGATTGCTTTTAAAATCAAAATTTACTGTATATTTTAGTCCAAATTCAAATCATACTTGAAGGCAGGTGGATATTTCAAGGAATACCCCAGTTTCCATTTACTAGCATGCTGTATTGTAAAATGAACTCTCCTCATTTTTCTGAGTCTTTTTGATTTATGCCTTGTACTTACATGTTCATTAGAGTAAAGCCCAGAACACAAGTCCTCCCTTGTACAGAATAGCTTTAACAATTAGCCTGTAGAGACCTCCTCTTATTCTCACTTGAGTGTCATTCATTGGCAGGAGAAACACACATGCTTGCATGCATACATACACATCCCTTTGTCTCTGTCCCTCTCTCCCTTAAACATCCAATCCAAAATTTTCTACTTCAGCATCCCATACTGGGTCTTATACTTGCATGCAGTCACTCTTCAACTGTGCTTTCGCCTTGGAAGATTCTCTCCCATTGATTCAACTTAGTGTGTCTCACTCAGTCTATGAGATGGTTGACTCCTATGGTATCCAGGAGGGGCCAAGGTAGGGCTTCAGTGTATCCCTTGGCCCTCCCCACCTCCATGTACATCCTTGGGCCTTCCTGCTCCTTTTCATGTTTTTTATTACATAACTTGAAAAACTGATAATGGAAACATGCCATGGCCACATCTGTTTTTCAGAGGTCTTCAAGCACCTGCATGACTCACTGATTAGCTGTCACTGGAAGCAGGCAAGCAGGGACATGGGTCTGAGACTGTCTTCCCAGATTAGGAAACTTTCTGTGTGTGCCAGTTACGTGTTAAATATTTGAGTTAGGCCTCAGTAGGTAGTAAGCCTGCTAAGGCTTCCATGGGAATTGGGACTGGTTTGGGGACCTTCTGGGTGTGAGAATTGAAGCTCCACCAGCCCCAGGACACTGCGTGGGAACCAGGGTAGGCTGTCAGAGGGAGACAACAACTCTCCAGAAGAAGGCAGTCAAAGCATTAAAAATAAGCATGTTTTTGTGTATAACCACAAGAAAAAGAAGTCCTTGGGTACTGCAAAAACCTGCTATCAGAAGACAGGCTTTGATTACCTTTCAGTATTGATTAATCTGTTGCTGCATTTATTTGAAACAAAGCCTACGGCTTGTTTAGGAAGTGGCAGCACTGCAGCTTAGTAATGTCCAAAATACCATATCACTATCAAGGCTAATTTAACACTGATGAGATCAATAAGGTTCCTAGGGCTAGGAGTAGATGAGAAACATGGCTCATTACATGCTGGTCTATTCCTCCACAGGAAAGAGAAAAATAATTAAGGAGGGTGAGAGGAGAGGGATGTAGAAATTTTGGAGATCTCAAAACCAGGCAGGTACTTTTGGGTGCCTCACTGAGTCACTTGAACTGACATCCCTCTGAAGCAGTGCAACGAAAGTGGCCCTCCAGGCAGTTCTTTACCCAGCAAAGAGTACCCAAGCAGCCCAAGCCATGGGCTGCCATCTTCTCCAGGAGAATACTGTGAGAAACAGTGTCAAAGGCTTTGATAGATACAAAAAAACAACAACACCTGGACTCTTGAATGTCAGATGTGACAACGTTCATCAGCTGCAATGCAATCCAGGCACCCTGTAGGCATGCTGTTCTGCACTGGGGGAGAGACAGAGATTTTGGAAGAAATACAGGCACCAAATTTTCTGCAGCAGGCCTACAATCAACATGACCGGTGGACATAAGCAGCAGGAAAATATAAGGAAAAAGATGAAATCCTCATTCTGTCTGGAATGGAAAGGTCAGACACCTGAAGGCAGTAACTATGCTGTCTTGTACAAAGAACCAAACAAGATTAAGGGAGAGTGTAAGGCTCATTCCTTTGGTTTTTCACAACTGAAAAAGGAAAGAACCTCTGTTCACATACCAGTTTAGTAACTGAACTAGCAATCCATATAGCAGCTCAGTAGAACTCTCAGCATGAAAATGAGACCAATTAGAGTAATTTCTTTTGTACCAGAAAGACACCAGCATTATGTCCCAGCAGAGTGGCATATTCTTTCTTCCTCCAGCCTTGTTTTTTTTCTTGCAAGAGATACTTCAGCAGTAAGACAGATTGTGAATAATCTATGTAGTCTGTACTCCATCTCTAAGTTGTGCTCTATTGCAGGCCACTGTCATCATCTCTTCCTCTGAAGTGCATTTTAGTAATGCAAGCTGTTAATGTATTATGTTTATTACAGCACTCAGAATTGATGATTTTCATTTTGTAATAATAAAAATAATTATTCTAGTGATATTGAAATAATAAATAGATTTTAACAGGAAAGGAACGTTGTTGGACCCAGATATGGACTAGGCATGAAACTGCTCAGACTTGTCAGTGCATTTCTGAAGCAATTTGAACTTGAAGTGCTCAATTTTGGAGAGAAAATGTAGATAGATTTCTAGCACTTTGTTGGTTAGATGAACAAAGATGGTCAGAAGAACATCTTAGGGCTTCTTGTCCTTTTCAGAGGATGCAGGAAATTTTTGCACACATCCAAGTATATAAGTTGACTGCAAAAAGTCAAAGCAATGTTCTTTTCTGGGTTGCAGGTTCATATCCAGCCTGTCATTGCAGTGATGAAGAAGGAACTTCGGATGGCCACTGAGTGATTTATTTGGGAAGTGTTTATTTCTACATTCCTATCTGGCACATACATCATCTCCACTATACATCATCTCCACTCATATTTCTTGGTGATGGGAAAGACACTGTGTGTAATTATCTCAGCCAGGTAGTCATTTCCTTCTTTTAGAGAAAAGTGAAGCATTTTTAAATCAGAAGTATGGCGTGTCCTCCTTTCCAGAACTACTACTTGTTTCTATTGTAAAATTTTACATAGTTCATGTAAGAATATTCCTGTCAGAGAAAGTTAGCTGAAAAATGCATTGTAATCACAATTTGTTTTCATTAACAAACACACAAACACTCCAACAAGCAATGAGGAAATTCCAGGCATTCCAGGATATGATAATTTTGTACCTTGCTAGAGATGATCTATTTCAGGATTTTTTTTAATCCATTCCATGTAACCAATCAGCAATATCACATGAGAACACTAGCCCTAAGACTAAGTGACCTCAGAGCAGTTCCATTTCAACAGCACCAGAGCTCTGCCTCCCCCATTAACTCTTGTCTCTCCACTTCTCCCAGTTGTGGTGCTGTACTGGAGGTTGTGGAGGCTCTTCCCATACCTGCCTCATGCCAAAGCAGCCTCATGGGCTCTGAAATCTTCATCAGTATCAGAGAAGTTGCCTTTAGATAAATTATACTGGTAGTGGCCATCTGCTGAGGCCAGCCCATGCTCTCAATGATGCCGTCCCACTAATGCCATCTTGTGAGATCCTTCCTTGCTTGTGACCCCTTGCTAAAAATGGGCTCAGCATCCCCATTCCCATTAGCTTGTGTACATGCCTGTTTTTTACATCTTTCCTCTTAAAAGCACAGACCATTTGATACAGTTTAGAAGAGAAGGGTCTTACAGACATTTGAGTACTTCTGAACATTGCTGCCATGGTGCAATATCATAAAGGAGAAGAAAAATTCCCTGCAAAAATCATTTTCAAATTGAATGCAGAGATGTATGCAGGAGCATAAGGTCTCATCCTCTCAGTAATTTCCATGAGAGCTTGCAGTCAAATAACACAGGCAAAGTTCAAGCCAGAGAAAATGAGCTCAAATAAAAAAATGAACAGAGCTCAGCTAAAACTAGAATCAATAAAGTAGCAAACTTAATGACCTGTTCATCTTACTATCAGTTAATTGAACCCAAATGATATTTAAGCAGAAAGAAAATTGGCCTTACTGTTTGTTAATAATTACTCATATTCCAGTAATAAGACTGTAGAAGAATTCCCTTAAACACGTGATGTGGTAACATTAGTACCCAACTCCAGGGAAGGGTATCTGACCAATGTCATCCATAAGAGAAGAATCAAATCTGAATTAAATATTTAATGGCTTTAGTACATGTAGTAGAAGTAGACATATAAATTACAAAAAAGCAATTCTCCAAAATAAGGAAAACTTAATTAATCAGCAACTTAGTTTATAGGTTTCCAGCCTCTTTTCTTTTGGAGGATTACACAAAAGTGATATACCCATTGGAGCATCTTGCCAGTTCATGTTTTTGAGCCACAGTTTTCATGAGGCAAAAGTGTAGATAATATTAAATGAAGGTGTGTTGTACTTATGCAGTACAGTTTGCATACTTTCAGTATGCTAATAATTTCATTTTAAGATTCATGATAGCTTACTTGTAATTATCTGGAAATATGCTATAAAACATTTCGTGAAATTATGGAAGAGTATTTCTTTTTTTACTTGACAGTAATGAATGAATTCAGTGAAACTACTAAAATACTTTGTGAAATACATGGGACTGATTTGGGAAGAAAAGAAATATTTTTAAAGAAAACCCACACACCTGTCTGACATGACCCTTTTCCTGATGATATCAAGAGAGCTTATTTATCTCTTTGGAAGCTAAAAAGATAGTGCTGAATAATTGTGTGAAGAATTAAATTGGGTTGTGTTGCAACAACCTCACTCTTATTCTCTTTGAGACACAGACAGGTTTAATTCGTTTTTTAGGATCACAACAAAGGTTTCTGAGGTAAGAAATCATTTGGCTTGATTGCATGGCGGGGCCTTGCTAGGGTTTAGTTCTGCAGTTTCTTAGTGCCACAGATTTTGCTCTCTCTACCCCTTTGGAAGAGTAACCAAAGTCTTTGTGTCTCAAGATATCCTCACTCAGAAGTAATCAAGATACCACCTCACATCTGGAAGACACTATTCCTTAGCTGAGATATAGCACCTGGGCCTTCAAAACCCATTAGAAGATAAAGTAAAATCAATTAAATAAACAGTAGTCTCTATGGAACCGTTTGTGGAATATCAGTTTTTTAACCATCTGTGACGTGCAACATTTTGCATTTTAAATCACATTAGAATTGCATGGCAAGCAAAATAGATGTAGTGAGATTGTTTAAATCAACAGTAGAGAAAGCAAACTGTCTTTATACTGCTGAATGCAAAGAAGATACCACATCCTAGTGGAGGAGAAAAGACAAGCTTTCCAGTAGTTTTAATGCAACTGTTGGAGCTTATACAAAGATACCCATACAAGAACAACAATATTTTCATTGCATAGTAGATCTCAACAATCAAACATCGTATTTGCAGCAAAGCATAGTTCTTTTAATCACTCCTTCTAGATCTCCATTCTTTTTTTGTCATGTAAGTTAAATATAATTAAATATCATTAAAATATAATAAAGCAAATCCAAGATGACTGCAGTTAAAACTGTTTTCATGAAATGTGTATGAAGAACTGATTTAAAGGACATACAATTATTGAACAGAGGAAGTATAATCAAGTCAATTTTTTTTATACATACCTTCTGGTATGCTGGAATTTTATACAGTATTCATTTCAGAAGTCCTCACATTTAGGTAGACATTCTGACTCAAGCAAGAGGAGAAGTCACTGTTTATTATATTAACATTTTTTCATCTAGAAGAAGCTTTGTTTATCTCTGCTTCATTTTATTCAGGATTTTCTATCTCATATAATAAGTGCAACATTCAACAAAAATGTTTTACAGCATAGTTCTCAAACACAATCCTGCCTCAATTATGAGACACTTATGCAATAACTTTCATAGTGGAAAGCCAGAATAATAGGGAAGTAGTGATGGACATCCATTCTGAAACCTAGGGGAAAAGCTATGAGCAAAATGGCTGCTTTAATTTTTCTCTGACTGGCAAGGTGGAAATAAATGAGAAGCTATGAGGGCTGCTCCAAAAGTAATGTCTCCTATTTTATTATGTTTGCCCATGATATCAGAGGCAGAGGGTGGTGGTATGACATTGATCAGTGCTTGCTGAAAATTTATGAAGATCAAACAGTGGATGTGAGCACAGTGAAAGTTGGATTGTGTGGGCAACATTTTCCTAGCAACAGTGCTATTATAGCAACTGTGAAACAGTGGATTGTTTCAGTTGGTGCTGATTTTTATGAGCATGATTCTTGTTCATTGCTGGTGAAAATGCAGAATTAATGGTGGTGACTATTTCATAGAAAAATGTTTTATGGCTGAGAATTTGCTCTACCAAATAGCACTATCATGTTCTTTGTATCTGTTATAGTTTATGTGGAAATAAAGAGGAGGCATTACTTTCAGAATGATCTATGTATATGTGGTAGGTAACTTGGCTAAGTGAGACTGTGAGATGATGAATGTCATCATGCCCAGGGAAAGGATGTGCAAGGTCATCAGAAAATGGTTAGAGAAATTCACACCTATTCTGCAGATGTGCGGAGAACAGATTGGCAGGTTGTGTATCCTTGGCTTGTGTCCTTGACTTGTGACCTTGACAGAGTTTTTCTTTCCTCTCTTGCCCAAAGACAGAAAAAACAGGGAGAAGCAGATTTTTTTAGTGACTAGATCTCTCCCAAATGACTACCGTTTAATTGAACTGTTTTTACCATGTAACCTACGTAGTTTCTAAAAGCATGGGTATTCTCATCAAGGATCTGTGGTGGTACACAAAGAACAGAGCTTCCAAAACAAGTGTTTAAGCAAATTGACATAGTTTGTAACCACTAATTCTATGCTGGAGTCTTGAATTCATATAGGCATTTCCCAAAACAGAGAAAAAGAGAGAGATTATGCAGAAGTTTGTCATATAGAAGTTACATTCTATCAGAAATAAAAGCATTACGCTACACCAAATCTTCCTGTGTTTCCAAGAATTGTTACCATAAAACTGATGTTCAAGTAGATTAAAAGTCCACAGCCACAAAGACAGAAGTCCCTGTTTTCTTCTCTTGAACTTCACGTCCCCAGTGTGATCTGTGTAGATCTGACTTAGAAAATTTACATATTTCATTCTATGCATTCTATGTAAGTTTGCTTTTTCAGAGACTGGATTTCAGAGGTTGGATTTGTAATCACAATCCACACAAATCAGAATAAATTTTGTCATTAACCAGGATGGGGCCTACGTTAGAAGCCCAAGGTTCATGTCACTGAATACCAAAACGTTCAGCTCTTTTATCTAGCTTAGTTTTTCAGTTGTACTAATCACAGTTTGTCACACTAACATTTCTCTGATGACTGGGAGGAACGGGACGTGGAAGACCAACAGAAGTTCTGTCTCTTGATAACCAGCACAATAGTGGCTCAGAAAACTTTGACCTAAAAGGAAAAAACCTCTCCATCTATGAACAAATCTTGAAAATAAACTGGAAAGCATAAAAAATGACAAAGGGAAGTACCAAAGATACTTGGTCCTTAATTCAACAGTTTGTTCTTACTGAACAAATCATTGAATTCTGTAGGAGTAATGAATGCAATAGTGCTCTTTTGTGACCTGAATGAAATTGTTTTTGTACTTGAAAACATAAGTGGGCTCTGTTAAGATGGAAATGGGATATATCCCAAAGACAGCCCATTGCAAGACAAGACAGTCTTACTGTTGTTCCTTCTGAAAAATGTTTTTTGCTTTCTTCTGAAAATAGAACTGAATTGCTTTTGTTCATTTCCTCCATCATTTATGTGGTTTTCATTTCCAGCGTGCTTTTCTCAGTTCTCAGATTGGTTGGTAATAAAGATAGCTGACTATTTTGCTGATCAAAATAGAGTCATATTCCTTCCAAATTTCTTTTTTTTTTTTTTTTTCCTATCTAAACAGTCAAGGAAGCAATCTCCTAAATCAATTAGGAAAACATAACACTATGGGTCAGTAACTATCCCAAGTTTCTTTGAACTCAATACAGTGAGTTGTGGTCTGTGTCTTGGATTTAGGAATTGTCACATTGCAAACAGTAGATGTGATGAAAAATTCCCTACAGCAGGATGCATTTTGGAAAAACAAAACAAAACAAAACAACATAATCAACAACAAAACAAAAAAGAAATAAGCAAACTTTAGAAAGAGCACCACTCAAAAGAATCTTTAGTTTGTCCATAGCACACAAAGAAATATTTTTATCCAAATCATTTACCATAGGCATAAATTAATGTCTACCACTCTTGTCAGGGAGAGAAAACAAATTGACATGAAGCACTTTGGTGTATTTGTTAACTGACCCCTTTCCAACTTCCTTTAATTAGAATTTCAGATCTGGTAAAATGTATCATTTGTTTCTGATCTTTACATCCTAAAAGAGCAGGGAGCCAGTCATTCTAGAACAAACTTTCTCACCTGGTCCATATATAGCAACTCTACATCTATCTCATAACAAGTTGGCAGAGTGAATTAAGAAACAGATAAATTACCACGCCATTTATCTGACTTTTCAAAACAGCTAAAACCTATTTCCATAATGGGATTGAATGAGAGAAATGTAGGTCTAATTTATTTCTCATTCTGTTTTCCTTCTTACATTGTTTCTCTAAAGATTTCTTGTTATCTTAGCCCTACAAAGAATAAAAGGGGATTAGGATTCTTGTATGCAATCTTCTCTAGACACAGTTCTACAAAGGGACTGAACAGCCATATGAAAGACATGGACTCAACATTTCTAGTGACAAACAGATATTAATGTTAAAAGGTGTCCTGTCTTTGTCCCACAGTGTTGTTCTCATAGAAACCAACTGCCCAAGTCCTCCACAGCGTATGTCTTGCTGTTAAAGAGTGGAGGCACCCTTCCACCTATGTACTTCCTTGCAATAAAACCATTCACTAACCCGTACTACTTCACTTGGTTATTGCTGTTTGTAGCCACATACTACTTACGAACAGGTGTCTTATTCTTAACAAATGGCTGCTGCTTGCATCTTCCTTTGTTTCCTGGATGCCCTGGGCTCTGCTTAGTGCCAGCTGGAACTCATCTCTCCAGAAAAAGGTGGAGAGAGACTCGGGACACTTCAGCAGAGCATTTACAAAGCCATTTCCTTAACAGCTCCTGTTGTGTATAAAAAGCACATCATTGTCTCTGAAGGCTACTAGAAACCCAGTACAAACAGAGCAAGAGGACACCAGTGAAATCCACCTTCCATCCACTGAAAAAAGATCAGCAGAATTGTTGCTGTGAAGTGAACCAAGCACACAGAAGGAGTACAGCAATGCAGACAGTAAAAAGCACAATCCCAAACTGTCTTACTGTTGCTTGTAGGTTAGTCAGAAAGGAAAATATTAAGGTTGACCTGTCTTAAATGTAGCCCGGGTAGACTGCATAGGAGTCTATGAATTGGTGAGAAGAGACCATTAGTTCATGTTGTTTAGAGATTTTACTTAATTTTTGTCTTTTGTGTACTCTGCATGAAGTACATCCAAGAAACTTGAAATGAGCCTGAAACGGAGGAGGGCTGACTTCTACCTCTTCGTGTGAAATTCTGCTAGCGCACTCTCTCCCTCACCAGTTCCCCACCTCATGATGGCAGTGTACAAGGGAAGAAAATATAAACAAGGAAAAGGGTTTTTGGTCATCTAGTAGACAGGAGAGGAGTACTGCAAGATTATAGTTTATTGGAAATATAAAGCACTCTTAGCTACACACGTTTCCTGAGAAATCTTTGCTGCCTTTCCATTACCAGCTTGTACCATGTCACAGTTGGATAACAAGGCCTACAGATTTCTAAGAACCGGTTCTAGAACTTTTGGCACTAAAATGGTACCTCTCCATTTAAGGCACTCATTTACTGGGAATGATGGCTCAGATCTCTACAGGGCTCGCTATCTGCATTTTACTGGAAAAATACAATAGCTTACAAATCAACATACAGTCTTCCTGCTCCGAGTTAAGATGAATGTGTGATGGAATACATCAGTACTCCAAAACTCCTAGAGAACTTGGAGAGAAGGAGAAGAATTAATTTTACATCTGAATAAATGTTCCCCCATATTTTGTCCCTTGACCGAGGAGACAAAGTAACCAGACTCTGTGGAGGGTATACTTCTGAAGGAGCTCAGTTCATTAGAATGACTAGGGGCTTGGGGTCATCACAGGTGAAACTAAATGTCCAACAGTAAGTGGATTGGGGAATCTGAGCCAAGGAGCCTGAGGACAGGGAGTTTATCATCAGCTGAATGATGAAAAAAAAATATCATGTGAGGATTTGTAGAAAAGTCACCCTTATAAATTGATTCAAGGACAATTAATTTAGCTTTTACATATGACAATTTCTCTCTTTGAACCAACTCTCTGTCTGAAATGGCTTTCATGTTCACCTTTGACCCCCCTTACACCTCAGCCTCTAGAAATTTCAATCTCAAGAACTCCAGTGATACAGGATAATTTTCATAGTTTGATGGTTTCAGGACAGTCAATATATCTTATTAGTGAGCACAAAGAGTATCTCAAGGAATGTAGTAGTCCTGGAGACCACCTAATACACTGAAAGGAAGTGGAGAAGCAAAACAAAATAGTCCTTAATTTCCCTGTAAGATACTGAAGAAATTTTGGAGGGGCCTGAACTTCAGTAGCTTGAAATAAGGAGAAGGTTTTAGCCTATGTAAAGGAAAGATAAATACCTCCCTGAAACATCTTTACAGAAAGTCTACAAGTACCAGGAAAGATTCCACCTTTCAGTGATGAACCTTCTTGTCATCCATTTTTTTCCTTTTCTCATTCCTTCAGTGGACTATTTCAAGCAATCGTTGCAATCAGATGCTGAAAACACTTTTTCAGTTGTGTGAATGTGAATAGTACTGCATTCTCTACAGTAGAAGGCATTTCCTAGATCAGTTGAGTTGACTTATCAAGTGCCCCAGAAGGCATATCTACCATTTCCTGCAGGAATACATGGGTCAGACTAATAAACCTTCAGTAATAGGCAGCTTAACTTATCTTGCCCTAGTGTTGACACACTTTTTTTGACTATAAGCGTCCACCACTTCACAGAATCCCTCTTCAGACTTGCCGTTTATACACTGCCCATGTTCACAACAAAAAAACTGTGGTTTCTATGTACCTTCATATTTATCACAAGATATTATGAATGGGATCCATTAGGACTGGATTTTGAGACTGGAGGCTAGTATTCTTCCACTACTTCAGGTGTTACTTGGATCCCAGCATTTTGATAAATACAGTAGTCAGTCTTTGGTTACTAATTATTTTCAGGCAGACACATTACTTTCAGCTATATCTCACTGGACTGACACAGCAAAAATGGACATGGGAGGCAAATCTTTTGCCAGATGAAAATGTAGTGTGAGAACTACTGTTATTTCAATGCTTTCTTGAATTTCTTTCTCTCTCCCACACTTGTATCTCTCCATGGGAGAGAATTAAAATTGAAATTATTGAACACTTCTATCTGGGAGAAAGTCTCTTGACCTGGTTGCTCTTTTTTTTCCCAGAACTGATGTTTTCTATCCAGTAGATGTTCTTCATTACTTGAAGACAGGTATAAAAAGCCACTTTTCATTCGTTTCCTATTTTCAAGATCTGAGCTTAAGAGCCCTCACAGATGTCTCTCCCATTTCTGTGATTTTTATACCAGAGTCAGAAAGGGAGAGTGGTTTGAGATTATGATAGAAAAGGTTCTTAAGGCAACTTCAGATATATACATAAATGTAATGGACTTATCCATTCTTTAATACATTTGAGAATGAAAAAAGGTTCAATTTTAACAGAAAATTTTCTTCTTTAAAATCTTGGCAATTGAACACCTAGAAGAAAAATACAGATGTGTAAAATTAGGAGATAACTCTTAATACAAATAGATCATTTCTTCTGTGAAAATCACTGTCTGGACAATCTCCTCCTGGGCTGAGGACAGGCAGGGTGAGGAAGAGAAAGGGATGTGACACTCAGCCAGAAGACAGCTGTGAAATTCTCAGCATTGGGTGTTTTCAAATCCACACTTGAATCAGTTCCCCCAACTTGCACAATATTAGAGCATGATATTAAAAAATAAGTTTGAAGAATGTAACTGAAAAGTTTCCTTCATTCTGAAAAAAAAAAAAGGAAAGGAAGGAAAGGAAGGAAAAATGATGGAAAAAGGAAGGAAAAAGGAAGAAGGAAAAAGGAAGAAGGAAAGGGAAAAGGAAAGGGAAAAGAAAAAGGAAAAGGAAAGGAAAAAGGAAAAGGAAAGAAAAAAGGAAAAGGAAAGGAAAAGGGAAAAGGAAAGAAAGGGAGGAAGGGAGGAAAGGATGTTTAGAAGAAATCTCAGTAGTTTTGCTCAAAATCCCTCATCTGCTGATAACTGGAGAATGAGTAGATATTTTTAAAAGTCAGAAATTTGAAACTTCTAGTGAAAATACTCTTTAGATTAAAAGGTGATAGCCACAACTGGGAATGAAATATAATGATGAAATCCTCTCTGCAGCCACTAGCACTTTTTTCTTTTACTTCTTTCTAGCAGTCATTAGTATATCAGCAAAGAAGAGTTTGTTTTTCTCTGTGTCTAGGGATGAGATAACTCTAAGAATCTTTAGAATGAAATTGATCAAAAAAGAGGAAAAAGATGTCTATAAAAAGGCACTGGCGTATTGCAAATATCTGATCAATCTCTATTAAATTTCTCCCTCCCCAATCTTTAGGTGCCTTAACAATCAAACAACAGATTGCTTTGCCTCAGAATGCCACTCTTTCCATCAGATAGCTCAGGAGACCTCTTAGCTTGAAGGATGCCCTGCACACTCATGTTCTTGGCTGCACCATTATGACAGCATCCTCCCCAGGCATTTGGCTCTTCCATCTAGCTGGGGCTGGCAGCCATGCTGGTAGCATGGTCTGATGTGGCCCTGATGGTTACCAGCTGTGAAAGCCACCAGAGGGTTTTTAACCCGATCTTTGCTTCTTGGCATTCCTCTTGCCATGTGTTTTGGGACTTTTCTGTTCCTGTAACTTGCCAGGATGACATATAATACTAACTGACTGATACTACACAAATAAAGAGAACTGGGGAGACATAATTTCCCAGGAAGCAGCCTGGGATGACATTATTAGCTCCACATTATTAAAGGCAAACCATAAGCACCTGTTGCTTAATAAAGAAGGGGCAAATATTCACAGCTGCTACAAGAAAAGGGCACTGCTTGCAGTAAGAAGAAACAAGCTGCTGATGGGCTGTGTAATAGAATTACAAATCAGTACAGGAAAACTAGCTGTTACTCTGACAGGCTAGTGTATGTACAGATGAGATAATTATGACCAAATAAATACCACAACAATAAAAATCTACTGGCAGGGCAGTGATAGACAGAGGCAGGCCACAGAGCAGAACTAATGATCAAACCATTGCTAAAATTCATCTCTCTCTAGCTGCAAAATGGAGATTAATTTGCTTTGTTAAAAGGCATAAGCTATTAAAAACCTCATGGACCTACAAGTATAGTGTAGAGACTGTGGAAAGAAATTTCTGTGTCAGATCTGAACTCTTCTAATTATGCACAAGACTTTCACATATTATTTTTGAGAGGCTGATAATATTAGTAAGAATTATTTATATATCTTTCTAAGTTACATCCCCTCCTACAAAACTGATTAAGATATGCTTACTGTCTTATTTTATCCCACTTTTCTCCTTTTGTCTCCTTCCAGACATACCAGCCAATGGATAAATATTGTTCATTCCACTCATGACAGTATCTGATTGCATTTTTAGAGAAGTCTAAAAATCATATCAATCTGCCAAGCTTGTGAGTTTGGAAAACCTCATTATCAGACCAGAACAACTCTATTTAGTCGTTGTCACATGTTCACATGCTTTTCAGAAACATTGAGTGTGTATTGTAGCAAGAAATTTGGCTATAAAGGAGACAAGTGGAGAAGGAACATATCTCAACATCACACTACATCAAGATTACATCACTTCCAAGTTCAAGGTCTTGCATCTGGATTGGGCAATCCCAAGTGCAAATACACAAAGGGACAAGAGTGGATGGAGAGAAGCCTGTGGGAGCTGTTGGAGTGGGTCCAGAGGAAGGCCATGAGGATGATCAGAGGGCTGGAGCACCTTTCTTCTACAGAGGCTGAGACAGTTGGGGTTCAGCCTGGAGAAGAGAAGGCTCTGGGAATATGCAGTGGCCTGTAGAAAAGATGAGAAGGGAGGCTATCGGGTAGTGTGATGATTGGACAAGTTATAATGACTTTAATCTGAAAGAGGGTAGTTTTTGCCTTTTGAGAGACTAAGCTGGCAGATCTGACCAGAAAAGTACAAAAATCACAATATAATTAAGTCTGGGAGGGACCCCTGAAGATGATCTAGTCCAGCCACAAATCAGAGCAGGAGTGGTTTCCACATTCGTGCAGGTATTTCAGCTAACAGTTTTTTACAGGACCTTCCAGATTAGCTGCAAGCCATCTGCATCTGAATATTCCTCCCCTGTCCAGATATTCTTGAATACATAATCCATTTTGCTTTCTTTCCTTATCCCTTGATTTTATTTCACTGTACATCAGGCCTGAATTATCATTTTCATCTAGTAGCTCTGTCTGCAGCGCCTGAAGCACGGACTCAGATGTGGATGATCCAAATCATTTATTTCAGGTTTTAACATCCCTTATGTATATTCACAAGTTTTCTCTTGTAACTTTCCCACCCACCTTTACATGTCAACAAAATACTTCCCAAAACAGTCCTTAACTGTGCATAGAGGCACTTATCCAATCAGGGTCATGAGTCATTCCAAGCCATGCATTCTTCCTCCAGTTGGAGTCTGCCATCACACAACTTACTTGAACTTGTTTTCCTTTCCTTCTGGAGTGTCCTTAGTTCTCAGCCTTCCTTTCTCATACTGTTTATCCTACTCCACAGCTTCTACTCTGAATATACTTTCTTGTATTCCCATATAAGTCCACCTTGATGCCACCTCCTTCTTTCTAGATTTTTTCAGTAAGCTGGCCACAGCTGCTGTAAACACTACTCCATTCCTTTGCTTTTCTTCTAGGCTTTAGGGAATAATTTGGGACATTGTCTATCACATCCTAAAACCTCTGTAGAGTGTCATAGGATATCATGGTGCCATCCAACAAACCAGTAATAATGAGGATAATGACTTCTTTCATATCTGTCAAACTTACTTTGTCAAGAACTCCATTTTCAAAGGCACAGAAAATGAGATGTTTGTCTTGCCTTTCTGTCAAAAACATAAAATTTCAAGTGAATGTGATTTTCACTTATTATCATTATTTTCACTCACTTATGTAATCAATCTTCAAAAAATGTTAGATATGCAAAAGCACATTAGGCGACGTTGTCAGTTTAAAAGTGTTTCATACTGCTAAAATGGTGACTTTTACCATGTCTACTCTATATCTCACATTGTGGGGTCTTGCTAATGCCTGCACTTAACCACATTAGCTTAATAGAAATGCCTGCTGTTTCAGGACTTACCTACTTTCTCTATAAAAGGTTTTTGTACATATCAATTTAAAAGCAATGTGAAAAAATGTGATCTTTCTTTTGCTCTTAATAAAGTTTTTTTTTTTTTTTTTTTCCCTTATCAATTGAGTGATAGGGTGTTGTCCCTAAGCTAGTGCAGTCTTCTGGAGTGTTTAATTTTAGGGTTATGCCTGCAGAGATCATGGCTTCATGGATGTAATTTCATTGAACTTCATGTGTTTTTTCCTACGTAAAGAAGAAATGATGTGATCTGTAATATATATACATAGACAAGAAGCTTGAATTAATGAGTAAGATAAAATGCTTACTACTCAAATAAGCTGGCAGTCTTCACAGCATTATTTTTAAAACTTGAAGAAAAAATTACAGCAACTGTAGTTTCAACATTTTATAGTATTTAAGGACTATTTTGCAGAAAAGCAGAACACAATAACATCTGTCTGATAATTAAACATTAATCATTGTACAAAATACTGAGGAATAACTTCAGAAGTACATAAGCAATGGCTTATTCCAGCACATGAAAGTGGATTTTGCTGTTTTCACATATCTGATCATCCATAAAGCATCTTACATAAGAGGACGTAGATACATTTCACTCTTTCTTCTTCTCTGATTAGACACAGGATCATCTCATTATACAGCTGAGTGAAACCAGAAGAGCCTCTTCACTTTGTTATACAACTCACAGTTGGAGACTTTTTTCTTGCTCTTGTTTCTAAAAATATGTGTAAGCTCATTGTAAAGACCTGGAAAAGCTCTCAGCAGTCCTCATACAGTAAAAATTAGAGAATCATATAATCATAGAATCACCAAGGTTGGAAAAGACCACCAAGATCATCCAGTCCAGCCATCCAGTTGTCACCAGTATTTCCCACTAAACTATGTTCTTTATTACAACATCTAAACTTCTCTGAAACACCTCCAGGGATGATGACTCCAATCCCTCCCTGGGCAGCCCATTCCAGAGCATGATCACTCTTTCAGAGTAGTATTTCCTAATGTTCAACTTTAATCTCTCCTTGCACAACTTGAGGCCATTCCCTGTTGTCCTATCAATCACTAGTTATAAGGGAGAAGAGGCTGACCCCCACCTCAGCACAATCTCAATTCAGGTCATTGTAGAGAGCAATAAGGTGTCCTCTGAGCCTTCCCCAGACTGAAAAATCCCAGTTCCCAAAGACACTTTCCATAAGACTTGTGCTCCAGACTCCTCGCCAGATTTGTTACCATTCTCTGAACATGCTCTAGGGCCTCAGTGTCTTGCAGTGAGGGGCCCAAAACTGAGAACAGTACTCAACTTGCATCAGAATCATCTGAACGTTTGGTGAATTTGGTGAATTTGCCAGTATTTGCTCATGAGCAGTGTTACAGTTATACAATCAATTTGAAGTCCTTCAGCAAAAAATGTTGCTGACAAATCTTTTTTGGTAAGATAAAATGAATGTTCTTATGGTCTTTTCTGGCTTTAAAGTGTTGATTTTGTTTTCTGCATTGCTTGGGAATTGTGCTTATCACAGTTCTTTTGCTTCATTAATTTTGTTGTGTGATTAGACACATTCATTAGTGAGCTTGGCTCAGTCCTCCCATGACATTTAGGTATCGGTTTCTAGGCAGGCTCCAAACCTCCCTGACTTCAGAAAAGTGAGGCTTCTAGATAAGGCTGGGGGTGGGTGCTCTAGTGCCTAATTTGGCGAGGGTCTGAAACTGGAAGTCATGACTATTACTGGTGGAATGGAAAGAAGAGCACCCAAATACTGTACTTACGCCTTTACTGTCACTGGGCAACAAAGATACGTCTAATATCAGCAGTTAACCAGTTCTAGAGAGCATTGCCTGGCCCTGAAACAAGAATCACCATGCTGCACTGTCCAGAGTCCTGGGCACAAATCACAGCATGTCAAGCAACCATTCTTGGAGGAAGGTATGCATGCAACCACCACATTTGGGACACTAAGAGAGTTGCCAGTGTATACTTGGGCTCTTCCATGCCATTAGTACTCAGTGCTACATAGCAGTCCTTTAAATTACTAGCATAGACACAGCCCAACAGAAATGTAATCAAGTCATTTTGGCATAATTTCCTTCTCTCTAGCCTAGCTCCTTGACGGATTAATCAAAACTGAGTAAGAGCTTTCAGCTTGCCTTTACACCACCAGTTTCTTAACTGCCTACCTAAATATTTTCTTTACATTTTGCGTGGCATAATATAAGAAGGATCAGTGCTTAGACCATAAACCAATCCAGAGCATCCTAACACCCTATTGTTTAAAAATGAAAAATGACCAAAGCTAGACTGTGAACTCATCTCTCACAGCATTGAGAAATTACTCACTGAAAGGTCCTCTTTGATTTCAGTGAAGCAAGTGATGGAACGGTGACGTATTAAAGTAAGAATTTTTCACTCATTATTCTTATCAAATATTTCTACAGCTCCTCCATATTAATAAGACCCAGTTCTAAACTAAAGATGAAATTGGCATTTTAATTAATAACATTTGCATTGAAATGTGTACGTGTAGCATTGTATGTGACCTCTAGGTACAAACGCTCCGTTCAAAAAATTAAAAACTAAAGCCAGAAAAGTCAGATCTGTCAGTTAATGAAAGAATGCTATATCTTTCAAAAAGTAGGCATGATACTACAGCTACTAGAGTCCACTGTGTGAAATTAAAAGCCCAACAACCTCTACATACCACCAAGTCTGCAATTATTTTGTTTGCTGTGTGTCTAGAAAAGCTTCCACCACTTATTTGCTAAGACAAATGATTTTTCAATATTCCACATACTTTTGAAACTGAATTTTTGTGAGCTCCATCAGTCAACACTGACTGTTCTACCATTTATTGTGTTTACAAAAGCTGCTCTGGAAGCTGTCTCTTGTGGTAGCAGGAGGAGCAGCTTTGCACATAAATCTCTTACTAGTTCACTTTTAAGACGTACATATTAATATATTGCTATTTATGCTTTTGGATTGCATGGTGTAGTGCTCTCCAGTACAGAAAATAATTTATCAGCTTCAATAGCCACCTCCAAAATCTCAGCCCAGATGCGATCTGCAGTATATTTACTTGTCATATAACTCACTTGTAACCACACAATCAATCTGATCCAACAGGAAAGCCTGAAGAAAAATTAAAGGCAATGCAAAGATTCTTCATATAATATTATGTGCCCATTTTGTCCTAGAAGAGAACATGGAAAAAAAAAATCATCCAGGCTTTCTTTGGCTAGTTACTGTCAGATAGGTACTTCAGTCCTTAAAATGCCCAAAATACCTGGGTGGTATAAATTTATACCATTGTCTTCGGAAAGTTCTGGTTTGTGCTGCATCTTCAACTGCAGCAGATTAATTTTGCAAAAAACCGTTAACTAATGTTTTGCATCCCAGCTTGAAGACCAAAAAATTGAGCTTTGTGACTGCTTAAAAAATCTGTTTTGTTTGCAGAAGTGCCTTTCCTGCTCCAATACTTCAACACCCCCTTTCACCACGGCCTTTATTCTGGATTTGTCTGGGTTGAGGTTTCTTTGAAAACATTCTGTTACATAAACAAAATGTGTGTGTTGAAATCTGCAGTTTTAAACCTACAGTATATCTAGCAATGGCTCCTGTGAATGCTTACCTCCAGTGAAAGAAAATCTATGGAACAGTCTCTTTTGTCCATTTGACCTTCTTTTCTCTTTCTTGCCATTCCTCTAACTACCACTCTTCTCCCTTACTGCTTTCCTTCTGCTTCTTAGTGTATTTGGGATTGATGGTAACAAAGAATTAAGTAATTTCAGGAAATGTGCAAATTTTTCATCCATATTGTAACATTACTTTTCTAAAAAAAGACACATGCTCAAAAATAACTGCATGTAGTGTAAATATTAATTGCATCTAGCTAGTGTCACAGCCCTGAATGGATGACTGGATTAGTCCTGGTTTTGGCATCAACATATGCTCACTTCTTTTCAGCATCCTGAAGAAGCAGGACAGCATCTACAGTACAAAATGTCTGCTATATTCTACTGTAGATTAAACTCTCATCTTTGAAAATCTGTCTTTTCCTTCAGTAGTTACATCACTATAAATAAGAGCACTGACAGATGAAGTGAGCAACAATTTCCAAGTGTTTCTTGAACCTTAACGTTTTTCCTTCCTGTATGGAATGATAATTTACATCAAATCTCTCTGATATATTTATCATCAAAAATCTTTCCCATATTTCATAAGAAACACCTGAAAATTATAGAATGTGTTGCACATGGTTGGCTCATGATTTACTACTACACACTACTGTATATTATACTGCTTTGCCACTTCTTTTTTTTTAAGTTGGAAAATGCTCTTGGAAGTTACAAATCAGGTAACTAGAAAGTCACTTTATACATAATTGTTAAAGCAGGCTGAGTTCCAAACTAATAATTCATCCATAAATTGTGTCCCAGAGATGCACCAGAAATGTTCTCTTATTATGATACAGGCCTCTTGGCAGAACAGCATAGTAGTTGGCTGAAAAAGAATCTCTGCTTCATTTTGTTCAACCAAGGGAACTGCAGCAGAACCTCATTTAAGTATCTGGATCAGCCAGAAACCAAGCATGCTTGATGTTCTTTCCATTCCCCTGAACAAAGGCAAGACCAGCAGCACTGAGATGTAATCAGTGCTTGAAGACTTCCTCACCTCCATTCAAAATAAAAGCTACAGTCAAAATTCCATCAGCTGGATCAGTTTTCTTTTGCAGAGTTTGGTTGTAAGAGATCAAGAAGATGGGTAACTTGTTTGTATATGCGTGAATTTAAGGGTATATAAATATAAAGAAAGAACCACACTTGACTGAATGGAATCACTTTCCTCCCTCACTGATCATGATGTTACGCAGAATATTCTATTATTTTCTTTCAAAAGTGACAGAGATGAATACTCGCATACAATAAGACAGCGGCCTAATACACATGGTGTATGTAAGTTGAAAGGATTTATAGACACTTACATTACTCTCTACACCTAGAGAAATGTTAATTTCCAGTATAAAAATGAATTATTTTTGAAATTTAAATTTAAATTTCTAACTTTGCTGGCAAGAAATATTCTCTTCCCTTGAGACAAGGAACAATAATTCCTCTTTAGGATCAGAAAAAAAAAAAAAAAAAAAGGATAATGGCACAGTGCCATTTTGGTTTTAAGATTTAGAGGGTTTTTCAGATTATTAAGCTACATATTTAGAAAGAAGTTCACCTGATCTGTACACAGATGATGCAAATTTAGCTCCCTTTTTCTTCTGTTGCCATATGGTTCCCTTGTGAATGCTGTGATGACTGTCACTGAGAAACTCAGAAATGGAACAGATGACAACTGGAAAAGAAGGAAATATTTGTAACTAATTCTTGAGTCTCTGGCAGAGTTGTGCCTTTGTAATATTCCCTTCAAACTCTTTCATCTTCTAAAAAGAGTACAAATGAACAGCAACTGTAAGGTTTATGAGAGATATATTAAGTTTGCCACAATGTTGCTATGCAAAGGGAAGTCTAGAAATAAATTACTGTTGAAACTGACTCTTGAAGTGTAAAAAGATAAAAATACGTTTTCATCAAAGAGTGTACTTTGCATTTCTAGGGCTTGAACTTTTAGAGTTTACTCATCTAGACTGTCCTTCACAAGTGCTGTGGAGATCTGACAATAGTTTTTATTTCAAGATAAGATTTGTTTCAAGGTAAATGTTTCATGAATTCAACTGTTAATTTTTATTATAGAATTGTAGAATCATTTGAGTTGAAAGGGACACTTAAAGGCCATCTAATCAAATTTTCCTGTAATGAGCAGGGACACCCACAGTCAAACATGTTGCTCAGAGCTCTGTCCAGCATGATCATGAGTGCCTTCAGGGATGGGGCTCCACCAACTCTCTCACCATCCTTACTGTAAAAAACTTTTTCCTTATATCCAATCTAAATCTCCTTTCTTTTATCTCAGATGAGAAATCAAAGTGGATACAAGCAAGAGAACAAGCATTATTTGGTGGCAGTACCCAAATATCTAAGTAAAATGGGTTGATCTCTTAGCAAGAATTTCATAATAAAATTAAAATCAAATTCACTTTTTATCTGCAGGTCTTGGGGAGGTGCACAAGGAGACATCAGATCATCACACAGAATTGTCCTTTAGAAGGTCCTAACTGATGCAGCCTTGCAGAAACAGGTAACTCAGGCAAGGGCAGAGATGAGGTCATAGGGTAAGGATATAGGGCAAGGAGATAGGGGTAGCAAGGATATAGGCAAGGATATAGGGGTACAGCATCCTCTGGAGAACAGCAGTAAGAGACTTTGTCCATGAGAATGATGAAAGAGTTGATTTAGAGAAATGAAAGGCTTTCTTTTCTCTCATAAGTAGCTGGATAATTGTCTGTATTCATGATATATAGTGTATGAAATGTTCCTTGAGAATTAATTTTCCAAAACCATACAACTACTGAATGAGTAAATCCACGCAGACATTTCCAAGGGGACAAAGATTTTGCTGTCACCCAAAAAAGATGCTTGAAATGCAAGTTATTTCTCAAGTCAGAGCCTACTGTACTCGTGAACCTTGTCAGTGCTGTTGGCAGATCCAATCACTTCCAGGGTATTGCACTGCAACAGACAGCATCAGATAGATGTAGTAAAGCCTGAGGACAGAATAAAGACAAACTGAAGCAGAGGTAGTAAGCAAAACTACAACTGATGCACTGCTATCAGTAGCACTGTAAAGGAAAAATATGCATTCAGAGTAGCTTTTAATTGTAAGGAAGTACAGTTATTTTTAAAATCATTTTTTTAAAGTATTTTAGAAGAGCGATTGAAGCTATAAAAACCTACAGTAGACATACTACAGTATTTGTGGCTGCTAATGAATAATTCTATAATGAATTTATCAGGCAAATGAGAAGGCCCAAAAATCACAGCTTTAAAAGCTGTGTGAGTTCAGTAATACCTAGAGTAACAAATGCACAAAAAACATGCACAGTTGGTACTGAGGCAATGTTAATTATGTGTTTTTGTTTTCACTGTGGGAAATCACTGCCTGAATAGATTTTATAATAATTAGACTGTATATATAGGGTCAAATATTTTTCACTATGTAGAGTGATGTTCTAGCATGCTCTAAAACATGTGAGGTGAGGTATCATTGTCAATTTAGTGTTCCTTGTTTTGTTTTGTTTTGTTGTTTTTCCTTGGAATGCCTGAACTTTAAAGTCTATTGCAAAGCTCATCATTTTGCCTTTGTTTTGTAAAAATGATGAGATTTTCTTTTTCTTTTTTTTCCTCTCCAGAGTGTTTTAAAAGTGTATTTGAATTGATATTGCTATTTTATTTATGCTGTTTCTTTGGTCTGCCCAGAATAATAAATAGAAACCTTTTTTAAACAACTGTTCACCCAGATTTGAATAAAAGTCTGAAGAGGGGATGAAAAAACTCAACCCTAGTTCTATTTCACAGTCAAAATGTATTGAAAAAAGCTTTCGGTTAGAAGCAGTGGGAAGAGAAACCTCTCCATTCTATAAACAATAACTTTGCCTTCTGGCTTCTGAGGCAGATACAGAGGGCTGGGTTGTGGCGCAGGGAAGTGGGGGATATCACTCCTGTCAGCTCTTGTCTCCTTAGGGCAACGAGGCTTCTGATTCTCACTTTCACTTCTTGGGTTTGTATCCATCTGTGGTCGCAGGTAGAATAGCTTCTCATCACTGGGGCAGCAGTACTCCACTTTTCTTACACATTTGAGGCCTAGAGTTAGATTTGGTGGAGGGGCATCAACTTCAGCCCATCATCCACCTTTACCAAAATCTGCAGGGTAACAACTCAAAATCTGCTCTTACTGAAAAGCTCAGCTTATGAAGTTATGAAAAAGAAAACGAGACTTAAACCAGCAGTGATCTTATAGCTTCTGAGCATGCTGAAAGGTGAAAGTCAGTACAAACCATTACACGTAAGAGACCATGAAAGAGAAGTGATGAAACAAAGATGTCCATTCTGCAGGAGAGTCGGACCATATGGTGGAGCAGAAAAGGATTAGGATGACATTAGAAAGCCAATTACTGGTATCCAGTCTCTGAAGCAAGCTGTGTGATTTTAATCAGATGGGGAAAGATGGGAAAGGAAAGGATGTCATGCTGTCAAATAAAAGAAAAATTAAAAAGATTTATTAAAAAAAGGACACTAGGAAAAATATGTGGTGGGGCAGAATTATAATAGAACTGCATCACAAAAGACAGAAAATAAAAAGAGCTACTTAAAAAAAGGTTTCTTAACTGATCTCTCTAAGGGGTGTGACCACAGAGAATATAGAAAAATTTTCTGCAGGGAAAACTTTGAAAAATACTTTAAATCTCTTTGATGTGCCTTATCTTAGAATTTGAGTCTTGCTTACATAGCGTACAGTTTAATGTGAAGTATTCTCACAGAGTTCATCTTGCAGATTACTGTCTACCTGATGGGGTGTGAAAACAATATAATAACAAGTACAGTGTCACTGTCTGAATAGATGCACTTGCTTCCAGTAACATAAGTCTCTGTCCCTAATGCTACACCAGGACAGAAGCATCTATATTACTTCAGTGCTGGTGTGCCCACATCAGCCACATGCCACAGTGCCAGGCAGACATATTAGGGTACATGCTGGAAAGTAGTGTACTTGTGCTTACAGATAGCGACACTGTCTTACTTGATTAATTAATCTGTCTTGTCAGCAGTACTAATCCTGCTTCCCAGAAGAGCTGTGGGTTTGGATTCTGAAGCAAACTTGGGGGGCTGCAAGGTGCTGTGCCTATGCATATGAGCAAGCAGAGGTCTCCTACTCCTCTTTACTCTAATGTCTTTACTTCAGATTGTGTTAGGGCAGAGTCTTGGAGCACCTAACCCAAACATCTGGCCAGACTTCAGATATCTAAACTGTAGATATCTATTTCAGGGTAACTTTTCCTTGTAACAGTAAAGAAGATTTCAGACAGTAAAGATGAGAAAGAGGCTTCCTTCTCTACAACAACCATGTAAGAGTCATAGGAAAAGAAGTTCAGTTCAGTTCAGTTCAGATCAACAATCATATGCATGTATTAGGACAGATGACTCATCACAACTGGTTCTTTCTATGTTTAACAAGGAAAAGCTTGACACCTCCAGAAGATAGTTCACCCCACATCTTAGAAGAGTGTTTCTCTCTTCTGAAGATAAAAACAAGGACCCGAAACTGCTTTAGAATATATATATAAATTTTGGATAGCTAAAATTGGGTGACATGAATCCTAAGGAAGTAAGAGTCATTCTCATCTCCCTCTGAGACTTCAGTATTGAAAATCTAAGATTTTTTTGTGTGTGTGGTTCTCTGGATTACTGCCATAGCTTAAATGCTGCTTTCAGTTTTGGTCTCCTCACTGCAAAAAAGATATCAAGGCCCTGGAGTTTGTCCAGAGAAGGGCAATGAAGCTGTGAAAGGTCTGGAGCACAAATCTAATGGGGAGAGGCTGAGGAAACTGGTATTTTTCAGTCTGGAGGGGGCTTAGGGGAGAACTTACTGCTTTCTACAGCAACTTGAGGTGAGATTGTGGTGAGGTGCAGTTTGGCCTCTTCTGCCCAGCAGGGTTAAGATGAGAGGTAATGGCTTTAAGTATCACCAGCAGATGTTCAGGTTGGATGTTAGGAAGGATTCTTCTTATAAAGAGTGGTGAGGCATTGGAATAGGCTGTCCAGGGGGATGGTGGAATCTTTGAAGGTGTTCAAGGAAAGATTAGCTGTTGCACCAAATGATGTGACCTTAGAGTGGTCATGGGCATGGGTTGATGGTTGGACTGAGTGACCTCAGCAGTCTTTCCAACCTTAATGATTCTATGATTTATAAAAATTGCAAGTTCTAATAAGCAGTTTTACACTCGCTCACCAATGTGTAAGCGGTATCAAATATGAAGTGATTGTTACTCATTGCAGATACCTACATGGTCACAAGCATAATGGCATAACATTACTCTCCTTATTTACTTCATATCTTTTTTTACTCTCCTTATACACTTCATATCATATTATTCACCCACAATTTAAAATATAATTCTGAAATAGAGTGAGCAGTATAACTGTAAGCTTTGTCATAAATATTCTCTGCATCAATGTTCTAATGCTTAAAGATGGAAACTGGTAGTGGGAAGAGATTTACATCCACGTTTCCAATGCAATATGGTGAGATAAATATCCAGTGTTTGGAGATGAGCATCCAGAGGACTGATGAAGCAGGAAAGAAGCAGTCTTTTCATCTACTGCACCTTGACTACTTTCCAACCAAGTATCAAACTGCTAGAAAAGTGATGTCAAACTTGGAGGATTTCAGAGAAGAAAGACTAAATGTTCAGTGCAGTGTTGTAGAGCAACACAGGGGAGACAAAAGCAGAAATCTGAGAAAGAAAGGAGTTGTAAATTGTTTGATAAATTCATTTGTTGAAGGCACTGGTGGACACTGGTACACAGTGCACTCTAACATCCTTGAGTCAACAAGGGGCAAAATTAATTTACATTTCTGGGGTGACTGGGGTTTCCCAAGAATTGACTATGTTGGAGGCTGAAATAAGCCTCACTGTTATACTGGAAGGTACCCAGAAGCACTGAGTTTATTTACAAAAATTAGGTGAAATTAGGTGAGGAGTATTTCCTCCACTGTCCAATTCAAGCTGCACCTACATGCTGCAAGGATTTAAGAAGTGACATTACTAAAAAGCAAGAATTGTTCAATGGGGAGAAGGTGATAACTGCTGAGAGAAACTCTCCAGCACTGGACAACCAAAGTATCTTCATGTGTTTCCACTGAGATCAAAAATATGAAAAAGACAAGCCTAACTCCTGATTAAGTCTTAGAAATCAGCTTGTCACAGCCACAATCAAATGCACAAATGTAGTCCCATAAGTAGTAGAGCATTTTTTACAGCAAGTCTGGAAACTACTACAACTACTGCCCACCAGTTCTGTCTGCAATAAAAGTCAGGGGCGTTTTGCCTGGGAAATAAGAAAATTTGTGTGACTGACAGAGTGCAAGATCCATGCACACCATTTCCCAAATCTTGCTGATAGGCTCACTGTTGTGTAAAATACCATGCTTTTTTTTTTTTTCCAAAATTTGTTTTATAGCACTGTATTTCATATTTGCACCACCAATGTTACTATCAGACTGTATTCTGTGTTTATATCAAACTGGGTATCATGGTATGACTATAGATTACTGTTTACTTGGACAGTGCAAGAAGTGGATTGTCTTCTGGAACGACAAAAATTTTGGCAAGATCTAATCAGAACAAAGAAATTTTCAAATTCACCATTTCCCAAATGACTGTTTAATCTATCAGAACCAAAGGCCTTAGCTAATCATTACAATTGTTTCATCATTCTACATGGGAGCTAGTGACCAAGACTCAGGAATTACTTCACAGGTTCTGTGAATAATGAAATGCCTATGAGAGTTCTAATCTGAGAGCTGCTAATACATCAACAAGCAAGATTAACCCCCTGAATTATCAGTTATACTCACAGATCTTATATGCAAAAAAAAGTAATTCAGATGGAGCTTTTTCTATTGCTAAGACATTTTTAAAGCAAAGTGCCCTTTACCCAGAGACTAAAGCAGATAACCTCTCTGTTAATTTAATTTTACAATACTCATTTGCTAGGCTATCACTTGTTTTCATTTTCCTAGACAAGCAGCTACAGTTCACCAGCCCATGCACTTGAACTGCAGATTATATCTGCATGAAACTCATAATTCAAACCACAACAGCATGCAAGAGCCCATTTGGAAAATGATGCCCATCAGGAAGAGATTCATTTCTCTGCACGAATTTTTGGCAACACTCTATTCTTCATAATTTGTACTGAAACTGCTCACATTTACAGGCACCACAGGTGTACCTTTGTGTGTTCATTTTTAACTGCAGATGATTAAGAAAAGAATATCTGTCAATGATAAGTCATCTACTTCATCTTTGCCAAATTTCCTACTGCTTGACTTACAGCTTTTTCAGTCTGAGTCAGTATGACTATAGTATTAATGAAAAAATCAAGCATCATCATCTTGAACAGATCATCAGACTGACATTTGGATGAGGAATGAGTACTATGAATTACAACTAGATGTGACCAATCCAAGTACCACACCTTCATAGCACATAACCTGTAGGAAATAAATGCAAAAAATATTTTTCAAGAATGGGACTTACTTAATTATAAGAAACAAACAAACAAACAAACAAAAAAAAACATGTAATTCCTTCTATCTCCTTAGACAAGGCATTTTAAAGAATTTTTGCAGGCTGATTTAGCCACACTTCTTCAAGTGCTTTTACTCTGAGATTCCATCTTTGAAAATGATTAACATGTCAGAGAAATAGCTTTTGTTTGCTTTTTATTCTGAGGAAAAATAATCCAAATGACACCAAGTAAATAATCTTTACAATAGATTACCAGTCTCAAGAAGTAAAATTCAGAAGATGCACTAGTGTGCAAGAAGTTACTGAGTTAGTCATAAAGACTGAGGTTAGGGTGCTGCACTGCTAAATTTGTTTCTATAGGCTCCAGCAAAGATGAGAGCCTCAGGATGATAAGAAAAGAGTGTAGGCCACTTCTTTCTCTGAAGGTCATCTAATCATAAGATAGGCAAGTATTTAGGCTCCTTTTGGTCCACTTATTAGGAATGGTTACAGTAAGACAGCAAATATGTCTTCATGCATACTCAGAGTATGAACACACAAGTCTTGAGACCTAGCATGGAATCATAGAATTGTTTGAACTGGAGGTGACCATGAAAGACTATCTGGTCCAACCTCCCTGCAATAAACAGTGATATCTACAGCCAGACTGACATGCTTAGTGCCCCGTCCAGTCTACAAGTACAAAGAAAACTGAATGTGGATGTAAATGTGTTAACGAATGTGAGTTGGTATGTAAACAAATGCTAGCACGGATACATTGACTAGTTAAATTTAGCCTGGAAAAGAAGAGAAATCTTGCAAATAGATTATGTTCCTGCCAATCTGAAGTAGTTGCTGTTGAAAATCTTTGCTCATTTAATTGAGTTCTTTATTTTAAACTTCAGATGTTCTAGGTCAGTGCAGTAATATAGATACAAGGATGAAACCCATGAAAAGAACCCTGATTTTTAGAGATGGGCAGAATAGAAGCAGAGTGGGAGAAAGATAATTCAGAGCTGTATCCAACCAAGATTTACTAGTCTTCTTTGGATACTTCAGTTATAGGAGAAGCTTAATTGCAACATGTACAATTTGCACGTTCTCTTTAAATCTCATACATTTTCTTATGTCAGAAAGGAAGTGGTAATATTAGCATCAAATGGCTTTGATGGACATAATGCATCGGAATGCTCTTTGGAAAAATACTTGTTATCTTGGTGAGATAAAGGGAAAATGCATTTGTAAACAGATGAATTCAATGATTTATAATATCTTAAAAGCATTTTATGTAGTCACACTTAAGGCTAAATCACAGGATGTGCAAAGGAAGATTTGAGGGAAACACCAGGAAATCTATGTGGATACATTTGGCTTGAAGAAGTCCCACGAAATGGCTTTGAATCATAGTGGCGTGCTACTGCAAACATATTGATGTGGGGACCAAAGCTGACCTTTCTGTACGACACTGCACTGTGCATACTCTTTTTCTTGGAACAACTCAGGGAGGAGGTGCAGCACCAGTATTACTTCTATACTGCATAGCTATAATTCCTGATCAAGTTTTGAATGTGCTGAGATGCACTGGGAACAATTAGAAGGTGGGATTAAGTTGCCTAGGTTTTCATCCTACCTACCTCATCATGCTTGGTCTCCAGTAGGCTGTTTCAGGCACTCTGATGTAATTGTGACCCGCAAATCTAATACAGGAGATGCACAGCTTTTAGAGTGGTAGTTGGAGGCCCAAGTGTTATCCCATAGCAGCTAAGCCACATTGAAGACCTATGTTTGTGTCCTGGAATCTTTCCCAAAGTGCAGAATGCTCCAGGGTAGTGACTTGCTTTGAAATTTATCTAAGAACTAGTGGGAGAAGGAGAGAAATACAAGGACTATTAAGCTGCACTTTTTAACTTGCAATTTTGTATTTCTGTCATTATCGTAAATTCTGGGAAATGACAATTTTTAAGAACATGTTGTTTTGTCCTTATACACTTGCCTTAGCTACAAGACAGGTTTTATTTTAAAATATTGAGGAACAGAAAAACAGCATTCATAAATTCAGGCTAACTATGATTTGTGTTTTCTTTTGCCACTCCTTCCTCATTAATCTTGTACTATTCCCTTCGTAGTTACAAATAATCAGTGGAAGATATGAGAAATCTCATTGTATATTTTGGTCTATTGCCCAGTGGACAGGACAAGCTTGAGCGAAGCACTGCTCTTGGTTTGTCCACTTTATAATTAATTGCTCTAATGACTTGGCTATGGGAAGAAAGGGAATCTGTAGCCCCTGCAATTGAAAGCAGCACAATTTGCTCAGGTCTTAAGAAAACTACTGGTAGCAGTCTGCTTTTGGGATGCAACTGGGGCTCTGTACTCTACACAAACAGTGTTTAATAATCCTTATCAAGGACCCAAACTGTGAGATAGAGTTGTTTAGTACATATATGTGCATGAAGGCTTTCCCTGTATGCCAGCCACGGGCACTCAGTTCATCCCATGTTCTCAGGTGGGAATGTAAGCGTGCAGAACAGTCTGACAGTTGGAGCCTGAGCTAATGTGCAGTTCACCTCCCTTTCACGTACTTATGATATTTCCTGGACTGGCTCCAAATCCTCAGCAAGGGTTGATCTCGTTCCCATTAAAATGAGTGAAAGTTTTCCCACTGAAATAAATGTAATGTGAATCAGAGTCATTCTCATTAAGTAAGATTTCCATAGATTTAAGATCCCATCATTTTATACTGACTGTTGATCAGTCAGTGTAAGAAATAGACTTCATTATGGAAAAACAACAACAACAACAAAAAACCCACAGCATTGAACTTTGAATTTTCAATGCATGATTTAAATATGAACCAATTAATTTCAAAGTTTTCACTTGATGCATTAACAAATCATCATGGCGAACACATTAGTGCTAGTTATGAGACTCACTGATGTGGTCTTTGTACCTTGGAGTTAAGTCTATTAAAATATTTCAAAAATCCTGAAGTTCTATAGTCACAGTTTATAAGGGAATGTGAATCATTTGTGCAGAGAAAAACAATGAAAAGATTTTATTCAGAAAGGTATTTACCTTTCTACCTCGATGTTAAGCACCAGAAAGTTTACATGCTCTATAGCCAAAGAGAAACTGAAGGAATAGGATGACTTTTAAGTACCAAAAAAAAAAAAAAGAAGCTTTTTCTTCTTGTTCTGTGACTACCAGCATTTTTTTTTAACTGGTATTTCATAGGATGAAAAAAAATCTCCAGACTTTAGAAGTTTTCTTCTATTTGATTCTTAAATGGTACTTCATGTTTTAAATGTCTTGTCCAGTGCTTTCAAGAATGAAATTTCAGAATATTTTTGCGAATGTCTCCTAAAGACCATAGCTTTCTTTAACATGGAATGAGCAGCCCTAGTCAATTTTTGCTTTTCCCAATATTTTGGAAGCTGGCTTATCAAGAAATAATTTCAGTGAATTGAGAAAACCAAAGTGCAATAAAGAAGAGCAGATATTTGAAAACAAAAGTAACAATAAAAATGAGCCAAGACGTTCATGGCCTCTTTTCTTAAACTAAATTAAACTGGAAACCAATGTGGTGATTCCTGATGACTGGAAAAATTCATCTGTCACAGTCATCTTCAAGAAGAATGAGACAGATGTGGGAAACTATAGTCAGTCTCACCTCAGTTCCTGGGAGGGTGATACAGCAAATCCTGCTGGACTTCATTTGAAAGTCCTTGGAAGGTGAGAAGGTCACAAGAAGAGCCAGGGTATAACATGCTTGACCAACCTGGTTGAACTTTGAGACGTGAGCACCAGGAAAGCAGCAGATATAATTTATGTTCTCCATGGTGAGGTCTTTGATGTGAACTCCTCCAGTATTTTTTTGTAGCCAAATTGGTGTTACATGGCTTGGGTCCTGTGGTCTATAAGATATGTGGAATACTGGACATACTGGAGTTCAAATACTGGAGTTCAAAGGATTGCAATTGGCAGAACAAAACCCAACCGACTGCTAGCTAATAATTGTGTCCATCAAGAGTCAGCACTGTTATGAGTAACATGGTATAACTGAACCTGCTTTGAGTGGAGTATTGGACCAGGTGACCACCAAGGCTTGGTGTTGTGAAAAAAGGACTGGAGCATGCCCTTTCTCTGACAACAGTACTGAAGATAAATTCCAGTACCTGGAAGTTGGGCAGAACTAGCAGATGTTAAGTTACAGTCCCAATAACTCGTTTCCCTGACTTTTTGTGCTTGTTCTTGTTTGTTGACAATTAGGGTTCTTTCATGAACAAAGTAGTTTGCAATCAGAAATGTTTGTAATCCTTCCTGTGCCTCTAGCACTTATTCCACTTCGTTTTTTTTTTTTTCTCTCTGTACACTCACTTTTTACTCTCCATATGCATAAATGTTTTTCCCAAGATAAAATTTTCAGCTTCAGGCATCTCTCTCCAGATCTTAAACTTCCAAATAATCTTCAAAGTGGCAAATGGACCTACCAAAGAAAGGCTTACATATAACAAGATAAGGCATTTAACAAACACAAACATTATTCCAGTGGCAAGTTCTGAATGACACCCACGAAAGCAGGCTGACAGCCAGAAAGAGTTCTTATTCCCCAGAAAAGGAATGATAATTCTATATTGAAGAGTAGAACACTTGGGAAAATGAGGGCTTCTTTATTTTACAATTCAATATGCAACACAGAAAACCTGAAGCTTTTTTTTTTCTTTAAATTATAGCTTGTACAGTCATTACCATGAATATTTTAATCTTTCTAAATAATCACTGTCTTCTTAATATTCCCTCCTATATTAAACTATCAAAATTGAAATTGAAGAGTAAATTTTTTAGCTGTGAACCATTTTCCTGGTGAATGTCATGATTTGCAGACTGTATATGCACCATTTCTCTGTTTCTTTTTCTCTTACAGATATGTAGGTGAACTGTTGCAATTTTTACTGTGCAAATAATGATGTGTTTCTACTTACAGAACTTCTCCCTTTTTTTTTTTTTTTTTGTCCCCTCACTCTTCCCAAAAGAAGCTGGAAACAGTTTATAAGTTCCTAAAATTTGTCTGTGTAAGTTCTTTAGGGAACTTAAGAAATTCCAGGTGCCACTAACCTTGCTGTTTTCTTAGAGATAAGGCCATTTTATCAACCCATTTTCCAAATAATGAAAATAGTCTGCATTTAACTAAATAATTTATTCCAAAAATAAATGGCTTGATCTGCTAGTTTGAAAGTTAGATAATAGTACTTGCAACACTTACCTATTAGATTAAAGAATCATTTCATACCTAACATTTTTCTTCCCAAGGGGTTCTTAAATGTTGCAATCATTTCATACCTAGCATTTTTCTTCCCAAGGGGTTCTTAAATGTTGCAATCAAGTCACCTCTTGATTTTCTTTATGACAAGATTTTTTTCATAAGTCATTTTATGATACACTTTTTTTTTTTAAATCTCACCCTAACAGATCTTTGCTTAAAAAAAAAAAAAAAAGTGAATAAGTTTTTCCTTACCCTTTTCCAGTTCCTCATTTTATTTGATGCCAAAAGTGAAGGTTTGTTTCTCATATTATTCACATTTTATACTGAGAATACTTCTTCCCTATTCTTGCTCATTTTCCTTATGTATGTTTACAAAGTTCACATTGATCCTTTATTCATATCATTTCACAGTAGCATTGCCTTTACTGTACCTGAAGACTTTTAAGAATACCTACTTTCTATTTCTATAATACCTACTTTCCTACACAGACTTATCTTTCACCCTAAATGCACACACCAAGGGGACATTCACCTGACCAAATACATTCTCCTGATCAAATCTATATTTACAGTACAGATGCCCAAACTTGAGATACCACTTACAATACAAAGATATCGACATTTCTAACATCCCATTCTCATTTTAACTTACTTTGACAACAGCTAAAATAAAACTAAATTGAATCAGGGTTGCAAGGTGTGTGTAGGAAAAGCTTTGCTGTAAATTAACTGTTTAAGAGAAAGGGGAACACAAGGGGTTTCTGTCATGGGGGCTGCTCAAGAAATAATATTCCCCATTTTATTATATTGGCCCACAACACCAGAGATGGATGTTGGTGGTATGGCAGTAGAGGTTGAACCTTTCCCTCCAGTAACCCATTACATGTTGTTATCATGTGACAGATGGCAGTAGAGGAACAGTCTGTCAAAACAGCATCTGACATGGAAGCGCAGATGAAGCAAAGGTGTCTCATTGAATTCCTCCATGCAAAAAAAAAAAAAAAAAAAAAAGGTACCCATTGACATTCACCGATACTCACTGAATACTCATGGTGACCAAACAGTGGATGTGAGCACGATGAAGTGGTGTGTTTCAATAACGACATTATCATAGCATTCATGAAACTGTGGGTCACTTCTGCTGGTGCAGATTTTTAAGAGCATGGCATGCAGGCTCTTGTACATCACTGACAAAACTGTCTAGCTAATAGTGACGACTACACTGAAAAGCAGTGTTTTGTAGCTGGGAATCTGCTCTATATAATAATGCTATGCTCTTTGTCTCTGTTGTAGTTTTGTAGAAATAACTAGGAGGCATTTCTGATGAAATGACCTATAATAATACTCATTTAATTAAGTTAATAGCAACAAAAAAATCCATTGGTGTTACCATACTTTCTTCCAAGTGAAGCACGAAAACATGAGTATGTTATGTTTATTAGTAATGCCACTGGGTCTCGATCATAGGTACTTGGTAGCCATCAGTCCACAGTGCAGCAGTGAATCTGCCCTCACCCTTTTCAAGAAAATCTGGAAGACTTACCTTATGTCATGTTGAATATGTTTTGAACATGAAATGAAATCCATGCCATCTAGAAACTGAAGCAAACTACTGGCTATATACAACTGTCAATATACACCTTCAAACATAATTTACCAGTGAATGCTACACAATTGTAAAGAAGTCTTCACTCTCATCTCCAAATTTTCCAACATCATTGCTGTGCTCCATTACCCTCAGACTATGAAACAAGAATCTATTAATTTGCAAGTTTACCATTCCTTTTTGAGCACAAAAAATAACTGGTATTATTTTAACAGTTTAAACAAAATTTTATGTTTTTTTATTTTTTAAACAAAATTTTATGTTTATCCTAGAGACTGCTCTAAAACACACATCTTCTGAAGGGCAGAGTTTAAGAAATCTGTGGTAGTAAATTCAGCACTAGGAGAACAGGTTGTGTGTTTCCTAGTAAGTAACTGAGACATGTATGACTTAGACTCTTATTTATGACATATTGAGGGACAGTAGCGGATGTTTAGTTTGATGATTAGTCTGGATGTTTCTTACATTCTTCTGGTGTTCACACAGATCTCACTCAACTCTGGAGAGCCAGTGGGACTTCTTTGTCTGTTGAATCCTTCATGGTAATGATTTATGTGAGCTGCAGTGAGTTGACATTGTGAGTTGGATTCATTTCACCAAACTTTTAAAAGCCTGCAGTGTCAATGTCCACACCTGGCTATGTCTTCCCAGGTCAGCTTACAGTCATTCAGAGATTAAAGACTCCCCCAGTTTATTTATAATATTTATATTAGAATGAATTAAGTCACTCATAGAAAATTCTTCTCTCTTCTGCCTTGGACATGAAAGTCTATAGCATAGAACTGGGCATCTGGTCAGGTGTGTCTCACATGGCATGTGTCACTGCCATTGGATCTGTCTGAAAGATTTCTGTCAGCTCCTTGCCCTCAGTGGCATTTGAGATGGCAGAAAGAAAAATGTAGAAGGTGCTGCTTTGCTTTGAAATAATAACTAAACTCAGAAGTGAGTCAAAACAAACCAGCACAACCATTCTCACTGAAAAATGTAAATTATTGTAACTCATAGCAAGTCTTCTCAGCTTCTTAAACCAAAGGACATTCACTTTTCAGATTCAATGCTGAGGTAGTATTTTCAGCTTAGAAGATTGAATTCAGATAAGTCTACGCTCATTTTCTGTTCAGAATAAAAATGTTCTCAGCTGACTTATTTAAATGTTAACATTTAGAATCCAAATGTTTTAACTATGCAAGATGACTTCCATGTATTTCCAAAATGATTCTGAAAAACAAAACAGAATTTTACAAGGTGGCAACACGGTTAAAACAGATTATTCAAGCGTGAAGTGTTTATTTCAGTTCTAGGAGAAAATTATTTGTAAAACAATAGACATTATGGAAAAAAAAAAGCACAAAGCATTCACTAACATATAGTAACTGAACCATCAAACATTCTTATTGCTTGGAAGAGAAAGATAATGTATGCCATCAGTATGGTAGAGTTCACATGGCTCCTGTTTCCTATGGCAAATGTCACAAACAATAGAAGGTAATATGGAAATGTGAATATAAATGACATGTATGCGTGTGTACATGTGTGAGTCTAGCACCCTGATCATATGGATAGCAACACAGCAAAGAGGAAGCAAGCATGGGCATATTCAAGAGTAAATGGAAGAAAGTTGCTCGAATCTACTTTTATGCCCTTTGATTCTCTACTGGTTGGCAAAGAGCATAACCAGTACAACCAACCAAATATAGCCCAGATTCCCCAGGACTCCAGGAGGTATTTTCCCCAGGCACAACTGTCAGCTCCTCAAGTAATTCCTTCAACCAAGCCTGGACTGCTACCAGAGAGCCTTTATGACCATACTACCAATGGCCTTGTCTTCAATATAGTTGTAGAGTCATAGAATTGTTTGAGTTGGAAGAGACCATTAAGTACCATCTAGTCCAAAGCCCCTGCAATGAACAGGGATACCTACATCTAGATCAGGTGGCTCAGAGCCCCATTCAGCCTGGCCTTAAATATCTTCTAGGACAGGGCATCCATCATCTCATCACAAAAAAACTTCTTCTTTATACCTAGTCTAAATCTCCCCTCTTTTGCTTTGTAATCATTTCCCCTTGTCCTATCAGACAGACCCTGCTACAAAGTCTGTTCTCTTCCTTCTTGTTACCCCTTCTATATGATCTATGTACACAACAGAAAGTGGCTGATAGAAGCTTAATAACAGAAGTGATTGCCTCGGAGGCAACCATTCCAGTGCTTTGAGTCTACATTAACAAATAGCAGTCTTTTCTAGGAAATAATTACACTGTTAATAATAATAATCTGTGGAAATTGCATTTGACAATTTGAAGATTCCTTCCAGCTCAAGATATTCTATGATACTATGAAACTTAGGAAAAAATCAGCAGAAAAAGTTACTCAAACCTTTCTGTTCCTTATTTTTCAGGAGAGCCTTGAGTCTTTTCTTGGATCTTCCTGTTAGATCTGTCCTTTCAGACTATAATAAGCACTGCTTTAGGAGACATTGTTTGAGACAGTTAGTGCAATGGCCTCACACAGCAGTGCTGTTTTTCAAGTGTAGCCATGAAAGAAAACTCCACATTCTCACAGCGGTATAGCTGGTGCACAGTCTCTCTGCATACACACTACTCATCAGAGAAGCAGTATAATTAGTAACAGATCCCTGCATTTTGTCATCCAAATATAATCAGATGCTTGCTGTTTAGTTCAGGTTACAAGTCTTCTTCCTTCTCTCACATGCATTTTCATGACAGCTGGAAGACCAAAGCTGCCCACCTCCTTTCACACATAAAACCATGATGTTCCCAGTCTCCCTCCCAGATTTGCAGGTTCATGTAAGACAGTGTAGATTTCATTATAACACAGGATTTCATTAGTATCCTCCAGGACAAACGTTTATATGTTTGACTCTATATATTCCCAGTGCAACAAGGGTGTGTGTACAATGTGAAGGTTTGGGCAGCACATCACCTGCATGAACACAGCAGGAATGCTTTTGCCCTGGTCAAAGTAAACAAACGCTGCTGGTATCAGTGGCACAGACTGACCTAACTGGGAATACATTAAATAACATCAGCATAGAATTTGTACAAGATTTCCTTTTGTGAATGCCTGGATTTCCTATTACAGGCAAATCTGGAAGATGATAAAATTTTGCTTTTCAGATCAGGGAGAAGAGAATGACTTTGGAGAAGCTGCTGGAGCTGTATTTCTACATCATGGAGAGCAGAAGGGTTAGGACATGTAAAGTGGAGCTCTGATGCAAAGTAGGGCCCAGCTGCAGCCAGTTTGTGCATTATGGCCATCCAGGAGATGTCATGTTTAGTATTCAGATGTTATATTTCCAAGATGCCAGGCTCATCAGAAGAGATTAAGATGCCAAAAACCTGACAATCTAGACAATTAAAAGCTTCCAGAACTGCAGCCCATGAAGGAGAAGGGAGGTGTAGTTGA